>OZ010608.1:56744055-56811555 GCA_963932145.1 Acanthosepion lycidas | reverse complement strand
ATCCAGTTTACTTAGATATTTAACCCCTAGATGGAGGATAGCGAGAATCATGTTTTTTCCAATGTAATTAATATGAAGGTAAACACAATAGACTTTGTTGGTATATGTGCAGTAGTCGAAAAAAGAATGAGAAAATAATTTTAACTTGACTCGCCGATTTCACCTTCCTGGGTAAGACGATAAACTGCATTCGGCAGGAAGGCCTACGATCAGGAGGTTTTGTGGAACCACCTCTTGATTGCTGGTGTTCTCAGGTTTGCCCTGACCTGGAGTAATGGCGCCTGTTGGGGTCCCAGCTATGAGCATATAGTTAACCCGACAAACCGCGGTCAAAACACTGTGAAAGTGTAAAAATAGCTTTTAATACCATCAATACATTATTACCAGCAATACATTTTTGGAAAAAATATTACCAGTATACATTTTTGAAAAAATATTACCAGTATACATTTTTGAAAAAATATTACCAGTATACATTTTTGAAAAAATATTACCAGCATACATTTTTGAAAAAATATTACCAGTATACATTTTTCAAAAAAATATTACCAGTATACATTTTTGAAAAAATATTACCAGTATACATTTTTGAAAAAATATTACCAGTATACATTTTTGAAAAAATATTACGAGTATACATTTTTGAAAAAATATTACCAGTATACATTTTTGAAAAAATATTACGAGTATACATTTTTGAAAAAATATTACCAGTATACATTTTTGAAAAAATATTACCAGTATACATTTTTGAAAAAATATTACCAGTATACATTTTTGAAAAAATATTACGAGTGTACATTTTTGAAAAAATATTACCAGTATACATTTTTGAAAAAATATTACCAGTATACATTTTTGAAAAAATATTACCAGTATACATTTATTGAAAAAATATTACGAGTATACATTTTTGAAAAAATATTACGAGTATACATTTTTGGAAAAAATATTACCAGTATACATTTTTGAAAAAATATTACCAGTATACATTTTTGAAAAAATATTACCAGTATACATTTTTGAAAAAATGTTACCAGTATACATTTTTGAAAAAATATTACCAGTATACATTTTTGAAAAAATATTACCAGTATACATTTTTGAAAAAATATTACGAGTATACATTTTTGAAAAAATATTACCAGTATACATTTTTGAAAAAATATTACGAGTATACATTTTTGAAAAAATATTACCAGTATACATTTTTGAAAAAATATTACCAGTATACATTTTTGAAAAAATATTACCAGTATACATTTTTGAAAAAATATTACCAGTATACATTTTTGGAAAAAATATTACCAGTATACATTTTTGAAAAAATATTACCAGTATACATTTTTGAAAAAATATTACGAGTATACATTTTTGAAAAAATATTACCAGTATACATTTTTGAAAAAATATTACCAGTATACATTTTTGAAAAAATATTACGAGTATACATTTTTGAAAAAATATTACCAGTATACATTTTTGAAAAAATATTACGAGTATACATTTTTGAAAAAATATTACGAGTATACATTTTTGAAAAAATATTACCAGTATACATTTTTGAAAAAATATTACCAGTATACATTTTTGAAAAAATATTACCAGTATACATTTTTGAAAAAATATTACCAGTATACATTTTTGAAAAAATATTACGAGTATACATTTTTGAAAAAATATTACCAGTATACATTTTTGAAAAAATATTACCAGTATACATTTTTGAAAAAATATTACGAGTATACATTTTTGGAAAAAATATTACCAGTATACATTTTTGAAAAAATATTACCAGTATACATTTTTGAAAAAATATTACCAGTATAAATTTTTGAAAAAATATTACCAGTATACATTTTTGAAAAAATATTACCAGTATACATTTTTGAAAAAATATTACCAGTATACATTTTTGAAAAAATATTACCAGTATACATTTTTGAAAAAATATTACCAGTATACATTTTTGAAAAAATATTACCAGTATACATTTTTGAAAAAATATTACCAGTATACATTTTTGAAAAAATATTACCAGTATACATTTTTGAAAAAATATTACCAGTATACATTTTTGAAAAAATATTACCAGTATACATTTTTGAAAAAATATTACGAGTATACATTTTTGAAAAAATATTACCAGTATACATTTTTGAAAAAATATTACCAGTATACATTTTTGAAAAAATATTACCAGTATACATTTTTGAAAAAATATTACCAGTATACATTTTTGAAAAAATATTACGAGTATACATTTTTGAAAAAATATTACCAGTATACATTTTTGAAAAAATATTACGAGTATACATTTTTGAAAAAATATTACCAGTATACATTTTTGAAAAAATATTACCAGTATACATTTTTGAAAAAATATTACCAGTATACATTTTTGAAAAAATATTACCAGTATACATTTTTGAAAAAATATTACGAGTATACATTTTTGAAAAAATATTACCAGTATACATTTTTGAAAAAATATTACGAGTATACATTTTTGAAAAAATATTACCAGTATACATTTTTGAAAAAATATTACCAGTATACATTTTTGAAAAAATATTACCAGTATACATTTTTGAAAAAATATTACCAGTATACATTTTTGAAAAAATATTACCAGTATACATTTTTGAAAAAATATTACGAGTATACATTTTTGAAAAAATATTACCAGTATACATTTTTGAAAAAATATTACCAGTATACATTTTTGAAAAAATATTACCAGTATACATTTTTGAAAAAATATTACCAGTATACATTTTTGAAAAAATATTACCAGTATACATTTTTGAAAAAATATTACCAGTATACATTTTTGAAAAAATATTACCAGTATACATTTTTGAAAAAATATTACCAGTATACATTTTTGCTATGTTCTTTTCTTTTTCTTCTTATTGCTTATTGCAACCTTTGTCAATTCTGATTGCTTATTTTATATTTAACTATAGCGACTCAATCCACATTTTGAATTTATTTTTCTTCATTCTCTTCTCATCATTTGCTAGTTTTTTTGTTTGCTTTCTGTTCTTCAACTTTTATTTGCGACAGATATTAATATCTAATTTCAAAATGTCAAGATTCTGTTACTATATTTAAGTCTCCGATTTTGGCCTTTTTGGTGTTTCTTGTTCTCTTTTCTTTTGGTAATTCCCCGCTTCATCGTTCGATAAAAGGAAAGAAGACCCTAGCCACAGCAAGAAAGGAAAAAAATCAGCTCATAGGCAGAAAAAGGGGTCAACTATTTTTGTTGGAATGTAAATAAAAAACTTCAAACGAAAACTCAAGCAGACATGTTTAAGATATAATGTTCGATCTTGATGTTTAATATTCAACACTGAATTAAAGGCATTGAGAAGGATGCAGGTTATGATGACAAATATATTTAATCTAAAATAGATCTCTTTTCCGTCATCACTAGGCTTACAGATGAACCTATGAATATATATATATATATATATATATATATATATATATATATATATATATATATATATATATATATATATATAATAGCAAAAAATAGAGTGTCGGTGCTTGGTGTTGACCTCAGTGTTCATATATATATATTTTATTCCAGAATTTCAAACAGAAATACTTCCTATATGTTGTTGATGCTCTGTTAATATATCCTCGTGGTATTGTTTAACCTGGATTTTTTAGATAGACTCAACGAGGTCGAATCTACAATAGAATTTACGTATGCAAACAAATAATGCTTTAACTTCCCTAGATATCATGCTCCACCACATTAGCAGTAATTTAAAACAGTGTCCACCGAAAACCAGCTAATAAAAATGATCTCATAAATTTCTATTCTCATCATAACAACAAAATATAATCCGGAATAATCATCGGATTTTATTTAAAGGCATCCAGCATTTGCAGCCCTCAGTATTTACACGACGAGGAGAAATACACTTAAAATACTTTCAATGTAAAATATTTCAATGTAGAAAAGCGGTCGATCTTGAGAAACCAAAATATATTGTTCTACCAACCAACTCTAACACAACTACAATTGAATAGAATTTATCTATACTTAGCATAAAATTTGTCAAAATAACGTCAAAACAATAAAAGACTTAATTAATACAAAACAACCCCCACCAAAAAACAAACAAACAAAAAACAAAACAAAAAACAAAAAAAGAAACTAAAACTTGGAACGGCGATTTACTCTATTATCTGTAATAATTGTTACGAGGAATATATAGGAGAAACTTAAAGGAATTTCAGTAACAAATTATATAAACATAAAAGGGATCTTTCGCCAAACAAAACACTAAATGTATTAGTTGCGCATCGTAATAAGACTGGACATAATTTTGATTTAAAAATTATACTTTATTTAAAAGTGAAAACAATATAGAAAGACGAAACTTTATAGAAAGTGCTTTAATTGCTAAATCATCCACAGTAAATTTGCGTCTAGTTTATTATAATATTGCACCCTTCTTGACATATCTATTATCACAGTGTGAGATACTTAATAACAAGGTGTCAAAAAAAAGTAACTAAATTAAATCAAACAAATACATTATAAAAATATATAAAAGGTTACAATTCTCAGCCTCCCCTCTCCTTCCTGCGCATGTGTAATCACATTAACGTAAATATCACTTTCGTCCAATGAAACCCTAAAGGATGAATTGCGTCATACGAAGAAAACTTTTTCCACTTTGTCATAGATTTTCGATGAGATCTTACCGTTAATTTAGTACTGCGTTGAAATTCATAAAATCTAGGTTCCATAGAGAAATGTGGCACAAGGCCGTAGGGGGTGGATGGGGGAAAGGACGGTCTTCTTCTGTCTTAACTATAACTTAGCTAGCCGAAAACACTGACCCAATCGTACGAACAATATTCCTTACACCAAAACAACACATTCATACGTACCTTTCTTACTACATCCACCATAATACCTCATTGTCTCTATGAAAATACTAACTAGTCCCAATATTTACAATACTTCCATAGAGAAAAGTTCATCATAACAATTACCGTGAAAGTATTTATAGAAAAGACAGAAGGAAGCTACGTTACGGCGGTGGGAAAGTGATTGAAGACGAGATGCCAGGTCGGGACCAATAATATTGCAGATTCTTTTTTGGATTTTATCAAGAATCTCTAAATATATAGCAGAAGCACCAGACCAGATGTGGCAGCAATATTCAAAGCGATTGTATTGTTTTCACAGTTTTTGTCTTTAAATAAAAGGCATTTCCAATAAATCGTTTGCGGCATCACGAGAATGGGTCACCAAAAATCCGTTGAAGATAAAAGGCGATTTTTGGCTGTCATCATTATATGATTAAGGCAGCTTTTATTCCGTATTTCATTGATTCTATCTTGTCTTTATTATAGCAAATTCCTCTCTCCGCCTTACTTTCATGACTTGCGTTTGTCTTGTGTGAACATCCATAAATCGACGTATTTCTCGCTCTAATTTCTCCCCTTCCAAATGATTTTATTAATTTTATATATTTCCAATCACTGGTTTCTAAACTCCCTTTTACTTAAAAAAATATACGTTCTAGAAAGTATGTCTGATAGTAAAAATGACTTTTATTTTGCAAAGTTGTCCTGAACGGGTACTCTTCTATATTTTTCTTATTAATGCAGGTGTACCCCAGGCTCGACTCTTATACCTACATTGTTGCTAATAATAACCTTTAATAACCTTCCTGCAGGCATCAGTTCTCAACTCGGTATCTATGCTGATGTCACAACTATTTACTCCTGTCTTAATTGGTAAGTCTGGTCGGTTTGATAAGATCAAATTGACAGCTGATCTAAAAATGACATACAATGTGCTGTTAATTGGGGCAAGGAATAGCTTGTTAATTTTAACGCTTCCACAACGAAACTTCTCTATATTGGGAAATCTTTCTGCCTTCCTGATGTCTGATGATAACCATTTGTTCATGCTTTGAATATTGCTACCACATCTATATTTAGAAATTCTTGACAAAATCCAAAGAAGATTCCACAATGTTATTAGTCCTGAGTCGGCATTTCGGCTTCAGTCACTTTTCCACCGCCATAATGTAGATCCCCCGTTTTGTCTCTATAAATACTTTCATGGTGATTGTTTTGGGGATATTTCGTCTATGGTATCTATACATTATGAATTTAAGCACAATACTAGATTAGAAAAATAGTTTCAGTTGAATTGTCTAGATGTGACCATAAGTTCTCTGCTAACGGTTTTTTCGCTTTAGCTTCTCGCTTGTGCAACACCCTTTCGGCTTCTTGTTTTTCAGTCAATTTTGAATCTTCAAGAATTTAAATTTAATATCAGTCATTATTTACTGTCTTCTTTATTCTTGTTCTCGCTCTTTTTTCTTATTCTTTCACACAGCAATTCCTCGTGTTTTAGTGGTTTTATTAACTTGCTTGGAGTGAGATGATTAAAAAAAAAACAAACTCTCGCCTTACGTATATCTATAATTTATTTCCCGAAAGAAGCCTTCACAAATTTCGGCTGAGTGTTAAACTATCAAAGGAAAATACTAAATAGCTATTGTTCACCTTTTAATTGTTTTCGTCATTTCACCACAATCAAGGCGATACAGCCATGAATACGGACTGAGGGTGAAAAAAACTGAGAAAAATAAAAGAACAGAATTAAAAAAAAAAAAAAAAGTATATGGCGATTGACTTTGCATTTCAATTTTTGATGATTGTAGTTTACAGGATAGCAAGATACCGGAAAAGAGATCCTTTTGAATTTTTCAAATTTCCCATATAGAATGCCGTCAAGGAGGCTGGTATAACCAAAAGTGCATACCGGTATGTTACTTCACGGTTACTCCAAGATTCACCTCTGGTTAGAATTATAGAGAGTTTCATATCCACCTACCAAATCCATCTTTACGGAAAAATCAAACTGTCTACGTGTTGCTCCGAATACGTTACACGTGATCTTCACAAATTGGTGAGAAATAACATTCTGCAAATAGCGGCCGATATTTGTCTATACGCAAATGAAAAAGCAAATGCGAGAACGCCACCTGCACGATAGTAAAATATGTTAGGTGTGTGAAAATTTTTCCACAGTTATTTTTTAATTGTATTCTTTTGTTTTCTGCTTCTATTTCTCTCAGTCAGTTATGTGTTATACGTGATACACGCTTAGGCGATCATCTATCTTTCGATACATGACTGAGTGAGATTTTTTTTTTCCCGCGGTAGGTTGCTATTTCTTTTTGCGGTAGACCAGTTGCCATCCAAGGCTATTTACCCACAGCTGGGGGGAGAAGAAGAGGATTTATACCTTTCCCAAAAATATTAGCACTTAAGTGAATGTAATGTATTCGAACTTGGCTTTCAGATTCCTCAATCCGAGCCGCAATTAATTCCTCCAATGTGCCCCCTAGTTCTCTCAAAAAGACATTATATCCATTTAAAATTATTCCAATGAACGTTACGCTTTCATTATGAGGAAGGAGGAAGATTTAAGGAAAATAAAAACAAAATGTATGCAAATAAATAGAATCACGAAGATTTGATATTTCTAGGAAAGTAGGCTTGGAGAATTTGGTACTTACAGTATATACTAAAAGCAAGTGGAACGGAGGAAAACAGTAAGTACCCAAAGTGCTTGTGTGAATGGATGGCAGAACAGGTAGGGGGAATTATTGATTGATTTGCACGAGTGGAACTTGTCATCAACAGTTTACGATAGGAATAATGGTGGTTCGCTACAATATGCGGCTCTTAGCCTTCAAGGTTAGGAATTGGTGGAACTATGTAATGCACTTCGCTCAAACACTTTCTATGGGAGTAGCGATAGAACGATAAGAGGCTTGTGACGTTTCACCTGCAAGAGATTGTCAGGTGAAAAATAATTTCTCTCTCGCGCAAGGCTTCTGAGACGCTTTTCAACTCTATCGAGACTGGAAAATGAGGACTGGACAACTCCTTAGCAGCCGTACTCTATTTTAGACCTGATCTGAATCTTGTAACTGTAGAGGATAGCATGAGGAAATAGGTGGAGATGTAGAGGGGACCGACCATTTTCCCAGCATCTTTAGCGATGGATCATATGTACGAGTTCCACTTGGGGTCTGGACTGAATTTGAGTCCCAATACTTGCATAATGTACCGGGCCTTCCCGAGGAACATTCATTCATCGTGACTGGTGATAGTTCAGGGTCCGATCAGCGATGATAACTAATTTGGTTTTCGAATCATTAAATGTAACCAGCCCACTGGCACGTTATATTAGAGGAGAGATCATCAACATGGATAGATAGATACTATCACGTCTGGAAAGAAAAAAACTGGGCAGCTCCTGCCTATATATGACAAAGTACTCCATTTTGGCCTTATTTGGCTTTTGTAAAGGTAGAGGATAGCGGGAGCAGTGACGTACTTATTGGAGCGGTACAGGGAGCCGACAATTTTTCCAGTATCTTTAGCTATGGTTTGTATATACGAGTTCAACTTAAGGTCTGCGTTGAATTTAAGGTTCAACAGAGCAGCGTTCATATTGATTGGTGATAGTTCAGGGTCTGATTAGCTAGGTGATTGAATGTATTAGGTTGGTGCAAAAATAATGTCCGTTTTTTGACGTATTATTTAACGTCAAAAACCGACATTATTTTTGCACCAACCTAATAACTAGTTTGGTTTTCGACCCACTGAAGTCTTTCGCTGATCGTGGCTGTTAGAATTAGATCAGGTGCGGTGACATATAATTTGAAGTACACTAACATACATTTGCATAATAGAGTCAGGGTACACAGTGAATTAGCAGAGAAAAAATGTTGTTTTGCTTAATCACAACGCAAGGCCGCTTCTTCATCTATGAGATGTTTCCCTTTGTAGTTCTTAGTAAGGTTTGTCTTATTGCTATCTCTCCTAATTCCTGTTCTGCCACCCATTCACACAAACCCGTTAACTCGGTTACTCAATGATCTCCTTTGTCTTTAATTTGTGCTGTGAGTGTCAAATTCTCCACTCCATCTTTCAATTGTCCCTTTCTAAATATAAAGTGCTGGATCATAAGTACGAGTTCCACTTGAGGTCTGGACTGAATTTGAGGCCCAATGCTCGCATAATATACTGAGCCTCTCCGAGGAACATTCATTCATCGTGACTGGTGATACTTCGGGGTCAATCGGCGATGATGGAATGTAAGTAATTTGGTTTTCGAGGCATTGAATGTAACCGGCCATTTTGTGCCGCACTGACATGTTATATCTGAAAGCAGATCAGCTGAGAAACACTGATCAGCAATTATTTTGGAGGTGCACCTATATACTGTTGTATCATCAGCATAGATAGATAGATAGATCCCAAATGGCTGATGGCCACTACTTTGTTTTTGATGCATTGAATGTGACCAGCCAGTTTTCTCCCACTGAGCTGTTATCGCTCGGCTGGAGGGGAGATCAACTGCTAAAATCTAGTCATCGAGGGTTTAGGAGGTGCACCCATATACCGTTGTGTCGTCAGCATAGATAGATAGATAGATAGATAGATAGATAGATAGATAGATAGATAGATAGATAGATAGATAGATAGATCGCTGATCGTGGAAGGTCACTAGATTGGCTTTTGATGTATTGAATATGACCAGCCAGGATTCCCCCACTGAGCTGTTAGAGATCGGTTAGAGCAGATCAGCTGTCAATATCTGGTCATCGATTATTTAGGACCTATATATCCTTGTATGATCGATAGCATAGATAGATATATAGTATAAACAGACTGAGATAGACATTATTTACATTATTCGGACTATTGTCCTCTAACGGCCGAAACGTTGTGATAAATATGGCGACAAAGATGAAGACAATAGTCCAAATAATGTAAATAATGTACATAATACCTCATCTCAGAAATATAGAAAGACTGAGATAGATAGATAGATAGATAGATAGATAGATAGATAGATACATACATACATACATACATACATACATACATAAATCGCTGATAGTGGAAGGTCACTAGATTGTTTTTTGAAGCATTAAATATGACCAGCCAGTTTTCCCCCACTGAGCTGTTAGAGATCGATTAGAGGAGGGATCAGTTGACAAACTCTGAACATCAAGGTTTTTGGAGGTGCACCCATATACAGTTGTATTATCAGCATAGATATTGACAAATTATCAATGTGTACTGTTTGTCATATCATTTATGTCAAGTAAAAAAGAAGGTTGGTTTGAGAAACGAGAATACTGCTGATTGAATGGTATGCCATGAACAATGATCCTGATGCGTGGTCTCATAAGCACACCTCTGAAATTGACTCGAGGTATTTAAACTGATTGAAGCCAAATATTATGAAGTAACTACCTTCATCTGACACGAACAAGTCTCTCAAAAATAAGCAATGTGCTATTTTTAACAGTTGCTGAAAGGTAAACATATATTATTTAGTCACAAATACAGCCAGTACATTGTGGCCGTGTTCCTAGTTAACGTTATTTTTAATGGCAAAAACATAAAACACTTTTGGACAATTGCTATACGTGCCTAGTCTCAAAAAGTGTCTCATTCGCACAAAAAGATAGAATAAGAACTTACTAAGAGTACTTTGACAGTCATTGAAACATACACACACAGACACATACACCAACTAGCGTATAAACTAATTACATCAATTAAAGATAACGAAAAACAAACAAAAATTGCAATCAATTACGGAAATGTCCTGACGAGTGGACTGAACTATTACAAAAAAAATATTTTCGATGAAATCTGAGCTGAAGATGCTGAATATAAAATCATTCAGTAAGTGACAAATTTGATATTTGTATTAATTCTATTAATGCTCTATCTCTGATATCGAGACTATATTGCAAAGACTGCTTGTCTTAAATCACTTTTCTTTGAGACTTCCAATGAGTGACAGCATTTATGGCTTGACAAAATCTTTGTTATAAGTTGTATGTATAGGAAAGTGTTTATGACTTTGGGAAGAATATCGACAGACAACGCCAAATAAGGTTAACCCTTTTTCTACAGATCATAAAACGTAAGTTATCATAAATGCCCCCAAATTAAATGCCTCGAGTAAAGGACAAAAATTTCCCATTGAAATTAAAGAAACGTAAAGCGTATTTTAATGTTTTATTCTGTTAACAAGCCGGAAAATGTCTCTTCCTTCCCCTTACTTTCTTTTCATCTTGCCATAAAATCCACAAGGGCTGCACTCTTTATGATAATTAACAAATATTCGGCGCACTGTGGATACGAATCGCAGGATCCGATTTATGAGAAAGATGCTGATTGTTACCAGGCCTTCAAACATATTTGCAGGATAGACAAAATATCTGTGGCAGTTAACGTGAAATAATTCTTTATGAGATAGCATACTGTATTGCTGGATTAAATTTTCTTTCTTTCTTTCTTTCTTTCTTTCTTTCTTTCTTTCTTTCTTTCTCAGTCTGTTCGTCTTTCTTTCTTTCTTTCTTTCTTTCTTTCTTTCTTTCTATTAGTCTGTTCATATCTATCTATCTATCTATCTATCTATCTATCTATCTATCTATCTATCTATCTCACTTTGTTCATCTATCTCAGCATATTTGTCTTCCCCCTCTCTTAAAATTAAATGAATTGTATCTATTAAAAATCACGTATAAACAGAAAATATATTAACTAATTGTCGGACTTAATCCATTTCATAATATATTGTCAATGCTCACGTTAAAGTACATTTCAGTGAGCAGATATGAACGTTCGGGAAAGATCGTCAAAGATTTGTTGTTTATAAACAGTAAATTGGACTTTGCTAAACAGACGCTTTCTCTGTAACTGAGTGGTATAGCACATCAGATCAATTGAAAGTTTCGTATAGGACACAAGTCCGAATCCTGTCGAAGAACGCATGTTTTCTACGAAATTTCTCGAACGTTCAGGCCGGTAAATGTAAATAATACTGTCTATTTAAAAAAAAAAACAGAAATAACTTAAATAAATTTATCTACTGAAAATAACGTATAAACAGAAAATATTACATATATATATATATATATATATATATATATATATATATATATATATATATATTAGGATAACTTATTCGATTGACCATTAAGTTACACTCATTTTACACAAATTCGTACGTATGCATCACAAAAATGCATTTATTTGATTAAGATTATATACAAAATAAATAACTATGTACCAGTTGAAATTGAATTTCAATTGAGGAATCGGAGAGCCGAGTTCGAATTCCAGTCGAATCCATTACATTCCCTTACGTGCTAATTATCTTGGGAAATGTGTGAATCCTCTTCTTCACCCTCCAGCTATGGGCAAATAGCAGGACAGACGGGGTTCTATAGCCTTGGATGGCGACTGGTTCATTGCGAAAAGAAATGGCAACCTACTACGGGAAAAAATCTTCCTCATCAATCATGTATCGAAAGTATTGACTGAGTAAAATTTAAACATAAATTTGTAAAACTGACTGAACAATTGAAATATACTACAAAATTAAAATTAAATATTAATTTTTATGTTACAGTAAAAAATTGAATAAAATAAATGAAACCACCACTGGAATATGTAAACGTGGCATATAAATTGTGTGATATACAATGACATTTGCAAGGGAATTACACTTTTTTCTGCAAATGCAAGACAAAATCACGTGTTTTGTTTTGATTGTTTTTTTTGTATTGCAAGATTTCATATTTCATATGCCATTATCATTTTTATGATTATCATTTAACAATCTTCATATATCGTATATACTCTTATTGACACATTAACGAGCCCAAAAGATATTTTTCCGTTACGCAACTCTCCACTTAATTCTGGCTACAGTGTAACCCGGATATAAGAGAGTTGTCGGGACCGGGGAAGAAGTCTCTTATATCCGGGTTTCTCTTATATCCGGGTTTCTCTTATATCCGGGTTTGGTCTATTTTGTTTAGGTAAGTATGGCTCTAATTTGGGACAATATAAAATATCTCTTATATCCGGGTTTCTCTTATATCCGGGTCACTTATGTCCGGGTTACACTGTATATCTAACCGGAGTAAGTAAGTGATTGACTGGCACAAAGGAAAAGGATAAGGAAGAGAAATGAAAAATCCATATCACGAGTCACAATCAAAGCAGCACCGAGGTCATTAACGTCCGCTGGATTAGAAATTTAACCCACTTCAAACATATATATATATATATATATATATATATATATATATATATATATATATATATATATATATATATATTCAATATCGGCTCTCCGATTCATCAATTCGAGCCGCTATCCACTACTCTACTCTATTCCAGTCAAATCCATTACATTCACTTACGTGCTAATACCCAAGGAAAAGGTATAAATCGTCTCCCACACCACCCCAGCCAGGGATAAATAGCAGGACAGACAGGGTTCTATAGCATTGGGTTTCCACTGGTTCAGTAGAAGGACATCTCTGAATTCAAAACCTGCGGTCACTGTATTCGGCTCTTTGAAAAGTGTGGTTGGTTTTGCATAAAGCCTTCATCACTATAATCAAATCATATGTGCTGATGTCTGACTGTCGATTCCTAGGAACTGATCTGCGTGAGCTTCACACGACTGGGTGGGGAGTCTGGTATATAGCGTATATGTATGTATATGTGTGTGGCTTGTCGGATCCTAATATCTCGAAATCGACAGGAGCGTCAATCATTCAATATCAAATACTGACGTAAGCTACAGGAGTAGCCAAACCTTTAATAATTTCCAAAATCACACACGTGTCAACTATATATACACATAATATACAAAGAAGATCTTTGTCTTCAATATATATATATATATATATATATATGTAGTTCGAATCTCATAATGGTCGAGTTGTCAGGAAGGAGACATTCTTCATGTTATCGGGCTGGAGAGGCGATCTCAGCGTGCGACACGTTTGGAAAGTGCCTGAAAAAAATCATTCTATGGGTTGGCCCAAGCCTTGTGAGTGAAATTGGGTAAACGGAACGATTTCGGAGCCCTCAATGGTTATTCTAGCACAAATAAATCGCATTTATCCATTTCAATGGCTGAAAAAAGTATTCGTACAATACAAAAGCTTAACATAATCTTCATTTAATACTTTGCAGAATAACCATTACTCACTGCTACACCAACCAACCCCTTCTTTAGTTCTCAATTAATGATTTGCAAATTTTAATTGGTATTTCGTTCCTTTGCATATGATCTTCAGATCCAGGATGTTTGTTGAAGCTCTCGATAGGATCTGAATTTTAAAATAACGCCACAGATTCTCGATTGGGTTTAAATCTGGGGACTCACTTGGCCATTTCAGGATATTTACAATACTTTCAGCAAGCCATTTCTTCGTAGATTCTGCAGTGTGCTTAGGATCATTATCTTGTTGGAAGATCCAATCGGGAGGAAGTTCAAGATTTTCAACCGAAATCATTAAATTTGCTTCCAAAATATTTTGATATGCCGCAGCATTCATCCTACATAACTTTTACAGAAAAAACTTTCCCAACCATAAAGCTGCCAACAACCAAGTTTCACTGTTGGAAATGTGTTCTTTTGTTTGAAGACATGTTGATATTTGCATACGCATTATTAGAAATATGTATATTTTAAAACCGAAACGCGTTGTTTTAATATCCAAACCAATACACTAAAATCAGAAATAACATTTCCAGACTAAAAATTTAACTAGGTCACTCTTAATTTGAATATTGTACTTCATGTGTGCATTGTGCGCACACAGGAAGTACTTTCGTTCAGTTTCCTGCTTGCGTAAAGTATAATAGACATAAAAAATGAAATATTTCTAGATAACCTTGTGTGGCGATGATCCATACTAAATCTCGTGTTAATAAAAATTTGAACAAGATAAATGTGTCATACTCATCTCGTATCTTACCTCTTTAAGTTTTAACCACATGAGAAGTAGATATTTTATATGATGCCATGTCGACATGCTATCTCAATTTGTCAATTTGTGCTTTCACTGTTTTTAGCAACATCTGTTCTATCTTGAAATACTACCCGATTCAACAATAGAAAGACTATTCCTTTGAGAAATCACGACAAGCGCCCCAGGACAATGACTGTGCATACATTCAGCACCATCTAGGATATTTATCCTGAATCATTAATCCGATTCACTGCCAGAGTAAGAAGAACCAGAAAGAAGAAATTCCCCACAGATTACATCAGATGCTCGCACTTATATGGTTGAATCATGACAAATCAAATATTTCCATGTTAGGTTACATATGCAATGTGTGGGCGCAGATTCATGATAACATAAAACTGAATCGTTCATATTTGACATTACATTTTATTCATCTCTGTATTAAAGTCTGCCAGTGTATGCTGAGCAGCCTCGAGCCTCGCATCAGAAACGTGGACCTTACATTCTCAACTGCAATATTTCAGAGGCTACCCTTCTCCTCTCTAGTGTTTGGTGCTTATATATCTTTGACGGGCATGACAGATGCAAAGTTTATTTTGGCATGATCTGTCGTGAGAATCGTGCTATGTATATTTGAGGACTAGAAAAATCGTTAATGTCGAAACTAAATGCTTTCAAAGTCCCGACCACATGGTGTTATAAAACTGCTTCTGGCGTAGTTTTAATGTGAAACCTGGAAAAATTGTAAAAAATGAAAGGTCAAGGAGTGGAACCGGAAGAAAGTGGAATTAATCCGTTTCATGTTGTGTGCGAAGCGAGTTTGGGTGTTAGTGGAACAGTGGGTTGAACAAAAGAAAGGGAGGGGGAGGAAACTGGAAACAATGGAGAACTAAGGGGTTGATGTTTGTGTTTAAATTACCGTGGCATTGTCGAGATACGCAAACAAGGCAAAAAGCTCGTGATTCCGCCGATTATCGTCTTTAAACAAAGCCGACAAGTTTAGAAGAATCGTTATTGAAAACGACAATGAATTTTGTGCTAGAATACAGTGTTTCCGCTTTTCTTTCATTAAATTTCCCCATCACTCTGAAAAATGTCAAAAAATAAAATTAAATAAGTAATTAAATAAAATAATTAAAAACAAGAAAGAAACTATTAACAAAAAACGAAAGGTCAAAATAACAAAACGTCACATTTACAATCTTTGAAAGAATTACATCATGTTTCCAGCGAGAAATATCAGCTGACTCATTTTTTTGTTGGAGTCTGGAACTTGAGTATGAGGTGTTATATTTTGTCACTTGATATGTAAAGAAACATTTTGTTCAGTGGATCAGGATATCCAATGGATTAGATGATTTCCTAGAAAAAGGAGGTTAACTTGAAATATATATATATATATATATATATATATATATATATATATATATATATATATATATATATATATATATATATATATATATATATAAAAATGTATGTATGTATTGTAAAATAAACAATTTCATCACTTTAGGTTAAGATCGGGAACGCTCAAGAGAGATTGGGGTATATATATATATATATACACACACATATATATATACATTAATAAATGCACATATTATGCTTCATGACTGAATTTCATGCACAACGCACTCTTCAGGTGCTGCGTATAAACCTGAAGACTGCGTTGTCAATGAAACTTCGAGTCGTGCGACAGGTGAAGATTAATATACATATTTATTAATATATACTTAATAGTTCTGTTATATTACATCGAGCACACACAAACACACACACACACATATATATATATATATATATATATATATATATATATATATGGTGTACCCTCCCGTCTTATTCGACGTATGAGTTCCTAGGAACCGACAGCCAAGGCACCAGCAAATATGATTTGATTATAATGGTGAAGACTTTGTGCAGAACAAACCACACTTTTTGAAGAGCCGTATACAGAGACCTGGTGCACTATGTGCCACAAGATCCCTTAATGTCCCTCTGCAGGTTTTGACTTCATAATTGTCCTTCTCCTAGACCAGTTGCCATATAACCCAATCTGTCCTGTAATAACTGGATTAATAACTTTCCCAAGTGTATTAGCACATAAGTGAATGTAATGGATTCAACTGGAATTTGAACTCGGCTCTACGATTCGTCAATCCGAGCCGCTATTCACTACTCCACCGTGCTTATATATATAAACTGGTGATGGATAGTATGTATATTTATTGATATATATTTAATAGGTCTGTTATATCGCACCGTGTACTATTTTATTAACACCATCACTAAATGTGTGATACATTATATATATATATATATATATATATATATATATATATATATATATATATATATATATATATATATATATATATATATATATATATATAATTCGCAGACAGTACTGTTTCGCTGTATCACAGCTCCTCAGTGCGACTAGACATCCGGATACCTCAAGCTAGGACCGAAACCCGACTGATTTCAGAGTTTTTACCACTAAGCCATCATTACTCGGCAGAGAGAAACAGCTAATTCTAACGTATTGTTTTTACGAATGTAAACAAACACTAATCAGTCATAGTGCTCCAATTCATTTTGGATTATACACACACACACACACACACACACACACATATATATATATATATATATATATATATATATATATATATGTATGTATGTATATGTAAAAGTGGACACTGAGGTCAACACAAAGCAGCGACAGTCTGTTTCAGGTTTGAACGCAATCTTCAGGGTATGTGTGTTTAGTTTTGACTGGTAAATAGTGCATTATGAGAAGAAAGTCTGTGAATTATCCTGATGGTTATTTGGTGGGTGTAACGGTTATGTTTCAACTGTGGATCCGAACACGAGAAAAGAAACTGTTTGAGTAGAATTTGTGGTTACATTTAACTAATTCGATAGTAAAAGGGTTGAACCTAGATGCCAATCTCGTAGTACGATTAAAGTCACGTAGTCCGACCATCAGGAAAAAAAAAAAGCTCGTCAAAATAGTAGCCTTGAAAATTTTTGTAGAAAAGACAGGGAAGCCACGTCATATCGGAGAGAAAATGAATGAAGTCGAAATGTCAAGTCAGGATCGATTCTATTGAAGATCCTTCTTTGGATTTACTCAAGAATATCGAGATGAGTAACAGGAGCACAAAACCAGATATAGCAACAGTATTCAATGCACGGACGAATGGTAAATTTTGTTGGGTTTGTCAAATATTTTACATTATTTGCGTTGTATATAGTACATGTATTTGCATCTTTCATGGTGGACTTTACAAGGTACTGATTTTTTGTTTTCGATTTTTAAGTAACATAATAAAAGAAAACTTTTGAGATAAGTTTTGATCGTTTATTTAGTAATTTATTTGGTCTGGGGAGATAGTTATTGCTTTTTTTTTCCTCCAGTCAAAGTTTAGAGTTTTAGATTTATTGTTGTAGATTGAGGCTGTTTTCTTTATTTTCCAAGATATTCTTGGTGTAATTTGTTTTGCTTTTTTAATTTCTAATATATGTTTAGAAAGAATTGTGTTGTTCGCGGAGGAGAAAATATCTATAACCTTCTTCGCAGAATCTGAATTAATGTATTCAAACAATGTTTAAATCAGTCAAAATATAGAATATCTATACATTTTGGTCTTCGAATTACAAGGTTATTTATGCCTGTAATGAAAACAGGGCAAGAGATTCTGTCTAGTAATCTTTTATTCAATTAAGAATCTTACAACTTGTCTACTTGACAAGCGGAAATGTACAGCTTTTATAGCTTGGATTATCAAAGGGGAGATAATCCATATTCACAACAATGACTTTACGATAAAAGTTTAGACGTCAAGAAATCTTTGAATGTAATTTCATTGCAACAGAATGTCTTTTGTCTTAAAAATGTGTCAAGATACTTGAAAAAGTAGCAGTCAGTGGAAGAGAGATCAGGAGAAAATGGTGTCTATGACAAAATCGGTGAGCTTCTACAGTTCCATCCCGTTAATATTTGGCCGGGGATTGTCATGAAGCAGAATTGGACCTCGTCGATTAACAAATACCGATCGCATTCTGTTTAACTGAATATGCATTTCATCCAGTTGCTCGTAGTAAATTTCGGCAGTGGGGATTTGGTTAGTTTCCAGAAAACTGTAATGGAAAAAGGCAATGTCGTCCACCAGGCTGTCACCATAATCTTCTGTTTGTTGCAATTTCAGTTTTGGAAAATGTTTGGGTCTATTGTCATGATTAAGCCATTAAGCCAATCATTTACGATTGTCATAAAGGATCTATTTCTCATCACAAGTCACTATTCAATCAAGAAATGAATCATCCGAATTTCGCAGATGCAGCATTGAATATACTTCAAAACTTTGAGCTCTTTGATTTTCCCTGTTCACGTGGACCCTAATTATCGGGTTTCTTCACCATGCCAATTTTCTTGAAAATGTCCGATATTGTTGAAATACTGATACCTATTATCGGAGACATTTTTATATAGGTATATAAAGAAACATATTTACACCTGAAAAGGTTTATCAATACGCGGTGATACACAAAAATCCATGCGCAAGTAGAGTCTCAAAGGCAAAGTATCGAAAGACAAAATGACGAATGGACAAAATATCGAACCGACAAAATATCGAACTGACAAAGTACCGAACGATAGAGACAAACTGACTAAATGACAGTCAGAAATGTGCCGACAATAGAATACCTTTTACTTACCATGGAAGCATCCTGCCGGTAAATAAATATTTTAAAATTTTATACTAATATAAAAACCTCTGATGAAAAAAAAAATTCTACATAATTGCTAACTTTTTTTCTAACAAGGATCTGCATTTAAACGACAGTAAAGAGTTAAAAGTTTTATTTATGAGAACTTACAATTGTGGTAAAAATAGAAATAATTTTTCTTATTTATGAAGAAATTACAACTGGAGCAAAATATGATTAAGGATTGAGAATATCACTTGTGCACTGACTTATTATAGACGGAGAGATTTCTTCAGAATATTGAGAAATATTGTCCTTTGGAAACTTTTATTTGACATTATGTCTATTCGTCATTTAGTCAGTCTGATTCCTTTTCCGTTCAGCACATTCGACATTTTGTTCATTCGATACTTAGTCTGTTCGACATTTTATCTTTCGACACTCTGAATTACTAGCATTAAAATGTGATTATTTTATAAATGCTAAAATTGAAGATGGAAAAATATAAACAACTTTTCCGGGCATTTTTGGGAAAGTTAAAATGTGGCTAAAAGGCAAAAAATCTGTTTGTTCAATTTATAGAATCCAATAAAATTCGGTTTATTTGCAGTGTAACACCCACGCTCAGTTCGCATTAAAAAAATTCCAGAATACTTACATTTATGTGTAATTGCACATTCGAAACTGGCTTAAATTTGATAAAATCTACCGTTTTGGAGTTATCGACAGTAAAAGTACGGATTCATTCGCGTCGCTGCAACCATTACTGGCGTTTTTTTGCATACATTCGCTGCAGAATAGCTATCAGTGTAAGTATCATTGTGAAAACTGAGCCTGTCTACGTAAATAGTTCTCATGCGTAGTAATTAGAACAAATTTAGACAAGAAAGATCAGTTTCAAGCTTAGCTTTCCGTAGTCTTCCGCGTTTAGCTTTCCGCAGCGAATGTATGCAAACAACGACAGTAATCGCTGCTCGCGACGCGAATGAATCCGAACTTTCACTGTCGATAACTCCAAAACGGTGGATTTTATCAAATTTAACAAGCCAGATTCGAATGGAGCACGTACAATTACACATAAATGTAAGTATACTGGGAATTTTTAATGCAAAATGAGCGTGGGTGTTACACTGCAAATTAATCTAAAATTCTAGATCGTTTTTCTGTGATAACCAAAAAGAATGGATCTGAAAAAACAAATAACTAAAAATGTGAGAAAGACTTTATCAAAGCTCACTCAATTCTCCCTGGGTATTTTGCTTTTTATTTGGTCCTTGTTTAACCAATCAAGCAAGCAAAGGAGACATCTACCTTTATTGATTTATTTCTAATTTCCGTTCGATACCCCACCATCTTTGTTTACATAGGGACGTGAGTTCGAATTCAACTAGAAGAATGTTCTTTATTTAGCTTCCACGCTAACGCAGAAAGATGAGCTGATATTTGTAATAAAAAATAACCAAAATTAAGGTGAAAGAAATATTAGTCAAAATTTGATAATGACGGACAATGCTTAATCTAAGAAATCCGGACAACTTAAGACTATGTCTATCATTATTACTAAATATAAAAGTAAAATACAGGAGATAAAAGTAATACGTGTACCAATTAAATAACAATTGACAGTGTTTCATCTAAGAAATTCGAGTAACTTACTCTTACATCAATGACTACAACTAAGTGTAAAAGCAACAGAAATTTAGATGAAAGAAAAACTAGTCGAAAATTTGCAATAATTGATTTAAGACATTTATATCACTTACGAAAGTTACGTTTATTTATATTCAACCATACGTAATACACGCTTGGGTGATCATATCTCTTTCGATTCATGACTGTCCAGACAAAAGATTTTCCGTAGTATGTAGTCGTTTCTTTCTGCGGTAGACTGGTTGAAAACCAAGGCCATAAGACCCAGTCTGCCCTTATATTCAATTGTCTTTTCTTAATGGGCAAATCGCATGTCAACAAGAAAGGATTTTTAGCAGTAAATAATATTCACGTGGAAGCCATGTTGCGGCAAGACATGTTTAATTACAGTGAATGTAAATTTCCAAACTTGAAAAAATAATAACGAATTATTTGTCCTTCTAAGATGATTATACGCACTTTGAGTTTTTGTTTTTTCTTATTGCTATTTGAATTTAATATTGCCAATTAAGTTGATTGATAAGTTTTCAAGTTGAAGATATAAAATGATGACATAGCATTATTGCTTAGGTATGAGTAACAGTGGAGTAATGGATTGAGAAATCGAAGAACCGAATTCGTATTCCAATCGAAACCATTACATTCACTTACCAATACCCTTGGGAAAGATCATAAGATAATATAAGTGTAATAACAAAAGTACGCAGGTGTAGGCTTTAAGAAAGCTTTATTCAACTGAGAATACAAGGTTCGCGTAAAGTGTCCTTTTATAGACCCAGTAAAACAGAAATTGCTCTCTTAAAGAGGAAAGTAACAAAACAAGGGTAGACCACTCTTGATTATTCATATCAATAGGGTGTTCCAAAATCACCTTGGTATTTTTCATACATCACCTTTTCTTCTCAGAACTTAGATGAAAATAGTGAAACTGCCTATCTACTTATCTTGATAATATTTAATCTAAGATCTGAAAGAAAGAAATGTATGAAAAATACCTAGGTGACTTTTGTAACCTTCTGTATCAAAATATAATTGTTAAATCTTTTTTTCTCTGTTATGTATATTTGTCTTTCATAGCAACAAATATCGTTTGTAACCGTTCGACGTAAGACTATAATTTCTTTTTTATTGTTAAAGTCTGGAAAATAAAATTATTTGTTTACTTTGGAAAAGCAATTCCACAGAACAATTTTCTTTCCAAATATATTTTCAACTATTAAATTATGAATCTACTAGGAACAAAAGAAATCTATTTTGTTTCAGCTCACTGTTAGTACAAAAGAATCGTTTTCCGATGTAGACAATGCTGGATTAACCCAGTTACAAAACAAGCAAATGTCACGAACCCCACATGAAATACTTTCATGCTGTCTGGTAAAATCAGCATCATACGATATAGTACTATTAATATCTACATATCGAGAGGGTTGCAACTTTACTTATTCGTAATGTCAAGTAGCGTTATATCAAGGCCGTTAAATCTACTCAGATAACATCGTTAGAATTATTTGTCTCATACTTGTCTAGGTTTGTTTCTTTTTGATGGTAAAAGATAAATATTTACGTGTTTTATAACCCTTAACACTGAACATCGAATAGGTTGTACCAGAGGCGGTTTTGCACAACAACGCAAATTGCTTCGAAACCAAAACATCAACCTAAAAACCTGAGTCATGTTCTTGAATAGATTTGCCAGCTCGAGATTTTCATGTATGCCGCCAAACCCGCTCAGAAATATCTAAACTGTCTGCTCTATACAACCGATCAATGGTGAAGATAGGCTTTCAGTGAGTAAAGTCTGAGGGTCTTGGCAGAGATCATCCTGCTTTGAACCTTGTGGACTGGCGCTACATAATCACAAAGAGCTTTATCAAATAACAGAAACCACATCACTTGAGGACTAACAACAGCAGGAACAACTAAAATGTATAGCATATATAACTCAAAGAGAAAATAATGACATAATCAAGATGTTAGCTTTCCACATTACTTCAAATAAAAGGTTAGGAAGGAAACCCCAGGAATACTGGAAAGAGATATAAAAGCTACTGTGCTTGAACCTGTTTTCCTAAAAAAGTGTTTTAAGAGAAAGATTTGATTAATTTCAAATAAAAGTAGTACTGATTGCTCAGTTAATGAATGGCAAATATTTCCTTATAAGGAAATGGCTAATATTACCACTATTAATATTAGCAATGCTAGCAAATAATTTATTGTTTTAAAATTCATGCGCCTTTTTTTAAAATTTATTTAGGGTCCTTTATAACATATGCTGTAGGCTCCGCACTGGGTTAATCTGGCTCTGGGCGTAGATGGGTAATTCAGCTAGTAATTATAATAAATAGGAGAAAATTAAGGAAAGAAAAGCCTTGCAAATATTCACTTGAGACATACAATTAAAACAAAGTTAAACAGTAGATGGCGACAATATTTGATTTATTTATCGTAATTACTTTCCCCGCGTTTCACCCACCACGCCAAACGCGCAGTTTAACCTCATTTACACACAAATGAGTAATTCAATTGCTATTAAATTTACTACCTGAGAACAGAAAAGCCTGTGTCTGTATTCGTCTGTGTACAACGTGGCTCACATCTGGAATTTCTTTTCTTGGTCTTTCGGTTGACGTGGCTCGGGTAAGCTTTTTACATCCTCTACACAGTTTTGATGGGTGGTCTCACTGCGATTTAAAAAAAAAAAATCATTTTACACCAAGCAAGGCGATAATGCCACTAAGACGCAAGTGGTTACTGGGTTAGTTGGTTGGTTGGTTGATTTTATTTAGTGACATATTAATCTCCATAGGTTTTTTTTTATGCCGAAATCTAAATATTTTTTATTGTGAGACCGGAAACTACCTACACAATAGACTCTTCCAGGCCTATATTAAGTAGGCGACATAGCACTCTACAGGAGAGTGACCCCGATATAGATCGTATAGGGCAAAAACAAGGTACTAACAACCCGGATGTGAAACCGTTTCGGGACTTTATCGATGAGTTTGATGTTGTCGATAAGTTCCGGAATGAACACCCTCGGGAGGTAGCATGGACTTGGACAACTAGTGGCAACTCGGCTCCTGGGACGCTTGCGAGCTACCTGGACCGAGTCTTAGTTAGGAGAGTCGATGTAGGGCTCTTAGGGTGTCCAAGTTTCCATTACATAGTTTATACGGATCATAGGCTTGTCCGGGTCCGTGTAAACTTAGATAAGCCTAAGGTTAAGTTGGCTGGTTACTGGAAATTGAACTGTTCACTTTTTGGTGATCAGGGTTTCCGGGACCAGCTGTTACTAACGGGAGCGGTTGTGGGAAACGCCAGTGGGGCAATTTAAAATCTAAAATTCGAACGTTTGCTGCCGATTTTAGTCGTCGACTCAATCTAGATAGATTAGCGGCGCAAACTGCTTTAGAAAATAAAGTCGATCGGGCAGTGAAATCCCGTGTTAGTGGGGACATAGCCTTAGCTAAGGCAGAGTTGTCCTCCTTGCTTATCAAGAAGGATCAAGCTCTGGTAGTTAGGGCTAGGTTAAAAAGAATGTCTTCTAAGGAAACGAATATGGCCTCTGAATTGCGTGCAGAGGAAAATCGAAACGCGTCTAGGCGACATATAGCGTGCGTCACGTTGTCGGATAAGCGGACCGTGACTACAAACGCGGGCATATGTGAGGTCTTTCGGGACTACTTTCAGGATCTTTTCACCAGGGAGCCCGGTCTGAGCTCTGCTCAGTTCGACGCCTATTTAGCTGACTTTCCCTGCCTCTCGGCAGTTGAAGCGGCTAGGTGCGAGGGTCCCATTACAGAGTCGGAGATCTGGGAAGCGCTGAAGCAGGTTGGCCTGGATAAGTCTCCGGGATTAGATGGTCTTCCCTACGAAGTTTACTTGAGGTTGTCGCACGTTTTTGTTCCTTTGCTGGAGCTGATTTTCAACCACTGGATGAAGCAGGGGTCTTTACCCCAACGCTTCACCAGGGGTGTGATCAAGTTGCTGCGTAAGGACAAGAACGGTGGGGATGGGTTAGGGAACTTTCGCCTTTTAACGATGTTAAATACGGACTTAAAGATTTTGGCGAAGATCTTAGCCAACCGTTTACAGCTTGTCCTGTCTAGTCTGATTGGCCCTGAACAGACTTGTGCTGTGAAGGGTAGGACTATTCAGGATAACCTTCATATGGTACGCTTGATCTTAGAACAAGTCGACAGTGAAGCCGCGCTGATTAATTTAGATCAGTCCAAGGCCTTCGATAGGTTTGACCATCGATTTCTGGAGGCTGTCCTTTCGGCGGCCGGTTTCGGAGCCGACTTTCGCTCCTGGATCCGACTTTTGTATGCGACCCCCGGTGCACTGGTGGAAGTGAATGGGGTAAGATCGAAGCCTTTCGTATTGTCTCGCTCCATTCGTCAAGGTTGTCCGCTCTCGCCTCTGCTTTACGTTCTTGCGTTGGAACCATTCCTTCGCAAGTTAAAGGCGAATCCGGTCCTGCGCGGAATTTCCGTGCCTGGGGCTTCCACCTAAGCCAGGTATTCTACCTATGCTGACGACGTTTCGGTTCTTGTGTCGAGCAGAGCCGAGATTGACGAAGTCAGCAAAGAGATCAGTGGGTATGAGATGGTGACAGGGGCCAAGATCAACCGCGATAAGTCTGTGGGCTTGCGGTTGGGTGCGTGGAAGGGAGTTTCTCTTCCCGGACCTTTCCTCTGGACGGATGGGCCGATCAAGATACTCGGCGTCTGGTTCGGTCCTGATCTCCAGTTGGAAATGAATTGGTCGGAGGTGCAAGGGAAGGCCGAGATCTGTGGTCTCGGAGGAGACTTTCCCTGAAGGGAAGGGCGGAGGTATGTGTTTCACACATATATCCTATCCTCCTTTACCGACTATCTGTGCTTCCACTCCCGTATGCCAGACTAATGTCATTAGTCCGGACCTTGTTCTCTTTCTTGTGGAGAGACAAGGCCCCTTTGGTATCTCGCGAGATCTTTTGCCTTCATCCCTCTGAGGGCGGTCTGGGTATGCCTAGCATTGAGATTCGTCAATATATGCTTCGCATTACCTTTCTAGACCGAATGTGTCGCGGATTGGATGAGGTGGGCACCTTTTGGAAAGAAGATGTCCGAAAACATTTCCCATCCCTGAGAAGTGTGCACTCGTGCGAGGAGGAAGCCAGCCGTAGACCTCGTGCCGAGTGCTCCTTCTACCGCGAATGTCGTCGTGCTTTGAAGCTCCTCTTACGGACGACGGATGGCCTCTCCGACGCCCAGGCGTTGTCTCGTAAGGCATTGTATCAATTGTTAGTTAGGGGGTCCGTTTAAGATGATCTGATCGGCGAGCTCGGTCTTACGAAGCAGGAGGCTCGCTCGATATGGCCTTGGGCGCCTGGGTTGAAATGTCTCAATAATGATGAGGCATCACTCACCTGGCTGATGATTCGTGGGGCCCTCTGGGTCGGCAAGAGACTTTGTTCAGCAGGCTTGGAGAAATATCCAAACTGTCGTCGCTGTACTGGGGAAGTCGAGACCATTGGTCACGCCTTTTTTCAGTGCAAGTCGGTAGTGCCATTGTGCAAGTTTGTTGAAGGCCTCATGGTTCGCATGCTGCAGGGAAAGTTTTTTGTCCTGGAAGCCAGTTCTGTTTGTAGCAATGTGGTGCCGCAATTGACGAAGGCTGAACACTATGTGTTCTGTTGCTTACTAGGGATTATGAGAGTCGTGATTTGGACGACGCGTCAGAAGGGATTCCATGAGGGCGAGAAGTTCACCTCTTCCCAACTGATCTTGTTCTTTAAGCATCAGCTTAAAGTCAAGATTAGGACGGAAAGGCGGCGGCTCACCTCATCTGAATTTGGCAAAAGGTGGGTGAATCTTGCGCGAATGTGTAGAGTGAAAGGGGCTGACCTAGAGTGGCATTTCGATGTCGGTTAGGTACAGAATTTTGTCCTAACATGGTTGAACATAGGCAACCCACCCAGATTTTAGGTTAGACTAGGTTTTGTATTTTGAATCTTTAGTTTTCCTTTTTTTCTAGTAAACTTAGCTAGGGTATGCATGCGCATTGGTCCCTTTTATTTCTGTCCCTATTTTTTCTTTTGTTTAATTCCCCATCCCCTCCCTCGTTAGGTGGTCAGTGATGTCAGTTTTCTGGTGGATGCGGGACGCCTTTCGTTTCGTGTGTGAGATTTTTCGTATTTGTTGGGTATGAATGTGTGTGTGCCTGCGTGAATGCTTGGAGGTATGAATGCTTTTACTTATTTTCTTAGTCCCGCATTGATTTCGTCTAGTTAACTGATGTTTCTGCCACATTTATGGTTTGTGGGTTTTTTTTTATTACTAACACAGTTTTGTTTAGTTTTATTGTAAATATTTCAGTCATATTGTAAATAATCATTTGGGGATCATTTTAAAAGTTGTTAATTTTTTGACACCCCCTCACGAACAATAATTGTATATATGGGGTCTAGTTAGGACATCATCGAGAATTTGAGGTATTATGGTGGACGTAGTAAGAAAGGTAGGAGTGAATGTGTTTTTTTGGTGATTGGAATATTGTTGGCTTGATTGGGTCAGTGTCTGCGAATTAGAATTAAGACAGATGAAGACCGTCCTTCCCTATCCCCCTTTTAGGCCTTGTGCCACATTTTGTATATATACATACAAATAAATATTGAGTGATAGAGAGTGACACAGAGAGACAGCGAGTCTCGTACGACTACCAGTGTTGGGCACTAACTTATAGTAAGCTCTGCTTACACTATCTCTGTAACCTGTTGTTAATATATCTTTCTTTCATCTAATCCGTGTTCCGTGTTTTACTTCTGTGGGCCCAACTTTGGCACCCACATCAATTTTGAATGCCGTTTCATGCCTTTAACGACAGATAAAATATATTGTTGCTCATTTTAATATAAATATGTATTACTAGTCCTTATACTAGAAATATGTATCCTTTTACTATAAATGAACATTGTCTGTCATTCTACTATAAATTTGTATTATTGGTAATTTTACTATTAAATATATATTATTTGTAATGCTTTTTCATATAAAAATGTATTTTTATACTTTCATGGTATTTTTGTTTGGAAGTTCACTGTTTATCCATAGCTGAGACCCTAACAGACGCTACCACCCTGAGTCAGGGTGGGCCTGAGAACATCAATTGAGAGGTGGTTCCGAGCTCCTTCAAACCTCCCGATCAGTGGCTTTGCTGCCGGATGTAGTTTATCGTTTTACCCAGGATCAGGGTTACTGGGGTGGAAAAGAATGTAAAGGTTTTTGCATCTTTCCCTATCACGTTCTTTAATGCGGAGAATAAATAATTAAATCTCATGAAGAGTACTAGGATTGGAAGACAACTGAGGAAAGCTTGGGGGCACAACGGCCAAAACAGTCTGATTGCAACAATAAAAATGAGGACATTAGTCCGAATTTAAATACAGAGGTACATACCTTGATTGCAAGAGTTACTGCTCAGAGCAGAAAAAACTAATTCAAGTTTCTTTATTTATATGTCATGTCCTCCCCATCTTCCTGTCCGTTGTTTTCACTTTCACTTTCACTTTCACTATCCATCTCTGTTCATGATCTACCATCAAATTCCTCAAGGTAATTAAGCATGTCACTTGTAGTTTCTGTCATTTAATATGTCTTGTGGCTGTCAAATTCTCAAGCATTCCTTCGTCATTATGGGTCCCAGAAATTTCAATTTACTTTCTTATTCTAAGTGTAAGTGTCTTTTTATTTCCATTTCTTGAACTTCCTCATTGCTCACATGCTCCGTCCACGATATTCTCAGCATCTTTGTGTAGATGCACATGTCGAAATTTTCATATTTCTTAATACTTTTTATGTTATGGTCATTTAGCTACCTTTGTTCATAGAATAATTTGATATATATATATATATTATGTCATTCGCAGACAGCTTCTCAGTGCGGCTAGACATCCGAATGCCTCAAGCCGAATGGAAACCCAACCGATTTGGTGTCAGTCAAAATTTCCTGAGCTATCTTCATTCGACAGAGAGAAACAGCTAAATTTAGCGTATTGTTTTTACGAATGTAAACAAACGCCAATCAGCCAGAGACCTCCATTCATTTTACTCAAGACCTTTGCATTTTATATATATATATATATATATATATATATATATATATATATATATATATATATATATGATAAAAAGGCTTAAACACTAATATTCCATGGTCATAATTTATTCCATTGGAATCGTAAATACGATCCAATTCATCAGACCTACAAATTCAAAAAGAAAACAGAAAAAAACCTACTCCGGAAATAAAAATAGAATTTAGAGAGAGTGTAATTATGAGAGTGTGGGACGAATGTTAGTTCATAAGAGAGGGGTTTAACAGAGAGAGTTTTATTTAAAAACTAGGTGTGAGTGGAAGGGGGAAAAATGATTGTTGTCGGATGTCTAAAACAATAAGGATACACTTCGAGGTGACATACACACACCATGGCCGATCAAATCTTAAAGAAGGAGGGTCCACATATTCACACATACATACACACATACATATACATACACACATATACATATATCTGATTCAATATCTGATACTAAGCGCTTTCTAATAATTACCGCGCATATGATAAACAAATAATCACACCTACAAATATACACACATACACATACACAGACACCTCCATATATATATATGTATATATATATATATATATGCACATATATATATATACATATATATATATATATATATATACATACACACATACATACATATACATGTACACACACACATACATCCATATATATACATATATACAAGGACACACACACACATATATATACACACACATACATATACACAAACATCTACACACATACATACATGTATATACTACACACACACACATACATACATATATATATATATACACATACACACATACATATACATGTACACACACATACACATATAAATACATACACACATACACATACATATACATATATATACATACGCACACATATATACACGTAAATCCACCTATACCCTATACACACATTTTCCACATACATATACATAAATACACATGCACCCACATACACATATATACATACACACACGTACAAAAAACAGATATATATACACATATATATATATATATATATATACATACAAAAATGTACACACACATATACCTACATATACACACATACATCCATAGGCATCCACTCCTTACACATTTACACACACTTGTACATATGAACATACGCATACATGCGCATAAACATATATACCTAAAACCTTACATTTCTATACAATTAAACAAAAAAACAATGTATCCCTGTATTTATCCGTCTAGCTATACATACATACACATATACACGCACATCTATACCCACATACACACATATATATACACATACATACATACACATACATATATATGGGTACATATATACCAAAACATACGCACACCCACACACATACATATACATATATATATATATATATATATATATATATATATATACATATACACACATCCCTGCATATATATCCTTCAATATATACCTACACCCACATACGTATACATGAATATATACATATACACACATATATCCATACATATACATACATATACCAATACACACACCCCTAAATATATACCTACATATACCCGTAGCCAAGTACATACATACATACATACACATACATGCATATACACACATACACACACACACATATACATATATACCCACATACATACAAATACATACAAATACATACATATAAATTAGAATTTAAGAACTAAATAAGTAAAATTTCAACAATTTATATATACACATATACCCACATACATACAAATACGTACAAATACATACATATAAATTAGAATTTAAGAACTAAATAAGTAAAATTTCAACAATTTGGGCGTAAAAAAAAAAAAAGACCATAGCGCATCACAAAAACATACACAATGATCTATATAGAGATAAACAAAATAAACATAATAGTCATTCCGTTAAAATGTCACGCCCAATGTTTTGAACCAAGATGTAACTGACATAAGTGACAGAAAGTTACAAAACGGTGTTTATGTTTTGAATCTTTTCTTATGTCTACATTTAGAAAATATCTCATTACGAAGATTCAACAATTCATCTTGATTTTTATCTTTGATAATAAAAATTGTTTCCGCCAAGTACAGATCACACCGATCGCGGAAGTTATTAGGTGTTTTGGCTCTTGATAGGTATCTCCATTTCAAAAGTGGGGTTAACCCCTTATCCACCAGATCCCAGTAGTGTTTGGATAAGGAAGTTTGACTTCTAAGGCATCTATATCTAAAAGAGTGTCTATGGTTGTATAGACGCTGCTTCCAATTACCGGCGGATATACCTATATATCTTTTTTTCTCGTTTATATTTTCCTCGGGAAAGATAGTTGCCTCGTATATTACATTTTTATAGTTGCATTTACCCCCGATTGGACAATGATCTTTATTCCTACAATTGCAGGTAGGGTTACTTGATTGAGTCACATTACAATGGTAGTTTCTAAGTATTCTGCAATTATGGGAAGATATGATTTTCTCCATATTTCTAACGCATGAGTAACTAATTTTCAGAGTCTTCCTATTGAAAATTTTACTTAATGGATGTTTACTGTGAAAATGTTTATCAATTAATTTCAGAAAAAACTTCCTATATCAATATTATATATCTGTTATTGTTCTGATTTACAAGTTCTCCGTTATAGTTTAATTCCTGTCTAAAACCACTATTTTTGAGGGCCTGATTGTATATAAATTTATTATCATTAAAGACTTTTTGGCTAGAAGATTTATTTATTATTTATTCTAGTATTCACAGTTTTAGGGATGTGGTCTATCACATGTTTAGGGTGGTTAGGTTAGGGCGTTGATATATAGGGGTGTTTGATCAACTTTATGGAAGGGTTTAAAGGTATCATTAGATAGATTTAGTGTAATATCCAAAAAGTTGACTATTTTCATGTTGGAAGATATTTCAATTTTAAGGCCTAAGTATTTGAAGGCCCTAATTATCTTCTTATGTAAGCTAGAAGTCAAGGAGCCATTGCTATTTGGGACAATGATTAGGCCGTCATCTCTATAAGGTTAACTACTCTACTCAAGGTGTCGAGAATATATATGCCCACCAGATCTGCAATTTGGGCGGAATCAAAGGCCCCCATAGGTACATCGAAACTACCATTATTCTTCTTCACCCAAGTAGCGTCATTGTATATATATATATATATATATATATATATATATATATATATATATATATATGTATGGTGCAATGGATAAATTATCGTCTAAATTACGAACAAATAAAAAAAAATGGCTTCAACCACGGCTTCCAGACAACTTCGGAATGTCCTGCAACTGCTTGTTTAAATTTGTGAATGTTGCCATAATCCTTGCCTGCAGTTCACCTTTGGTGTTACAAGGAGTATTTCTTTTGTCTTTCACTCAACCGCGACCCACACATAATAATCAAGGGGGTTGCAGTCTGGGGAGTTAGGTGGCCAGACATAAGGGGTGATGTGGTCTCAGAAATTGTCTGACTGCCATAACTGGGTTCGCCTGCTTGTGTGGCATGGTGCAGCGTCCTGTTACCAGATATAGGGTCTTCTCGCAGCCACCCTCTGGCTCTAGAGCAGCATTACCTCCTCGAGGCACTTGATGTAGGCCTCCGTGTTGAGTCTGTGGCAAACAAATTAGGGTGAGTTTTCCGACCTGCCTTACTTTCTTAATCGCCATCAGATTATCCAACTCTTTCCGAAACCTCTGCACTGTCCTCAGATTGACACCCACACACTCTGAAATATTCGTATTGCAGCTTCCGGCCAGAATAGCAAGCAGTACAGCATGGTGTTTGCAAATTTCTGGCGGACTGAATTGCGTCATGGTGCTGTTTTTCTAACAGATGGTGCCCAAATGACCCTACTATACTGCAAGCGCGAAATTAAAAACTGAAATATCCTTAAAAAAAGGCATGGCACGTGGAACTAGAATAATCTACCTCGGTGGACGAAATAAAGGTTTCTGTTCGAAACTTCAACGTATATCACCTGAAGAAGGCAAAAAGTGTCGAAACGTCGTGAATATGATAATAAAGATGAGGACAACTGTCCGAATAATGTAAATACAATTTACACTTTTGTAAATCGTATTTTTTTTTTCGTCTTTCAGTTACTTATTATTGCAAACTATCAAAATTTGCAATTAAAAAATTCACAGTAGTGTTAGGTAGTTGTATATTAGGTTGGTGCCAAAAATAATGTCGTTTTCTCACATAATAACATATGTGAGAAAACGACATTATTTTTGCAACAACCTAATAAAATCTAAATTAACCGCCAAACAACCTTTCAGTGGATAGGCTCGTTAGCAAGAAATGAAAGCCATCTGCAATATATCTCGTAAAGACCTCAAATCTTGACGATCTGCAGTCCTACGATTTATCGTCGATCGGTAGCGTGCTGGTTCGCCATGATGTAATGTAAATTTAATGCACACCGCGAAGCATCTTCACTTAAAACGCACATCTTACACATAGAACTTGGAATAATTGTTTCTTGTATAGGTTTTCAGGTATCATTCGACCTCCTTCCGGGTCCGCGCTTGGCACTTGGCTATGATTTCCGGAAATGTAGACATGCTGGCATTGACGTCGGTACAGCAGCCAATGGTCCTGCAATACGTATTCCTCTCGGCATCGGATCGCAACAATATCGCTTTTTATCACACCCCCAACGTGCTCTCAATCCCCGGTATTTTACACCCTACAGTCTTACACGCCTTTCTGTTCTGTGCATTAACTTACAAGTCTCATCTTTCAACCGACACTGACAGAGAGGACTAATCAACTTTTAATAAATGTACAGTTTATGAGTCTACCTTAGTGATAAAACAACGGGCTAGTGCTCGAAAGGTCGACCATTCTTTTTAAAATAAGGAATGAAAGAGGCTGGTTTTCTTTAAACCAAGGATTCACAAAGTGGGCTTCATCTTGGGAGTCATGCAAAGATCAAGGAATGAGTAAAAAAAAATGATTGGCTGTTGATTGAAAAAAAGGGGTTACAAGGGAGCATTTGTTCTTAATCATTTCATCCCAAGCAAGGCAATAAAGCCATTAAGACGCAAGGAAGATTACTGAGTATGAAAGAATATGAGAAAAAAACAAACAAAAAAACCCCCAAAAAACAAAAAAAAAAAAAAAACACTATTAAGGAGAGACATCAATAAAAGAAAAGGAATTAAGAAGACAGAAGATAGCGATTGACATTGCATTTAAATTTTTGAAGATTAAAGTTGACTGGAAAGTAAGAAGCCGGAAGGAAATTTTTTTTTAGCTTAGAACTTACGGTTGCATCTAGCAATTTCAGCTGTACAATGATGAAACTTATCTGCCAATCTTGTACAGGGCTTAAATTCGTAAAGTTGAATTAAGAGGAAAACTCGTCAGAACAATTACCATGAATATATGTGTAGAAATGCTAAGTTATGGCGGTGGTAAATTTATTGAATATTAAAAAAATGGTGAACAAAATGTCTATTATTTACTGCCAAATCAAGTTTATTATTTTAAAAGATACCTTTTTTACTTGTGTCTTTATTGTTTTCTCAATCAGTCAACTGAATCGCCTGAGAATTTTAATAATTATTATCCAATTAGTAGTCCCTCCAAATCACCATCGTACTATTTCATTCAATTAAACGTTTAAAATAGGGTCAGTGCCATGTTAAAAAGTGACTTAATCTGAAATGCCAGGTAACCGATAACATTAGAAATTCGTCTCTGTATTTTACCAATAATCTCGAAATACACAAAAAAACAGACACATTAGAATTCAATAATCCATTTTTCATTTATTTTTGTATAAAATCTCTACAAAATTAAAGACACTTCCACTTAAGGAACACGTCTGATTTAGATTACAAAGAACAATTTTAGCATAATAATTATACATGAACAGATAGTTTTATTTTGTTGTCCGAAGTTAAAAGTCTTGCTGAAGTTATTTGGATAGGACGCATCACACGCCAGCAAAGCCAGCCAGCTGCTGTCTGCTATGTTAGTCTTGTAAAATCTCTTCGAATAACGTGCTCTTGAGGCAACCTAGATTTTATATTAATATAAAGTTATTATTCAATGAATTATCTTGATTAATATCCCCGTCATTGTTATTTTGCTATTTTTCTTTCTCGATATCCGCCATAAAATCTCAAGTTCAAGGGCAAAATAATTTAATTGTTTCAATTAAAGTTGTACCAAAAAACAAAATAAGTATTAAGTCGTTGGGAAAGCAATTACGTCTTTCACATTATTATGAATCAACCAACCAGTGGCGGCTCGTGGCTAAAATTAGTGGGGGTAATGCTTTCGAAAAAATTTAGCCATTGTTTTAATATCGTGTAAAACGAAACAAATACATAAAAAGAAAATCTATACATGATAAAATTCTAAACGAATTTTTTTTAACTTACTTTTAAATTGTTACAGATTAAGTTTGATCAATTCTTTTAAAAATGAAATCCATTCTTGTTTTAATTTCATCGAAAAGGTTAATAATTTTCTACTTGATTCCTAGATGACTGTTGAGGAAATTTTTCTCCATTGAAAGGACTCCGAAACGATACATTATATAATGTTCTGAATGTAGTTTTGAGATAGAAAAAAATGTCGACCCGTGTTTATACTACATGACGACGTTCAATCTTATTGTGCTAAGACAACACAGCAAATGATGCGGTCCACTAGCAACGTATTCCCTAGACTTGTCACTTATTAATTACTTCACTGTATGCAAGAAGTTCTTGCCTTGTCTTCTGGTTTCAAGAATTTCAACGTGTAAAAAATCTAAAAAATAAATTAAAAATCATGTAACCGGAATCCAGAACTTAGTTTCAGTGAAAGGCATGAAACCAATTCCTCTCCCAGTTATGGTATAAATAGTAGGACTTGTATCTGGAAAAATCATTTTTTTTCTCAAAGAAAATTTTAATGCTATATTCACTCGCAAAAAATATTATTCTTACAATCCTAAATCTTTCGGTTTTAAATAACGCACAAAGGATTGATAAGCCGTAAAAAATGAATGAATTAGTCAATAAATCTCGAATTTAGCTGAAAAGTGGATCAAGTTCACAACAAATTCGGGGAAAATATTTTGTTGACTGAAGCTACGAATTTTTAGGCCGAAAATAGTTTGTCAGAAAATGCTGGAAACCTTCCTCAAAGACGGCTTTGTGTTTACATATTTGTGGTTTGGTGTAGAAAGCCATTTTTCTAAGCTGTTGGTCTAAAGGAGGGGGGTGATTAATGCTTTAATGTCCATTTTTGTCAGTTATTAATAATAAACATTAAAATAAAAGTCCGTTATTAAGACTGATTTAATTACTTCGGTTTTGACTCGCATGATAACTCAGCTACAACTGTGCCACAATGCACGCTACACACCCTCACTGAGTTAAGAGAGTAGTGGGATGGAGCAAAAGAAACAAGTTGTCAACTAGAAATTACGAGTGCTTTAAAAATTTAGGGTAACAAAACACACCATGTTACTAACGCAGGCTTAATTAGATTTCTAAAAATCCGTTATTAATTAAAGGTTCCAATTATAATCGTAGATAAATAAAATACGTAACTCTGTTGATGTTAGACACAGAAATAAAAACTACAGGAATTCCGAGACAATCTAGTAAAGATTAAACAGAAGAAAGGATTAACCATCTATTTTAAGAAGACACAATGTGTGGTTGTTAGCAAGAAGGACAGTCTAAGTTACGAGATACAAATTGGGGACGTAACTATTTCAACATTTATAATGTATGTATAGCTGGCCACTCGTAGTCGAGGATACCCGTCTACTAGGGAGGCTAGTTAATCCCTATTGCAGATACTTGCTCAGGCGCATTTGTGTTTATTCAGCAGAGCCTGCCTGTGGTTTATACTGCAACTATGCTGGGCAGATCTTAGAATTTCTGGGAAAGAGCGTGTTATATAGCGTAATCAACAATTTGATCATGCCAGCACACTCAAGCTCTCGGCCATAATGACTTGTGACTTCGTGCTAAAACCAGCTATCGACGACACCCAAGGGCTCCACCTACCCAATTTCTCACAAGGCTTGGGTTAACTCGTGATATAGTTTTCAGGCACTTTCCAAAGGAGCCGCGCGCTGGGATTGATTCCTCCAGTCCGATAACACCAGGAAGACAAATCGACCATGGTGAGATTCGAACCCGGGCCTCATGGTCAGAATGCGAACGTTCTAACCACCCGGCCACGTGCCCACTGGACATTTGTAATAGACAACGGAAAATGGGACATAGTCCTGGGCATAACGATAAACTGCACCCGACAGCAAGCCTTTGACCGAGAGATTGGAGGATTTGAGGAGCGTGGAACCACTTCTTAATTGCTGTTGCTCGAAGGTGCATCCTGACCCGAGGTGGTAGCACTTGTTAGGCTCCCAGTTATGGGAAAATAGTGATTTGATTTTTGTTCGTTGGTTCACTAAGAAAGTATAAAAATAATAAGCAATATATTTAAAGAAAAATGACCAATAGTAATACATCTTTATAGCAAAATGACAATCAATACAGTACTAAAGTATAAAAATACGTTTTTATAGCAAAATTACCAGCAATACATTTTATCACATACAAACAATATATCGAAAAAAGATACGTTTACATTGAAAGTCTGAAATTATATCCAACATATTCGTAGTTGAAGCCATAAAATTATGTATGAAATAACCCAGATAGGTGTTGATATGCCGCTGAACAAAACAAAGATAAAAACCGAAATCAAAAATAGCGAAATCATTGATATAGCGAAAGTTGGCTTCCAAATGTTAAGCAATATATAATCATGTAATATGAATGCTCCAGAAGGGGATAGATAGTACATAGCAGTTCCTCCACGGACGAATATGTAGTACCACAGAAGGATGCTGAGAATAACATGGACGGAAAATGCGACAAAAGTGGAAGATTTGAGGACAATAAGAATAAAAAGATCATGTCATGAGGAAAAATGGTTTTGTATACTTTGACACTCACAGAGCATTGTGAAGACAAGAGGTGAGGGTGGGGAAGAAGCAAGCAAGCCGTGTTTGTCTAAATGGACGGCAAATCAGGTACTTGGAGGAATAGTAAAGGTAAAAATATTGTTAAGAGCTATAAAAGATGGGAAGTTGTGGAGAGCTCAGATTTCCCAACTTCCTGAAGTTATATTGCACATAAAAGAAGGCACCCTATAATCTATTAATTCACACTGTATCATTTTGCGACAACGGCCATTATTGGGTTAAAGGAAGTAAATATTTATTTATTATTGTAAAATAAAATGTTTGCGGCAGTGGGGAGTGGGTTGAGGCTGGTCATCATTAACTATCCTATACCTAGTTAATCCGATTCACAGCCCATTCATTCATTACAAGTAACACATATACCAAAAGAAAACATCCTTCACCTTTTACTCCTATATATACTGCAATACCCCATAAACAAAGGGAAACTACAAAAGATTGTTTTAAAAATTTCTTATGTACAAATTTTCTATGTACAAATGTCCGTAAGATATATATATATATATATAAAATAAAATGATGATATGAAATGAGGGGGAGGGTTATGGATCCCAGGTTGGTGCAAAAATAATACGGTAATAATGTCGTTTTTTGACGTTAAAAAATACAAACAAAATATAACAAATGTAAAACAGAAAATAAAAGATGTTAGTAGTACCCGTCCACCCCAGAAAAATAAGTGTTGCCGCTGTATTCTGACGATTTATTCTGTAACATACAGAATTGTGGCACAAGGCCTGGGGAGAAAACGGGAGTAGCTGGTCTTCATTAACTATCCTAGTCCCAGTTAATACAATTTGCTCATTCACCAAAAGAACTTATCCATCATCTCTCGAACCTGCATACACGAAAATACCGCATATTCACAGGGGGGGCATACCCCCCCCAAAAAAAAAAAATCTGATGAGAATCCAAAATGTCCTTTTTTCGAAATTTTTTTTTTAACAAAAATATATAAAATTTCATGATTCATGAAATGATTGTGGGGGGAGGGGAGGGGGTAGTTGCCGCTGTATTCTGTCATCAGACGGAATCAAGAAGCTAACTCTCTAACGGAATAAACGTGGGTGTGGGGACGTCAATGACTGAACCAGACGATACTAAAAGGAGCCAAAAACAAACTGGGGAGGTTGGGAATCTGAACTTGGATCATAACCAAAAGAAGAAGCCAGGAACAGGCCGGGAACGACATTCACTCACATTAACTAGAAAAGAGAATCTAACTTAACCAGGGGTGGGTTAACAGGAAACCGCCCCGTTGTTACGAAGAGGAGTTTAAAAAGGAACTCAAGGATTGCTCCTTTCACACGAACCAACTTGGGCTAAGGGAAGAAAATTCAATATATTTTTAACTGACGAAGCTTATACATCAATTGTTCAAAATTTATCGCTTAAGAAAAAATAAAAAAAATAAAAAAAAAATGAAAAATAAAAAATAGCCAAGAGAATTAAATATGATAAAAAAAGAAAGAGAAGAAATTCATTCAAATATTTCGCCATTAGTTTGGCTTTCTAGTCAGACTCGTTGTTGAACAGAGTAAAAATAGTTTTACAATTAAAGTTTATCCGACTTGCTTCCTGTTTAAACTTAAACTAAGGAAAAATTTGTGATATTTTCTGATGCCTGTGGTTGGTGACATTGTACTTTCGAGCATTATGGCGTTTTTGTGGGTTTTGCAGGATGAAATACTAATTTTACAAATATCAGAACCGATTTTTGAGATTCACACTTCTTATATTGACCATCCTCAAGAAATATTAGTAAAATGTAAGCTATGACATATCAAATGTGTATGTGATATATACTAGGTTGGTGCAAAAATAATGACGTAATAATGTCGTTTTTTGACGTATTATTTAACGTCAAAAAACGACATTATTACGTCCTTATTTTTGCACCAACCTAGTATATATGACTATTTCATTTTTGTAAAATAATTTATTTCCTGTATTCAATGAACTTTTATCCAAAAATAAGTAAGAAGGGTTTAATTAAGTTTATTTTTTTTAAAAAGAAATGTCCCACACAGCAAGAAAATTCTAAAATCATATTTATATTAGTACTATGAATTTGTGAGAGCCTTCTAGAACTTTCTGAAACCTTATACAACTTCTTACAGTCTTTTAGAACTTTATGAAAACTTGTATAATTTGTTTTTGTTTATTTGTAAAATTGTGTGTTATGCTAGAGCTATAAACTTTTAATTGCGTTAAAATACATAAGTACAATCCAATTACATCAGCAAATTGAAAAGTAAAGCTTCTGAAATATTTTTCTTTTTTCCCCCCCTAATGGCGTATATGGTAAAATCGAATTTATATATATATATATATATATATATATATATATGACAAATGAAGAACCATTTCATTAAAACTAGATTTGATTACGCGTTTCGCCTTTCTAGACTTGATCAGCTCAAAAAACGAAAGAAAAGCACATGTGTGTGTGTATTTGTGTGTATGCTTAAATGATAATACATACACTCATGTTTCTCTCCTTCTTTTTTTGATCTGATGAAGCCTAGAAAGGCGAAACGCGTAATCAAATCTAGTTTCAACGAAATGGTTTTCCATTTGTCATATTCTTCAAATTTTGTCTGGATTCATTATCCTATTTTATTGATACACACACACACATACAAACACACATACATACATATAAACCCACAGACAAAGGTATTATTTTGTATTTATTATTTATTATTTTATCTTTCATATATATATATATATATATATATATATATATATATATATATATATATATATATATATATATATATTATTATTATTATTATTATTAATTTCACTGTTTAAGAAAATAAAAATAAAAAACGGGAATAACAACCCACTAAAAAACATCTATAGTAATAAGACATAATATCAGTTACAAATCTACTCAAAAATATAAATATAAATATATTATATTAATATATTTTATACGCTATTGATATTTGGAAAAACGTTTATGAAAGTATGTTTCGAAAATATTATCCGATAACGCATTTCGCCTATATGGCTTCATCAGATGGATAACTGTTGTAATCTAGGGAAGGTTACTGAATAGAATAATCAAACGAAGGTTGGTAATGAAAGATAATACTTAGGACAAGAACAACACAAATAAGATTCGCCAGCGTCGTGGAGAAGAAGTAGTCAACTGTTAGAAGTGAGTCAAGTGAATTCCACAATTAATCTACAACTACAGACCGCAGACGGTATCTACCAACTGCCTCTTGTAGTCAAATGTGGCACAAGGCCGAATTTAATGTGTGGTTTCCAATCCCGTAGGCTCATCCAAAAATTCCCCGTAGACCCCGTAGGTGTTAACCGAGACGAAACTCTGCCCTTCGACATAGCCCCGCCTGAAGATGCTCTATGCCTTCGGGCAGAGAGCTTTATGATACAACAATAACGAAAAATGTGTTGTGTGTGTATATATTTGTGTGTGTTTCAAATAATTAAATCTTATATTATTTTCCCAAGCTGGCGTTTCTCGAAACTAGAAAAGAGAATGAAAATGAGTGACTTAAAAAAAAAATGTTTCACATTTTATATTCTCCGCTTTAAGTGTCCGAATTTTGAGATGGAAATCCTTCAGAAGATTAATATATATAAATATATTATTTTGTTTCATTTAATTTTTATACCAATTTATTTGTTTTTTCCATATGTAAATGGATTGCTCTTCTATCATTCTAGTAGACTATAATTGTTGCTGTATTACACCGGTTTTAATTTAATTAGCTTTAATTAATGCCTGATGATTGCTACGTGCATGAATCTCATTATGTAGAGTTTCATCGAACGGCGTGGAACAAATGCATATTTATTCTTAATACAATTTTTTAGTTCTGTTATTTTAGATCGAACAATGTTTTTATTATTATCACCAATTATTGTCGTTACACACACACACACACACACATATATATATATATATATATATATATATATATATATATATATATATATATATATGTGTGTGTGTGTGTGTGTGTGTGTTTAGAAAGAAAGAAAGAAAGAAAGAAAGAAAGAAAGAATAAGAGAATTTCTGAGATGTGGTATCTGTCAGTCTCGAGAGACCTCGGATCTGCGCCGAAAGAGTAATGCCTCACTTGCTGATGGCAGCGCAGCATCTGTTATGACAGCAAAGGCCCACACACGAGTGGCAGTCTCGATTGCAATGTGTTATGGGATCCACCCTTTTCTGATATAAATGAACTCGTCCTGCTGCCATAAAATAGCCACAGTCAGTCAGAGATAAGGATAGAGGAACAGGTAGAGGAACAGGGTGGAGAAACAGAGTGGAAAGTACATAGACACTGTGATTGAGTTGACGTTAGAAGTCAGTTACAAGGTCGCCCGACTCTAAGGAAGTTTACTTCGAGACTGTATATAGCGATCTTTGATTAATACTAACTGGCGTTCCTGGATTTTACTAACAGCATTACCTTTTGTATTTTGTGTAAATACATTTAATTTCTTAGCTTAAATACTTGCGTTTGTCATTTATTGGAGACCGATTTTTCATGCGGAATCCACAAAAACTTGACGAACGAGGATTCGAAACTCACACGGAAAGAAAAACTTTTTGTACGTCTAACAACAAACAACTTGGCGAAAACACGAGGAAAAACTATTCAACAGAAGAAAAATCCTTCCCTCGTCGTTCAACAACAAATTAGCGACAAACAATTTCGAGGAGTAAAAATACATTATATTCAGTTATCATGGAAGATTTTAAAAATACGTTGGTAGAACTGATAAAGCACCAAAATGAGCAACAATTACAAATGCAGAAATACCAAAATGATCAACAGTTACAGCTACAAGAAAAATGGCAAAAACAAATATTACAAGCGCAAAAGGAAAATCAAGATAGACAAACAGAGCTCCAGGAACTAATATTGAAAGTAGCGGGCAGCAAGCAATTAGATATTGAAAGAGATGCAACATTTTCGCAAGATGCAGTGTGGAATACCATAGAGATTTTCAAATATTCTCTATATGAGGACAAAAATTTTGGAGATTACTTCAGAAGACATGAAGACATCTTTAACATAGACTGTCAAAATTGGACAGAAGCAAAAAAGTTCCTTCTATTGCTTAGAAAATTAGGAACTGAAGAATATACAAAGTTCGTGGATTATATCTTGCCAAAAAAGACGAACGAATTAACGTTTGACGAAGCAGTGACATGTCTTAAACAACTCTTCAGCCCCAAAACATCACTCTTCCATAGAAGGTGGAAATGCCTTAACCTGGTAAAGGGCGATAATGAGGATTATTCCACGTTTGACGCAATCGTAAACATTGTGACGACTTCAAACTAGCGGAATTAACACCGGACAATTTTAAATGCATCATCTTTGTTCAAGGGCTAGTTTCTACAAAAGATAGCGAAATGCGTAGAAGAATGCTTGCAAAATTACAAAATGAACCGGGTCTAACATTACAGCAATTATCGGAAGATTGCCAGAGATGTTTAAGCATAAAGAAAGACGCAAAGGACATTGAAGAATCAGCTGTTTCTCATATACGTAAGTTAAATAAAAGTCTACGTTCTTCACCCTCCCCGGAAAGAAAACTAAAATTTTACGACAATGAAAAAAGATTCTCACCCTTCCCAAAAAGAAAAAGAAAATTTTATGATAAGAGAAAATTTTACAATAAGAAAAGTACAACATACAGGACAAATTATGACGAATATCAAAACAAATATAAGCCCCCTCCATCAGCATGTTATCGATGTGGAGGATTACATTGGAACAAGGATTGCCGCTTCAGATATAAAACTGTCATGAATGTGGAAAAAAAGGCCACAAGGCATTCCAATGTAGAAATAGAAAAGATACTAATAGAATAAGAGCTACAAGAATGAATAATGATGACAACACCAATGTAAGGAAATATGTAGAACTGGAAATTTTAAACAAAAGGATTAAATTACAACTGGATTCGGGTTCCGACCTCACGATAATCAACTTACAGACATGGAAAAAAACTCAACAGACCTACCATGTTACACACTCAAAAAATTGCCAAGTCGGTTACAGGCAAACGAATAAAATTTGAGGGAGAAATAATAGTGAATGTTAAATTTCACGGAAAAAACAAAAAACTTAAGATATACGTCATGAAAGATACTGAAAATTTAGTAGGTATCGACTGGATGCAGAAATTCAACGTTTGGGACCTACCTATCAACTCGTTTTGCAAAAAGTTAGAGGTTTAACCATCAGATACCATAAAATTAAAGGAAGAATTATACAAGCAATTTCCTGAGGTATTTTCAAGCGGGTTGGGACGATGCAACAAATTTAAGGCCAAAATAGAATTAAAAGAAAACGTCCAACCAATTTTCAGAAAGATGCGAAATGTACCGTTTGCTACTATAGAAAAAATAGACAAAGAATTGGAGAGACTTGAACAAACTGGGATTCTATCTAAAACAGAGTTCAGTGAGTGGGCTGCGCCGGTGGTTTACGTAAAAAAGAAGTCAGGAGAAATTCGCGTATGCGCAGATTTTTCGACGGGACTCAACAAGGCAGTAAAAGACCACCATTACCCACTACCAAGCCCAGAGGAGATATTTACAAAGCTCAACGGCGGTAAGATATTTTCAAAAATAGATCTTAGTGAGGCTTACCTACAAATTCCAGTACAAGAAGAGAGTTCGAAAATCCTTTGCATTAATACGCACAAAGGGTTGTACAAGTTTAACAGACTACCATTGGGAATAAAAGTTGCTCCTGCAATTTTTCAACAAACAATGAACACAATATTAACTCCCCCAAAAAAGGGATCTAAGGAGGGGGTTTTTAAGGGGTCCACCTTTTTCTGATATAAATGGACTCGTCCTGCTGCCATAAAATAGCCACAGTCATTCAGAGATAAGGGTAGAGGAACAGGTAGAGGAACAGGGTGGAGAAACAGAGTGGAAAGTACATAGACACTGTGATTGAGTTGACGTTAGAAGTCAGTTACAAGGACGCCCGACTCTAAGGAAGTTTACTCCGAGACTGTATATAGCGATCTTTGATTAATACTAACCGGCGTTCCTGGATTTTACTAACAGCATTACCTTTTGTATTTTGTGTAAATACATTTAATTTCTTTGCTTAAATACTTGCGTTTGTCATTTATTGGAGACCGATTTTTCACGCGGAATCCACAACACAATGAATGTGAAGATGCTCTCTCCTGATGTCGCCTTGTTTTCTTTCCGTCGAGCATGCTTCTCCCCGGCGGCAAGCCTCTGTTTTTCTCTCCTTCCTCCAGCCCTCGGTGTAAATCGCGTCTCCAACTTGAGTCAATCATTGGAGGCATCTTCCTACTTCTCAACGTCCGTCGGCCTCATGTTTATTTTGCAGACGTCATTGAAGCGAAGGTGAGGTCGCCCTCGTGCACTATTGTCAGTGGCCAGTTCAACGTACAGTCGCGGTGAAGTGACGTTGGCGTGCCTCGCCAGGACGACAAAATCTCATCGATTTACAGTTGAAATGACTAGATATAACCGTAAGTTCTATGCTAACAGCTTCTTCTCTCGTCTTCCGGCTTTGTCAATTTTGATTTTAAAAAATTGAAATGCAATGTCAATCGTTATCTTCTGTCTTCTTATTTCCTTTTCTTATATTGTTCTCTCTCCTTAATTTTAAGTTTTTTTCTGATATTCCTTGCATTGAATATTGCTGTCATATATAGTCTGGTGCCCCGGCTGTTTGTCTCGAGGTCCTCGACAAAATCCAGAGACGAATATGCAATGTGATAGGTTCTGATCTGGCATCTAGTCTACAGTCACTTTCTCACAGACGTGCTGTGGCATCCCTCTGTCTCTTCTACAAGTATTTTCACAGCAACTGTTTTGACGAGCTACTTTCACTGGTTCCCAGACTGCATCAACTTAAGCGAGCTACTAGGTTAATATATCGGTCCCACCCTTTCACTGTTGAAACGGTTAAATGTAACCGTCTCTTCTACTCAAACAGCTTCTTCTCCCGCACTTCCCATCTGCGGAACTCTCTTCCCCTTGCTTGCTTCCCTGATAACTCTAATCTTCAAATATTCAAATGTAATGTCAATCGATATCTGGTATCTTGATCTTGTTCCCCTTCCTTCTCTGTATGCTTTCCCCAAACACGTCTCTTTAGTCTTGTTCTAAATCCTCTGTAACCCCTTACGTGTTAGTGGCACTCCCGCCTTGCTTGGGGTGAATTGCTTTAAAAAAAATATTTTCTGACACTCGGTAACCCATTGCGTTTTGATGTCTTTATTCGCTTGCTTGGGGTGAAATGAAAAAAAAAAATGTCAAAATAATTTTACAGAATTATGACAATCGTATGTTGCGCTAACTTCACTTTTTTCTTCTTTTTTTTTTTTTATCTCCAGTAAATTTTAATTATTGTCTGTTATGTTTGTATTATACTTTATAGTTTGGCATTTGAACTTAAAGATTAAATGTATTTAAACTTTTGATTGACAATACAATAAAATATGGTAGATAAAATTAATGGAATTTTCACGCCTTTTCACATGTATTTCCTATTTCGTCCATGTTTTTATATATCTATATACGTCCACGTGCTTGTATATTATAATATGATTGTATTATCATTTTGTAAAACTTCTTTCCCTGCTCGCATCATCTGGTTTCAGATCCCTTCAAATGTATCTAAGTTGTTACAATATTTGAATCTCCTTAGATTAGCGTTTGCTCGAACTGAAAATTTACCTTTTCGATTAAAACATAAAATAAATAATAAAATATATGTATATTTCCTTCTTTAAATAATTTTATAATATTTCAAACTTAATATAGGTTAAATTTAAAATTTAAAATGCGTAATTTTTATTTTTAATTTCAGGGTAAAATTTAAAATTAATAAATTAGAATGATTTCTATTTTAGCCTAACATTAAGGCATTAATTATTATAACCAAGATTCGTTGTCAAGTTTTTTGAATAATCATATATTTGTATTTTGTTTGAACCTTTTAAAATCCTTTATTATACATTCAACACCACCACTTGAGAGGATACCAGAATGTTGAAACAAAATGGCTATTTTTGTAGTGATGTTATATTTTTAGTATAAGTAATATTTGCTTTACTCTGTATTGAGCACTCCTTTAACAATGGCGGTTTTGCTTATATATATATATATATATATATATATATATATATTCAGTTGTATGGATATGAGTTTGTGACATCAGGTTACACGCTTTTGGGATCATCAGACAACCTAGTTTATTGCTTCGGCATAAAACTCGGAGTTGTGCAATTAATGTAAGTTATTATGGATATTTCTTTATATATATAACTTTGTTATTTTACATTCAGCACAATTTTTACTTACGTATATTTACCAATATATATATATATATATATATATATATATATATATATATATATATATATATATATATATATATATATATATATATATATATATATATATATATATATATATATATATATATATATATATATATATATATATATATATATATCGCAAGCCGAATTGAGTCACTGTCGGTCACTGGGCGTATTTCCAAAAATAAATACGCCAAAACTCCACATTCATCCCGACAGCTTAGTGGTAGGATATCCACCTGATATCAATTCAGTCGGGTTTCGATCCTAGCTAGAGGCAACCGGATGTCTAGCCGCACTGATGAGTTGTGATACAGCGAAACAGTCAGTCTGTGGATGACATTATATATATATGTGTGTGTAAAATGTCAGATATAACTGAAATATATCAGTCAAAAGACAATTTGAATAAAGTGCTCTTCTTGTCTATTCGTGTGTGTATATATATATATCGCGTGTATCTGTCAAAGATCCATATGAATGAAGGAAAACTTTTCATACTTTGGTTGATTCAGAAGATAAAACGCATCAGCTTAGATAAGGTTTCTTTTTGTTTTTATAAATATAAATAAATAAATAAATATATATATCTATATATATATATATATTTAACGAACCCCCTTCCTTCCTTTCTCCAACCTTATCGATAGCGGGGGTAGAGGAGGTTTGTAATCTGTGTTATTTTGTTTTTTAACATTTTCCATTTCTTTTTTGTAAAATATATTTCTTTCCCAAGGGTCTCTTTCCGATTGATCAGACACGGACGGGTGGGATCGATTAAGGGACAAACACGATAGGTGACAAACAATAATGGAGACAGGAAATATAAATTTATTAACAAACATGGAATCGTGGAAAAGATAAAATTAAAAAAAACGGCCAAAACAAAAATGACGATATCTCAAGAAAAAACATTTAAACATTGAGGAAAAAATAGTGGGAGGAGAGCATCCTCTAAGAAAGGTCAAATAAACATCAGCGTATGGCCTTGTGCCATCCTGCCACGAATTTATAGAACATGTGCTATACCTGCACGGATTCACAAAACATCAACATTTCTAAGACGATGTGGAAAGGAACATGTAATGAAAGGATTTCATGCTAAATTTGCATGAAAGTACACATACGAAAAAGAGGTACATTTAAAAACAAACGGGGTACAAGAAAAATAAACTTAACTCAGGATAAAGTCTTTTTTTTTTCACTAATAATGTCTCTTAGTCTTATCTACTTCTTTTTCCTTTTCATTTTCTATTTTTTTTATAAGGGTCTCTTTTTGAGATATTTTCATACTTCCTCTCTTTCTCTTTTCGTCGTCTAGGGGCTCGGCTGATGATGAGGCAGAAAATACGTTCTTTCTCCATTTCGTCTTGGTATGACAGCATTCTCGCTCGAGTTGGCCTGTTCTTTCTTTCTTTCTTTTTTTTCCCTCTCGTGCTTCGTTTAAGGGCTTGGTGACAGTTGAAACTGCTTTCTCTCTCTTCGATATAGCGGCTTTCCGCGTACGTCGTCAAAACAGGTCCATCCATTCGACTGGGAGACCAATTCTCCTCACAATTTTGCAAACACATTTCTTCGGCTCATATACCGAGACAAACGTCCACCCAGCCCGCAGGACTGGACGAAGACTAACTTTTCCGTTTCACTATTCGTTTCTGTTTTCTTCTTGTCACGTGGTCAATTTTCAAAATATTAACTTTTTCTCATTATGGGTGGAATGAGGTCATCGACCCTCTCTCTCATCTTCAGGGCCAGAGAAAGTTTAGTTTAAAGTGTTTCAACTTCTCCCAACCGGAACCTATCCGTGTAAATCATGCTGTCAACACCCTGACCAAAAGAGAAGGAAAGGGGACACTCTGGTCAATCCCTGTCGCCACTAAGTCTACCTATCTCTTTGGGTTTACTATCTTTACATTTTCTGCAAGTACTGGTCTCTTTATTTTAGAATGCTTCTAAAATATAAGCAATAGTATATATTTTATAACAAATTTAGATCGGGGTTCGTAACAATATATATATATAATAAATTTATATTTCCTGTCTCCATTGTGGTTTGTCGCCTATCGTGTTTGTCCCTTAATCGATCCCACCCGGCCGTGTCTGATCAATCGGAAAGAGACCCTTGGGAAAGAAATATATTTTATAAAAAAGAAATGTAAAATGTTAAAAAACAAAATAACACAGATTACGACCCTCCTCTACCCCCTCTATCGATAAGGTTGGAGAAAGGAAGGAAGGGGGTTCGTAATAATAATACATATATATATATATATATATATATATATATATATATATATATATATATATATATATATATACACAAATACAAGTTTCATTAAAGACGAATGACAATTTTTCTTCCATTCGTATAAGTATATTCCTTACTGGATGTAGAATGACAAAAACTAATACATATAAAGACAAACAAAACCATTCTTAATAGTGGCTAACAGATTAGCCGAAAGCGCACGAATCCAGAAATCATTTGGAGATATTTTTCATAAAGAAAAGAAATCACTTGTAGTAACGAAACGTAAAAGAATCTAACCTTGCTAGCTGTCTTGAAAGAAACTTGCATAAAGAGGGATTGCTGATCAAATACACAATATATATATATATATATATATATATATATATATATATATATATATATATATATATATATATATATTTCAAAAGTTTGAGGACACTCTTAGTACTTTTTTTTAAATTGGCTCCAAAAGTAATTAAATTTTGCTCTCGTCAAAATATCCTCCTTTGTCCCTCATTAATATACCATAAATTTTGGGATTCGTTGAAAAACTTTTTACTCCTGCGTCAAATCTGGACCTGACTTAAAACTTTTGAACTCTAGTATATATATATATATATATATATATATATATATATATATATATATATATATATATATATATATATCGTATAGCTTTGAAATGCTTAACGTGAATCATTTTTTGTATGGCTATTGTAGATTTTTTCCTTTTGAAATAGTTTTTTTTTTCTCATGACGAGAAATACTCAGTGAAAATGACAAAGGAAAACATTTTCAAAATTGCTTTGCATATTTATCATTCTGTCGGATCTTCAGAGTTCTTTACTCGCACACAAATACACCCACAGATGCATAAATATATACACAGTATGTGTGTGTTTGTGTGTGTGTGAGAGAGTGAGAGAGAGAGAGTGAGAGAGAAAGAGTGAGAGAGACGTGATTTAAACAAAATTTAAAATACGTGTTTCTTTTCAAATAAATAATACAATCAGTGTTTCACAGGAAATCTCATGATTTCAAAATGAAGGCTTACGGTCGAATTACGGTGAAACACCAGTTCATGTACGATCACCGAAGTTAAGCAACATCGAGCCTGGTTAGGACTTATATTGGTGACCGCTTGGAAATACTAGGTGCGATAAGCGAGCGTGGTGCAATGAATAACGTCTCTCCTTTCTCTTTCTCTTTTCTTTTTTTTCTATTTCCTTCTTTCTTTTTCTTTCTCTTTTCTTTTTTCCTTCTTTCTCTTTTCCTTCTTTCTTTTTCCTTCTTTCTCTTTTCCTTCTTTCTCTTTCTTTCTTTCTCTTTCCGTTTTTTCTTTCATTCTTTCACTTTCCTTCTTTCGCTTCACTTCTTTCTCTTTCCCTCTTTCTCTTTTCCTTTTTTCTATTTCCTTTTTTCTTTTTCTTTCTCTTTTCCTTTTTCCTTCTTTCAGTTTCCTTGTTTCTTTTTTCCTTTTTCTCTTTACCTTTTTCTCTTTACCTTTTTCTCTTTCCTTCTTTCTCTTTTCCTTCTTTCTCTTTTCTTTCTTTCTCTTTTCCTTCTTTCTCTTTTCTTTTTTTCTTTCATTCTTTCACTTTCCCTCTTTCACTTCCCTCTTTCTCTTTTCCTTTTTTCTATTTCCTTCTTTCTTTTTCTTCCTTTCTCTTTCCTTCTTACTCTTTACTTTTTTCTCTTTTCCTTCTTTCTCTTTCCTTCTTTCTCTCTTTCATTCTTTCTCTTTCTTTGTTTCTCTTTTCCTTCTTTCTCTTTTCCTTTTTTCCTTCTTTCCCTTTCCTTCTTTCTCTATTCCTTTTTCCTTTTCCCTTCTTTCTCTTTTCCTTTTTTTCTCTTTTCCTTCTTTCTCTTTGCCTCTGTGTCTGTGTAGGATATTCTCCCGATTACGCGAGCATGCATGTGTGTGTGTGTGTTTGCGAGTTTGTGTGTGTGCGTGTGTGTGCGTGCATTCGACAATGTGAGTGAAAATGAGCAAAAGCCAAGGTTCAAAATAACTGCAAAAATCATTCATTTGTGGTTGAAACAGAGTGCAAAATAGTGATATTTTGCGGGAAAAAAAGTGTAGGGTTTCCCAGTTAGCAAAATTCTTCCCAAGAGTAGATATTTCGTCGAGAGAAATTTCTCTGCTTGTTCCCACGACGAACGAGAAAGTTGTGTGTCAAACTTATAGGAGCTGTACGAGTCTTCTGCAGCAAGGGTTGTGAGCAGTCCTTCGGGTAGGTGTCTCGAAGCAAGATTTCTCCGCTTGTTCTCATGAGGAACGAGAAATCTTGCTGCCAGGACAAACCACGTGTCTTCTGCAGCAAGGGCCGCCATTAGTCCTTCGAGCTGGACTCCGAAAGTAGAGGCCGCTGAAAAGAAAAGTGAAAAAGAGAGACCGAATAGGTCAGCGTTTTAAGAGTTTCTGGTTTATTTTCGCTGAATCGAGCGAAGTAAGGACACCCACCACATTCCACAATAGCCAACAAGAGAGATAGTTTCTATATCTTTCTTTCTCTCTTTGTTTCTCTGTTTATTTCTTAGTATCATAACATATATATTATTTTCCTTTTTCTTTTTCTTTATCACTTTCTTTGTCTTTTCTTTGTTCAGATTTTTGCCGATTTCATTGCCTTTTTCCTTTTTTCTAGTTTCTTTTTTTCTCTTTACCTTTGTTTCTCCTTAATTTATCCTCTCTTTCTTTCTTTCTTTCTTTCTTAGTCTCATATATACCTTAGATTTTTCCTTTATCTTTTTTTTCATCACTTTTGCATTTTCTTTTCAGTTTCCTTCTTTCTTTCTTTCTTTCTTTCTTTTTGATTGTCACTTTTCTTCTTTGTAAATTTTCCAAGGAAAAAGGAATTTTCAATCGTACATTCAATTTTCAAAATTTGCTCTTTTACACACACACACACACACACACACACACACACACACATATATATATATATATATATATATATATATATATATATATATATATATATATATATATAAGTGCGCAGGTATGCAGAAAATAGAAAAGAACACGTTGGGTGCATAATCCGGAGTTCCTTAGTATTTTTGTTTTTATTTTTAAGAAGACAGTGCTCCATACAGAAGTAGAGCTTATATTATAATATTTTTGGTTTAAAAATATGATTCCTTCGCTACATAAGAGTTCTCATGTTTCATAAACGAGAGCCGGGACCAGGCAAATAATTATAAATTCAAATCGATTTCACTCCACTGAGACATGGAGTTACTGGGTGTGGAAGAGTTAAGAACAGAAATTTTTCTAAGGAACTTTTTTGTTCCTCAGAAAAATTTCTGTTCTTAACTCTTTCTGTTCTTAACAAAAGAAGAGTAATCAGGACGATAGTAGATATCGATTGACATTGCTTTAAAATTTTTGGAAAGTATGGAGTTTCACAAATGAGATAAAAGTAACTGTTAGAATATATTTACGGTTAAATCTAGCCAGTTCAACTGTAAATTGATGAGACATTGGCCACTAGTCTCTGACTGTCCTTAAATTTGAAGACTCTAGGCATCATAGCGAAGAACTCATCCGATCAGTTACCACTGAAGTATTTATAGAAAAGGCACAGGGAGGCAACCTTACGGCGTTTGGAAAGAGATTGAAGCTGAGACGCCAGAACAGGGTCAATAATATTGCTGCTTTTTTCTTTGGATTTGATCAAGGAACTCTAGGTAGATAGTAGAAGCACCGGACCAAATGTGCCAGCAATATTTTAAGCAAATCTTTTCTTTATCTATGATCACTCATTCACTGCTACACAGAAATACTGATATTACATATCAGTTCAGCACTCTTTGCTTTGTATCTAACGTAATTTTTCTGTTCCTTAATACTTTGCTTAGCGTTTGGAAGGCATCTTTTACTATCACTTTCAGCTTTCGGTGTTGCGCATTCCGTCTTCTGATTTCTTACTAAATGTTTCGGAAATGCTTTTGAGGATTAGATGTTTATCCATACTTTATCCATAGTCCTACTTTACCAACAGTATTAAGTCTGTTTTTGAAATAATCCTCTGAGTGAACCCTAAAATGTATGTAGAAAATACAAAAACGTTAAGAATGCAAAGACATGATTTTGTAACAGTGATCCGTATATATTGGGGTTGTTACATTAGAGTTAGAGTTTTTGGAGTGCCCATCGAACACAAAGCGAGTGTTTGTCCATAAGAAGCCTTTCTTTTTTGTCTTAGACCTTGTTTTTTAAGAGGGTGACCAAGTTTTTGCTGACACTAAAAGGATGTGAGTCATGATCGAGAATAAAGTACTTTTTCATCGAGGCAAAATCTTCTGTTCAGCCATCTTATTTCCTCCCACATTCCTTTATTCCTTTTTCTTGTATTCTTTCATAGGCTTTCTTTGGCTTTTCCATACTTCGTCCGATAAGTTATGTGGCATTCCAAAATGTGGCAAAAGAAAACGAAAGTACATTGGAATTGTTTAAATCGATTATATAGATGCCATTATTAATAGTCAAAGTAGTGTAATGTAAAGGTCATAAAATGCAAAGATATTCTGCAAAAAGTTAACAGCCAATATCTGGCAACTTTTTGCAGGATATCGACTTGAGAGTCTTGGTGACAGAGAAAAACCTAGATGATGACGTTTGTCGAAGGAAATTCTCAATACGTATTCAAGGATGATAACAAAGAGAAAAGATGCAAGGGTGTCACCCGTAAGGACCCTTGCTTTGATATCGAATAAGCTAGTACTTCTCTCTGGGGATCTAACCAAAGATTTGGTATTTTTGTATAGCAGCATTATAACAGTTACTGTCTCAGAGGTGATGCCATATACCAGAAGGATCTGTATTATCTCCCAATATATAGAATCGAAGACTTTAGATGAATCGACGCGCTCAATAACCTGCAAAACAGTCAAGTTTTGTCCAACATTTGATATAGTTTTTTGAAAGACATTTGCATTTTTTTCGGAGTACCTACTCTATTTTGTAGAGAAGCATTAAGTCGTAAAATTTGGCCGCAATGGAGGTGAGTTTAAATCCCCTATAATTTTTTTGCCGATCCTAGATCTTTTCGGGAAAGGAAGTATGCAGCCTTCTGTTCATCTTTCTACAACCTCTCCATTATACATTATATATTATATATTATATTATATATTATATTATATAATATATATTATATTATATATTATAAATTATATTATATATTATATTGTATATTATATTATATTATATATTATATATTACATTATATAATATATAATATATTATATATTATATTATATTATATATTATAAATTATATTATATATTATATTGTATATTATATTATATTATATATAATATTATATATTATATTATATATTATGTTATATATGACGTAGTAGTAGAATATCGTTGAAATCATGAGTCTACCAAACTTCTGGCAAAATAATAACAATCTCGCTCTTCAGACATCATTACCAATGCCACAGTTCTACATAATCTAGAAAATTCTGCCAGCGATGTTGGACTCTATGCCAATGCCTCGAACAATGAATTTATAAGCTTGAACCAACAAGGCTCAATGCGGTCTGTCACAGGTGAATCAATAAAATATGTCGAATCTTTTACATACTTAGAAGGCGAGATGAATTCTACTGAAAAGGATGTGAAAATTCGCATAGCTAAAACCTTGGTTTACCTTAAATAAACTGGGTGCACTCTGAAAATTGGATCTACCACTGTTCAGACATTAACTAAAACCGTAGTCTTAGCTTGATGGAACCTACACTCGGATGATGAAAGCTATAGTTAACATCTCTTGGAGACGACATCACAGGTCTATTGACCTATCCGTGGTATTTCTACGCGGAGGCAGAATGCGCTTTGCAGAACACTGCTGACGAGCAAGACAAGACCTCGCAAGTGATCTACTGCTCTGGACACCTAGCCATGGAGCAAGACGGATTGGTCGTCCAGCAACCACCTACAATGACCAGCTTTGTTGTGACACAGAATTCCTCCATAATGATATCCCGAACTTGATGTAGGACAGTGATGGTTGGCGTGATAGACTCATGAATGTCCGAGCTAGTACAATCGAATAAAATTAAAACAATGTAAAGTAAATGTTTCCATGAAATCCACTTACAATTCCGATATTCTAAAATTAAAGCAGAGCAGCCTGAGTTTATTTTTCTGACAGTTTTCGAACTTCATTAAATTTGACAATCTTATCGTGATCGAAAAGAAAAGGATATCCGAAGTGTTACTCTATTGCCTATCTTCTTTCATTCCATATTCACCGATTGCTGCTTATACTTCGTCTTCTTTTTCTTTTTTTCCTTTGTTTTCATATTCTTTTTCTTTCTCCCTTTTTTCTTCTTTTTCGTCTTCTTGTTCTTCTCCTTTAATCTTTTTTTTTAATCTTATTGAACTTCTTTTTCGTTTTCTTTTTATCTTCTCTTTTGTCTTCATTTTCTTCTTTTTTTCCTTTTTTTATTTTTTTTTCATTTTTTATATCTTTTTACACTTATAACATGTTTTTTTCATAATTGTTAATAATAATTATTATTATTATTAAGCTCTACTCTGTATTGAACATTTATTCAAAATATAATGTTTGGACATTGATATTAACCTATATACTTGGAGATATATATATGTGTGTGTGTGTGTGTGTGTGTGTGTGTGAAAATATATAGAAAATAGGAAAGAACTCGTTAGGTAAGTAATCCAAAGTTCTTTAGTATTTTTGTTATTATTTTAAAAAAATAGTGCTCGATACAAAAGTAGAGCATAAATATAATTATTTATTTAAAAATATAATTCCAACACGCTAGCGTGTTGGAATCATATTTTTAAATATATATATATATATATATATATATATATATATATATATATATATATATATATATATGTGTATATATATATATATATATATATATATATATATATATATATATATATATATATATATATATAATAAAAAGGCTTAAACACTAATACTAGTGTTTAAGCCTTTTTATTATATCTTTACTCTGTCCCGGACATTGAGTTCTACCTGGATTCTACCCTCTTGGATTTATTTTTTATACAAATACATATGTATGTATGTATATATATTTATATATATTTTAGATATATGATTGCATATGTATGTGTATATTTACTGCTAATATTATCAATATATATATATATATATATATATATATATATATATATATATATATATATATATATATATATATATAATTGTTTATTTAGGAAGCAATTTCTCTTTGTTTCTATATTCTTCGTTGCTGGACATAAATTGTTAGGAAATTGTTCAAATGTTTTGTATGTCCGAACGCTTTGGGCTATACTTTTAGCCATTATCACGGAAGATTTTATTTTTTACTTTTAATTGAATGAATGGATTGTTTTATGTATGTATCTAGAGTTATAGGAATGTTTCATTTCCCATGTAAAAAAGGCTAAAAATAATGGAAGCATCATCAACTAAAACAAAACGCCAATGCACAATAATATATAACTATGAACTTATGTGCTTATCGTGCTTGGAAAATAGAATGAAACTTGGAAATATATATATATATATATATATATATATATATATATATATATATATATATATATAGGGAAAAAGTTATAATTGTTCCAACGAGAGAAAAATGTATATTAAAATGAAGAAAAGAACCGCAAACCTTTTGTGTATTTGTTTTAGTATATATATTATATTTTATTATTCATATTTTTGCTACACGGGTTTCCGGTCTCGTGACCTTCTTCAGGCAAATAAAAGGAATACATTTTTAAGGAATAAATTTTCCTGATGTTCTTTTAATGTCTTATTGTTCGCTTTCTGTATTTGTTAGCGATTGTTGAACTCCTTTCTGGACTGTTATAAAATATATATGCTAAAACAAATCCACATTATAACCAAAAACGTTTGCGGTTTCTTTCTTTCTTTCTTTATGTATATATATATATATATATATATATATATATATATATATATATATATATTAAGGAAACATATATATATATATGTATATATATATGCGTGTGTCTGTATATATATATATATATATATATATATATATATATGTATAGGTTGATAAATATGAAGAGACTGGAATAGATAGATAGATAGATAGAATATTTAAAAGTTACTATATTTATGGGGAAAGTATGCTCAATATCGGAGATAGTATTGAAATAGTAATCAATATTATCTATTGAGTATCAGTTTCACGCCGTAAGCCAGAGAGTTCTCTCTCAAATCGCCAGACCAGTCATACATGTGTCTCCGACTCTCTCTCCTCAATGCGGTAAGCTATCTCTTCTTCCTTTACCGCTCTCCATCCTCTCAAGACTATGAGATACTCGATAGCATTTCTGACAGCATAGACAAGGCTCTCCCCATCCACCCGTTTGCTCACATTTTTGTGTTTAGTGATTTAACGCCCATCACAGCTTGTGGCTTAAGAATGCTACTACTGACCACGCAGGCATTCAAAAGCTCAATTTTTCAATCTCTCATTCTCTCACACAGATAGTTAAATTCCCTACTCGTTTTGCTTTCAACCGGGAAGGTAAAGCCTCTCTTCTCGACCTGTGCTTTACCTCCATCCCCGAATCCTGCAGCGCCTCGCAACTCTGCCCTCTTGGTAACTCTGATCATGGGGTAGTATCTGTTAACATCTCCTTTAACTCCAACCCCTATAAAAAACCGCCTACCATTAGAACTCTTCAAGCTCCCCGTCCAAGAATGTTCTTCTGAGGTCTCTTCCTGGGTTAAAGCTGGAATAGACGCTTTCATCCCATCAAGGAAATATAGGGTCAAGTTGCGCTCCTCCCCCTGGTTCTCCGCTGCTTGCTCAGCTGCCATCGCCCATAGAAACCACTACTTCCACCTATTCCGTAGCGACATGTCTGACTGCAATAGACGTCTCTTTGCCTCCGACCGTAACGAGTGTAAGCGTGTCCTCAACGATGCTAAGTCACTATTTGCGGCTCGGATGAAGGAACGTATTGCATCTCGCAAATTTGGCTCCAAAGATTATTGGCGTCTCTGCAAGAGCGTATTGAACAATTGCAAACCCTCTATACCTCCTTTATTCAACCAGTTCGAAGTCCTGACCTCCTCTACCGAAAAGGCTGAATGCTTTGCTCGGAAATGTTCATTCAGCTCTACGCTCGACTCTTCCGGTGTACCCATACCTGACTTCCCTCTTAGAACTGAGGCCATATTGAGTGGGCTAAACATAACCCCATCTTTGGTACTGGGCATTATCTCTAATTTAGACCCCAACAAGGCTAGTGGTGGAGACGGGATACCAGCCATTGTTTTGAAGAAATGCGCGCCTGAACTGGCGCCCGCCCTTTCTAAACTATACAACTACTGCCTCAAGGAATTTTGTTTTCCTGAATGCTGGAAGTCCTCTTCGATCGTTCCTGTCTTCAAGAACTCCGGCGACCCCTCTGACCCTTCCAATTACCGTCCTATCAGTCTACTTCCCCTCTTCGGCAAAGTCTTTGAAGCCATAATCAATATCGAGGTGGTAAACCACCTCACATCCCATAATCTGCTCTCAGACAAGCAATATGGTTTCCGCTTTGCCCAATCTACAGCTGATGTGCTTACGGCCATCACTGAAACTGTCTACCTAGCTCTTCAAAATAACGGGGAAGCCCGAGCCGTGGCACTAGACATTTCCAAAGCATTTGATAGGGTTTGGCATGCCGGCCTTCTTCGCAAGTTCCAGGGTTATGGCATTTCGGGTCGATTATATAACCTAATACAATCATTCCTGTCAAACCGTGAATTGAATGTCGTTCTCAACGGATTCTCATCCAGTTCCTATCCTACGAACGCAGGTGTTCCTCAAGGCTCCATCCTAGGCCCCACTCTATTCCTCATCTGCATAAATGACCTTCCTGACGCCATAACTTCCCAAGTTGGCATCTACGCGGATGACACCACAATTTATTCCTGCCTCAAAAACAAATCTAGTCTCACTGACAAATCTCGCCTGGCCGTGCGTCTCGAAAAGGACCTCCAATCGATTGTGAACTAGGGCAAGAATTGGCTGGTCAACTTCAACGCTTCTTAGACAAAACTGCTCTCTATTAATCACCACAGAGATCCTTCCCTTCCCTTCCCTCCATTAGAATGTCTGACGCTCAACTTCTGAGAGCAACTCTCTGCGGCTTCTCGGTCTCACATTGACTGCTGACCTGAGATGGAATAAATACATTGAGTCAATTGCCTCGTCCACTGCAAGAAAAGTTGGCTCCCTGAGTCGCGCCAGGAAGTTTTTCTCCCCGGAGTCGATCCTCCAGATCTACAAAACAACAATTCGCCCTTGCATGGAGTGTTGCTGCCATATATGATCTGGTGTCCCTTCTGTTTGCCTCGGGGTTCTTGATAGGCTCCACAGGCGGATATGCAATGTAGTTGGCCCTGCTCTGTCGTCTCGTCTACAGTCACTTTCTCACAGACGCGCCGTCGCCTCCCTCTGTCTGTTCTACAAATACTTCCATGGAAATTGCTCCGAGGAGCTGCATTCACTGGTTCCCAGACGTCATGAGTTCAAGCGCCCTACGAGGATGGCATCCCGCTCTCACCCCTTCACTGTCGAAACTCCTAAATGTAGCCGTCTCTTCTACTCCAATAGCTTCATGTCTCGCACCTCTCGCCTGTGGAACTCACTTCCCTATTCCAGTTTCCCTGAGAGCTATAATCCCCAGCTGTTCAAGTGTAATGTCAATCGACATCTTCAGTTGCCTTGATCTATCCACTACCCTCATCCTTTCTTCTATCACTCCTATCTTATCTTGCTCTAAATTTTCTGTAACCCCTTGCGTCCTAGTGGCTCCCGCCTTGCTTGGGGTGAAATGCTTAAAAAAAAAGCAAAAAAAAAGAAGCGATATTAAAATATAATGTCCACTGTTGACATTGTCGCCTTCTTCTTTTTTGAAAATCTTTTTTAACATTAAAAAAAAAATAACATTTTTGTTTAATTTACGCTTTTATAGCGCTGTTTTTCAAAATAGGTCACTTTAGCTTTTTAGCATGTTTCACATAATGTATTTTTCTTTTCACGGTTACTTTTCAGGGCGACAGTTGCAAATAATCTGATAAATGAAAAGTGGGAACTTATTTCTAACTGTTGGCATGCCGGCGCATTCCTTTTAATAAATATGGAAAGAACAATAAATTTCCAGGATGCTATTAAAGAACCGTTACCTATTTTGAAAATTGTCTAGCATGAAAAAATTTGTAAATGGGAAATTAAAAAAAAACAACAAAAAAATAAATGCATCACCTGATGTTCTCTACTGTTCTTTACAACGTATGACGGTTCAACTGCATGATTCTTCCTCGATATATTTGTTTCTTCGATAAATTTTAAGCCCAGCTTGATAACCACACAATATTCTACATATGGGACAAAGAATGGGACCTGTTTTGAAGCCTGTAGAAATGTTAGACAGGTGTTTAGTGTTATGCCCTGAAATTCATACGTAGCTGTTCAATGCGTGAACTTTCAAAACCTTTAATACATTTTGTGCAGAAACTCTTCTCATTAAAGTTCAACAGAGGGATATCAGTAGAATATAGCGTTTATCCTTCTACTAAAACACCATTTTAGCACCAAGCAGTTGTTATCAGTATTTCCAAAACGTGTAGATTTTTTCGCACAAACCTTCACTTCTTTAATCAACACTCTGTGTAGGAGTTCAGAAGTCTGCTCTGTTTTCTAATATATATATATATATATATATATATATATATATATATATATATTATAAATTAATTCATTTAAAATATGTTTTTTTTCGCTGCACAGTTCTAACCATGTTTCAAAAATGGAAGCTAAAAGCTCCGAATTTAATTTTGTAATTAAATTAAATTAAAGACGTTAGTTCCATTCCATCCTCAAGCGAATTTTGGAGAACCTTTTAAAATTACTGGGTTTTAAAGACACAGCTAAAATCATAATTCACGTTTCCAAGGTTACAGATAAATCCACTTCCACTAGACAAGGGGTGTCTGCGTGTTCATTATGTCCGTATTTTGATGTATCAGATATTAGTTACGTTTTGGTAGGAGGTAGGGATGTATTTTTCAATGAAATCCAACATCCTTTAAATGCATGTCATCTGGATTTTTTAAAATCGTATTGTTAACGGCGAAAATTCTTACGGCATTTTTTTCTATTTGTATATTTAAAGATTTTTGCGGGGTGTTTAGGTTAGAATACGTTTTATTTAACTACGATTTGAAATATTTTCACTTTTAATTTTTAATTTTTAATATACTATATTTCTTTTAAGAACAAGTAAATGTATTAGAATCCCTTACAGTGTGTAGAATTATTTTTACATCAAGTATAAGTATGTATATTATTAGGTTACAATTTTTTTTATATTTAAATATTATTTAAGTAAAATTTATGACAATGACGGCAAAAATAGTTACTTAATTTCATTGATTTAGTAAAGTTTTATTTTTTTATATAAACCTAGTAATATATTGTTTCTCATGTAATGCTCTGTAAATTTACATTGAGCACTATTTTGTAAAAATAAAAATATCTATAAGAACACCGGATTATATATCTTACTGTTCTTTCTTTCTTTCTTTCTTTCTTTCTTTCTTTATATATATATATATATATATATATATATATATATATATATATATTCTACCCATTCTGAAAAATTTCCATCTCAAAACTCGGACACTTAAAAGTGGAGAATAAATGAAATATTAAACTATTTTTTAAAATGTCCCTCATTTTCTTTGTCTTTTAGAAGCCAGGAAAAAATAATAGAAGATTTAATTTTTTTAAACACGCACAAATGCATACACACACAACACGTTTTTCGTCATCAACCTGATGAAGCTGTTAGAGGCGAAATGCATTATCGGATATTATTTTCGAAACATATTTTCATGAACGTTTTTATAAATGTCACACACACACACATATAGATTGTATATGTAGAAACAAAACACACATCACACCTCTTCTGCATCACAACAATCTTTGCCTAGGTAAATCTATAAAAGAAAATACTGCATCGTTTCTTGTAAATTACTATGTTAGAAATTCTGCTCGCCTCTGTATGCATCAGTAACACTTGACATTACTTAGATCCCCACTAATAAGACTGAGAAATTCTCTTTGCGTAAATAATGGCCAATTGGTCGCCTGTGTATGATTCAGATCACTTATACACCCTTGATAAATGTTCAACTATTACATCTATGGCTACATGTTATATATTCCATGATAAAATTTCTGGTTTTCGAATAGGTCCAATTTCTCCCGATATGGAGAAAGAAGAGACACAGGTAGACATTTTTGTTGTGGCAACACACTATCACTTCTTATAAAACTAGAAACTAATTCAGATTTCTGTCTTCTGCAGGTGAGGCCCATACAAAACTTGAGAGTTGTGAGGAAAATCTAAAAATAGACAAAACAAAGTCCTGAGAAGTCATAAAGCATCTGCAAGAGAAAAATATGGTACCCAAGGAAATCCATGAGGACATGATACAGAGACTTGTTGGGGACTCCCTTTCCCGTGTCATTGTGAAGAAGGGGGCTGCGGAATTCAAGCGAAGCAGGGACAACACAGAAGATGACTCTCGGCCAGGTCATCCAAAAACCTCAACCACTAATAAACAAATTAATGTCATTCCCTTGTTCAGAAGATAACTAAGTCCATAGTCATTCGTTCTGGTTCGGTCCATACAGTTTTAATTGAGATGTTGGGGATGAGAAAGCTGTCTGCAAATTATGTCCCAAGAATTCTGCCACTAGATCAGAAGCTGAAAGGGGTTGACATTTCCTGGACATTTCTGACTCACTTCCAGGCTGACCCTGACAATTTCCACGGCAGATTAATAACGCAAGAAGTGGTGATACCTGAGTTCACCACTTCGAACTTGAATCAAAGATTCAAAGCAAATAGTGGAAACACCCTGGTTCTCCACCCACGAAGAAGTACAAGAAGGCAGCGTCTGTTGGTAAAGTGATGGCTTCTGATTTTTTATTCATGATAGACCAGATGGAAAGGCTAAAACTATTAATGGGCAGTACTGTGTCAGAATTAAACTACTGTTTTTGGGACTTAATATCACCATATCCTGTCTACTTTTAGAAACTTTCTTTAAATTTACTTTCGGAATAGCCTTCGGGGACCGCTTCTGGTTAAATTTGTTCATGGTGTTTCAAGTATGATTTTACATATTGGAAAAAGCCAGAAGTCTCAGAGAGACAACTTTGGTAGAAAGAGAGATCGTTACTGAGCTGGTTTTCTAAAAGTACTCCACGGATCATGAAGCATATATTTAGGTGATTACAAAATCTCACTCAAATATATATTGTCGAAAACCAAATGGAAGAGTGATACTCACACACTCAAAGTGAAGTCACCTCTAATGAATTACTCATTTATACCAAGACCACGCAACCGATGCTCGAAATAGGAAAGTTAGCTCTATACGTTCAGGAGAAATTTCGTACTGCCTGCACTTCTGCTTGCCCTCTCGAATATTATAAATGAAGTATTTAAAATAGTCATTAAAAATAATGAAAAGCAGGGTAAAAAGACGATGAAAGGTTATAAAAACAGTCAATCATCACGGTAGGGATGAGACAACACAAAGCCCCTGGCAAATGTCCCCTAAATTTTAAAGTCTTACGAGACAGCGAGACTGATTTGTATTTTGAAAGTCAGTTCTAAACGAAGATATAAAGGGGGCGAATTTTACATCGTAAATTTGTTTAAACATATGGAGCGACCTAGAATGACGATTGGTATTATTCAGAACGAGGCTATGCACGCTCGAGTGAACGGGTTTCAACTGATTTGATAGGTGGGGACATATAAATACGACAGATGTCAAATAGAGGGGCGGTCCTTTTACTTAGATATATGTTATTTTTATTTACTACTTTTTATTATACCTAAAGGATACCAAGACACCCCCCTGAATATGAACCCAAAATCACTTAATAGAAATAACTATAAGACCGATATTTCAACATTGCCACCAACGGGCGTTGATATGAAGATAATTTGAATCAAGTACGTTTTAGAGTGGCTGTGGTAGACTTATAATTAACAAATTGAAATGGCAAACAACTGTTAGTGATTTCTACATTATTTACATTATTCGGTCCGTTATCTTCATCTTCATTGCCATATTCACAACGTTTCGGCTGTTGCACGCTCCGGCTTTCTTCAGGTGATTGGAATTTCGAACTGAACCCTTTATTTCGTCCACCAGGGTATATTGTTCTAGTTCCACATGCCATGCTTCTTCCGGATGTCTCAGTTATTGGAAAATTTAAAACACACAAGGCATATTGAAGGCAATCAGCACATAACCAAAAAAAAAAGAACTTGTGTAAATGGATTATAGAACAGGGATTAAGAAAGATAGGAAAAATACAAAATTTACTAGGAGCTAACAAGGAAAAGAAGTTGTGGAGAGCCATAATCGCCCGCGTCTTGAAAAGACGGGGTATATAAAAAAGAAGTTAAATGTAATAAATTAGTTTTGGAATATTTTAGATGATTCATTGTCTTGTCATTATTATTAACGTCAATAAATGAGAAGTTTTATGGGAAGGGTCAAATGTGTAATGGTTCTACTGGCGATTTATTGTTCAACAATGTTCCACAGGCATGTAGATCAAACGAAGACATTATCCGAGTATAAACTACATTCTCAAAATATCCAAATCAAGCGTTTAAAGTCATTCACACTTTGGTATGTTAGTGTCTTTGATGTGTGATTTTCACAAAGGTTACAGTTGATTTAGCGAGACGTAGCTGTAAATTGTATGCTAACAGTTTCTTTTCACGCACTTCTCGCTTGTGGAACTCCCTTCTGGCTCGATGCTTTCCATCCAATCTGCAAAAATTTAAACGCAATGTCAAGCGCTATCTACTATCTTCCTAATTACCCTTTCCTTTTATTAATGTTTCTATTCCTAATTCTTCCACACCCTGTAACCCAATTGTATCTTAGTGGCTTCATTGCCTTGTGTTGGATGATTACGATTAAAAAAAATTAAGCGTCGAATAACTAAAGTAAGGAAATTATTCAATTTTTCAAACTTCTTGGAGGAAACGATGAAGAGTTGATATTTTACAACAACGACATTTTCTTGGAAAGTTTTATTTGATTCATTATCATTATTACTAACGACAATGAGACTTATGCTGCTTTATTAAGGATCGTAGAATATAAAAACCAACCTGAAATTTGCGCTGATAATCAGCAAGATAGACGAGTAAAAATTCTAAAAAGGTCACGAAAGAATGTATGTTGTAAAGCATCGAAGAGAAAGACGACTTATTAAATTTTGTTAGCCGAGTCCATCCACTGTGAGTACTCACACTGTCCTTGTGGTAAGGTCAGTTCAACTTCTATATAAATAAAGCGCAGTGTACGTGCGTCCGTCCGTCCGTCCGTTTTTTCGATCTTGACGAATCATAAAAACTACTCTAGTTACACGTGATTAAAAAGTAAATAAATATGTCATCTTAAGTTACATTTAAATACGAAGAGATTAGAAGTTTAAAAAACAAATCTTTATTAAAGTTTTAACTTTAATTTAGCTTTTGGACGCAATTACAATTCATGCCGTCTAATTAAACCGTAATTAAAACAATAAGCGTGGCACGGTAAGTTGATCTTATTTTTCTTTTTTTCAGAACGCATTCTGTGACGGGTTCGAAATATTACATAGTACGGGTTCCCTAATGTCTTTTAAGAGTGACTTTATGGGAAAGGACCGTAAAAAATGGTGATTATAAAAGAAAAAAAATTACGCGCAAAATGAACGATCGATTGCGTATATGAATAAAGATTATGCCGAATTAAGGTGTCGAATTTGATTATTTCTAAATTCTTATAACTTTTACATACATAGGATGCTGAAGGTAAAAGTGCGAAGTCTCAAAAGCTCTCCAATTGTAGGCTAGTAATAAATAATTTAAAACTAGGAAATTAAAAAAAATGAGGGAATTATTTGCGAATGAGTTGACAGTTCCACCGAGGAACTAGGATGAAAGTGTCGCTTCATGGGCCTCTTCTTAGGATCATGCGCACTATCTGAATAGTATGACACACTTCATATATATATATATATATATATATATATATATATATATATATATATATATGCGACATTTTTTTTACTTGAAACATTATCTTTCTTGTTCAAGTGAACATTACCTTTGTTTAATCTAGTGCGCAATAATACTCACTGTTTAAAAAACGGTGCTTTTCTTTCAAACATGGAAGTAACATGTCCAAAATAATAAAAAATACACACACACACACACACACACATAAACACACACACATATATTTATCAAAATATGACAAACACGTCACAAAAAAAAAAAAACTTTCCAGTTTGTCGTATTTTTTAAATACTGTTTGTTGATATATAAAATTATACAAAATGTCACACACACAAACACATATATATGTGCGTGTGTGTGTGTGTGTGTGCG
>OZ010608.1:56721555-56739055 GCA_963932145.1 Acanthosepion lycidas | reverse complement strand
GCATTGACAAGACTTGCTGTCGTTTGATATTTAGCAAGAATCACGAGAAACTGAAAAAGTACAAACAACACTATTCATTATATTGTCGTTGGTGATAATTTGTGTTCGCCGAATGGAATTTCAGTTTCACAGAGAGAAACGAAAGAAGTCGTTGTTGAAGATAAGGCAAATATGCGTAAAATTAGAGACTGTTCACTGTGGTTAAATCAACAAGTGCAGAAGGAGAAACGAGGGAGACAAGATGAGACATCACTGTGATGATGAAGTGCATTAGGAAGTAAAAAGTCGGCCATATCTAGACCCAGCCCTGATAGAGTTCCTTGGAAAGAAGAGGAAAACCAAAAGTATATTGCCTAGCAAACAACTTAAAGAATATTACGATACCAGTCAAAGATTAGGCCTTGAAATCTGAGCTTCTCTAATTTTGGAGTCTGATTTGTAACTAAGATTTTTTTTAAAGCAAATTAGTTTAATTTTAGATAAAGAAAAAAATATATAAATGAAAATGTCGTTAAATATTTGTAATTATCCAAGTTTCAGAACATCCTCCATACAGGATCACAGGTTTCGAATTTACGTCCGGGGTCTACATTCTATACGCTTTCAGTTTTTATCTAGCTCAGAGCAACTTGAAATAGTCAAATGAATAGACTGATTTCTCAACAATTATTTTTCAGAACATCCAAAGATTATAGCATTTTTTAGTATAAGCATGGCATTTTTCTTTGGAGATAATAGTCTTTTAAGGGCAATGATGTCTTTATGATTTTCAAAGTACCACATATACATATCATACCGTCCAGTTTACTTCTCAAAAGGTCTCCTTCGGATCGCCATCATATATATATATATATATATATATATATATATATATATATATATATGTGTGTGTGTGTGTGTGTGTTTAGGCAGAAATCCTTGTTTCATGCACATTTCATTGAATACGAGAGACAAGGTGCTTTTATTTAGTTTTTTATACAATTTCTCATGCGATCTAATAATTTTTTTCTTTTCGGATGATAAAAAAACTGTCCGAATGTTCCTTGTATCCGAGCGCTTTCAGCTATAAATTTAGCCATTTTCAAGGATTATATATTAACTGTTAAAATAAGAAATAGTTTGTTATGTGTATGTTTTATAAAATGTTTTCATTTTTCAAAACACAGTCAAGATATTATGTCCATGTTCAAAGTTAATATGTGTTCCTATTTATTTTAGCTGAAAACAAGAACGAAATAGAAAATCTGAAAGCTACATTTCAACAAAATTCCGTCCTAAACTTTACTTATGAACAAAATAAACTTCCTTTCTTAGATGTTCTCGTTGATTTTAGTAATAATACTTTAAAAACTATTTCTTATTTTAATGAAATGTGCATATATATATATATATATATATATATATATATATATATATATATATATATATATATATATATATTTAACAGGGTGCAATGGATAAATTGTCGTCTAAATTACGAAAAATGAAAATTACACTGACATCAAATTTTAACAGATATATTTTTCCAGAATTACACAAAAATATCTCGAAATACTAAAGAGTAAATGTATTCACTAAAATCGCCATTGGCTTCAACCATGGCCTCCAGATGACTTCGGAATCTCTTGCATCTCTCCTTGTTTAAGTTGGCAAATGTTGCCATAATCATTACCCTTCCGTTCCTCTTCAATGTTACAAAGAGTTTTGTTGATCTCTCGCTCAACGGCGTCCCACACAAGGGGGTTGTAGTCTAGGGAATTAGGTGGCCAGACATAAGGGGTGATGTGGTTGTCTGACAGCCATGACTGCTTGTGTGGCATGGTGCAGAGTCCTGTTACCAGAAATAGGGTTTTCCATCAGTCACCCTCATTAGTGAGTCTGAGGCCAACAAATTCGTACCTTCGTAATCACCATTAGACTCATCCTGCTCTTTAGGAATCGCCGGCATTGTCCTCAGATTGACACCCAAACAATCTGAAATGTTCGTATTGGAGGTTCCGGTGCGAAGTCCAAGCAATATAACATGCCATTTCCAAATGTCTGGAGGAGTGAATTGCATCATGGTGATTTTTTTCTCACAGACGGTGCCCAACTGACCCTACTATACTGTGCAGTTGACAAAATTAAAAAACAAATAAGGCGGATGAGAGAAATTAAAAATATAATATGGCGACAATTTACCTATCGCACTCTCTCTCTCTCTCTATATATATATATATATATATATATATATATATATATATGTGAATAATGTCCAATATAATTATTATTGCATTCACATTTCTAAGAGAAAGGTATATAAAATATACAACCGCAAAAAAGATAACAGCAATGACTATAAACTAGATAAAGTCAATCAGATATATAATTCACCCTTGCGCAAATTAATGGAAACAAAGCGAATAATTCCGTTATTATTAACTTTGTTTCGTATTCTTACAATGAAACATGACCTAGTGCACATGTTAGTACTTCGTATGTCAATTTCACGAAATCGTTCCTTCCATATTGTCGACTGGATTTTAATCAGGAGATATTCCGGACCAATCTATAATACTTTGATTTGCTCATTGGTAAGGCTTGCCAGTGTGTTCGTGCAGCGTTACAATTTTCGTACGCCATCTTGGAGTAACGTCCATCGGAGACAATAGTCGTAGGACAGCTAATCAACAGTCGAGACAATAGTGTCTGGGCGTGATTAAATTCTGATGCAATCAATATTTTTGAACAGTCAAATAAATTTCATCATACACCCTGAAAATAGATTTATATTACTGCACACCACAAATGACCTAATCTGAGGGAAAAAATAGAAATCGATTGCACCCTGTCACTCCAGTGGATCTAAAACTGTTCGTATAGTGAAAGAAAGAAAACTAAAGCGGTTGTTTCAATTAATTTGCACAAGGGTGTGCTTACTAACCCCTTAACATCCACTACCCAAAACAATTCATTCAATCTTAACACAAATAATTACATCCCAAATTATTATTGATATGATCATATATAAAAATGTCCATAACAGTAATAAATCTGAATCAGATATATACAAAATAAACAGTCACAACTGCCCCTCACAATACATTGGGGGAACTTACAGAAATTAAAAAAAAAAACATATCTATGAACAAGGAAAGTATCTTATACACAATAATATATAAAATGGATGTCATACATAGAAATAAATTCAAATTTAATTTTAATCGAAATCATGCCACATTTATTAAAAGAGGAGGAGAATTCTCGAGAGTGCTGCTATCGAATCTTAAGAAAATATAAATTTATGACCCGGACTTCTTCAAATATCTCCTTTTCTAATTAAAGAATTCAAATTTAATTTTAATCGAAATCATGCCACATTTATTAAAAGAGGAGGAGAATTCTCGAGAGTGCTGCTATCGAATCTTAAGAAAATATAAATTTATGACCCGGACTTCTTCAAATATCTCCTTTTCTAATTAAAGAAAACGATTAAATTAATAACTTCCTTTTACTAAAAATATGCAATACATAAATTAATCCCAAATTAAAATAATATAAATATTAATTACATTCTAAAAATTAAACATCAACATAATTTACTCACTTTTGTTTTTAGACATTAAATTATATCACTTAGCATCTTTCATAATTTACCGAGATTTTCGGTTAGCCTGATGAATATTCATGAGGATTTCTCAAATTTAAAAATTTGGAAAAACTAACGACTTTTTACTTTTGTTTATGAATACTTTTTGCAAAAAAAATAAAAATAAAAATAAATAAATTTACTTTTGTCTTTATTCATATTGTAATTTTACAGATATATTTTTGTTATATCTGAAATTTTACACATATATATATATATATATATATATATATATATATATATATATATATATACATATATGTGTGTGTGGTCACGCGTGCGTGTATGTGTAAAAATCTGCTCAAGTATCAAGTGTTCATTTAAACAAATTTTATTAAATAGAATAAACAAATTGCGTTTAATATATTTTTAAAATATTTTTCTCTAATTGATGGATTTATTTCTGTATATTAGACTCCAGAGTATGAAGGAGCTCTTTACGGTTCATGTCGCTTTCATTCATATTTCAAGCTTTCAACTGACTCCGGTCATATTCAAGAATGAATATCACTTATGATTTAGGAACGAATTTAAAATATATTTACATTCTCAAAACTCGTATGAGATTACATTCGCCTAGCCTCACAAACATTAACATTTCAATATTAAATATTAATTACAATTACGTTTAAAGTTATTATGATGTAATCAGGACCAAAAATGACCATAATTACAATAATTCTGCCGCAGGCAAATTTAATATAAACTATAAAAGAAGTTCATTACGATATAGTGCGGAGTTTCTCAACCGGGGTTCCCCGGAACCCTAAGTTTCCGCAAAAGATCCCCAACAGTTCCACGAGAACAGGTTAGAGAAGCTAATGTACTTTTGACTTTTTATTTAATTTCACATACGTAATATTACTAAACACGCACAATATATTCTTGGTCATTATAATATAGTAATATAGACATCATCCTATCTAACCTATTATGTTATTTCAGTTTTCAACGTCTTACATGTGTGAGCAAGTCTTTTCTTACTTTTAACAAGTATCAAAAGCAAAGACAGAAATCGTCTCCTCTCAAATGAGAATGAAATCTGTGGATGTTTATTTAAAATTCGACCTCGAATTAAGTATTTGTGTAGCAAAAGACAGGCACAGGCTTCACATTAGAGAGGCATGTTTCACTTTATCAAATGGCATTGAAAGTAACATTTTCTTAGACAATTTATTGATTCACGAAATATTTTGCTTTGATTTACTTTGTCTTTTCAACATTGCCAGTAAAGAATAAAAAAAATAAAAAATTGATGGAGTAATTATGTTTTCTTCTGTTTACATTTATATTATAGGTACATGATATTGGTTAATTATGTTTATTTTTTATGTTTGAGCTTAGATATATTTTTTTTGTGTGTGTGAGTGAAAACTCCCTGATGAAGTATTATAAACGAACAGGGCAGGAACAACGTAACTAGGTAAACAAAGAGTGTCTAACTTACTGAGGGTAGGGTTCAGGAGAAACCGACTCGCGTCATAAAGGTTGATATGCCGCTAAACAAAATCAACCAATCAACCAAGTAAATCAAACTTAAAACCTTTCACCACCTTCTTCTAGAAGCAAACTTTGGGTGCCTTGCACAGTGTGATGGCTTTCACGTTCATCTAACAGTCAAACACGCAGATTCTTGCCTTATAAGCACTCTTCTGTTTATGCCTATACGCACATAAACTGGGACGCCTATCCAACAAGTTCGTCGAGCAAAATAATTTACTAGCTTAACAATTTCGTTTCCTCCAGTGTTGCGAACGTATAACCATGTTAAGCTTATTATGTAAATTTAATCTCTATATTGTTGTTGAAACTAAAATTTCTAATCTATTTTATAAGGCGTCAGTTCAGATGAAAGTTCTCAAGACAGAACTGAATTATGGGTTTAAGTAAAGATTTCCTAACCGTTTTGGGTGGGTCTAATGTAAAGAATTTATTATTGTTGATAAAGGATGATATTTTGTGAGTGATTTGCTACTGTCTCTTCCTTTCTCTTGGTTTTCTTTCACGGCATTTGTGACTAACGTAGTTGTATCAGTACAATCATCCCTGAAGCTTTCTCACTTTTCGGCAGGGACATTTATTAATTTCAAAGAAGTACAAAACTTTAATCTCCTTCAAAATAAGATCTTCTAACTTCAATTTACTTGTATCGCTCCAACCTCTTTGAGAAAGCCCATGGAAGTCACCTAAAGTGAAGGTGTCCTGGACCCTTGCCACAGCATCATTCATCTTCGCAAGGTCTTCAAAATGACTACGCTTGAGGTTATTCAGTTTGGGGGAAAAAAATAAAAGTTACAGTCTGAAATGTCGGGAGGGTTAGGTACAGTTTTGATGCCAAGTTTTTGATGTCAACATAAAACTTTCTTGCACAACTAGCTTCCTTATTGTTTTGACGTCCTGGCTGTATTGAGCAAACTAGTCAGGTATGACAAGCACTGTTTATCAGGGTGTGTTCAAAGAGCTGTTACAGCTATCGCCTTCAGTCTGGAATAGCAAAAATTGGTATGTCAACTTAGTAGGTATATAGCAATGAGATAGAAAAATTGAAATAATACAAGATCTCAAAACCTCTGGAATGCACCTCGTATAATATCACGGTCTTAATCTAGTGAAATGGTTAACGAGATAAGCGGGCCACAGGATGCGTCCCAGTTTCTGTCAATGATGTAAACAAAGTTATGTCCTTCAAGGTAAGTTTAGAAATTGTTTTAACTGACGCATAGAAAATAACGAAAGAAAAAAAGAGAATTACGTTTATCGTTTGATAATAGCGAATGAAGATCAAATAAGTATAAGAGAAGACTTAATAAAGAGACGTAATTGATTAGATGATTCGTTTTTTACGGTTTACCAACCTTTTGCTGATTATTTAAAGTCAGAAAATATTTTTGGATTGTAAAAATATTTTGGAGATAATAATTATTTACTTATACACGCCCTATTAATTAACCCATAGTTGGCGGGAGAAGAGGTGCATTCATATCTGCCCTAAGGCTATTTGCGCGTGAGTGAATGTAATGAACTCGACTCTCGGATTTCAAATTCCGCGCACATCCGAGCTTACAGAGGCCTTACTACCGGATGTTCTATATTTTTAATAATAATAAGAATAGTAATAATTATATACTTTGATATTCTACTTTCGTCTGGCATTGAGAAGCTTAAAATAATATATATATGATCGACTCTCCCGTCGAGATTCGACGTATGAGGGTCAAGCAGATCAGTTTCCAGGAAACCGACAGCCCGACACCGGCACATGAGATTTGATTATAGTGGTGAAGGCCTCGTGCAGGACCATCCCCACTTTTTGGAGGGACGAATACAGAGACCTGGTACACCGAATGCCACAAGGTTCCCAAACGACCCTCCGCAGGTTTTGAATTCAGAGTTGTCCTTCTCCTAGACCAGTTGCCATCCAAGGCTATAGAACCCAGTCTGTCCTGCTATTTTACCCATAGCTGGAGGGAGAAGAAGAGGATGCACACCTTTCCCAAGGGTATTAGCACGTAAGTGAATGCAATGGATTCGACTGGAATTCGAACTCGGCTCTCCGATTACTCAATCCAAGCCTATATCCATTACTCCTCTCTCTCTCTCTCTCTGTGTGTGTGTGTGTATATATATATATATATATATATATATATATATATATATATATATATATATATATATATATATATATATATATATATATATATATATATATATATATATATATATATATATATATATATATATATGTATGTATATATATATATGTATATATATATATGTATATATGTATATATATATGTATATATATAAGTATATATATATATATATATATATATATATATATATATATATACATGTGTGTGTGTGTGTGTACCAGATGTAACAGAAAAATTGTCCAAATATTGTAACGCCAAAATTGTTAGATTTTGCTCTGAACGTTGTATCTTAAAAATGATTAAAGACATCTTACTGGAATCCTCCGAGATTTTTATAACACTATTGGATTCTACTTTGAGCAATAAGAATCTATAATTACTCCTTAAGCTTAACAGAAGTATCGTGATGAAATCGATCATAAACGAAAATGACATGTTCATCATTAATTAATTATAGCTAAGGATCGGAATCCTATGAAGTATTGAAATAAAGTAAATAGATATATATTATTCCAGGATCATTTCCCAAGTTATTCAATATGATTTTCGCCCTCTCTAATCTTCTAACTTTCTATCCTGGAGTGCCTCACAATTTTCACGTACGATTTCATTTTCAAGTCGTTTTCACTGCTCTTTGGACTGTCATAGGTGAAACGCCCCTCTCATGTGCCAAAGGTGTTATGGATTGCGATGGATCTTTTATAATTGATCTCTTTATCTCTAAGTTGAAATGTTGATCCCTCTTGCTGTTGTGACCTCCTGATCCAGTTTTCCTCTCTACCGTTGCTTCTTTTTTTAAAACATTCACTGATCTCTTGATGATTTTTTGGGGCTGCTACCATATACACAGGGTAGTTGTTACGTTGTAAACTGGGATAGGCGGGTATAAAAGGAGGACAACAACACTCAGAAAACAGTCTGCCTGCCTTATGTGAAGGGGTTATCAGAGAAAATACAAAGGATCTACGGTCCATATAACATCAGGACAACCTTCAAAGGCTTGACGATACTTCGCAAATATCTCTTCCGGGTAAGACCCCCTCCCCCCATAGAGGAGAACATGACTAAAGACTGTGTGTACGCTATCATATGCAGCTGCGGAAAGAAATATAAAGGAGAGACAGGCCGCCCCCTTAAGGTAAGGCTTCAAGAACACCAGAAAGCTGTAACACGAGGGGAAGTGGAAAAATCAGGCGTGTCTGACCACATATGGAGAGAGAAGGGAGATCACCGCCCTCTGTGGGGTCAGGTTGAGATCATACACAAAGAACACTATTAAGGAATCAGAACATATGCTTGGCCACAAAAATCTCCTGAGCCGACCAAGCATAGAAATGAATACAATATGGGAACCAGTAATAAGGAATGCCAGCGAAAAGCGATAATAATAACAAAAACTGCAATATGAGCGCTGGTAAAACATGCATGATAACAGCAAAAATTGCAATATGAGCACTGGTAAAAAATGATGTTGAAGACATTAGTTTTATAATACACAGAAATTCATACCCAGATGTCCTCAAGGCACAGTGGATAAAGGCATTGGTTAGATCCAGTGACAGAACCCAAAGAGTGTGAGTTCAATACCCGGTTAAGGCAGTGGAGACCTTTCAGAGGGGAATTAACAGGAGATAACTGATAACTGACATCAATTAAACGTGGAACTAGAACAGTCTACCCCAGTGAGCGAAATAAAGGTCTCAGTTCGACATTCCAACCACCTGGAGAAGACCGGAGCGTACAACGGCCGAAACGTTGTAATAAATATGGCGACAAGATGAGGACAATAATCCGAATAATGTAAATAATGTTCATCATAGTTGGTTTACATATTTTAATATTTTAGTAAATTTTTATAAATTTATGAATAAAAAAAATTGTTTTCACATTTATTTCTTTATAAACTGGTAAATGATAAATATTGCATTGTATTAATTTTAGTTGTATTATTATTTTTTAGAATGTTGTAAATATAAAATTATTCTTGTCAATTTAATAAATGATACTTTTGTTTAATACTTTTGTTGTAAATTCCCTCGAAAAAAGAAAAGAAAATGTATAAAGACTGTAAAAGCGGAACGGACAAAGGGGCTCAAAATTGGATGAGATTTAGCTGCAGCTGCTGCAGCAGCAGCACCTTTTGAAGTAGTTAGGAGAAATTTTTATATAAAGTTTAAATTCTTTCCTTTTGTAGCAGTTGTCAAATTGTTAGGTAGTATTAGGTTGGTGCAAAAATAATGTCGTTTTCTCACATATGTTACTATGTGAGAAAACGACATTATTTTTTGCACCAACCTAATAACAGTTGCCTAGTTTTATCAAGATTATTATTCTTATTTTCTTTTTTTTTATTATTTGTTTTTGCTGATTTTTAGGCTTTCTTCTTAGTGTTATATGAAATATTGAAAATATTGTCGTTTAAGTCATTTCAATCTATTTTTCTCCATCAGCTAACTACTGAGGGCTACAAAGTGTTCTTATGTAGAAACCTATCATTATTCCGGATTTTATTTCATGGTTGTGGTATTGTTTTGGGGTTAAATCTTATGAGATCAGTTTTGTTAGTTTGTTTGATTTGGGGGGGGGATTCATCTCTTTACAGGTTATTTAAAGCCAGAACATATCTTTAGATTGTAAGATTGTAATACTGATTTAGTGATGCACGTTTTACTAATTAACCCATAGCTGAGAGGAGAAGACGTGAATTCATACCTTTCTCAAGGTGCATAGGTGAATATAACGAACCCAAACAGGAACTCAGCTCTTCGATTAACAATTCCGAGCCATTATCCGTTAAAACATCTGCACATCCAGGCTTACAGCATCTGGTATTCGCAAGCGGTCACCCACCTAGGTATTCACTAGGCACGACGTTGCTTAACTTCAATGATCGTACGAGAACCGATATGGCCGTAAGCCAGTTTTGTTTGTGAATTTACGATAGACGTTTAGTTTTAGATCTTTATCAGTAACGTTTGACATGATATTGCGGAAAGCTAATGTAGCGTTTGTTTTTATTTCTAGTAATATTATTGTGCAGGGATAAAGCATTATTAATATATCGGGAAAGTTGCAGGTGCTATGCGAAGAAGGAATATTTCCTATTTGTATTTCTCCCGTTATAGACATTATTACATCCATAATACACAGTAATACACGGATGGGACAGAATAGCTGAACGAAAAGGAATGACAAACATGCATTGTTCTGAAAGCCATTGTATACTGATAAGTCATACAAAAAAAAAAAATAAATAAATAATATATACAACTATTTACACTTGTCCTACACAGAAAGTATAACACATGTATACAACAACAAACAACGTGAAACTGAAAACCGCTTAGTTTCTATATTTTCCAACGGGAAAACGTCGTTATGGGCTCCTGTCCTGCAGAGAAAGTATAACAAATGTATACAACAACAAACAATGTGAAACTGAAAACCGGTTACAGTTTCTACATTTCCCAACGGGAAAACGTTGCTATGGGCTCCTGTCCCTCAGAGTAAGTATAATACATGTATACAACAACAAACAACGTGAAACTGCAAACCGGTTATAGTTTCTATATTTCCCAACGGGAAAACGCCGCTATGGGCTCCTGTCCTGCCTACATGGCAGCTGACCCGGGAAGTTCGGTTTAGCCTTGATCTTGCTAAAAACGACTGTCGTCATGACTCCATGAGTACTAACCAAAAACTGGCTTACGCCACACACTAGCCGTTACCAGACCCTTGTGACTTCATCTCAACCAAAGGTAGATAATTGCTTTTTGTCTTCCTACATGGTAATTCAACGCTCACAGGCGATCTTATTGGTAAACCAAATTACTGTTTATAGAAGTTATTATCGAATAAAAATAACATCTGTTTTTAATAAGTTTGCAAATGCTTACGTTTTCGATTTTACAAGACGTTTAAATTTAAGCGTTTTTTAAGTGGTTCATTAAGGATAAAGGAGGCAGGAATTACCAAAATTCATTAAATAAGTAAACTAAAAACGTACAAAGCAGGAATTCGTATGCGATCTGGCATATCTAGAACTGGAAGGGCACTTTATAGACTCTCGAAAGCTTTAAGAAAAATTAAAACCATTTTGAAACAATTAGCCTTTCATATTTAAAAGATTCCGGCACCCTTGACGAAAGGCTAAAAACATAAGAGTGAAACATAAGCCGTGGGAGGTAGACTTATACACTTACTATTTATTTGTTCGCCCATCTCCCCCTTTTGCATGGAATCTCATCAACAAATATTAGTTTTAGATTTTTCCATGGAATCTTTTTTCACATTTTGTAATTAACTTTAACCTTTCTGCCTTCCATCAGTATGGCTGATGCTCACCACCATCGAAGTAATTCGTTACGTCTTCACAGGCAAACATTCTCGGTTGACATGAAATTGAAAGACTATATTGAATCCTTTATACTATTTTCATTGTTCGGACTGTTTTACTCATCTTTATTGCCATATTCACGACTTTTCGACCGTGGTACACTTCCGCCTTCTTCAGGTGATTGAAATTTCTAACTGAACCCTTTATTTCGTCGACCTGGCTAGATTTTTCTAATTCCACGTGTCGTGCCTCTTCTGGATGTTTCAGTTATCTCTAAGTTTTTGTTCCCTACTGCAGTAACTAGGTATTGAACTCACAGCTTTTTTGGTCAAGTCACTTGATCCAACCAACGCTTTTATCCACTAGGCTATAGACAGATATATTGAATCTATTGTTAGATCAGCTGCTAAGAAAATTTGGTTCACTGTGTCGCGCGAGTCAATTTTTCTCTCCAGAGGCTATCTTACATATCTATAAGTCTACTATTTGTCCCTGCTTAAAATATTGCTGTCACATTTGGCCCGATGGTTCTGCTATATATTTAGAGATTCTTGAAAAAAACCCAATGAAGAATCAGCAATATTATTGGTCCTGACTTGGCATCTCGGCTTCAGTTACTTTTCCAGCACCGTGAAGTTGCTTCCCTGTGCCTTTTCTATAAATACTTTCATGGTAATTATTCTCATGAATTTTCCTCTATGGTACTAGGACATTATGGATTTAACCGTAGTACTAGACTGGCACATACGAACAAACAAATAAACACTACAAAGATGCATATTTGTTTCGATGTTTAAACCCAAGCATCTCATCAGGTGGTGAACAAAGATGGTTATAGGTGGAGGTGGAGGGCTTCAACTGCAAGGGCGGAACGTCCCTCGATGGAATCAACCGCCATGTGTTCGTGACTACGATAACCCTTCAAGTTGGAGGACATTGGCTGTAGTTTGACCAAGAGGGGAATGAGCTCCACCAGGTCTACTCAGCCAAGAAACCCGACGCATGAGTGAATACCACTCCGGCTTTCAACTGAAATATTGGAGGGAACTTAGGAGTTCAGCTGCACAACATCTCATCGGACTGTTTGTCTGTTTGTTTATTTAACGACATATCAACTTCTTATGGGTCATTTAATGACGAAATTTAATTTTCTTGGGAGAATTATTAGGTTGGTGCAAAAATAATGTCGTTTTCTCACATATGTTACTATGTGAGAAAACGACATTATTTTTGCACCAACCTAATAGTAATTTCTTTTATGAAAAATATACTGCTGGTAATATTTTTTTAAAACTTTTTTTACAAAAATATACTGCTGGTAATATTTTTTTAAAACTTTTTTACAGAAATATATTGCTGGTAATATTTTTTTTTATTTTATTCTATTTAACAAAAATGCTTTGCTGTTTTTTTTTTTTTGTTTTTTTTGTTGCAAAAATGTATTGCTAGTGATATTTTATTTATTTTTTTTTTTTCTTTGCAAAAATGTATTACTGATAATATTTTTTTTTTTTTTTTACGAACATTTACTGGTAAGATTTTATCCTGTTTTACAAAAATGTATTTGTGATAAAATTTTATTTTGTTGCATTTTTTACAAAAATGTATTTTATTTTATTTATTTATTTATTTATTTTTTTGGAAAAATGCATTAATGATAATATCTTATTTTATTCTTTTTACAAACATTTATTGCAGGTAGTATTTTAGTTTTTTTTTTCCAAAAATGTATTGCTTGTAACTTTTTTCATTCTTTTTACTTTCATAATGTTTTGATTCCTGTTTGCGGGTCAATATTTTGCCCATAGCAGGGACCCTAACAGGTGCTACCAACCCGTGTAAGGAAAGACCTGTGAATAACAGCAATTAAGAAGTGGTCCCATGCTCTTGATAAGAAGCCTTGCTGCCTGATGCAGTTTATCATCATACCGAGGACAAGTCACGGGTCTTCTGATGATGATGATGATGATGATGATGATGATGATGATGATGATGATAATAAGAATCGTTCATAATTTGGACTCGATTCGCCGAATCTTCGTCGATAATCGTTACGCTGGATGATTTTTGGTATGATTAGTTGTGGTTGACTTTGAACAGTTCAAGAACCCTTGCGTTTCGTGTTATTCTAATATATTCACTTTAGAAAGACAGTCAATTGTTTTGAAAAACAAAACATTTTATTATGCTTAAGTAGCGAATGTAAATACGGTCCAGTAGTTTTTTTTAGGTTTCATTTATATAAGATTCTAACTTCAAAGCGAGTAACATAATGAAACTGCTGGGAATTATTTTGAGCCTGTTAACTCTATTCAGCCATTATTTGTCACATATCTTTATTCGATCATGCTCAATATCAACTGGAGTGTGAGCGAGAAATCTCGCGCACAAACTTCGCAGCTTTTGACACGTTCGATTATAAGCAGTATCTTTTCTATAAAATACAAACATCTCTTTTTATCTATCTTTAAACAAAATAAAACACTATGTTGAAAATGATGCTTTATTTTTTCCGATTTCACTGTTTAAATCTATCGATAATATTGAGAATAATTTTTGAAAATGCATGTTTATATTAAAGCTGTCAAATAACAATAAAAATCAATCATTTTGAATTAATCTATTTTAAAACCTCTCGCTTCTGATGCAGGTTGCTATATACGATATTGTAGCGAAAACGTTTGGAATATTAAACGTCAATTGCCAACCGCACAGCATACGTATTTTTTGAAAACAGGGTCCTAATGTCTTTTTTTTTTATTATTTCCTTGACTGTAGGATCTTGAAGAAGATAGTAAGAAATAGTTATTAGAGTAAATCATTTCTATCATGATCAGATTCTCCGACGTTTACATTTGGTTTCGTTTGTTTTACGGCATATCAACCGCAATGGGTTATTTAATATCGACAACATTTTTATTGCCTGGAATATTTTTTTCCAAAATCTATTTCTGGTAATATTTTTTCCTCCAAAATATCTATTTTTGGTAAAAGATTTTTCTACAACAAATCTGTTTATTGTAAAAAAATTTTTCTTTAAAAATCGGTTGCTGGCAATAATTTTCTTCGAAATATGTATCGCTGGTAATATTATTTTCCTTTTTTTTTTTCAAAAAAGTATAGCTGGTAATTTTTTTTTTCCAAAAATGTATAGCTGGCAATTGTGTTTTTTTTTTGTTTTTTTTTTTTAAATCCGAAAATGTATTGCTGGTAATATTTTTTTTTACAAAGCACTTCTGGTACTAAAACCCACCTTTACACTTTCATAGTGTTTTGACCCCAGTTTGGGGGTTACCTATTTTCCCATAACTGGGACCCTAACAAGTGTAACCACTCCAGCAATTAAGAAGTGGTTCCACTCTCCTCAAAACCTCCTGATCAAAAGCCTTGCTGTTGGACGCAGTTTAACGTCTTACCCAAGACGCGACGTTTATATTCAATGTAGTCATAGACCAAAATAAAAACCTAAATGAATGATTTTTGCAAAAAATATTACTAAATACGATTTTGACAAGGACAAGGCCCCAAAACCAGCCAAGGTTGGATTTGATTGATTGTTTGATTCGTTTTTTACGGCTTATCAACCTTTTGTTGGTTATTTAAAGACAGAAAATATTTTTGGATTGTATGAATTTTTTATAGATATAAATTTAATGATACAAGTCTTATTAATTAACCCATAGCTGGAGATAAGGGAGAGATTAATGCCTTTTCCAAGGGTATATCTGGGTAAGTGAATATAACACAGCTAGAATTGGAACTCTGTTCTCCGATTAATAATTCCAAGCCGTTATCTATTACACCACCCGCACATCCAAACTTACAGCACATGGTATTCCAAAACAGTCACTTTTCTAGGTACTGACTAGGCCGACGTTGCTTAACTTCGGTGATCGTATGGGAGTGACAGAGTTACTGGATAATGCTGAATGAAGTACATGTGATTTGAATGGAAGAGGAAATGGAGCGAAATGAAGATAAAGTGGATTTGGTAGAGAAATGATGACTGGCCCTTAATTTGAAAGGTTCAGGATTGAAGTGTTCAAGCAAGAATCTACGCGACAGTCTGTTTCTTAACGTGGTCGTTCTTGGGCAGAAAAGCTGTTTCATTGGAACTTTTGTCTTACTCCTGGAACATGGAGGAGATGAGTACAATTCAGTTCTGTGGAAGTAGTATGGCGAGTCCTAGCGACGGAGATCCGAAGTGTTGGTATGAGAGAATGGAGTTCATCTGAACATTTGTCATGAAGATAGCGATAGAGTTGTTTCGTTTGTTGGAAACAGCTTGCATACTAGAAAGCAGGTCATAACCCCCAAAAAGCTAGGTATTTAAAAAAAAAATTATCAAGGATGAAAAGTGAATGTTGAACAGCTTTAGTTTAGATATGGTGACAATACACCATTTGTGGTCCAGTAGGACTTTTGTAAAAACAAAGCATAGCAAAAGAGGGCAAGTACTTTCTAGGACGATAGAACCGGCAGTTTTCCAGCATCTTTGGCAATAGTTTAGATTTAAGAGTTCCACTTGTAGTTTGGAGTGAACCTGAGACCCAATAGACGATCATATCATGAGGTCTTGTTGAGAGTGCAACTGATCATTGGAACCAAAACAAAAATCTTTAATGAAAAACAAAAAGAAGGTAGGGCCTGGGATAAACATTAGAAAACTGACCCTTCATAATATACACCTGAGTTAAAACAGACGAGGAACTGATAACAACTAGGGGATACTAGACCAAACTTAAATAGAAACTCATATATGACCCCTAAAACAGACTAAAGGACGCCAATCGAAACACATTTTATAGCACAATTATAAACATTTGTTGATATTTACAACTCGGCCTCTTTGATGCCAGTTACAGCTTAATGTGGAAAGAGGAGATTTCGAACAATTATAAAAAAAAAGAAATGTTAAATAGAAATGTTTTTTCTTTGTAATATTTACGGTAAGCTTCGGTTATGAACTATAAATGCAATTAACAACAACATAAAGTTAATTAAACATGCATAATCAAGATTAAATATAGCGAGGAATACCTGAAACTTAATTAACACAAGCAATTAAGAATATATATTATAATTAACAGCAATTACGTAATTTGTTGTGGCTGTGAAATAATTGCCAGTTTATAGTGTTGTAACGCTGCTTTTGTTTCCTGAAAACTATGAATATTTAAACATAATAGGTTATTTAAGCGGGAAAAAAAATGCCTTTTGTTTTAATATTTGTTTACGCATTTACTTTTATTATGACAGGATTTAATTAACTACCAGACAATAGACTTGACTGGTATGAGAAAAGTTTTAGCATATATTAACATTATCTATCTATCTATCTATCTATCTATCTATCTATCTATCTATCTATCTATCTATCTATCTATCTATCTCAGTCTGTTCATATCTATCTCAGTCTGTTCATATCTATCTATCTATCTATCTATCTATCTATCTATCTATCTATCTATCTATCTATCTATCTATCTATCTATCTATCTCAGTCTGTTCATATCTATCTCAGTCTGTTCATATCTATCTATCTATCTATCTATCTATCTATCTATCTATCTATCTATCTATCTATCTATCTATTTAAAATTCAAAACATTGTGAATATCTATCTAATAAGGTGTTTTGACTCTTGATCCCCGAAAAATAGATCCTTAAAACATTGAATTTACAAGACACGTTCTCAAATTTCCTCTGGAATCTGATGCGTGTCTGTGAATCACGGGTCATGTAACTGCTTTAATTCCCGTGATGGTGCTTCTGCAACAGGAATTTCTTCGTCCATAACATCTCATAAATGTTAAATGGGATTAAGATCTGGAATGCTTGGTGAGCCTGGGTCATAGAGTGAACCATTCTTCCTATTCTGTG
>OZ010608.1:56614055-56716555 GCA_963932145.1 Acanthosepion lycidas | reverse complement strand
TAAAATGAAATGAAAGGAAAAGAATTAATATAAGAATAAACAATATCTATCTATATCCCTGAGATGAGATATTATGATTACTTACATTACTTGCATTATTCGGACTGTTATTCTCCTCTTTATTGCCATATTCACGTTTCGGACGTTGTACGCTCCGCCCTTCTTCAGGTGATTAGAAATTCGAACCGAGCCCTTTATTTCGTCCACCGGAGTAGATTGTTCTAGTTCCACGTGCCAGATATCTCAGTTATTTCCCTTTAACTCAACTCTGCAAGTTTTTCGTTCACTACTGCTGTAGCCCGGTATTGAACTCACGACTCTTTGGGTCTAGTCACTGAATCTAACAAAGGCTTTTATCCACTAGGCCATGTGTTGTGAATATGGCAATGAAGATGAGTATAACATTCCGAATAATGTAAATAATGTAAGTAAGAATAAACAAGTAAAAATAAAAAAAATCAAGCAGTGAAAGAAAGAAAAGAAAATGACAAGATAGTGCGAAAGTGGAGAAAAAGAAAGGATGGATGAAAAAAACATAAAAAGAAAGAAAGAAAGAAAGAAAAAGAAAGAAAGGAAAAAAGAAAGAAAGAAAGAAAGAAAGAAAGAAAGAAAAAGAAAGAAAAAGAAAGAAAGGAAAAAAGAAAGAAAGAAATAAAGAAAAAGAAAGAAAGAAAGAAAAAGAAAGAAAAAGAAAGAAAGGAAAAAAGAAAGAAAGAAAGAAAGAAAAAGAAAGAAAAAGAAAGAAAGGAAAAAAGAAAGAAAGGAAGAAAGAAAAAGAAAGAAAAAGAAGTAGGAAAGAATGTAGAAAAAAGAATAGAAATATGTAATAAAATTAAAAAGGAGAATAAAACAAGAGTGAGGAGAAAAAAAAGAAAGATGAAGAACTAGAAACGAAAAAGAATGAAGAAGATGAAAGAGAAAGTTGAATGTTCAGAAGAAATTACACAAAGACAAAAAGCTCAGCAAAAATGGGAAGAAAGAAACATTGATTTAAAGATGGCGTGGGCTTGAAAGCAAGAGTAACGCCCTTTGAATTCCTTCTTCAACTCGGGACGTTTTCTTATCTAATGTTCTTGCAATTTATTAAAAAGGCTGAACCGATTCACGCCACAAATTATCATCGGGTATATTAAATCAAAGCGGAGGCCCGACGTTCAAAGACAGGCGTCGTTCGAATGACAAAAGAAAGTATCTTTATGAGAGGAATTGCTTTACAGATAATGTTGCACCGACCGTATTGCCATAGAGCAGTAGTTAGCTTAATTGTAACGATAGTGGTAAAAATTATTTGTCTCCACACAGAAAACATTCGGCATTCATTGACAGAATTTTTAGTATTTCTATCAGTTCAAATTATAATTTTTTTTCTTGAAAACCATTTTTTAGAAAATTAAACTTCTCAAGTCCACGAAATGTTATAGCTCGTTCTAATATTGATGGGAATTTCCTTAAAATCTTTTTTTTTTTTTGATAAGGTGGAAAGTTATTATTATTATTATTTACTCTATTTTCTGTTATTTACCTAATTTCATTCTGGGCCTAAACCAGAGACCAAATCTCAGAAATGGCGTCCTGATATTTTCCACTGATCATTTTTGTAAAAAAAACAGACAAAAATAACACACATTTTTACAGAGATAAAGCTTTCGTAATGTTTGAGTTGTACTTGTGAGTACAATTTGCAGTATTTCTTTAAGGCATGAGCTACCAGGAATCCCTTAGTCTATTAGAACCTTTAACAATTAATCCGAGACCTTCAACTATAACTGGAATTATTGATTTCCACATTTCTGAGATTTCCGTTTCAAGATCCTTGTATTTTGATAGTTTGTTGAAGATCTCCATAGATAGATTACAATCTGTAGGAAATGCCATCTCAATAAGAAAGCACATTCTAATCTTGTCTTTGATCTCTGTTCTTGTGGTCTTTGATATTATTATTATTATTATTATTGTTATTAATCTTATTATTATCGTCATTATTATTATTGATCTCATTATTATAATTATAATTATAATTATTATTGTATTTGCTTTGATTTCCGGTGTGTACTCATTTATTTCCGGGTCCTAACCAGTCAGAAAGTACATTTTCTACGGAGCATTTTTTGAGGAAAAAAATATTATTATTATAATTATTATTATTATTCGGTCGTGTTAGCTTGGACATTCATCAGCCTATCACACCAACCATCACGGTCTAGCATCAAGGTCGGAAAGTCATTAGGGTGGTATCCTGTGTCATACACAGCTTTTTAATGTAAGTGGTTGCTGGGCGACCAACTCGTTTTGTTCCATGGTTAGGTATCCAGAACAGTAGATCGATAGCAGTGCCCTGTAAAGCGCATTCTACGTTCGCGTAAGATTGTAGAAATATCAGGGATGAGTCCATTGTGCTGTGATTTAGTTGGATGTTGTCTCCAAAAGTTGTTAAATATAGCTCTCAGCATCCGAGTATAGGTTCCATCAAACTTAGACAGCAAGGTCTTAATGCTCAAGGATTGACATTATATATTAACACCGCCTCTACAGTGGCTTGATGGAATCAATTGATGTTGTCTGGTAAATCAAATTTCCAGATTACATCCATTTTATTCAAGACGGAATATGCGAATTTCCACATCCTTTTCGGTAGAATTTATTTCGTTTTCAAGGTATGTAAAAGATTTGATTGATTTGATTGATTCACCTGAAACAGTCTGTATTGAGCCTTGCTGGTTGAATGAATTCAGTTTTAGAGGCATTGACATAGAGTCCAACATCGTTGGTATCATTTTGTTGATGATGTAGGAGAACTGTGGCATTGGTAATGATGTCAACAATGATAGCTAGGTCATATGCATAGTCAATATCTGTTAACTCATTTGCAGGATATCGACTTCAGTTTTAGATCAGGATGTTTTTGGAGGGCAAATTTTGTATTAAATAGGGGGAAATAGGTCTTATACTAAATTACAACTTAATAGATACCATCGTTCCTGCTCGATTCCTCTTACCGACAAGCAAGAAGCTGTGGTCCAGAACAACATGAGGAATAGATAACTCTGGGACCGAGGTAATTATTTATGAGTTTGGTTTGATCGAGTAGGCTGTTACTTAACTGCAATTGAACTCGTAAATAAAATTGGTTATATATATATATATATATATATATATATATATATATTTGATCATTAAGTTTTCAACATTCCTAATTATTTTGTGGATTTTAGGTTAATGTTTGAAAATATGTTTTCCTATCTCTCTGCACTTGCAGTTACCGTTATATATATATATATATATATATATATATATATATATATATATATATATATATATATATATGCAGAGATATACGAAAACAGAAAGAAATTTGGTAGTTAACTAAACTAGTATAAATGAATGCACCCAATATATTACTTCAAGCGTTATTACAGTGGATACTCGTATTTGAAATAGACGCCACATTTGTGTTTATTAAATAGTGTGTAACTACGTCTCTCGGACTGCGCATTAGAGAAATCTTAATAATGGAAATGTGATCTACAGCAGGGTTCGAACCTGCTTTCTCCTCTTTGTAGAAATGTCTCTTTGATCCGCATTTCAGCAGGGTTCTATTTTCCCTTTTAAGTTACGCACACTTCTTCATTCCTATATTTTTTGCGAAAGGCTCACATCTGTTCAGTTTCATAACCGAAACGTAAATGAAGCAATTTCTGAAGAAATGGCTTTATTTTTATTACTTATATATATAATAGTGGGTAAATCAAGAACAAAATATGTATTCCTGGGTATGACGATAAACTATATCCGGATGCAAAGTCTCAGATCGGGCGGCTTTGAGGGGCGTGGAATCACCTCTTAATTACTGTTGTTCCCAGTTTCACCCTTACCCAAAGGGTAGCACCAATTAATGTCTAAGCTATAGGAATGAAAATAGTGAACCCCCAAACAAAAACAAAGCTCTATGAAATTATAAATATAGATATTTATAGTAAAATGACGAACAATACAATTTTAGAGCAAAATGAACAGCAAAATATTTCATAGTAGAATTATCAACAATACATTTTATAGCAAAATGACCAACAATACTTTTTTTGTTGAAGGCATATAATTGTTTTCAAAATATTTAGATTTCGGTATTAAATAACCCATAGAAGTGCTTTGATATGCCTTTAAACAAAATCAAACAAAGAAAAGAAAAAATATGAAAAAAATTGCGTAACACTTTTTTCTTTTCATTAAAAAATGTAATTATGAAAGAAATATGTAAAGGAAGAAAAGAAAAGCAAATGAAGAATGAAATAAATTATGAGGAATGAAGACATTAAAAAGGTTTCAAAGAAACCATTTGTAGTAGAGCGATGGCATCGAATTAATATCTGCTTCTACTGCAGGGAGAGATGCGTCAGGGTGTCGTGCCAGAAAATTTTTTTCCCGTTAGAGTCCATCTTGCTCATTTACAAATCTATCATTCGCTCGTGCACTGAATAACACTGTCATATCTGGTCTGGTGTTCCTGTTAATCGATCCTGACCTGGCATCTCGACATCATTCACTTTCTCACCGACGTGACGTGGCTTCCCTCTGCCTTTTCTACAAATATTTTCAAGGCATCTACCCCTGAAGAGCTTTTTTCCTTGGCCCCCTGACTGCATGAATTTAAGCGTTCTACTAGATTGGCATCTAGATCCCACCCATTTACTGTTGAAGTAGCTAAATGCAACCGCAACTTCTACCCCAAGAGGTTCTTTTCTCCCACTTCCCGCCTGTGGGGCTCCCTTCCTTATTCTTGCTTCCCTGATAACTACAGTCTACAAAAATTTAAATTCAACGTCAATTGTCGCCTATCTTTTTGGGTCCAGTTCATCTTTTGACCTTTCCTCAATCCTCGCTATACTCAGTTTTTCTCTCAATTTCACTCTCTGTAACCCCTTTGCATACTAGAGGCATTCTCGCCTTTCTTAAGGTGAGATAAAAAAAAAAGATACTAGGAATATTGGACAAAAGGTAGAATAAAATAATGAAATTAGAAATATTATAAAAAATCGAGATCATTAATGAAGAAAACAAAGAAAAATTTAAACTTAAATGAAAAGGAAAGAAACGGAAATGAAGAAGAAAATAGGTTAGTCATTAAAAACAAGGAGGAACATTTTTAGAATTATGAGTGTAAAAATTAATAAAGAAACCATGAAAGAAATAAAGCAACAAGAATGGAACTGGAAGGAAAAATCTCAAAAGATGCGGAATAAGGCCATGCAAGAAAGAAATGACGTAATATTTGGGTGGCGAAATCAGAAACCTCAATAACCTGTCAGAAGAGAACAACCATTCTAAATCTGTATGGGAGAACAAAGGTGTAATTATTAAAAGTTTGTTGTTTTAACTGGGAGTATCATGAAATTGATAACATCGCTATCAACACTCAACAGCATTACAATAATGGCGATAACATCGCTTGATCCGAGCCAGACGACTGAGGCAAATCATTGTCAAGAGAGACGAAGAAGTTATGAAAATTAACCCATGTAGCTGCACCTGCATCCAAAAAACAGATCTTCATATAAATAAATTTGCTTTAGGGAAGTAAAATTGGTTCGAGGGAGGAGTATAGCACATATATATATATATATATATATATATATATATATAAACTAAACGTCATTTTCACTTCCTTAAACCAAATTAATTTCAATATTATTATCAATTCTGTATGAATATATATATATATATATATATATATATATATATATATATATATATATATATATATATATTCATTGAAGACCATTTACAAGGCACTGAGATTAATCTTTTTATTAAATTGTTTTTGCATTCTCACAATTGATTTATTTTCTGGATATAGAATGTATGTAAAAATTCTCCTAATGATCTGTGGATCCGAATGCTTTTTTCAATTTAATCTTATCGATCATATGGTTAGTTAATTTTTGACATCTTGTTTAGGATTAAATTACGGCGCCTTCCTTGATGAATGTTTTCTTAATATCAAGAAACTGATTAGAGAAATGGAAAGAATTATTATAAAAATAGACATAATATGTCTATATTATTTAATGAAACATGTTTGAACGAAGATACGTTGCTTAGATACACACACACACACAAACACACACACACACACACATATATATATATATATATATATATATATATATATATATATATATATATATACATATACACACACATATATATAGTTTTAAGGTTTCTATATTTATTAATTAAAGTGCTCAATATCGGGGATAAAGTGTAAATAAATCTAAAAGTGGATATTGAAGTCAACGGCCCGAGGTCACAATCTATTTCATGCTAAACTCAATCGTCAGGCCACACACACACACACGCATATATTTTTCTTACTATAAGAAATAAGATACAATTAGTTAATGAACATTTTCACCAACGAATTTAAAATTTAAAATTTGAAGGATTTTTTAAACTGTTTCTGGTGTCAGATTTTCAGAAGGAGACTCTTACACTATTTTAACAATTTAAAATTCGTAGGTGAAAAGGGTCATTAACTAATGGTAATTTAACTCCTATTGGAAGAAAACTTTGGCTCTGTTTAATGAAAAGCGCTTTTTTGAGTTAGTTTTAACATTTAAAATTTAATATTTAATATTTCAAATTCTATATTGTGTTAATATGACTCAATTGGATTATACCAACGGATCCCACCTATATATATATATATATATATATATATATATATATATATATATATATATATATATATATATACATATATATATGTGTGTGTGTGTTTGTAGACTTTGGAATATTCAAATTTCTTATATCCGGGTTACACTGTATATATATATATATATATATATATATATATATATATATATATATATATATATATATATATATATATATATATATATATATATATATATATATATATATATATATATATGTGTGTGTGTGTGTGTGTGTGTGTGTGTGTGTGTATGTGTGTGTGTGTTTGTAGACTTTGGAATATTCAAATTTCTTATATCCGGGTTACACTGTATATATATATATATATATATATATATATATGTGTGTGTGTGTGTGTGTGTTTATAGACTTTGGAATATTTAAATTTCTTATATCCGGGTTACACTGTGTGTATATATATATATATATATATATATATATATATGTGTGTGTGTGTGTGTGTGTGTGTGTGTTTGTAGACTTTGGAATATTCAAATTTAACAAGTCTTTTGTCTAGAAACTATTTTATATTTTCTTACCTTGGGCAGAGTCTGCTACAGGATCATTTCGAAGAGTGTTCATCAATAAGGATTGTCATATTTTTGTTTCCACTCTAGGTTATGTTTCGATTATATTACAATGTTACATCCTGGATTTTATCATGAATAAATATCCAATGATGTAATAAGAATATAAATTCCCAACCCAACTGACAACACAGCCTTTTTTTTTTGCGCAAATATTCTCTTGAGGATCGCAAATGCAACCATCGATCATGAGAAGTGGGAAACTGTTCACACGTGACCTTTGCAGCTGGCGCCAAGGCGAAGTCAAGAGACAATTGCACGCCAGCAGAGGGTAAAACAGTTTGCTTTTTACGAGTCTCCAAAGGTTTCTCCAGTATGACTGTAACGAGGGAAACATACAACAATCCGGTAAAAGGCGCATGTACGGGGTGTAACAGTCTAATTTCAAGAATGACCCTCTGAACTACGCCTTAGTTACAGTTTCTAGGAGATAGCACATCATCTCAAACTCTCCACCACGATGACTTCTAACATTGTTGGTCTTACAGTAGGAAAGCAAACGTTCTAATAACTCGGCCATGCGCCATATATATATATATATATATATATATATATATGACGTCACACATTAGGAAATGGACAAAGTCCGACAATTATTTTAAGACATTTTTATGTTTATACATTCTTTTTTTTTATAGATACAAATGATTCACTATATATATATATATATATATATATATATATATATATATATATATATATGAAGGAATATAGTTTCAAGTTATGTTATATTTATGGGATAAAGTACTCAATATCAGAGATAGAGTGTATGTAAATATAAAAGTGAACATTGAAATGCACACCCAGATGTGACAGACTGTTTCATGCTGAACGCAATCATCAGGCTCCTTCAAGATCAGCCTCACAGGTGAATTACAAAGAAAAAAATTATTGCAACTGTGATTTTTAAAACAGACGTATGAAATCTCTCTGTTATAATTATTTTTTAAATTTGGAAATTCATCCGTTGTAGCCGTGGACCTTTTTTAAAAGAGACGTCCGAATATAAGGAAGCTAATGGGAAAGTGGTAGAAATGCAAAAATGGTATTAAATGTTTGTTATATGCACATCAACATGTTGCTGCTACACTCGTAGTAAATTTTGTTGAGTGTTGGTTGTTTTTGATACAGAGGACCTCGAGAATTTGAAGTTTTTGTTTATTATTTTCGTGGTTTATTATATTGGTGTCGTCAACAAATATTTTCCTGTATTGTGAAGGTAGACAGGAATGTGTGTTTTAGATGTTGAGCAATATATCTTCTATCCGATAAATGAAGTGTATAACGTCAGACTAACATATGTATTTACTTTCTTGTCAGAGATTCCTATAATTTTGATCATTTCACACGAAGTTACATGGTAACGGCACAAAGATGCAAGGGTGAAAGAGAAGGAAAAGAGTTTTAGGAGACAAAAACAAACAAATAATAATATAAATTTCACAGTTTATGTGAAGATGTTAGAAGAGTGCAGTTGAATTAGAATTTACGAGGAACCGGAACATAAAAACAAACATGAAAACGAAGGATAAAAACTTTATTACTTTTTAAGCAATCTTCGACTAGAAATATATGCTACTATCGAATTTTCACTCGTCTCGTTGACTAATACCACTGTTGTATATATATATATATATATATATATATATATATATATATATATATATATATATATATATATATATATATATATATATATATATATATATACACACACACACACACACACATACACACACACATATATATATATATATATATATATATAGTTGTGTTCATCGAGTTCATGCGGGCGACACTTTCCTTAGCTGCATATAGCATGTGGTATCCTTATATATATATATATATATCATGCAATATTTCATCGGTCGTTTCGTTCTATTTGGGATTCATCAACAGTTGTTATCACTTTTGCGTTTTATCAAAATGGTCTGGGTTCGATTCTCGGGAGTGGCTGCGCACTGCTGTTGAGTCCCAAACATAGGATGAAACGGCCTTCCAGTGTTTTCTGTATTCTGTTGAAGATTATTCTGGGCATGATGAATTACTATATATGATTACTCTAACCCCCCACCAAAAAAAAAAAATATTCACTATATATATATATATATATTGACAGAGACAAAAAGAAAACTTATCTTAGCCGAGGCGGTTCCTCCTCTGATGAACTTTATAATCAAAGTACGAAACGCGTCGGCTAGGATAAATTTTCTTTTTTGTCCTTTTTCAGGTATATTTTTCATTACATCTGAAATTTTAAACGCACGCATATATATATATATATATATATATATATATATATATATATATATGAAGTTAGGAAGAGAGAAAGAGAAACAGAGAAATTATTAAGTCTAACAAAAGCTTAACAATTATAAACTATAATTAATACTATTAATAGCATTCATTATTCGCAAGCGATTAGACGTGTCGTTGCGTGACTCACTTTCTTTTTCCCGCGCTCGGCTGCATCTGGTATGATTACCAATCAGAAAACGTAGACAAAAAAAAGTCCATTTCTTCTGATATAAAAAGCGTTTTATTCATCTTTTTTTTTAGGCATAAATCTTCTTTTAAATAAAATAAATGAAGAAAAAAATTCCATCGAATTAGTTTATTAAGAAAAAAATACCAGAAATAAACCTTTAGGAAATGAAACTTGATTTTTTAGATTTTCAAAATGTACTATTAAAATATCAACGTTGCCTACATTTTTATATATTGCGTATAGATCCGTTTACATTCAGGCTGTTTTCTAACTTCTAAGACTGAGTCATTACTACTTACAAAGCAGAAAAAAAGGCTTAATTTGAACCACTAAGCAAATATATAAGCCATCTACAAAGCAATTATTTATAAAGGTTTCAACGGGCCATTTCGGAAAGGAGTAAGAAAACAGTCAATTTAAAAAAAAATGTATTTTTAAAAAATGAATATGTTAATTAGTTATCTCGGCTTGAGTAAGAACCGTTTATGACTCCAACTTTCAGAACATCCCATTTTATGGAGAAGAAGATGGGCGTCGACAAAGAACTGGATTCCTTAAGGGAATTACTGTGAACTGACGGTATGAACAACCTCGGCCGTAGTTTGAACTCAGTCTTCCCAGTTCAATGCCCAGTCTGATAAACGCTACGCTATGTAAATATAATATGCCGATGGAAGAAATTCGAGAGATAAAAGAAACAACAAAATAATAATAATGATAATAAGACTAAAAATATTTATTCTATATTACTCTGCCTTTAGAGCAAATGGAAGCATGAGAAGAAGGATTATAAAAATCAAAATTTTCGAAGACACGACTGTATCCTTTCTTAATGACAAATAAAACATAAAGTGGGGCTTCTTGGAGAATCTTTTTAGCATGTGTTATATTTAATCAGTTATGTGCCATGTGTGAAACACGCTTAGGCGATCATGTATCTTTCGATACATGACTGGCGAGGCAGATTTTTTCCCGCAGTAGGTTGCCATTTGTTTCTGCGATAGACCAGTTGCCATCCAGGGCTATAGAACACGGTCTGTTCTGCTATTTACCCATAGCTGGGAGGAGTAGAAGAGGATATTAGCACGTAAATGAATTTACATTAACTTACGTGCTAATACCCTTGGAAAAGTTATGCGTTTGACTGTAATTCGAAGGTAATGGATTCGACTGTAATTCGAACTCGGCTCTCCGATTCCTCCGAGACTGCTATCCATTACTCCACCCTCAGGGCCGTAGAGGGGTTGTAGAAGGCTTTTGTGGAAGATGTATTCATTGGGTATACCTAAATTAAACCTAGAATGTGTTTATTTATTTGAAAAATGTATTTTAAATGGTACTTTCGGCGTTCCTGTTGGCATTTAAATGAAGATAACAAAAGGATGCATCTACCGTTATCAATGGCATGCTCTATTTGGTTGAAATGTGCAGCTACAGTGTACAAAACTAACCTGGTCGTTGGCCTCGGAAAGGACCTCCAATCTATTGTTGACTGGGGCAAGAAATGGCTGATAAACTTTAATGTCTCAAAAACAAAACCGCTCTCTTTTACCAACCACAGAGAACTCAGTCTGCCTCCCATTAGAATGTCTTATACTCAACTCCATGAGAGCATCCCACTGAAAGGAAAACTGGTTCTCTGTGTCTCGCCAGAAAGTTTTTCTAGCTCGAGTCTATCCTTCAAATCTATAAATCAACCCTTGCATTGACTACTGTTGCCATATATGGTCTGGAGCTTCCGCTGTTCGTCTTAAGGTCCTCGACAAAATCCAGAGACAGATATGCATTTTGATTGGTCCTTATCTGGCATCTTATTTACAGTCGCTCTCTCACAGACGTGTCGTCGCTTCCTTTGTCTTTTCTACAAATACTTTCACGGTAAATGCTTCGACGAGCTACATTCACTGGTTCCCAAACAGCATGAATTTAAACGTACTACTAGGTTGGCATCTCAGTCCCAACGGTTAAATGTAGCCGTCTCTTCTACTCCAATAGCTTCATGTCTCGCACTTCACGTCTATGGAACTCAATTCCTCCCTGATAGTTATGATCTCCAACTATTCATCTCTTGATGCCTTGATCTATTCCCCGTCCTTCTCTATCACGCCTCTTCACTCTGGCTGCTACTCTCTCTAACCCCTTGCGTGCTAGTGGCACTCCCGCCTTGCTTGGGGTGAAATGCTTAAAAAAAATTGATGTTGTTGTCTTTGATAGTTTTTTCATGGTCATTATATCGAAGACAGAATTCTGTACCCGTTTCCCCGATATAATTTACTGTTTGGTATTTGTTTTAAAAAAGTACATATATTACATTTGAAGTGTCATAAGTCAAGGGAGGTAGTCGGATTACTGGATGTGAGCCAGGTAACGTAAAAATGCTATCGGTGATAATATGTTTGCAAACTCTTGCCATGATCTTTACTATCTCTCTTTCTCTCATTCTCTCTCACACACAAACAAACAAACAGACAGACTCTCTCTTCTCTCTCTCTCTCTCTCACACACACATATAACGTTTAAGTAATAAAATCTGTCAGATTAACAAATAAAAATCCATCACTTCTTTAAAAATTGCTCTGTTAGTATTATGTACGAAACTTAATTTAGGATTATCAAGAACTGATTCGTTCTTGTAGTCGAAGATGTGCAGCTGTCATTGAGAGCAAGGGATCATTTACTTAATATTGATTGTACATGTATTTTTATTGTTTTTTTGCTGTTTACATTGTTTTTCTCAATTTTGTCCCTTAATTTTGGACGTTCCAAATTTGAAAATAAATAAATAATTGTTATAATTCTTTTTCTATCCTTTGCAAATGATTCAAATTTTAGTATGTTATTATGGATGATAACGACTACCAGTTGTCAAAATTTCAGCTTTTCACAATTGTTATTTCTAACAAATATTAGGTTTTAAAATTTTGTCCCTTAGCTTTGGACGCTACTGTATATATATATATATATATATATATACAGTGTAACCCGGATATAAGAGAGTTGTCGGGACCGGAGAAGAAGTGTCTTATATCCGGGTTTCTCTTATATCCGGGTTTGGTCTATTTTGTTTAGGTAAGTATGGCTCTAATTTGGGACCAGAGAAAATCTCTCTTATATCTGGGTTTCTCTTATATCAGGGTCTCTTATATCAGTGTTACACTATATATATATATATATATATATGTGTGTGTGTGTGTGTGATTGTGTCTGTGTACGTGTGTTTGTGTGTTTTAGCTGATCCGCCTATGACAACTATTTTACTGATAGAATCTATTATTTTATATATTAAAAAGCAGGAAACAGTCCCTCGAGAAACACAGAGTGCGGCAAAAGTAACGCCCTTTTTTTTCGAGATGAGGTGCATAGAACAATGGGGGTCAATTGAGTGGCCATCACGATCACCTGATCTAACACCGTCAGACATTTTTTGTCGGATGCATTGAAAGATCATGTTTACAGGTTCAAATCGAAAACAATGACTGAATTAAAACAAGCAATATCTGATTAAGTTTCTGACATTCATTTTTGCATATGTGAAATGGTTTGTCGAAGTTTTGCTGATAAGGTGCCGTTGTCTATTGGACATGAAAAAGAGCATTTTGAACATGTTAAATAGTTTAGCAATCATAAAAAATCATGTTCTTTTGATACAGCAATACTTATAAAGTTTTAAAAAAAAAAAATCCTGTAATTTATTTTGTTCATTTATAGTTAAATAAAAAAGTGTGTGACTTTTGCCGCAAATTGTATTACAAGTACTCATTAACATTTTCATGCAAGCTGTAAGCAAATTTTCTATTACACCGGCTGCCGTTGACGGTAATAAATCGTAGACACTTCTATTTAATGTATTTTTCGAAATGTGAAGAAAAATATGATCTTTCCTGTTGATGATTTGGATTTTAATTGTTTTGGTTTTCAAGAGGACGGGGAATACTTGACCCTGCATGGAAAAAAAAAAAAAAAAAAAAAAATTTCATTATTCGACTGAAATTTAAAACCCGTTTATAAATTTAACTGACAATAAGTCAAGTACAAAAAACAATTCTGAAAGTAATTCTACAAAAAGATAATTTTTTTTTTTTAAATTTAGAGACTGCATCACAGAAAACGATTTTAAAACCAAAGAGATATTAACTTTCAACTGAAAATTGTGCTGTGGAAGAATTTGCGTTTCATTCATCCTTGGAGCCGACAATCAAAAATATTTGAGAATACTAATCTTTTGCAAAAAGTACGTCACATAATTCCTGCAGATAATCTAAGAGAAACAGCGAAGATAAAATTATATTGAAGAATTCTCAGGTAGATTTCGATTCGTTTAACGGCAAATCAATATCATTATGTGTCATTTAATACAAGTTTCTGATTTTCTTGTAAATGCGTGATTCATAGCACAATCATTAATGGCCTCCGAACAATTTAGACGACCCAGTTTTGCTAGCTTACGGCCACATCACGTTGAAACACCGGTTCCCGTACGATCACCGAAGTTAAGCAACGTCGAGCCTGGTTAATACCTAGATAGGTGACCGCTTGTAAATACCAGGTGCTGTGGTGTAATGGATATTGGCGGTGTAATGGATATTGGCTTGGAATTGTTAATCGGAGAGAAGAGTTCCAATTCCAGTTGGGTTCGTTATATTCATTTACTCACAATACCCATGAATCCACCTCTTCTTCCTCCAGCTGAGGGTCAATTAGTAAGACTTGTACCACTAGAAGCATTATAATTTAAAAATAAATAAATAAAACAAAATTGCGTAGAAGACATTTAGATTTCAGCATAAAACATAGATATGTTGATATGCCGCTAAACAAAAAAAAACAAAAAAACAACCAAAATAAAAAAACAATTTTGCACACAAGGTTTAATTGATTGGTTTTGTATGGCTTATCTACATTTTATTATTTTGCAGGTTGTTTGAAGCCAAATAATATTTTTAGACTGTAAGAACATTGTGGAGATAATAATGAATTACTGATGAAAGTCATACTAATTAACCCATAGATGGGGAGAATTGGTTGTTTCATACATTTCCCAAGGGTATATGCTTGTAAGTGAATATAATGACCCCGACAAGAATTAAATATCTGTTCTCCGATTCCCAATTCCGAGCCGTTCAATCAATAAGCTGCGTGCACATCAAAGCTTACAGCACGTGGCATTCCAAAGCTGTCACCTATCAAGATACTGACCAGGCTTACTTTTCTTAACTTCGGTGATCATACGAGAACGTTTCAACGTGATATAGTATTTATAGTATTTATTGTTATGGCACCAATCAAGTAAGTTGATCAGGATGGGATCAACTTATGGAATTGGTGCAAAAAAGGTTGAATAGTTCAATATATACATTTTGCAAGGGCATTGAAAATTTGACTATCTACTCGAATAAAATGAAAACTTGATTCCTCTGTCCAGAAAACACAGTAGAAATGGTGTTTATTCGCTGACTTAGGTGAGACATTCTAATCCATGTCGTATATGTTGTACAATTGCGTTGGCGTTGGGCTGAGCTACGCGGCATTGAATTCGTACGTGATGTAATGCGATGTTATTCTTTTTATGTGTTTGCCATCTTTGTCAGTCTCTGTTTTGTATCACCTGTGGGTACCAGCTATTTCTCCGGGATATAGATATAACTCGCATACCTTATCTAATCTTACCTGAAGTAAACCTCCATCGAGTGCTATCTTGTAGATAGAATGCTCACTCCTTGCGACTACAACAATCATTCCATGATTGCCATTATTTCTTTATCTGTTACATCATACATAGGTTATCTCGATGAGTCCATAACTAAATGGTGTGTGGGAGACCGGGGTGGGGGTTGAGATACACGAGTACTACTGTCCCTAATTTTTTTGCACTTTAGTTTATATGTATGTCATAAGATTGTGGGTGTTCAAATATTTCAGTGTATGGATCAGTTATAATAAATTTAGTATATGAGAAAAGTAAATTGAGCATAAAATAGGCTGCGCTAAAGATACTCCCGCCCAATACCGCAGATTGCTCCAAAACTAAAACATTAACCTGAAAACTCAAGTTATATTCTTAAATAGCCTCGTTAGTTCGAGGTTTTCATATGGATTTCATGCATGGCATATAAACCTGTTCAGAAACCTCCACACTGTCAGCTGTATACAACCGTTCTTTATGATCAAGCGTTGAAAATGCTTTTGAGCGAATAAAGAATGTTGATCAGAAGAGATGATCCGTCTTTGAACCTTGTGACTGGCGCTACAGAATCTCAAACAAATATCTGTACCAAATAACAGAACCAACATATTTTGAGATATTTCAACATAAGAAACAGCTAAAATGGATATCACATGTAACCTGAAGATTTTGACATAACACACTACTTGAAATAAAAGGTTAGGAAGGGCCCCCTCGTAAATACTGGAAAGAGCAATAACAACCACTGGACTTGAGAAAACTATTTTCCAGGAAAATTGTTTTAAGAGAAAGATTTTATAATTCCGACCAACGGGAGTACTGGCTTTTCAGTCAATGAGTGACGAATGTTTCCTTGTAAGGAAACGGCTAATATTACCGTAATGGCAATATTATCGGCCAATCGAGTTTAAAGACACGTTGCGCTAATGTTCTGAGAATAGCAGAAAAAAAACTTTGCCGTTGTTTTTCTAACACTGGAGGTAGAGGTCATTTTGGGACTCAAAACATTTTTTCTCTAGCTACATTCACCCAATTTTCTAACTACCGCCTATCCAGATACACAACTAACTAACTTTCTAGCTAAGTCTACTCCTTTCTGTTTCGTAAAACTTGTACATTGAATGACTTGGCAATCACTTATTTTGTTAAGTTTAAAACTCTTGGAGCCTTTTTTATGACGATTCCACCTATTTCAAAACCTTTGGCCAATTTTCTACGTTGCAGAGAAAAATATAGGTTTTTCTAACTTCGCCGAAAGTCTGATGGTACTTCTTGACTATGGAATGTGTTCTACAGTGTCATTGATTGAGTGTGTCTTGACAATGTAAGGTGTTTCTTTTTTGTGTTTCCTGAATATGAAATATTTTCTATTCTGCGATCAATTGAGAGTTTTTTGCGTGTTTCTTGATTATGACATGCGTCGATTGAGTCCCGAGCGTCCGACCAAATGAAAGATGAACAAACCAAAATATATAACATAGATAATAAGGTATATGATACAACTGTATTAACTCACCTTAAAGGATGCTAAGATAGAATTTATACTCAGTGTTCGTCAGTTGCGCCTAGGCTGTTCTCTTTGGAAAGATCATATGACACCAACCCGGAAGTAAAAAAGAAAAGACATGCATCCTCAAGTCAACATTCAGAGGGTGTGTGACCTGGGAGCCACATGACCCATCTGCTGACAGTAATTAACGAAGGCCGGAGTGAATAAAAGGCTGTATACGTATGAGAGATTCTGACTTCCTCCCTTATAAAACGGGACAACGATGATATTGCACTACATAAGCTTAATCGAAATCAGGAAAATGCATTGTCAATGGTCAGGAGGTAAGGCATGTGTTACTAATTCACATGAATACTTATTCATTTTACTGTAGATATCTGTAAACTTATATTGTCAGTGGTCAGGAATTAACGAAAATAAACCAATTTATTTATATTAGGGTAATAGTGTTGGTGGTACAGCTGTACTGTAACGGGGTGGCGAGGGAAAGCAAGTGCGTACGGGCGGGAAAAAGATGGCGAGGTACGGATGACTGTTGTAGTGAGGTAATAAGCAATGTCGGGCACATTCAAGTAATTTCGCGTGGGCAGACCTGAAAGAATATTCTGACATTGCGTTGTGCAAAATCTGACCGATTACTTTTCTCACTGCAAACAAAAGACAAGAAAGGAGGAGGAGGAAGAGGAGTAGTAGGAGGAGAAGTAGTTGGAGGCGGCAATAACGAAGAGTTGGGAATGGAATGCATCGGGAACGTTGGGTGTGGCAAGGGTGCACTTGCCTGTGAGGACTGCAGCTGTTCTTGATTCGGCAAATACACGCATATATATATATATATATATATATATATATATATATATATATATATTAGGTTGGTGCAAAAATAATGACGCAATAATGTCGTTTTTTGACGTTAAAAAATACGTCAAAAAACGACATCATTACGTCATTATTTTTGCACCAACCTAATATATGGAGAATGGTTGTGTGGAAAATGTGTGTGGGCGTGGCTGCACAAATAAAGTCTATTAGCCTATATGTGTCTGTTCTTGTCAAGGTTGATGATAGGTGTAAGAGCTATTTTCTGCTAATGTTCTGGCGAGTTAACTGGAAGGAGAGCAGTTAACCTCAGTACTCATCCACACGCTATTAGCGTCTACAATGGAGGTATGACAATGTAAATATATTTTGTCACACACACCTACAAGCGCACACATATATACACTTATATATGTATACACTCACTCACACACACACACACACACACACACACACACACATATATATATATATATATATTAAAGAAAACATGCCAAAGACCTAACAAGTTAAAATCTCGAACAAGAAAAAAGAAAAAAAAAGAAAAAGACCTACCTACTTAGTAAAGTAACGTGTTCTACGTCTAGATAACATAAACAGAAAAATTGCTTGAAAATGTTAGTTCCTATGAAAGGATGGCCCTAGTTGTAACCCGAGTTTCACGCTCATGTGATCTTCAGACCACTTATATACTATAACATGAGATTCTTGCTCGAACCACTGTGTGCTCGATTTGTTAGAAAGAGGATATCGGTCTGAGAAGACGATCTCGACTTGTGGCCTTTTTGGAAACTTCTTAAAAATCATACCAAAGGTCGACCTAAGCCTTTTAAGTGAAACGGGGTAAACTATTGAAAACAGTCGATGGTCCTGCTAGTGCGAAGTTACAAGTTATCGTGACCGAGGGTTTGAGCGTACTGGCGTTGTTCGAACTGTGCTCTCTCTCAGAAATTGCAACTAAGGTTCGCTTAGCATATGTGTAGTATAAAACGCAGGTGAGTTTGTGAGTTAAATTGTAGGGCAAAGTTTTGATCTTCAGTCTCGGTTGGCAGCCAGTCTAGGTGAAGAACGATCCCGAATTCAAAATCGGTTGTGTATAGAACTAGCAAATCTAACCCGTGAAAATGGACTTACGATGGAAACTACAGTAACAAGTCCGAGTGTGTTGAATTTGTTATTCTATTCTGCACTGTTGGAGTTTACAGTATTTGACTGAGTGGGTTAGTATCCTCATCACACTCACGACCACAAGCTGGGCAAAATGTTTAGTTTTGAGAGTTGTCTTTGACATCAATCGTTGACTCCTCAAGCTATCTGTATTTTGAAAATTGAAAACCGAGTCCACTTTGAAGATTTTAACGGTGGAACCATGTTACTTTATTAAATTTCCGTGTTTCTTTCCAATTTTCCAGTCTCACTTGACGCTGTGTCATGGTATGCATTGCAGTGATTTAAGGACCAGGATTCGGGTATAGCTGTTCTGACGGTATGAGAGCTCGTTTTATTCAACTCTGTATGTGCTATGTCACTCCAGGATGTAGGCGATCATGGCTCGCCACAATTTCCTGTTCTTCGTAGTTCTTAATAAATTCTGTCTTTTTGTTATCCCGCCTAAAACTTGTTCCGCTGTTCATTTAATCATGTACACTAAATATGTTATGCGTTGTTTTTCTCTGTCCCTCTTACCAGCAATCCCTCCTGTGAGTATCAGATTTTCCAAGCCCTCGTTTCTCATCATGTGCCTCAGAACTTTCAATTGTCTCTTCCTTATGTTATGTACAAGTTTGATTTTGTTTCCTTTTTCTACAAAACTTCGTTGTTGATCACATGTTTTGCCCATGATATACCGCGAATCCTTCTGCAGAATAACGTTTCTGTTGCTTCAAGTCTCTTCTTCATTTTTGAGGAGATCGTTTAGCATTCACTGGTATCGCGTAACAGTTCAGCACTCTTTTCTTTTGCTACCTTGCTTAGCTTTTGGAAGACATCTTTGGCCTACTGTCTTAAATACAGATCTTGATGTGTCCTTTGTCATTTTGGTCTCGAGTACTTCTTTCAAAAAAGTCTTTTGTATCGGCAGGTTGAATTGTGGGATCGAAGGCCAAATGCACTTCCGTGCTTCGGCCGATGACAGACGCCACCCCCGACATGAAAGCGCATAAATGAACCAGCTGCGAATTAGACAAGGATATAAGTAGTGTGACACTCCACTAGGAAGGACTACATTGACGAACACCTCGAAACGTCATCTGCTTATTTCGAGATGAGACACGCCGAATGCTTCACATTAAGAATTGTTTTCCTTCAGCAGTACGGGCGCTTTACATATAATAAAAGGGAATTAGATGTTACTATGTATCGCGAAAAACTGAAAATATGTCCATTTTTAAAAGTGGGGGAAAGCGAAACTTACGTGGGTATTGTCTATAATTTTTTGGCACTTCACTTCATATATTCATATGTGTATACCATAACATATAGGTGTTCAAATAACTCGCCGTATGGATCAGTCTAGTAAAGGGGAAAATAAACTAAACACAGAATAGGTTGCGCAAGATGTACTTTCACCAAACACCACATGTATTGCTAAACTAAAATATTAACCTGAAAACACTTGTTCTTAAATAGCCAAGTGTAGCTTCACACCTCTCATGTCAATAGCTGATTTAGAAATTGAACACGTGATCAGCTCAATTGCGCATATGGTGTGTGTTGTATTCATATGCAAATCTCCATCATACAAGCAACCGCTGATACAGCTGGAGGCTAAACTAATCCTAACCTTGAAGACGAAAATACTAGAGAAATAGTAGTGAATACTTTTAACTAATTATAGTTTCCAACATTCTATTCACTATTATTTCTCTGGTAGTTTCATCTTCACGGTTAGGATGGGTGGTATCTGCCATGACGCCAACTTCGCAACCGGATGAGACACAAGGTCATTAGGTCTAGGTATAAAGTGGGTCTGGCCATACCGCATAATAATTCCCAAGCCCCCTCGGCACTACCTCTTTTGGGGACACCTCAGGGCAATAAACCCATCTCCTTCCTGAGGGAGAGGTACTAGTTCGGGGGAAAGACATCTGGACATTGCTAATATTCAAAGAACACCAATCCTAGCCAAAAGGTTAGGATTAAATTAGCCTCCCGCTGTATCAACTGCTATTTATATGGTGGAGATTTGCATATGAATGAAACATTCTCCCCTACTGTTTTTTTTTTCAAAGTTCCGACCACATTCGACGTTTCTTAACTTTGCTGATCGAACGAGAACCAGTGTTTTCAGCGTGATTTGACTCTCGGCTAGTTGCAGTCTAGTTATAAAGAAAAAAAGAGGGTAAGCAGAAATATGTAGGCATTTAAAGTCATTTTTATGGTCCCTGTTGAGTTCTAGTTGCAAGTACATGCCTGGTGTATATCTTAATTTTTTTTCCTTGGACGAAAGCTCTCTTAAGAATGTTAATAACGTCTTTAAAGTTTATACATTCTCTGAACAGTTCATATACATAAGATGACACATAGTTTATCCAACTCTTCACCCTCAGTATGCGTGAGGAAGTTTAAAAATGTTCGGTACCAATGATTCCATATTTTCTCCGTCCCCGGGGGTCTTACTATCTAGGTCCAGAATTTTAAGTCCAGAATTTTAGGTTTTAGCAACCTATCCATGTTGATATCCGAAGCAAAAAAGTGCTTGGAAAAGCCGTATGACAGGCTGATACATAAGCTAAAATCTGGAAGGGAAAGAGAAGACAGGCATAACTATGCGTGGGTGTTTTTATAAGAAAATATTAGGCGTGATCCTGCAACCAGTCCTATTTCGTCCGAAATTAAAAAAAATAATTTCTATTAAAACGATTCTTCAGGAAAATAAGTCCCTCGCGTCCACTAACTGTTATTTCTCTTTCCAGTATTGATGGCAGCTTTCTTCTTAAACATTTCTTTCCAGTATTGATGGCAGCTTTCTTCTTAAAGATTTATTTCCAGTATTGATGGCAGCTTTCTTCTTAAACATTTCTTTCCAGTATTGATGGCAGCTTTCTTCTTAAAGATTTATTTCCAGTATTGATGGGAGCTTTCTTCTTAAACATTTCTTTCAAGTATTGAAGGCAGCTTTCTTTTTAAACATTTCTTTCAAGTATTGATGGCAGGTTTCTTCTCAAACATTTCTTTCCAGTATTGATAGCAGCTTTTTTCTTAAACATTTCTTTCCAGTATTGATGGCAGGTTTCTTTTCAAACATTTCTTTCCAGTATTGATAGCAGATTTTTTCTTAAACGTTTCTTTCCAGTATTGATGGCAGGTTTCTTTTCAAACATTTCTTTCCAGTATTGATAGCAGATTTTTTCTTAAACGTTTCTTTCCAGTATTGATGGCAGCTTTGTTTACAGCATTGATGGGAGCTTTCTTCTTAAACATTTCTTTCAAGTATTGATGGCAGCCTTCTTCTTTAAAATGTCATTCCAGCAGTGATGGCAGCTTTCTCCTTAAACATTTCTTTCTAGTATTGATAGTAGCTTTCTTCTTAAAGATTTATTTCCAGTATTGATGGCAGATTTGTTCTTAGCATTTCTTTCCAGTACTGATAGCAGCTTTCTTCTTAAATATTTCTTTCCAGTATTGATAGCAGCTTTCTTTTTAAACATTTATTTCAAGTTTTAATAACAGATTTCTTCTTAAACATTTCTTTCCAGTATTGATAGGAGCTTTCTTCAACATTTCTTTGAAGTAGTTTGGAACGTAAACATTTTGATTATTTTCTCTTCGAAATGTAAGTTCTATCCATTTAATTGTTGAAATTTCTTAAGTGATGTTCTTTCTGTTATTTGGTACAGTTCTTTGTGATTCTCAAAGTTCGAAGAAATTGGCCCTGGTTATGCGCTACAGGGTTTCATTTTCTCGTAGCCATTTAAACTATTGATCTGATAACACAACGCTTTGATCTATGAAATCTTTCAGTAACATAACGAAAAGAGTGATTCTAGCAATGAAAATAAGGATGTTAGGTTAATTGATTTATTTTTTATGGGTTATCAACATTTTACAGGTTATTTAAAGCCAGAATTTTCTTTTCAATTGTAAGAATATTTTGGAGATAATAATGATTTGTTTTTTGCTGATACAAATTAACCCATATCTACAGAGGGAAGAGGCGGATTTATAACTTCCCCAAGTTCATTTGCGCGGAACTGAATATATTGAACCCGATCAGAAATTGAAACTCGTTTCTCTGATGTTCAATTTCCAACCGTTATCCATTACCGCATATCCAGGCTTACAGCACCCGAGCGATCACTAATCTACTTACTAACCAGGTCTGAGGTTGCTTAACTTCAGTGAATGGGTGTTTTAACATGATATGGCCGTAAACCATGGGTTTTTAGAGTTATCTGAGCTAAATCCTGTAGAAAATGTGTGGAGGGGTCCTAAACTTTGACATCACCATGTCATATCCCAAATCTAATGGGATTTTTTAAGAGATGTGGGATTAAAATCGGCGATAATTTCTCCAAGAAGCTTACATCAAATTATTGCAAACGTCTGAAAGCCGTCATATCCAATACAGAATCCTGTTTGGTGATATGTCTAAAGCTTTTATTTTATGTTGTAATTTACAATAAAGATTTATTGCTTTAATCATTTCGCCCTAAGCAAGGAAATAAAGCCACTAAGCTGCAACGGCTATGACCGAATATGATTTAAGAGTGATTTCTTTTTCTATAGCTTATCAACCCTCTACAGGTTATTTAAAGCCATAAAATATTTTTAGATTGTAAGAACATTTTTGGAACTAATAATAATAGAGTAATATAAGTCTTATTAATTAACCTACAGCTGGAGAAAGAAGAATTGAATTCATGCAAAGTTTATTTGCTCGTAAGAATATATAACGAACTCGACAGGAATTGGAACGCGGTTCTCTGATTCCGAGACATTATCTATTAAATCAACTTCATATCCAAGATTAAAGCACCTGGTTTTGCCAGGCGGTCATCCATCTAGATACTGACCAGGCTCGACGTTGCTTAACTTCTGTAATCATATGGGACTCGGTGTTTCAAAGTGATATGGCCGTAACACGGAAAAGAATATAAGAAACATATTAAGGAAAGCGAACAACAAAATAGCAGGAAAACAGATGACAATTGAAATTGTATTTAAACTTATGAAGATCAAAGTTGATTGGAGAGTAAGAAGCCGAAAAAACGTTCCACAAGCGAGAAGTGAAGAAACTATTAGCATAGATATTCCGGTTACAATTACAACCGTATAATGATGAGATTTAGCTGCCAATCTAGTACTGCGTTTAAATTCATAAATTCTAGATAACACAGAGAAATGCTTATCAGAAGAGTCACCATGAAAACATTTATAGTATATGCACAGGGCTGCTACGTTACGGCGGTGGAATATTTCTGCCTTTAAATAACTTGAAAAGGTTTGATAAACAGTAAGAGGTCAATTGTTTAAGAAATCGATGCGACATTTCGCATTCCAAGACTCTCGGCACTTCAATATATATATATATATATATATATATATATATATATATATATATATATAGTTAAATTCTTAGATTTTGACGACGCGTTTCGTCTTCCTACTTTTTCAAGGCAAAAATGAAATTGAAATGTTTTTGTTGTTATAGTTACATAAAAAATCCAAATTTAAAAAGATAGACGCTTCTGTCTAAGCCTTTTTTCTGGTTAATGTAAATTACCTTTATAGTAAGGGATTATATATATACAGTGTAACCCGGATATAAGAGACTTCGTCTCCGGTCCCGACAACTCTCCTATATCCGGGTTACACTGTATATACAAATCATGATATTTACGAAGCTTGTTTTAGTACAGTTCAAGGCGAAATTGATAGGAGTATAAATGCTAGCAGGAGGACAATCCTGTGTTAGTTTTTCAAAGGCAAAAAAAGTCTTCAGCTGCAAGCGAATCAGTATGTCTTCGAAAACAGTATTTAAAATCTTTTGTTTTCTTTGTTCACACATCCACCGTTGGTGCAAATGAGGCAAACGTTAAAAACTGAGAAAAGAGACGAGCAAACAAATAAATAATCAAATAAAACCGTCGTGGGAAATTATATGGCGGTATTTCTTTTCGTTTGTAACACGAGGAGAAGAACAGAATGAGTTAAGTTTGGAAACCATTCAGAAGAAATATACACATTTGTAGATTTTTGCTGAAACGATAAAATTGAAAATGAGGACAAGAAAGAATACGTTAGATAGTCAATGCGCATGTGTGTGCATTGACTGGTTGCTGACATCTTCACGCTTTTCTCCGTTTTCATTTATAAATTCTTTTTTCAGTTCTCTCTGTTATTTACCTACCGCCGTTTAGGTTTTTTTTTTTTTTTTCATTTTCTCCTAAAATTTTCGTGAGAGTCGAAATTCTGACAAATTTTGCCATTTCAGACTCCCTTTATTCATTCGCTTTCTTTTCTTATATTTCTGGTTCCTCGCCCTTTTTACTTTCTTCGTTCCACTTTGTCTCTCTCTTTTCCCTCATTCATACCTTCTTTCTTTCTTTTTCTTTCTTTCTTTATTTCTTTCTCTTTTTTTCTTTCTTTCTATTAACTTTTGTTTTTTCTTTCTATTAACTTTCTTTTTTTTTTGTGATTCTTTCTTTCTATTAACTTTCGTTCTTTCTTTTTGTTTCTCTGTCTTTCTCTTTCTTTCTTTCTATTAACTTTCTTTCTCTGTCTTTCTTTCTTTTTCTTTCTTTCTTTCTTTCTTTCTTTCTTTCTTTCTAATAACTTTCGTTCTTTCTTTTTGTTTCTCTGTCTTTCTCTTTCTTTCTTTCTGTTAACTTTCTTTCTCTGTCTTTCTCTTTCTTTCTTTCTTTTTTCTTTCTAATAACTTTCGTTCTTTCTTTTTGTTTCTCTGTCTTTCTCTTTCTTTCTTTCTATTAACTTTCTTTCTCTGTCTTTCTCTTTCTTTCTTTCTTTCTTTCTTTCTAATAACTTTCGTTCTTTCTTTTTGTTTCTCTGTCTTTCGCTTTCTTTCTTTCTATTAACTTTCTTTCTTTATTTCTCTGTCTTTCTCTTTCTTTCTTTCTTTCTTTCTAATAACTTTCGTTCTTTCTTTTTGTTTCTCTGTCTTTCTCTTTCTTTCTTTCTTTCTTTCTATTAACTTTCTTTCTTTATTTCTCTGTCTTTCTCTTTCTTTCTTTCTTTCTTTCTTTCTTTCTTTCTTTCTTTCTTTCCATTAACTTTCTTTTTTCTTTCTCTCTCTGTCTTTCTTTCTATTAACTTTCTTTTTTCTTTCTTTCTCTGTCTTTCTTTCTTTCTTTCTATTAACTTTCTTTTTTCTTTCTTTCTCTGTCTTTCTTCTTTCTATTAACTTTCGTTCTTTTTTCGTTCTTTCTTTTTGTTTCTCTTTCTTTTTTTTATTAACCTTCTTCCTTTCTTTCTTTCTCTGTGTTTCTCTTTCTTTCTTTCTTTCTTTCTTTCTTTCTTTCTTTCTTTCTTTCTTTCTTTCCTTCTATTAACTTTCTTTCTTTCTTTCTTTTTTTCTTTCCTTCTTGCTTTCTTTCTTTCTTTCTTTCTATTAACTTTCTTTCTCTTTCTTTCTTTCTATTAACTTTCGTTTTTTTCTTTTTCTTTCTCTGTCTTTTTCTTTTCTTTCTTTGAAAAGTTAAGCAAAGAATTAAGAAACATGAAAATTTCATTAGAAAAAAAAAAAAAAAGAAGAATACTTAACTGTAAGATAAGATCTTTCATCCTATAAGGCAGTGACTGTTGGATGAAGAGAGATGAAGCAGAAGAAATGTGTTTCTGGAGAAGGATACTTTAAATGCCATGGACTAAATATGTGAAGAAATTTAGAGAAAATGGAAACCAAAAGGACACTTGTGTTAAGATCAGAAAGAGATAGTTGAATGTTCCATTGTACATGATGAGGAAAGAGGGCTTGTAAAATTTGATACTCACCGGACATACTGACGGCAAGAAAGAAAACATCGCATAACCTACTTAATGGGTTTGTCTAAATGGATAGCAGACAAGGAATGATAACAAAAAGATACAATTTATTAAGAGCTTCACGGGACAGGAAAATGTGGAGAATGATGATCGCCAACGCCCCGAAGAAGAATTCCAAAATGATTAGATTCCGGTTTATAATCAAATATTAACGTTATTTTTAATAGAAAACACAGAGGGGTCATTGGAAGAAGTCTTTCAAACTGAAAACATGTGGTTCTATAGAAGAATTTTGAAAATACCACGGACGGAATATATGAGCAATGAGGAAGTTTTAAAGAAAATGCAAATAAAAACAGCTACACTTAGAAAGGGAGAATTGAAATTTCTGGAGCAAATACCAAGGAAAAAAGACTTGGGGAATTATACACACAAAGGGCACATTGGAGGCAAAAGGGGAAGAGGAGGTTAACAACCGGTATCCTGCCTGACAAATGTTTGCAAAAGGGTTGGCAGAACAGGGAGTAGGAGGGTTAGTAAAAAGATAAACATTGCTAAGAGCTACACGTGATAGGAAGTTATGAAAAGCCATGACCGTACAAACTCTTATGGGACACGGCAGATAGAAGAAGAAGACTTTAAATAACTGGTTTTACCGTATATGTTCTATTTATGGTCCAGGTTAGGACCAAGGAAGAACAACACGAACACAAGAGTAGAAATAACGAAGGTATATTACACGAAATAATAATACAAGATGTGGAAGGTGTTAATATGACTGTCAGTCTGGTTCGGAGTGAACTACTATCGGCTCGGCTCGACTCGATTCGATATTTACTTTCCCTCCCCCTCCGAGGGAAAGATGTGGCACAAGGCCGAGTTTTACGTGGGTTTTCCGAGCCCGTAGGCTCGGCCAAAAAATGCCTGTAGAAACTGTAAAAACAGAATCGGTTTGGTCAACCTCCCCGAACGAGACTCTGCCCTTCGGCGGAGCCTCGTCCGGGTTCCTCTTCGCTCAGAGGCAGAGAGTGCGACTGTCAAGCCGAGCTTCTCGGATTGATTCAACCCTCTCTCTGGAGAGGCGTAGTATACATAGTGTTAGGAAGAGTTCATTCTGTAGTTATAGGTAAGGACCCATGACAGTTCTTATACATAGATCTTTTCAAAAGTGAATTCGTACGTAAAAGAATTTAAATGTTTCCTGCAGATTTAGGGTTCCTGTAACGGAGAATTAGGTCAACGTAACAAGAGACCAAGAGTTGGTTGCGTGTGGTGGCGTAAGCACCAGAAGTTACGTCCTCTTCCACAACTGGCTGGTGAGATAGAACATTCTATTTGTAGGAGGTGGCGTTGACAAAATTTGCTTACGAACGATACTTGCCAGATATTAGCCAATAGTCGGCGTAGGACGGGGACAGATAGATCTATCTATCTATCTCCATATACAGTTTATCTATCTATCTATCTATCTATCTATCTATCTATCTATCTATCTATCTATCTATCTCCATATACAGTTTATCTATCTATCTATCTATCTATCTATCTATCTATCTATCTATCTATCTATCTATCTATCTATCTATCTCCATATACAGTTTATCTATCTATCTATCTATCTATCTCCATATACAGTTTATCTATCTATCTATCTATCTATCTATCTATCTATCTATCTATCTATCTATCTATCTCCATATACAGTTTATCTATCTATCTATCTATCTATCTATCTATCTATCTATCTATCTCCATATACAGTTTATCTATCTATCTATCTATCTATCTATCTATCTATCTATCTATCTCCATATACAGTTTATCTATCTATCTATCTATCTATCTATCTATCTATCTATCTATCTATCTATCTATCTATCTATCTCCATATACAGTTTATCTATCTATCTATCTATCTATCTATCTATCTATCTATCTATCTATCTATCTATCTATCTATCTCCATATACAGTTTATCTATCTATCTATCTATCTATCTATCTATCTATCTATCTATCTATTGTATTTGAACAGCTTTTTCCTGTGGATCAGACTCCAAATAGGATGTTTCCCGATTACTGAAATCTTAACGTATCTAAAGTTAACCATTATCTTCTTCTATCCATATAAGCTACCTTTTATCGTATCCGTCTATCTCGGGTGGCACCCGTGCCTTGTATAGGGCAAACCTTACTGTAAAAAAATCGTCTTATTTATTCTGTATGAAATATTTTCTTTTACACGTCTTACATTACTCAGTAATTTGGTATCTCAGAAAAAATAAGAATAATAAAAGAAAAAACGAAGAGAACCATTTGATGAGCATATCTTTTCTTTTTTTCTTTTCTCCAAAGATAAGTCCTTTTTCCGGTCATGGTTGGTCCTCACTTATTGTCATGTCATTGTTTGAACTTTATACATTTTTAATCGCTACCTTTATCTCCTATCCGTATAAACTCACTCTTATCGTAAACCTCTACCTCTAGTTACCCTCCATCTACCCCAATTTGATTTTTTGTGTGAGCCATATGGACCCCGGTTGAGAACACTAACATGATGTGTTATTAGTTGGTAAAGTGAAAGAAAATAATACCTTAAAACATTTTCAAGTATCAAATTGTATCTTGTGTTCGTTCTAGCTCTTCAAGTTTTCACTATTTTTTTCGAAATAGGCTACAAAGAAGATCAGTGACTGAGGTAATGTCTTCATCCGTACACATGAACTGGGTCCACATCAAAATAACGGTTTTGTTGCAGAGATTTTATTTGAGAATGACGCGGATTTAGTCCGTTACTTAGAAGCGGTCCTTCATCAGTTCGCGCCGTGAATTGTAAATGTCTCAGAATATTTCTGTTTGGAAGTCCGCCCAAAGTAAGCAACCATCAATAATAGAAGTCAATAACTTCAGTAACTTAGGTTGCAGAGTAATGGTAGAGTAATGGATAGCGTCTTGGATTGAGGAAGCGGAGGGCCGAGTTCGAATTCCAATCCAATCCATTGCATTCACTTAGGTGCTAATAACCTTGGGAAAGGTATGTATCCTGTTCTTCTCCCCCCAGCTATGGGTAAATAGCAGGACAGACTGGATTCTATAACCTTGGATTGCAATTGGTCTATCGCAGAAAGAAATGGCAATCTACTGCGGGAAAAAAATCTGACTTATCAGTCATGTATAAGACACATAACTGACTGAATTATCATAACTTATTATAAATGATTGCCTGATATCTCTTCTCCGGTCATTTTTTTTAAACAGGAGTATCTCTTGTTTCCTGTTTAGGATTGTCTTCCCGTCCCTTTTAAAGTCTATTCCAACTCTATTTCTGAAACCTTCGCCTAAACTCTGAAAATTAATTTTCTATTTATTTTTTATTTATCTAACTTTTTCCTCAATAGTAGTAGATAGGTCCGCCTATCGACCGCTGCACACAGAGACCTGGTCTTTTAAACGGGGGTAGGACTTTCGCCCTTCTTCCTTATTGAGGATTGGATTTCTTGTTCTTTCTAAATACTTCTAATTCTTTCACTCTTCGTAGCTCCTTGCGACTTAGTGCCATTGTCACCTTGCTTGGAGTGAATTGATTCAGGCTTACGACCATTTCAAGTTGAAACACCAGTTCCCGTCCGATCACCAATGTTAAGCAATGTTGAGCCTGGTCAGTACCTAGATAGGTGACTGCTTGGGAATACCAGGTGTTGTAAGTTTGGATGTGCGAGTAGTGTAATGGATAACAGCTGGGAATTGGAAAGAGTTCCAATTCCAGTTGGGATCGTTATGTTCACTTACGCGCAAATACCATTGGAAAAGGTATGGGTCCACCTTGTCTCTCCCAGCTATGGGTTAAATAGTAGGACTTGCATAAGTTAGCCATTATTATCCCCGAAACATTCTTATAACTCAAAAATATTTTATCACTTTAAATAACCTGCAAATGGTTGACAAACCGTAAAAAACAAAAAACAAAACAAAAAAAAAACAACAAAAAAAACAAAAACAAAAAAGAAACAAAAAAACAAATCAATCAACGATCTGATTAAAAAAAAACCAAAGCACACCTTACCTTTCCTTCTTGAGGTCCCCGAAATAGCTTCAAGAATCTGCAAGGGGCTGCAATTTTTAAATTACCTGAAGTTGAGGCCTTCGTCGGTCTCGTAAGTGTCACATAGTTTAAAAACTAAGATAAGTAAAGCGCCATCTATTGGTCACGTGCAATTATGGTCAAATGCAATTCAAAAAAGGACAACAAGATAAATACAGAAATGCAACCAAGGACATTCTTGTTCGTTCACCCATTTGTCTGACTAGTGAAGCTCGTTATACAAGCTCAGTATGAAAAATTAAAAGTCACATATGCAAATTGTTTTAAAACAAAAATACAAAGGCAAGTGAAAAGGGTAGGACGTATGGCAAGGTTTAAGGTCAAATAACCAACTGTTCGACAAACTGCTCCCTTACTAGTGGAACAAGACGGTCCCACATAATAGACACAGTGACTCCCTAAAAATGGGTACTGATTATCTAAAAAGATAATCAGTACCTATCAATGAGTCAGTATGTCTATTGTGAAATCAACTACCGTAAACAACAGAGGTTATTGACAGGGAGTCATAACGACTTCTGGGCAATATCTCTTTCCGGCCGCACTTAACGGAGAAAGAGTAGAAGAGAAGATGCAGTGCATTAAAACCGGATCTCTCTCCGGTTTCCAGACCTTCTGCAGCATGAAAAAGAGATCTGCCTGTTCCATATGGATGTCACTGGCAATGCCTGAATCTCACGCTGAATTTTTAATTTTGGGGCCATGTCATAAGGATTAATAGCATATCGCAAGCTGACATCAATAATTTTCACATTATATATTGAGAGATTCTTGATAAAATCCGAAGACGAATCAGCAATATGATAGGTCCTGACCTGGCGTCTCGGCTTCAGTCATTTCCCCAATGCCGTAAAGTTTCTTCCTTTGCTTTTGCTATAAATATTTTATAGCTCTTCGTTATGGTGCCTAGACTTTATGAAATTAAGCGCAGTACTAGATTGGCAACAAGGTCCCATCAATTTACGGTTGAACTGTAAGCATAAGTTCTGTGTTAACACTTTATTTTCTCTCAATTCTTGCACATGGAACCCACTTCTGACTCAACGCTTTCCAGCCAATATAGATCAGAAATTTAAATACAATGTCAATCGTTATCTACTGTCTTCTATAGTTCTCCCGCTTTAATAATGTTTCTGTTTACTAATATTTTCACCCCTTGTGTCTGAGTGGCTTTATTTCCTTTTTATGGGATGAATTCGATTAAAACTAAAAGAACTTTCTACATAATCTCCACGCACTTAATGAGGGTAAGAACAAACAACAGTCCTCCTTGATGAACTTGGCATCGCGTCAATTTTATACCCCTCCCCATTAAATGTCCGCCTCCCGGTTGAATGTCGTTTGAAGATCCTAAACGAATGATAATCTGTAGAAACCAAGTCAACTATGAGGTTTAAGCAAACGAATCTCCCACTTATATAGATGAAATCACTTCATTGATTCGGTGTATGGGGTGACGTTGTCGTGCAACAGGATGAGATCCATCTGCAAACATGCCCGTCTCTTCCGCGGAATATCTCATCTTTGTCAAATATTTCACAGTATCTCACGGTTTTAAATGTCTGTAGGCTGTTCCCGAGTAGCACATTATTTTGCATCCCAGAACACAGTTTCTTTACTGACTGAAAAACTTGGATCCAGTGACGTGGCTGTTATTATTTTTACCACATCTTTAGTTCTGAGTTGGCTATTGGATACTTTAAGCAACATTTATCTGGGAGTCGGCCCCATAAAAACGACGCTGTTGTGACATAGTTCTAAAGAGTAGCCTGTGTTACTTCACGTTTCATTCTTCAGGGATTGTATCTGTGAAGCCCATGCATTTTTTAAAAATTGAAGCGTTTCACCCGAAGCAAGGCGGGATACCACTAGGACGCAAGGGGTTATAGAAAATTTGGAGCAAGATCAGATAGGAGTCATAGAGGAAAGAATGAGGAGAAGGATAGCGGATAGATCAAGACAACAGGAGATGTCGATTGACATTACATTTGAATAGTTGGAGATTATAGCTATCAGGGAAACAGGAATAGGGAAGGGAGTTCCACAAGCAAGAGGTGCGAGATATGAAGCTATTGAAGTAGAAGAGATGACTACATTAATAGTTTCAACAGTGAAAGGGTGAGAACAGGATGCCAGTCTCGTAGGGCACTTGAATTCATGAAGACTGGGAACCAGCGAATGTAGCTCCTCGGAGCAATTGCGATGAAAGTACTTGTAAAAAAGACAGAGAGAGGCGACGGCGCGTCTGTGAGAGAGCGACTGTAGACGAGATGCCAGATTATATTGCATATCCGCTTCTGGAGCCTATCAAGAACTCCGAAGCAAACAGAAGGGGCTTCAGACTATATATGGCAGCAATACTCCATGCAAGGGCGAATTGTTGATTTGTAGATCTGAAGGATCGATTCCGGGGAGAAAAATTTCCTGGCACGGCAAAGGGAGCCAACCTGGATGATGGCTAAGTAGAAAATGAGAATAGCAGTGTTAATATCTAATTCACGAGATTTTACTTATATAGTAACAATCATGTTGGGTAAGTAAATGTTTGTAGCACATTCCTCATATTAGCTGATACCCATGGGTCAAATGAAAGCGGGCATATTTTTGCTATTCTTTTCGGGAAGTGCAGTAACGAGAGCCTAGTTAATTTGCAAATCAGCATTGGAAATTAGGATCTTGAAAAACGACCGCCGACTGGAAATTCGCAAATATTTAAGCTATTAAACAAACCTTCAAGACAGCTGTAAAATGTTGGTCTTGGCTCTTTTGGGTTCCACGCCACATGTCGAGAACATTTTCTACTCTGGCTTGTGAGAATGACATAATAACCGTTGTTTTGCTATTTATGTGCAGGAGACGTTCTTAAGAAACAAAATGGCGGGTTAGGAAGTGCAAATGAAAGTCTGCAACAGGTGCTGTTGGCTATAAAACGAGGGAAAATCGAAAGAAAGAGATATGCGGCTGATGGTTTGTGTTATAGAAGAGAAAAATAAATGACTCGTAGACATATTAGCGAAAATAAACAGAATACCCTGACAATCTCCTCCCCAAAGGATGAGAAAGAATGAAGGAAAGAAAGAAAGAAAGAAAAAAAAAGAATGGAAGAAACAGCTGAATGAAGAAAATAAATAAAATAAAAAAAAGCAGATGAAAACCGACCCCACCCTCTACTCTCATTAATTCTTTACACCAACCAGGGGGGGGGGAATAAAATGTACAAAGTTCAAACACTAACATGACAATAAGTGCCGGCCAAGCATGACCCGAAACATATGACACGAAAAAGGGCTTGTCTTTGGAGAAAAGAAAAAAAGATAAGATATGCTCATCAAATGGTTGCGAATGGGATGTGGATAGTAATTGTTCTCTTCGTTTTTTCTTTTATTATTCTTACTTTTTCTGAGACACCAAATTACTGAGGAATGTAAGAAGGTGTGTAAAAGAAAATATTTCATATAGAATTCATAAGACGGTTTGTTTTTTTACAGTAAGGTTCGCCCCGACAAGGTACAGGTCCCACTCGAGACAGAGGATTTTGATAAGGGGTACTTTATACGGATAGAAGGGGAAGATAAGGCTTAACTCTAGACTTGAACAGTTTAAGATTGTAGTGATCGGGAAAGTTACTGGCGGGAAAAAAAGCTGTTTGAGTGGAACCTACTTCTCACCAATGGAATACGGAGGGAATGTGGGTGGGGTTTGTGACAATGGAAGTGGTATGGCGGGTCCTAGTTTGGAAAGTTAGACCTGGCGGAACCAAGGAAGGTACTTCGTCCGATCACTTTCCATGGAAGTAACGATAGAGCAATGAGAGACTCGCCACATCGCGCCTTTGAGTGACAGCTTGGAGGGTGGAAATACATCGTCATCCACGAGGACTCGGGTAAGCTTTTTAACTCTACCAAGACTGAAAAGTGAGGAATGAGTAGCTCCTGCCCAAATATGACAATAGTGCCCCACTTTCAGCTTGATCTGGCTCTTGCAAAGGTAGCGAATAGCCGGAGGGGTCAGGTACTTACTGGAGAGGTACAGAGAACCGACCATTTTTACCTGCATTTTTAGCAATAGTTCATATGTACGAGTTCCACTTGAGGTGAAGATGAACAATCAGAAATATGGTCACGTCGTCGTCTAAAGTACCGTGGGTGATACAACTATGGGCGAATAGTAGGAAATCAGAGAGGTCCATGCCGTCGTGCTGTGTCCCAGAGGTCCTAGCCATTGTATTAAACCCGAGGAGTTCCTTACTTTCTGTCGCGGCTCAAAGTAGGAGGAGGTAGTTTCATTCTTCAAGACGACATGCGGGGTGGATTTGTTTTTGAAGTTACCTTCGTCTAAGAAAGTTATTTTCAAACTGTGGTTTTCATTAGGAAAAAAATGAGGTAAATATTTTTCATTAAATATTTGTCGTATCCTTTCGTTTTCATTCGTTCACTCACAGATAAGTAATGGTTATGAAGCAAAGCGGGGTAGTGGTTTACAAGTTTGTCTCTTACGACTGAGTAGTGAGTTCGAACCTCACTGGGTGCCACATACTTTCGGCCTTACGCTTAGAAAATCACTCAGGTGGTGTAAATGGTTAACAAGCTTGGATCGCTATAACAATTACGACTGAGTAGCGAGTTCGATTCTCACTGAGCGCCCCATGCTTTTGGCCTTGTGCCACATCTAAGATACGCTTATGCATCACTCGGTTAGCTCGACGTGGTGTAATTGGTTAGCCAGCTTGTCTCACTATGACATTTACGACTGAGTAGTGAATTCGATCCTCACTGAGTGTCCCATACTATACACGTCTTACTAATGACCTATAGAAAGTGGGGGGAGGAAAAAGTGGATTCATACTTTTCTCAAGGGTAAATAAGAGAATATAACTTCAACAAAACTACAACAGAAAACACACATATCACCACCTCTAGTAATTATGTCCACACAAACTTGTATATGCACAAAAGCTGAGTATCATCTACCATGTATTCAATTGTGAAAGCAGAATAACACATATCATATCTTTATTACATCAAAGCTCCCAAGAAAAGTAACTTTTGGTATTAAATAACCTATGAGGAGTTAAACAAACAAACCAAATCATGACATCACGTTGAAGCTCCCAGTGTGTATATCTACAATTTGAAGTGTATGATTTTACATGAAGTGATAGAAATGACAGAGAGAGAGACTGCGAACATATGTATCGTAGAAGTAAAAGACAAATATAAAATGTTTGGTTAGTTTCCATTACTAAATTATAATTTTACTTTTATTTGGAGCGTGTAGCACGCAAGGCTACTTGTCACTTGTCTAAATAACAAAAAAAAAAAAAAAAAATTCTTTACGGCTTCCTGTCGAAACCGGAAGTGACGAGAACGAAAATAAAAGGAGAAAAAAAAAAATTATACTGAACTAAAAGTACAGTAAAATAATGGATTGCCGCTCAGATTACAGAATCGGAGAACCGTGTTCGAATTGCATTGCATTCACTTACGTGCTAATACCCCTTGGGAAAGTTATAAATCTGACTTTTCTCTCCCACTATAATTATGGGTAAATAGTAGGACAGACTGGGTTCTATAAACTTGGGTAGCAACAGTTCTTGGAGAACTCTGTATTCAAAACTGTATGTAGTCATAGCGAAGCACATACTATGCAGCTAAGGAATGGATCGTTCGCATTAATTCAATGATGGGATAATTATCTTATCTGCAACAGCGTATCACTTGTTGAGATTACTTGATGATGGTGATAGTTATCATCATCACCATAGAGTTTATGCTTCCCAACCTTTTTCAACCAGTGCCACAAAACTTTTTTGTCAACGTCCCCACTCCTGTCAAATTAAATTTCAAATAAAATATTGAATTGCACTTTCATGGCAAGATAGCACTTAAGTGTTAGTACACAAAATAATTTTAATATTGTTTTCATTTCTATTATAAATGCCAATGATTAAACTCTACAATTTTGTTTTATTTGATAGCTTATCTCTATGTTTTCAATGCGATGGCTGACTTTGGTTAGATACCTCCACTAATTCGCTGAAAAATAGCATATCATGCTGAATAAAGGATCCAAAGTTTTCTCGCCAAAATGTTTGTTATTATTAAGAGGAAAGACCAAAGTATTTTTATCATTTTATTAAATTTTTTAGTCTTCTCTAGCATGTTCGAAAATCTTTTCTTTTTTTTTTTTGCGTCAGCGGTCGACGTAATATTCACGATTAGTGTTTTGGCACAATTTTTTTCGGTGAAAAAACACTGATTTAGAAATTCTTTCAAAAATCAAATAATTGTCAGATTTTAATGAAACGTTCAAGTGAATTATAAGGTTCCTTCGATTCTATAACGATACGCTTCCCTCTATACGTCTCTTTTTTTTCTTGTCTTCAGCATCATCGTCAAAATGCATGCTCGCATCGAGTAAGCGCGGAAACTGCGATCGGGCGGCCCTGGTTCAAATTCGAAACCCTTCGTTTAACTTTGTGCACGTTCATCTTTGGTAAATATATAAATCCGTGTCTTCTCCCTTCATATATGTCGTGTTAACCCCTCCTAATTTTGAAACTGCTCCTAGGGGGATGCTCTCCCATTCGTCATCATGTAAATCTCTCGCGGAGAACGCGTTCCATTTGGCAAACATATGAACAATGCACACTCACGTACGTACGTACGTACCCATTACATATATTTTGAACCAAAAAGGTTTTCATATTCATTTGATACAAACATTTTGATTTAAGTCTTATCAATCAACATGCGGACATTTTGAATGCATTTGTTATGGATTATACTTTACTTTTCACAACTAACGGGTTTTAATTAATTTCTTTCGTGTTTTATCAACGAACTTTGGTTCATCCTTCCTCGACAATATATTATCTCAAGACTATACAATGGATTTATTGTTCCTCTCCAAGGACTAATTATTTAATCTATTTGTATTGATACTAATATCAACGCGAACTTTATTCCCTTTTGTCCAGGGACCATATTTGCTTTGACCTTCAACGACGTCATCAATGTCTACGAGATTTCAACTGTAACTCAACTTCTTTCATCAGCCATAATACCAAACTCGAACTTTCATCGATGTTACTTATGTACTAACGTTATAGTTTCAATCAGAAATTCCGTTTCACTTTCTTTCACGAACAGAAACAAACTTTTTTACACTTCATTTGTTCATAATCCTTCTTCTTTCAAGTACTATTAAATTATTCATTTGCATGACCATTCTTCACACCTTCTAAGAGTTGTTTGAGATTTTCCGCATATTCACGAAATCATCTACCCTTATCCTATAAATGTATTGTTGATTTGTCGACAAAATAAAATTTGGCTTTATTTTAAATCAAGCTTGTTGTTTGTACTCAGTTTGTTTGTCAACTTATTATCTTTCGAACAATTCTAATTTTCGGGCTCTTCTCTTAAACACCTCCACAACAGATATATATTAAACAGAGAGATTGGGCTTCTAGCAAAAAGTGTAAGCGAAAAACAACTCTGAATTCAAATACGGTTTAGTTAGTAACTACACTACTTGAAAACCTACTTTCTAAGGAAACCCTAGCACCAACAACTGAAGTGTTAAGTCTGTGGACACCTATGGTACAGTTTACGTGATTAATATGCATCATCATCGTAATAAAAAAATTTGATCAGCTTTTTCTTCTTCTTTGTACAGTGTTCTTCAGAACGTGGGGCATCATGGTCCTCCACAACTTCTTATCCTTTCTAACTTTTAGTATCGTTTGTCGTTTTACTCTCCCCCTCTGCCATCCATTCCCACTGTCTCTTTCGTTTTCGATATATTCTGTGAGTTTCGATTTCTCCAAGTCTTCCTTTCTTATTATGAGTCCAATAAATTTCACCTGTCTGATTGTGAATATCTCACCTTTTTGTTTCCATCCTCTTTAAGAGATCCCCATTGCTCAGTCTATGAAATCTCAGTATCCTTCAGTGCAAAATCTTTCCTATTAAATTCACTTCATCTGTGAGAAAATTGTCCAGCATTCACTGCCATATAGGAGGATTGATATTACATAGCAGCTCAGAACACTTTTCTTTGTTTCTAATGAATTTTTTTTCACTTCCATTTCTTTTGTTATTCTAATACGTGTTTTCAAATGCTCCATCTTCGGTGTCGCACCCCCCCACCTTTGCTAAAGAACTTCTCAGATATTTAAACCTCGGTACTTGTTTGATCTTGACATCTGAAAATCGTAGTTCGTACCTTGGAATTTTTCTCTTGCTAACGGCTATACATTCTGTCTTACAATCATAGGTTAGTCATTTCATCTCGCTCTCCTTTACGACCTTGTCGAGGAGATTCTGTAGTTTTCCCTCAGTGTTTGTCATCAGCACAGTTTCATCTGTTTATCTTCTATTATTAACATTGCGCATAGCGATAATAAATCCTGGATAGGCTCGCCAGCATCCACAGGAGAGTCTCGTTCAAGAGAAAGAAAGTGATCATCAAGTCATCCACTACATTACAAAACATCTTAGAGTGATGACTTGCCAAAAAATGCTAGTGTAATTAGTTTGGTCCTCACAGAGTTGGCTGGCACTATAAATTTCGAGGAGAAATATCACATGTAAGCAGTAATAAACGTAGCGGCAATTCTTTTATTGAAAAGATTTCTTTATTGTCTCAAAAGCAATTGTGTTTCAAGTAACGTTTCTTATATATCTTTAGTCAGTTATTTAATTTTTTGTTTGTTTTGTTTTGTTTTACGGCATATCAACCTCAATGAGTTATTTAATGCCAACAAGATTTTTATTGCTGGTAATATTTTTTTTTCAAAAATGTATTGCTTGTAATAATTTTTTATACAGTATTTCTGGTATTAAAACCTATTTTTACACTTTCATAGTTTTTTGACCCCAGTTTGGGACCCTAACAAGTGTTAACACCCCGGGTCAGAGTGAACACCAGCAATTAAGAGGTGGTTCCACGCTCCTCAAAACCTCCTGATCAGAGGCCTTGCTGTTGGACGTAGTTTATCGCCATACCCAGTTATTTAAGTGCCATGTGATACAATATTGGGCGATCATGTCTCTTTCGATTCGATTAGCCAAAAGATATCCACGCAATTGATTGCCATTTCTCTCTGCGTTAGACTGGTTGCCAACCAAGGCTATAGAACCCAGTCTGTCTTGTTGTTCTAACCATATGTGGCACATGGTTGGGCGATCATATTTCTTTCGATTCATGATTGACTAGGCAGAAAAAGGTCCCGCAGTATGTTGCTGCTTCCGCGTTAACAACCAAGGCTAGAGAACACAGTCTGCTCTACTATTTAACCCATATATGGAGGAGAAGATATAGATTCATATATTTCCCAAGGGTATTTGCGCGTAAGAGGAGGTAATGAAATAGAGTGGAATTCGAACTCGGTTATCTGGTTCATCATTCCGAGCCGATATCATTACACCACCCGCATATATATATATATATATATATATATATATATATATATATATATATATATATATATATATATATATATATATATATATATATCTTATTACTATAAAATTAACCTTGACAATTAAGGGTTTATCTTTAAGGGTCAATTGTGTTCTTTATCTCGCTCACAAAAATAAAGAATTTATACGTCTTTCTTTTCCTATTTTTTCTCTTTAATTTTCTTATATTTTTCTATTTCTTTCCATCCTTTAGTTCCTGCCGTTTTTCATAAACATTTTCCCCTTTCTTGATCCATGCAATCCGGATACAAATGTCGCCTTTCTTTAGGTTTGTTGCGTGTAATAAAGTCTTCACTTGTTTGTTTGTTTATATCATGTGCCAGACAGAACGTTTCTACTTTTCTCTTTCTTTATTTTATTTTCAAAATTGATGTTAAAATATCTTTTTCTTTTTTAAACTTCTTTCCCGAAGCTTGAGTTTCGGAAAATGCTCAGTTTATAGGATGCACGAAAATTGCTCAGTTTATAGGATGCACCCAATCTATGTATTGGCATCCAAAAGCATCGGTAACTGAAGGACTGGCGTCCACCCTTTTATGCATAAATAAAGGAACGGATCGTTCTAAGTCTGGTTTTATATTGCGTTGCAACTACGTCTATATTTTCAATTATAATAATAATAATAATTATGAGGACATCCATAATTCCAGTTGTTGTTGGCGCCTTCGGATTGATTGGAAAAGGTTCCGATAGTCATTTTGAAGGGATTCCTGGTAGCCCATGCCTTAAAAAAATACAAAATATTATACTCACAAGTACAGCTCATATATTTTATTATATGTAAAATGTGTGATCTTAGTTTTTTTTTCTTTTCTTGTTTTACAAAACTTGAACAGTGAAAGGTGTCATGAAGCCATTTCCGATCTTAGTTCTTTGGTTGGGACCCGGAAGGAAATGTGTATACAACAGAAACCAAGGAAATAATAATAATAATAATAATAATAATAATAATAATAATAATAATAATAATAATACTGAAGGTTTTATCCTTGCTGCACAGGACCGATCCTTATTAACTAGGAATTATCAAGCAGATATACTTAAAATATTGTGTAAGCCCAAAATGCAGATTCTGTGATGAATATCCAGAAACGATTGATCATCTTGTATCAGGTTGCACGATATTGTCACTCACTGAATATAAAACCCGGCATGACAAAGTGGGCCAATATCTGCACAGGAAAATTTGCAACTTCTACGGGAAGAAAACTGAAAGAAACTGGTATGAACACCACCCAGATCTGGTTACGGAGATAGAACCTGTTACAATTCTATGGGACTACACAATACACACTGACAGAACAATCAAAGCCAACCGCCCAGATATTGTTATTAAAGACCACAAACAAAAACGGTGCCTCCTTATTGATATGGCAGTCCCTGCAGACTGCAATGTATCTTTGAAGATATTCAAAAAGCTGTCAAAATACAAGGACCTTGAAATAGAAATATCGAAAATGTGGCATATGGGAACATCAACAATCCCTATTGTAGTTGCAGCCCTAGGACTGGTTGGAAAAGATTGCAGTAGACTAATTGAAGGGATTCCTGGAAGTCCATGCCTCAAAGAGATACAAAAAATTGTTCTGACAAGTACAGCCCACACTTTACGAAGGGCTTTATCTATGTAATTTTTTTTTTTTTATGTCAGTGGAAAGTGTCATGATGCCATTTCTAACCTTAGGTCCCTGGGCGGGACCCGGAAAGAAATGTGTAAACACCAGAAATCAAAGGAAATAATAATAATAATAATAATAATAATAATAATAATAATAATAATAATAATAATCCGAATGATGTCCCAAATAGTGATGGAGTAACAATTGTGAGGAATTGTCCAATCCTCACAGACAGGAAAATCGATGCAAACAGACCAGACGTAGTCATAGAAGATTTCAGAAGAGGAACCTGCCAACTAATTGATATGATTTATCCACAGGATTTCAATGCTTTAAAAAAAGAATTGCAGAAACTGTTAAATAATAAGAACCTGTAAATCGAAGTTGGAAAAATGAGGAAACTTAAAACTACGATTATCCATGTTGTGATAGGAGCATTTGGTATGACAAAGAAGGATTACCGAAAATCATGTGAATAAAATTCCTGGACCCATTAGCATCTCAGAGCTACATCAGATTACTTTGTGTGGAACTACACGTATCATCTGCAAAACTCACTCCATCCAAATGAAACGTCCTAAATATACATAGATAACGCTCCTACAGTTCTCTTTTTACTCATAGACTCTGGAGGGTGCTTGGTAATTAGACACTTAAAATTGCTCTCTGGCAAGATGATACCACAAATAATAATAATATTAATAATAATAATAATAATAATAATTCATGAAACAGAATATCAACCAAAACACTTTGACTGTTTCTGTGATGCAATACAGTTTTAACATCCTTAATTGTCCCATAATTGACATTAAATAAATGCATGTCAAAACGAAAAAACTTATCACTTGCCACTGCATGCATCATCCTAAGGCTGATGTTGATTGTCTGTATGGATCCAGATCCAAAGGAGGCAGAGGATTAGTGTTATGGACCAGGTTAGGAGCAACGAAGAACAACACGAACACAAGAGTAGAAATAACGAAGGTATATTACATGAAATAATAATACAAAATGTGGAAGGTGTTAGTATGACTGTCAGTCTGGTTTGGAGTGAACTACTATCGGCTCGAGTCGATCCGACCCTCTCTCTTGAGAGGCGTGGTATATATAGTTCTAGGAAGAGTTCATTCTGTAGTTATAGGTAAGGACCCATGAGGGTATCGTAATTGAGTATGCGCTAATTGGATATTCTAAAGGTTATTCATTAGAAATAATTCTGATTCCAAATGCGGTTATTTCCAGCTATTTAATAGTGTTGTTTGGTAACTTATTCCTCATTGTTAATTATTAATTCCTTAATTATTTGTTGTTGATAGTTATTATTCTATTTATTTTTGTTTATGTTTACATTTGTTAATTTGTTTATTAGTTATTTTATTGTTTATTTCTTTATTTTTTTTGGTTTATTGTTACTATTTTATTTAAATTCATGCCTTTTTTTCAATAAGCGCTAATATAAACTAGTTCCACTGGAATTTGAACCCGTTTCTCGAAATAATAATACAAGATGTGGAAGTATAACTGTCAGTCTGGTTTGGAGTGAACTACTATCGGCTCGATTCGATACGTCCCTCTCTCTTGTAGTATACATGGTGTAAGGAAGAGTTCATTCTGTAGTTATAGGTAAGGACCCATGACAATTAGTTCATCTAGAACTGCTTTACAAGACCGCAATAAACGGTCAGCGAAGATACCTGGAAATGACATAAGACTGGATGATGATTTGTGTCAAAGAATATGAAGAAAATAAAGAAACTTTATTCAGTATTAAAGGAAGCCAACAAATTCAAAAGGGAATTTCAAGTCAGTGATGAAGTGCAAATAAACCACAATACACCTACTGTAGCAGTAAATAACCCAAAAAAGACAGCAAAAGTAAATGCACTGTACCAAATGCAGAAACGATGGCAAAATAAATCTCTTCATGGTCAATACTTTGTCCGTACCAAAAAGGCTGATGTAGACAGACCCCGTACCCATCAGTGATTACGTAGTGCAGGGTTAAAAGCTGAAACTGAAGGTTTATTCTTGTTGCACAGGATCAATGTTTACTAACTAGAACTTACCATGCACACATACTGATAAATTGTTACACCCAAATGCAGACTCTGCAATAAATATCCAGAAATAATTGACCATCTCATATGAGGTTACGCGGTATTGGCACCCACTAAATATAGAACCCAGAATAACAGAGTGGCACAATATCTGCTTTGGAAACTACAAGAAATTGATAAGAACACCACCCAGATCCGCTTACGGAAATAGGACCTGTAACAATTTTATGCGACTCTACACAGTCAGAACAAGGCTAAGTGCACAGGCATCGTGATCAGATATCACAGAAAACAGAATATGCCTTCTCATTTGCATAGCAGTCCCTGAGATTGTAATGTATCTTCAAAAACCTATCAGATACAAGGACCGTGAAATCGAAATCTCAAAAGTGTAGCACGTGAGGACGTCAATAATTCCAGTTGGAGTTGGAGCTTTCGGTTTGATTGGAAATTGTTCCAATAGACTCATTGAAGGGATTCCTGGTAGCCCACGTCTTAAAGAAATACAACAAATTTTACTCACAAATACAGCCCACACCTTACGAAAAGCTTTACTTATGTAAAATATGTGTGATACTGTTTTTCTTTTTTTTCTCAAAGAATGCTCAGTGGGAAAAGGTTATGATGCCATTTCTGACATTAGGTCTCTGGTTGGTCCCGAAAGGAAACGAGTATACACCAGAAATAAAAGAAATAATAATAATAATAATAATAATAATAATAATAATAATAATACAGCTAAGTGGGAAATGATTCTCTATATAAATATATTAAAATATAATATACATAACATAATGTATAGAGATGTTTAATTGCGTGCATTGACAAGTATTTTTATTTGTTGTGTAATGTAAATTTTGTTTTAATCATTAGGCCACGGACTTAATGATTTATCTACGTATATTTCATTTTAAACTTTTTCATTTAAGGCATCCATTTGCTTTTAACCAAACCGCTGTGAGACTTTTATTTAAGAGATAGGACAGAAGAAATAACAGTGAATGTGTGTGGGCTATGATCTGAAAAAAAGTCGTTTTAAGGATGGGAAGATGATGTATCTTTTAAAGAATTAACATTTGTGCTTTCATTCTGGGTTTCTCCTATCTCTTGATGTTCTTTTCGCTTTTCTTTTATTCTTATTTCTCTCCGAATGCCAAATTCTTCAGGAATTCTGTCTTATCAGGTCGATAAGTAGGGGAAATTTTCTTTGACCGACAAATATCTGTTTACCGCTTTAAATGGTGTTTGTTTATAAGTGAATCCATATCTGCTAACCTTTCTTCTTCTAACATCTGCAACTGAATCATTTGCTTACGTCAAAGATAATTTTGCTGAGCTGAGCACAATGAGGCCATAATGAGTACCGGTCTCTCTACAATATCAAGAAAAAAAAAAGCTTTTTACCCAGCACCACGTCAGGTACTCAATACAAAAATTAGCCTAGTCCAACACAAGTTGGAAAAGTTAAATAGTTTAGGGATTTTCATTAAGAAGCATTGCTTAGTAGACCATTTGGATTCTAGTTTAGTCCTAACCGCCTACCCGACGTTCGCGTAGAGAAATATTATTTTTCAAGTTCAAGACATTCTTGATGTCTGCAGCAAACTTGTGGCGTTGTACTAAATTTAGAAAGAACCTGCAATCAAGATAATCGCGTTAAGTCTTACACACATACATAATAGCGATCTACGCGTTAACACATCATAACCATCCTTGACTTTGTAGCGTAATTTGTTTTTATCTATCAAAAAACTAACAGTGACCTTTAAAAGAAGCAAGAGACTGGCATGATTTTTCACAGACTTAACAGACAAAATCTTCAGGCAATTCCGTTTCTTTGGGACCTCCTTCAGGGCCAGGTGTCCAGTGACTTTTTAGACCTCATCAACTTTTGCAGACTTTTCCACACTCCTCGCATGTAAGATAATTGTTGTCATGGAATGTCTAATAATTGTTTAAGTGCCTGTCAGCATGGTTACGTCGTTAGACTTGCCTGTGACAGACACATTCACAAGCGAACTGTTTGGAACATGTGTGGAACGATACTATCATATATTTCTTGTTGCCCAGTAATTCACATTATCTTGAAAACAACTAAATCTACTATACATAATCATTTTTCACCTACTTTTTCCAACTACATTTCCCAGTTGGGATCGTCAATTTTACGTACATATAAATTTACATACATACATAAACAACCATAGAACAGGCAACGTGTCTGAGGCAACATGCAGATATAAAACCCTCAGATGTAGATATCAGAATGAAACTTGGTTTCTGCACATAGGAATCAACGGTCGTCTTCCAGGAAGAATAATTTAAAAACATTTACATAAATACGGTATCAATTTCTAACCAATCAAACGATTTCGCGCTTATTTTTTGTAGTCTAGAAATTCCGTCTGTGTGACCGGGTTGAGACCGTTAAAAACATTTCTTCTTAATTCTAACCACAAGTTGTTTTAAAATCTCCCGCTGCTGCACGTACCTATACCGATCTTGATTTAATTCCACAAAATCTAGCTGTCTAGACATTGCATTAAATTATTTTCATAAGGCTCTTTTCAGTATCAAGTTGAACTTTAAATACACTGAACGCAACAAAAATGTACCAAAGTAGAAATATTAGGTTGGTGCAAAGATAATGTCGTTTTCTCACATATGTTACTATGTGAGAAAACGACATTATTTTTGCCCCAACCTAATATTTTATAGAAATAAATCTATCACAAGGTTACGTCACCTTAAGATCCCTTCTGGTTGGTTTTCTAATTCTTTGAACATCATCTTGCTCCGCAAATCTGGTAGGAAAAAGTCATTATGATGTCTTTTATTAGTTTGGTGCAAAAATAATGACGTAATAATGTCGTTTTTTGACGTTAAAAATACGTTAAAAAACGACATTATTACGTCATTATTTTTACACCAACCTAATATTTGGGCTCGAATGCCGACGAAATATACATATAAACTGGTCATGTTATACAGATTTACTATTTTTAAAATAAAATACCATGTTCATTTGGGATTTACGTATTCATGGCCCTCCACAGATTCCTTTTCCGTATTATCGATGAAATGCCACAACTAGAGGTAGTACAGTTGTTTTCCTTTGCCGTCTGTACATTTTAAAATTCAAATTTGTCTTTTTCCTAAACAACTTGATGTATCCCTATGCCTTCGGTACATAACGAAAAATATGGATGGGTTATTGCAGATAATTAGCGGGGGGGGGGCACTTATAGGAGATTGTTTAAGGACACTGCTTGTGTTGATCTATGGAGTGGAAGAATAATAATTAGGGACACGGAGAACGAAATTCAAGAAACGGGTTCAAATCCCAGTGGAACTAGTTTATATTAGCGCTTATTGAAAAAAAGGCATGAATTTAAATAAAATAGTAACAATAAACAAAAAAATAAAGAAACAAACAATAAAATAACTAATAAACAAATTAACAAATGATGAATGCAAAGAAACAAAAATAAATAGAATAATAACTATCAAAAAACAAATAATTAAGGAATTAATAATTAACAATGAGGAATAAGTTACCAAACAACACTATTAAATAGCTGGAAATAACCGCATTTGGAATCAGAATTATTTCTAATGAATAACCTTTAGAATATCCAATTAGTGCATACTCAATTAGGATACTGTCATGGGTCCTTACCTATAACTACAGAATGAACTCTTCCTAACACTATATATACCACGCCTCTCAAGAGAGAGGGTCGGATCGACTCGAGCCGATAGTAGTTCACTCCAAACTAGACTGACATCTTGTATTATTATTTCGTGTAATATACCTTTGTTATTTCTACTCTTGTGTTCGTGTTGTTCTTCCTTGGTACTAGCCTGAACCATAACAGATACAATAGACTTTTCTACCCATAATGCACCATTAAACATCATATATAATAGCTAAGCCAAAACGCAACACACACGGGCTGAAGATTCCTTTCAGGCATGAAACAGAATGTAGCAGATCGGTGTTGATCTCAGTGTCAACTTTTATATTTTTGTATCTACATATGGACTAACTTTGATATTGAGCACTTTTACTGATAAATTAGGATGCCATAAAAACTATGTTTGTATCATATATATATATATATATATATATATATATATATATATATGTGTGTGTGTGTGTGTGTGTGTGTGTGAAAATATTGTAGAAAATAGGAAAGAAACTGGTTTGGTAAATAATCCAAAGTTCCTTAGTATTTTTGTTATTATTTTTAAAAAATAGTGCTCGATACGAAAGTAGAGCATAAATATAATTATTTATTTAAAAATATGATTCCAACTCGCTACATAAGAGGTCTCATGTTTCAAAACAAGAGCCGAAAACTTCAAAATAATATTTGAATTAACTTGAGTTAAAGTAGGCTCTGTTCCATCTTCAAGCGAAATTTTTTTGGGAATGACTTATTTCTGAAATTTACGAGTTTTAATAGTATGGTCAGAATTGAAATCAAAAATTTCCATTGTAACATCAAGGGCGGATTGTTTAGAATCGGCAGGGGAGGGGTGTTAATAATTTGTATCAGTATAGAGTTATTTTCATAGATGCCGGGTCAGGGTAAGGTGGGGGTGGCTAAATTTACGACGGAGGAAGTTTTCGCATAGTCTGGCTTGAGCGTCTACGGAGATTTATTTATTTATTTTTATTTTATTCTTTTATTATATCTCTTTATGAAAGGGATTTGTGTATATAAAAAAGCCATAACGTTTGTTATTTGACGACTTCATAAAGGGTTATCAGTTTTTGTAGGGTATTAAAACTATGTATACGGGCTATGGATTTTAAAATTTATTTTATTGTGTGCGTGTTTTTAGCTAGTTATTCAGAGCGTAAGTTCGGTTGTGTCGGCAGAAAACCTTTAATTCTTGCCTGTTGTTTAATAGGTTTTTATTATTTAGAAGCTTAATAATGTGTAGTTTCTCATGGAGGCACAAAGGGCATGGGTCATAACTTGCAAAACTTGGGATGACCCATGCCCTCAATTCTGACCATACAATTAAAACTCGTAAATTTCAGAAATAAGTCATTGCCCAAAAAAATTTCGCTTGAAGATGGAACAGAGCCTACTTTAACTCAAGTTAATTCAAATATTATTTTGAAGTTTTCGGCTCTTGTTTTGAAACATGAGACCTCTTATGTAGCGAGTTGGAATCATATTTTTAAATAAATAATTATATATATGTATATATATATATATTTATATATATATATATATATATATAGCACATACGTCCATCTCCTATCATAACAATCTAATCCCATATTGCTCAATCACTTTACTTTTTGGCATGGCACATGCTTTGACTGACTTTTTAACTACTTGATGAACATTCATGAACATTCTCAAATTCAAAAGCCTTCATAGACCAATGACATCTCGCCTTTGTATATAAACGCATGCAGCAAAATAAACCCTACATTGTCTTGATAAAGTCCCTCCGAGTACGAAACGCGCTAACTAAGTATAGTTTTTCCTCTTTATATATATATATATATATATATATATATATATATATATATATATATAATTATGTCATTATTGTAAATATCTCATTCTGTTTAGATTTATGTATCGCATGCGGTTTCTATCTATCTAAAATAAAGACAGAAAGAAAAGTAAAATAAACAATAATGTGAGAGAGAAATAAAGAGGGTGGTCGTGATGGTAATAAGGAGGTAACTGTACAATCCTGGAAATTATGGCGCCAATCAGAAAAAAAAAACTAGGTCCTTTTTTTTAACTTGCAAACTAAGCGTCAAATGTTTTACGCACAACGAAGCATTTAAAAACAATTTTAAATTCTTGATGAAATTTACACCAGACGACAAATGTGTATTTTTATCTATGCTATATTTCGGGGTGTGAGGTTATGTCGGGTGTGTGAAGGTGGGCAAACGGGACAATTTTATCCAGATTTTCAGTGGAATGCATATATATATATATATATATATATATATATATATATATATATATATATATATATATAATGTTTTGTGGGAAGTCAGTAGTAACGTTTCTTTTTAATTTTACATTCTACTGTGCTTAATATTTAATTTGATGGCTGTCACAATCTCTGTACTATTTCTTTTCTGTACTCATTGGCTTTCCTACATTCCATGGCTTGTTCCAAATTATATTAAGCTTATAGTAAATAACTCTATTAGAACCATTGACAAAGCAAGAAGTGTTCCATGAAGCGAAGCAAGTGATAGAATACACTTTTCAAATGAATGACCTTCTAGAATTTTTAATGACCATATAACTTTTCTATAGCGAAAGACAAGTCTAACATGGTATTGTCGGTACTGCTATGTCATGTTAATGGTTTATAAGGTACCAATAACTTGATAGATATTGATATCAGTTATAGTCCCCGAAAGCTCGTCATGGGAATCGGACGATTATCCTGGACATCGAATGTGTACAAAGGAAATTAATAAAGCATGTCGCGATATGTAAAAATGAACTATACAGAGATATTAAACAAATTGTAAGATTATGATGACCGTGTAAACTATGTTGATTACTATGAGTATATATGGGACTTTTTTTTTTAATAAGTGACATAAGACATTCAGTTCTCAAACAATGATACGAACGCTTCAGAGAATGATTTAATATAACGTCCCAAATACAAAAAACTATAAAGGAAAAAAAATATATCAAAGTTTTCTTCAAATTCATAATATATTCCGTTCTTGAAGAATGATCATTGATTGTTGAAACTGTCAAAAATATATGTACGGAGAATTTTACATACAAGGCAGACAAGATTTGTTACCTTGCATAAAAACAAGAGGGAATTAGACAAAAATTAATAAATGCTGCTTGACATATATATATATATATATATATATATATATATATATATATATATATATATATATGCGTGTGTGTGTGTAAGGGAAAGGTTATAGTTGTTCCAACAAGAGAAAGATGTATATTTTAAAGAGAAGAGAGAAGCCGAAAATTTCTTTTAGTTATAGTGTGGACTTTTAAAAATATATATCATAGATTTGTTTCCATATTTTTGCTACACACGTTTCGGGTCTTGCGACCTTCATCAGGCGAAGAGTGGTTATTTCCACATATTATTTAAACGAATTAATTTTTCCTTATGTTTTCCGATGTTTAACCATTGTCTGTTATGTGCGTAAATTTTCTTGGACTTGTGGAGAAAATATTCTTCTTAAGGGTTAATAAAACAATTAGGATTGGTTAGAGAAAGAGCGTTTTATGATATCTGTATCTTTTTAAACCTATCTCCATTTTTGTGTATTGTGTGTGCGTGTGTATTTTTGCTAGTATGTGTATACATATTCCTTCTACATCCATATATATTGTTTTATTATAAGGAATTAGTATATATATACACATATATACACACACTTCCTATGTTGCGTAAGATTCGTGTCTGTGCGTTCTTGTGGTTCGTCTAGTGTGTTTTATTATGCCAGTATATATATATACCTGGATTTTATCCTCTCGGAAATTTTTTATTCTAAAATATACATGTGTATATATGCACCTGTGGATTTTGCATATATATGTATATTTACCACTAATATTATCTATATCTATATCTATCTCTATATATATATATATATATATATATATATATATATATTCCTTCTCCATAGATATTTGTGTTTTTGTGTGTAACTTGGGATCTGACAGAATGATAGGATAAGAAACAAATAGAAAACGTTTAGTAATCTAACATGTTTCGCTTTTATTAAGCTTCATGAGAGAATGAAATATGAAGAAAAATATTCTAGTCGGCACGTTTGTCTTGTCAAGTAGCGTTCGTATGTATAATCCATGTATAAAATTAGAGTTAAGCTACATATATACACAGAAAAACAATAACCAATGAAAACAAAAAATCCCAAAATTAAAAATACCAGAATTTTTATTTTTCTCCTCCATATTTGACGAAGCTTTAATAAAAACGAAACATGTTACATTCATAAACATTTCTTATTTGATCTCTATACCATTATATATATATATATATATATATATATATATATATATATATATGTGTGTGTGTGTGTGTGTGTGTGTCTGTGAATGTGTCTGTGCGTGTGTGTGTCTGTGTGTCTGTAAGGATACCAAGGATGAGAGTTTAACAAGTAAACAACGACAGATTACCAACTAAACAATGTAACCGTAGAGTGGTAAGCTCAATGATAGAGTACAATTCACCAGCGGTTATTCGCCTACATTTTTGTGCTTAAAAATAAATGGCGGTGAGGTAGCGTTATCTGCTATTTATATAAGGTCAGAGTGTTGTCAAGAAAAACAAGACTGTTGTGCAAACACACACAATCACGCACATAAAGCTAAACATATATTAATGGGTGTGAATTCTGCACATGCACATCCCCCACACATATAAATAATGATATGGATATTTTTAGTATCCACACACACACACACACACACATACATATATATATATATATATTTAAATATATGTATATATATATACTCTGTGTATTGAGGCAGCAAATGTTCTTCAAGGCAAATATTATTAAAGAAAACAGATCTTTTGTGTCGATTAATTTTTAATGAACGACTTTTCGAAATTACGAATAATCCTTCTCATACAGGGAGGAAATATACTCCAAACTTTCAATTGAAGTCATCATCCGGGTAGATAGAGACATCCGGGTAGATAGAGACTAATGGTGAGTTTCATAGATCTGTTGTGTAAAGCGACGTATGCAAAGAATGCTGTAATGTTATTTTCTAAGCATAGCTTAGATGTAACACAAGGCCAAAAGTATGAGGCACGTAGTGAGGATCGAACTCACTTTTCAGCCGTAACTGATCTTGCGAGATAAGCTTGTTAACCATTACACCACGCCGTGGTACCCAAAGATTGTTATAATGCAGGCGTGGTGTAACGTGTTTCTGGTTTTATTTACATATATAATAATGGACTTTTCCGCCGATTTTAAACATATGACGATCCAACAACCCTTTCAATTTTTTTCATGTTTGTGTCGTATGTGGCACTTCAGTCCCGCTAGCGATATGCAACAGCGAGGCACCAGGCTGATTTCAATTCAGAGACTTTCCTTTTCCTAGATCGGTTGCCACCCAGTTTGTCCTGCTATTTATCTACAGCTGGTGGTGGGAGAAGAAATGGATTCATACCTTGCCCAAGTGTAATTAGTAATGAATAAACTCGACTGGAATTCGAAGTCGACTCTCTAATTTCTCAATCCGAGCCGTGGTGCATTACTCAACCGTGCCTCGATATATATATATAAATATATATATATATATATATATATATATCTTACTTATTATAAAACGCAGATTGTGTGTGTGTGTGTGTCTGTACGTTTATATATTGGATCGGATTTCCTACATTTTTCAACCGATTTCAACAAAACTTCACAGGACTACGCAAAATTACCTTGCGGTGGTTCTAACAGCGCCAAAAATTGGAAAAACACAATTGTTTATGCACGAAATCAATTTGAAAACACGATTAAGAGGCATCGCGAGAATGAAAGGGGGACAACTCATATCGAGTTATACTTATTATAAAACCCAGGTTAGTTGTTTGTGTGTGTGTGTGTGTTCGTTTATATATGGGATCGGATTTCCTACATTTTTCAACCGATTTCAACAAAACTTCACTTTTTTTGGCTGGTAGTGTTTCTTATTGTCTTGCACACTTTTTTCTTTATTCTTACATTTAGAACGCTTTAAAAATTCCATTTACAAGACAATTGTTTATAATAAAATTCTATTCAATCGGTAGACTCATAACGATTGAAAACAATGTTTTTGTTTGAGTTTGGGTTTGACCAATTCGTAAAAAAAAAAAAAGAAAAACAAAAAAAAACTAATTAAGACATTCGTGTCCGTCAACCTTAAACAATAATCTTTGTCAATTTTATTTTTCATTCTTTATGATGGTCGGTACTTGATCTATCTCTTACTGTTACATCCCCGGGCAATGCCGGGCTCTACCGCTAGTATATATATATATATATATATATATATATATATATATATATATATATATATATATATATAAAGACCCACATTTATGTACACAGAAAAGACGTCTATTATGATAACGCATTTTTTTAGTATCCTCTGATACTAAGAAATTGATTTGATAAATTTACACAGCTGAGTAGGACAAAAGTGTCTATAATTTTGATTTTATCAGAATTAGAAAAAACGAAGATGGACATCACTTATTACGGTGAAAATACCGAGAAGCCTGTATTAATTAAGAATCAGCTTTGATGTTATAACCACCAGAAACATTTCTTAATATCAACTATCTTCATAAAATATATAGTTAAAGAAAGCAACGATCCGCCAATGTCTTACACACCGAGAAAGCCAACAAATAATACTTGTTTATACGAGGTTGAGTTTATAAATTTACACAACCGAGTAAGACACAGTGTCAAATAGAAACGAGGATAATTGTTTTGCACCAGTCTCCTAAGTGTGACTCAACGTGGAAAACACGAACTGAAAAAATTGTTTCTATCTTTTGTTTGTATATACTGTAATTCCCCATGTATAATACGCATTTTTTGTAAAAAAAATAATAAGCAAAATTAGGGGTGCGTATTATGCACAGCTACAAAAAATCTTTAAAAAATTGTCGTTTCATAGGTCGATTTCAGTTGCGAAATGACTACTCAACACAAACATACGACAATTTGACATTAACATTCGGCAATTGCAACCCTATTAGGATGTCAAATATAATCATATGTACCTAGCAATACTTACAAATGTAAAATAAAATAAGAATAATCATAAGATTAAATTAGAATAATATTCTATGTTTAAAACCATTTTTAATAAGAGTAGGAAACGCTGGCCATAATGAAATTGGAGAGATACAGTTTATAGGATTTGATTACCAAACAAGTGGCGCATATTATGCGTGAGTAGAATCATTTCTTACACTTTGAGCACAATTTTAGAGGTGCATATTATGGATGAAGGCGTATTATAGATGGGGAATTACGGTGCTTCAGCTCAATTCGATTATCAGTAGATTATTCTCTTTTTCAGTCAAGCTGTCACATGACCAAAATAAAAAAATGAGATATTGTAAAGATTGTTATGCAGTGGTCTTCTAATGGAGAAATTTTACCTACCATAAAAATTCGTCTTAAAACCTCTAGTCTTATAAATGGGACTACAAAACTAGACACCGACACCAATGGAAAAATACATAATTTTGTTTTCGAGACATTTCTTAATGATAATTAAACAAAGTTTTGTGTATGCTAACAGTATCTTCTCACCCACATCCACTTTTATAACTCTCTCCAGTGGTTGTTGCTTTCCGGTCAAATTTGGTCTTCAAAAATTTAAATGCAATGTCAATCGTTATTTTCTGTCTTCTTAATCCCAGTTATTATATTGCTTTCTCTCATTAATAATGTTTTTTTTATTTATATTCTCTCACACTCAGTAACACCTTCCATCTTAGTGGCATTATTGCCTTACTTGGGGTTAATATGATTAAATATGTTAAAAATGGACAGAACTATGCTGAGTAACGAGAAATTTTTGGGGAAAATTGGATAAAAAAAAGGAAACATCTGCGTAGACACAGGGAAACATAAGATACATAATAAAGAAAGTGGGCGTCGAGAATGTAACACTAACATGGCATATTGAAAAAAATAAAGCGAGAATCATCAAGAGAGATTAATGCCTGAGTTTCTTGAAATAGAACCCACCCTTCTTTGAACATTAAGGACTGGCGCTGTATAATCACAAAGAACTGAACCAAATAATAGAAATCAGATCATTTGAGAAGTAACAACAACAGTAACAATAAATAAAATGGGTAGCACATGTAATTCGAAGAGAACATAATGAAATAATAAGATAAAAATATATTGTCATTTCACATTACATAAAATAAAAGGTGAGGATAGAAAACCCTTAGCAATGGTGGAAAAAGCGATAACAACTACCGAATTCTCTAGAAGAATGTTTAAAGAGAAAGAATTTATAAATTTCAACAGAAAGCGGTACTGGTTGCTCAGTCAAAGAATGCCAAATGTTTCCTTATAGAGAAACGGCTAATAATACCATTACCATGACCTAACGTGTTTGTGTAATGGATGGCAGAACAAGAACAGGAACGAATTTTGAGGAGGGCGAGAAAGGATAAGGCGTTGTGGTGAGTTATGATCGCCTACACAGTGAAAAGATATAGCAAATAAAAGTAAATGTTAAAAGAGATTGTATTGTTCTTAGCTTCTGAATGTAGAGAGTTCATCAACCTTAGAAGTCAGCATTTAAGATCCTATAAATTATCTAGACTAAAACTCTGCCAATTAGAACCAGATAGAAATGCGTAACTATCCCATACATCAAACAAGGCCACTACGTTTAATTGAGCAAGGCACGTGTCCAAATAGAGAGGATGTCGGGAAGAAGATTATGTTTCATCAATCTCTGAATCACCAATCTCTGACTCAACGAACTGGTGCAAGATCAAAGAAAATGGCGCATGTACTTGTAAGATAGTGTAATATCAATCTTCTAAGCGAAAAGTGTTGTGGTGCCCGCCCCCTAAAGAGTCTATATTGGACTCTTCCAACTACTATAAGATTAGTAGGAGAGAAGGCTTTGGGGGAACAGTCGTACAGACTGTTCATGACTGTCAAACTCCACGCCTCGGCGGAGAGGAACTCGGCCGAAGCTTTGCCGAAGGGCAAAATGTTCGTCCGGGGAGGTAGACAGGCCCTGAACCCGTCTAGGCGGTTTCAAAGGGAATATTTAAACTCGGCCTTGTGCCACATACATTCCTTGTGGGGGGAACTGTTAAATATAACAGTCGCACAGACAGTTCATTTCGGTCGAACTCTCTGCCTCGGCAGACAGGAACTCGGACAAGGCTTTGCCGTAGGGCAAAGTTTCGCCCGGGGAGGTAGACAGTCCCTGAATCCATCTAGGCGGATTCAAAGGGAATATTTTTGGCCGAGGCTACGGGCTCGGAGAAACCCACGTTAAACTCGGCCTTGTGCCACATACATTCGTTGCTGGGGGCCTTTTAAATATAACAGTCGAATAGATTGAACGCTGGGTCAACCGACACACACTCACTAGTCGTGTAATGCTCTTCTGTTGTTATTACTGTTTAATATATGATATATCTGCAACACTTGTTTTGTTATTTTTTTTAATCATTTACTTGGTCACAACATCTTGCTTATAGTAGGCGGAAGAGTCCAACATAGACTCTTTAGAGGGAGATCACCACAACAGAAAGATTTGCCACCGTTGAAAAATTGTATTCGACATTCAAACTGTTGTTTAAAACTAACCATTGATACAAGTATAAAAAAACGTAACTTTCTAGTCTACTAGGCTGGTGTTCTATAAGATCGTTGTAAATAAAAACAAAGCGCTAAGCCAATTAAACAAGGAATTATTTCAAAGATATGACCTGAATACTTTATTTATATTCTACTGTATAACATGCCGAGGTTAGCCAAGGAATAATTCTCTGATGTTGGCTATCTAGTACAACATGTCGCCTGGAACTGAGCATAACTATTCCGAGATATGTTGTGAAATTACCAGAAAAGTGAGACGTGTGCTTTGAACCCGCCTAGTACCACGCATATTCGGTTCATTCGGTACAGAAATCGCGGATTGGCGTGTTGAGTTCAAATTCAAGCCGAAGAATTTATCCAATTTCATTCAAAAGACTTGGATTATCCTGTGATATGCTTTTCAGGGCAATTCCAGTTTGATTGCCACGCGCTGAAATCGTCTTCCCTGGCTAATGTAATCCAGAAGTCACCTTCCGGAGAAATCGATCATGAAGAGATTCGAATCAGGGTCACTTGACTAAACAGCGAATGGTCTATACATAAGTGGTATGGTGATTAAGATACCTTACTCAGATGAGAGAAGTTTCCCTCTCATCACTTCTAATCGCTTCTGTCTTATTTCGTCATTCATATCTCCTATTTTAAAAAAATTTGAACTAATGTTCACCGGTGCAAAGTTACTCAAAGGCTTACTGTGTGGTGTTGTATGAGCGTTATGAGTACAGAGTTGAAGTAGACTTTAGAAGGAACCAGAAACCAAATCTTAAACGGGTGATGTGCCAGACGTGATGAGACAGGACCTGGGACGAGCCACTTGCCACTTGCCTTGTCCCCGCCAAAAAAGAGCCCGTATTTGCTTAGCATGTAAAGCTACTGCAGTTGAAATGAGGGAGAAAAAAGCACTTACCGCTCTGCCGTAATCCGTCCTCGACCAGATAACATAAAAGAATGAGGGGGGACTTGCATTGCATTTTTATACAATAAAGATACAATGCATTATGGGACAGGGACGCAATGAATTATGGGATCACATGAAGACGCAAGGGATTATGGGTATATGAACAAATATAAAAGTAACCAATTTTTCCCAGTGCGTAGTGCTCGGAGTGACGTTCACGGTTGGCGGCTAGAAAAGTCTGTTAGTGTGATTTCGAGACAGAACTCAAGGAACGAGTTGAAGTTGGAATACCAGTTGGGAGAGCTTGAATTTACTCACTGGTTGCTGTTTTCTTTTTTTTTATTTTATTATTATTATCCACAAGCTATTTCGGCGTATTAATTCTTCAAAATGGAAGGCAAGATCTTTGACGTTCGTTTGATTCCAGAATTCAGCGGCGCCCCAACGGATATGTGGAATGGATAGAGAATGTGGAATTGGTATGCGAACATTGCGCCATGGACAAGATAGAGCGCATCCTGCCTCTACGACTACAAGGTGGTGCCCTTGCTGTGTATAGACAACTTAGTGGAGAGCAGAGGGAAGACGCGGAACAAATTAAACGGGCCCTTATGACTGCATACGTGACAGATTTAATGCGTTCGACCAATTTATGGGACGGCGTCTTCGTCCAGGGGGAAACGGTGGATGAATTTCTGGCTGAAATGCATCGTTTGGCGCGGCTAATAGATCCGCTGCCTGATCGGTGGATGGCATGTGCATTTGTGTCAGGGTTGCCACATCATGTTAGGCAGCTTCTCAAAGCTTCATCCAGGATGGACGACATGAATCTAGAACAGATTCTGACCCGAGCAAGGGCCATTATGACGGATGACGAAGGGTGCCAGGTATTGGCCGCTGCATCCGTAGAACTACCACGCACAGAATCTGAGGTTCCTCCTGCCAAACCTGTTAGCAGAACGATCACCTGCTACATGTGCTCTGGACCCAACCATATGGCGAAGGATTGTACACAAGGACGTCAGGAGAGATCAAACAGAACGCAGAAGTCTGGCCGCGATAAGCGGTGTTTTCGATGCAATGGCATTGGACACATTTCCTCAGAATGCTAGGGAAACGCCCAAGGGGAGAAGGTGTCAGCGCCAGCCTTCTCCCCGAGCAAGTAAAAACCAGGAAGTTGCCCATCGTACAAGTATTTGTAAATGGAGTAGAGTGCACAGCGCTAGTGGATTCAGGATGCTCACAGACGCTGGTGAGCAAGGCTGTGTGTCGCTGCTGGAGACAGGAAGAGGTGGGAGTGTTAACCGCCGACGGTAGGACCCTGAAGTGCCCTGGATACGGCAAAATTAAGTTGAGCGTCGAGCAGAATCAGCCCGTGACTGTTGAGGTTCTGGTCGTGGACGGACAGTTGCTAGGGTTCGATCTCCTTCTCGGGATTGATGCAATCAAAGTGATCGGAGGTGTACACCTGACCAAATCAGGCGAAGCGCGTTTCGGAAACCTGAACACATGTGCCGCCATTCTTATCAACAAGCCTGACTTTAGAGTTACGTTTAACCCGAGCACGAAAACGTGGACTGCATTGTGGAAGTGGGCGAGTGGTCATTCACCTAGCAAGTTGGTCAATAAAGTACAGGAGTACACAGTACCTGGCCACGTCCGGGATGCATACGAGAAAGAACTAGCACGGTGACAGCGAGATGGATGGCTACTGCCATATCCCGCGAAAGAGCTTGGCCCACCCAAGGGATTAATTCCCTTAATGGCGGTCGTACAAGAACACAAACAGAAGGTCTGACCGGTACTTGACTATCGGGAGTTAAACGGCTTTGTAGACGCATTCACGGCTGACGCAGAGGTGTGTGCATAGAAATTACGAGAATGGCGACGACAAGGAGCTGACGTATCGCTGTTGGATTTGAGAAATGTATACCTGAAGATCCACATTGACAAATCGCTATGGCCTTTTCAAACAGTGGTCATTAAGGGTAAGCAGTTTTGCCTTACGCGTTTGGTTTTTGGCCTGAATGTGGCACCGCTTATCATGAAGTCGGTGATCGACACGATAACGTCCCAGGATCAGGACATTAAGTGTGCCACGTCGGCATACGTCGACGATATCTTCATAAATGAAGGCTTAATTTCTGAAGCGCGCGTAAGACAGCACTTTGCAGATTACGGGCTAGTCTGTAAAGATCCGGAGCGATTGAGACACGGAACTAAGGTCCTGGGTCTGCAAGTCTGGGAAGAAAGCAACTCCCTTCGATGGAAGCAGGGAGGTCAGGTTCCAGAAATTGCTCAAATGGTGACCCGCCGAAGCGTGTTTTCCTTGTGCGGGAAACTCGTCGGTCATTTCCCTGTGTGCGGTTGGCTTAGGGTGGCAACTGCTTTTATTAAGCGTTATGCAAGTACATTAACCAAAGGATGGGACGACAAGATAAAGGATGCCCCTCTTGAACGTATGCTGGAAGAAACAGTGGCCATAGTGCGGGAACCAGATCCTGTCGGTGGAGACTGGTGCGTGAACGGCAATGAAATGACAGTTTGGGTGGATGCAAGTTCTGTGGCTACGGGAGTGGCACTAGAGGTGAATGGGAGCGTCGTGGAAGATGCTTGCTGGTTACGTCCAACTAATGATGCCAGGCACATTAATCTTGCTGAACGTGATGCGGTGATCAAGGGCGTGAATCTTGCCCTGCAGTGGCAGGCACCAGTTATGCATGTGGTCACCGATTCAGCATGTGTGCATCAGTGGGTGTCTGACGCGCGTGAACACGAAGGCGGCGGGTGAAATGCTGATGAGGCGGCGCTTAGAGACACTGCGAGCTTTGGTGGAAGAGTACACACTGACTATGACTGTGACGCTGGTAAAATCTTGTCAGAACCGCGCTGACAGCCTCACTAGAGTGCCGCAACACTGGTTAGAGATGCACAAGAAAGGGAGAGAACCGGTGCAAGTGAGTTGTGCCACTGCAACGAGCCAGTTGAACAAACATCAGGTGAACCACATCCACCAGCAGAGTGGGCACCCGGGTGTTAAAAGAACAATGTACTTTGCTAGGACCGTAGATCCAACGGTGTCTGAGGAACTGATAAAACCTGTTGTTAGAACCTGCGAAGTCTGCTAATCGATCGATCCAGCACCAGTGCATTGAAAAAAAGGAAATTTAAGTGTGAGGAGAAACTGGAGCAGGTTAGAAATGGACGAGACCCATTACAATGGTAGCTATTTTCTTACACTCATTGATTGTGGTCCCTCCCGTTTTGCAGTATGGCGGCCACTGAGACGACAGGACTCTGCTAGTGTCATTCGTCAGCTGGAGACAGTTTTCTACGAACGAGGCCGGCCGACTGAAATACTGACTGACAATGACACCACGTTCACTTGCAGACAATTTAAGGAATTTGTAAGCAGCTGGGGCGTGCATTTAAGGTTCCGGTGCGCTTACGTGCCGTCTGGAAATGGTATTGTAGAACGCAACCACAGAAGCGTCAAAACCATAGCGGCCAGGAAAAATTGTTCAGTCTTGGAGGCAGTTTACGGGCATAACGTCACACCCAAGGACAACCTTTCACCTTCTACGGCACCAGCTGATGTACTGCATACGTACCACGTCCGGGTGAGAGGCATTGACGCGACGCGACGCCCCCGCCTGAGTCACAAATAACCGAAGGAGAATACAAGAAAGGGGACATTGTCTGGGTTAAAGCTCCACGTGGTAAATGCACGACCAAATTTGGAACCGGACGTGTGACCGAGATGGTGAGTCGGCAGTCAGTGCGGGTCGATGGAACGCCTCGTCATGTTAGAGACCTGCGCCGTTTTTTGGGCTCAAATCCCACAACTGACGAAGAAGACACAGAGGATAGTAACAGCCAATATACGTAGAGTTGGGTTCAACAACTGATCACTCCGATATCAGTAGTTCGCCAATAGATCGGGTCGTGTCTAATGAGAGCTCCGATGAAGAAGCTCAACCAATCCCTCTTCGGAGGAGCACCCAGAACAAAAGACCACACCCGCACTGTCATCTGTGTGATCAGAAGATCAGTGGGGAGTGTGGCGGACGGGATGAGACAGGATCTGGGACGAGCACAACTGGTTGCCACTTGCCTTGTCCCCACCAAAAAAAAGCCCGTATTTGCTTAGCATGTAAAGCTACTGCAGTTGAAATGAGGGAGAAAAAAAAGCACTTACCGCTCTGCCGTAATCCGTCCTCGGCCAGATAACATAAAAGAATGAGGGGGGACTTGCATTGCATTTTTATGCAATAAAGATACAATGCATTATGGGACAGGGACACAATGAATTATGGGATCGCATGAAGACGCAAGGGATTATGGGTATATGGACAAATATAAAAGTAACCAATTTTTCCCAGTAGGACGTGCTTGGAGTGACGTTCTCGGTTGGCGGCTAGAAAAGTCTGTTAGTGTGATTTCGAGACAGAACTCAAGGAACGACTCGAAGTTGGAATACCAGTTGGGTGAGCTTGAATTTACTCACTGGTGCTGTTTTCTTTATTATTATTATTATTATTATTATTATTATTATTATTATCCACAGGTGACGAATTTTCCATTCTGCAACTCCTTTCTTACAGACACTGCTCTATCGCTATTTCCATACGAGTATTCAGATGAACGACATTCCTTCACGGTTAAGACCCGCCATGTCACAAAGATTTTCTTCGTTTTCCCGTATTAGGTGTAAGTTCCTCTAAAGCAGCTTCCTCCCGCGAACAACTACCTTGTGGAACCAACTCCCAAGAGTTCGCTTCGCCGATCACGACAATCAACCAGTTTAAGTTTATCTGACACACATATCCGAATAAGCCGTGCCTCTACCTGGCTCTCGAGTCTTATACAAGATGAACATCACTGTAAGAAGAAAAAAAAACAACAACAGCGTAGATGAGTAATCAGCAGTACAAAAATTCTGTAATTCCAAATTGTTTTTGTTCATTCCATTCACACTGTCTTGTGTTCTTTGATGGGCGCCATCTTTCTTTTGTACGGCAAAAGATTGTTAAGCTATTTTCGCCATAGCAAGAAGAAAAAACAATGAAGAAGAATTTGAAAGGAATAAGAAAATAGTATTGAAGAATGAAGAACGAAAAAAGGGTTAAAAATCAAGAAAGAGAAAGAAAGGAAAGTCAAGAGAAAGAAAAAGAAAAGGTAAAGAAAGAAGTACTTGATAGGAATACCTGAGAAGAAAGAAGTATTTCGGGTGGAAGGAAGGCTAAGGAAGAGAAAGAGTAGGGACGGGAAGGGAAGGAAGACAAGTAATGTGTTATGGTTAACGAGCACAAGGCTAAATGAAGGAAATGTAAAGTAGGAAGATGAAGAGAGTTGCCTTGAATAAATGGTGATGGTAACGAGGTTAGATCCATTGGCGCACAGCACGCGTTAATACGCCCCACCCCCGCTGTTACCTGTCCGTCGCTCTTTCGTGCCCGTTTCCCCTCTTTACAACGCGAGGACATGGGTAAGAGATAAGGACGAAAGGAGAGGTTGGTGAGTGGGGTTTGTAACGGGTGGCTCTATTTGTGAATGCCATCAGGCACTTGAGAGGAATACCTAAGAAGTATTTCGGGTAGAAGGAAGGCTAAGAAAGAATCGCATAAATTTGGCGTAGGCCATAGAAATTAGGAGGAATTAGTAAACAAGAAAGAAAGGAGGAGACAAACAAAGAAGAATAAATAAAAACAGAAATAAAAAAGATGAAAAATAATCATGGAATTATAAAATGAAGAAGAAAAGTGTAAAAAAATAAAAATAAAAAAGAGGTAGCAAGAAAAATGAGAGCCGAATAAAAATGAGAGAAGAATGTAGGAAAAGGAATAAAAAAAAAATAGGAAAATATATTGGAAAAATTAAAGAAAAGAAAAATAAAAAAAATAAAACATGTTTGCATGGGAAAGCGAAGTAAAAAAAAAAAATAGAAACAGATATGTTTCGATGGAAAGGAAGAAAAACTAGAAAAAAAAAGAAAACAGAATTTAGTTTTAGAAAAGGAAGAGAAAAGAAAAAAAATATATTTATGATGAAACAAAAGAGGAAGGAAATAGAAAAGTAGAAAATGGAAATAAAGTTTCAAAGGAAAAAAGAATAAAATGGAAGAAGGAAAAAATGAAAATGAAATTAAAAACAATAAAAAGTGGGAATGAAGAATGAAAATTAGAAAAGAGAGAAAACGTAAGAATAGAAAAAGAAAAAAGTGAGACAAGGTAAGAATAGAGAAAAGGGAAAAGAGAGACAAGGCAAGAATAGAAAAAAGAGTAAAGTGAGACAAGGTAAGAATAGAGAAAAAAGAGAAAAGAGAGACAAGGCAAGAATAGAAAAAAGAGAAAAGTGAGACAGGATAAGAATAGAATAAAGAGAAAAGAGAGACAAGGCAAGAATAGAAAAAAGAGTAAAGTGAGACAAGGTAAGAAGAGAAAAAAAGAGAAAGTGAGACAAGGTAAGAATAGAAAAAAGCGAAAAGAGAGACCAGGCAAGAATAGAAAAAAGAGAAAAGTGAGACAAGGTAAGAATAGAAAAAAGAGAAAAGAGAGACAAGGTAAGAATAGAAAAAAGAGAAAAAAAAGACAAGGTAAGAATAGAAAAAAGAGAAAAGAGAGACAAGGCAAGAATAGAAAAAAAGAGTAAAGTGAGACAAGATAAGAATAGAAAAAAAGAGAAAAGAGAGACAAGGCAAGAATAGAAAAAAGAGTAAAGTGAGACAGGATAAGAATAGAAAAAAGAGAAAAGAGAGACAAGGCAAGAATAGAAAAAAGAGAAAAGTGAGGCAAGGTAAGAATAGAAAAAAAGAGAAAAGAGAGACAAGGCAAGAATACAAAAAAGAGTAAAGTGAGACAAGGTAAGAAGAGAAAAAAAGAGAAAGTGAGACAAGGTAAGAATAGAAAAAAGCGAAAAGAGAGACCAGGCAAAAATAGAAAAAAGAGAAAAGTGAGACAAGGTAAGAATAGAAAAAACAGAAAAGAGAGACAAGGTAAGAATAGAAAAAAAAGAAAAGAGAGACAAGGTAAGAATAGAAAAAAAAAGAAAAGAGAGACAAGGTAAGAATAGAAAAAAGAGAAAAAAAGACAAGGTAAGAATAGAAAAAAGAGAAAAGAGAGACAAGTCAAGAATAGAAAAAAGAGTAAAGTGAGACCAGGTAAGAATAGAAAAAAAGAGAAAATAGAGACAAGGCAAGAATAGAAAAATGAGAAAAGTGAGACAGGATAAGAATAGAAAAAAGAGAAAAGAGCGACAAGGCAAGAATAGAAAAAAGAGTAAAGTGAGACAAGGTAAGAAAAGTAAAAAAGAGAAAGTGAGACAAGGTAAGAATAGAAAAAAGCGAAAAGTGAGACAAGCCAAGAATAGAAAAAAAGAGAAAAGTGAGACAAGGTAAGAATAGAAAAAAGAGAAAAGAGAGACAAGGAAGGAATAGAAAAAAGAGAAAAGAGAGACAAGTTAAGAATAGAAAAAAGAGAAAAATGACAGGGTAAGAATAGAAAAATGAGAAAAGGGAGACAAGGCAAGAATAGAAAAAAGAGAGAAGGGAGACAAGGTAAGAAATAAAAAAGTGAAAACAGAGATAAGACAAGAATAGAAAAAAGAGAAAAATGAGAGAAGGTAAGAATAGAAAAAAGAGAAAAGAGAGACAAGGCAAGAATAGAAAAAAGAGAAAAGCAAGGCAAGGTAAGAATAGAAAAATGAAAAAAGAGAGACGAAGCAACAATAGAAAAAAGCGAAAAGTCTGACAAGGTAAGGATAGAAAAAAAGAGAAAAGAGAGACAAGGCAAGAATAGAAAAAAAGAAAAGAGATACGAGGTAAGAATAGAAAAAAGAGAAAAGAGAGACAAGGCAAGAATAGAAAAAAGAGAAAGTGAGACAAGGTAAGAATAGAAAAATGAGAAAAGAGTGACAAGGCAAGGATAGAAAAAAGAGAAATGAGAGACACGGTAAGAATAGAAAAAAGAGAAAAGAGAGACAAGGTAAGAATAGAAAAAAACGAAAAGAGAGACAAGGCAAGAATAAAAGAAGAGAAAAGAGAGACTAGGTGAGAATAGAAAAAAAAAGAAATGGGAGACAAGTTAGGAATAGGAAAAAGAGAAAAGAGAGACAAGGCAAGATTAGAAAAAGAGAAAAGAGAGACAAGGCAAGAATAGAAAAAGAGAAAAGAGAGACAAGGTAAGAATAGAAAAATGAGAAAATAGAGACGAAGTAAGAATAGAAAAAAGAGAGACTAGGTAAGGATAGAAAAAAGGGAAGAGAGAGACAAGGTAAGAATAGAAAAAAGGGAAAAGAGAGACAAGGGAATAATAAAAAATGAGAAAAGAGAGACAACGCAAGAAAAGAAAAAGAGAAAAGAGAGACAAGGTAAGAATAGAAAAAAGAGAAAAGAGAGACAAGTTAAGATTAGAAAAAAGAGAAAAGGCAGTCAAGGCAAAAATAGAAAAAAGAGAAAAGAGAGACAAGGCAAGAATAGAAAAAAGAGAAAGTGAGACATGGTAAGAATAGAAAAAAGAGAACAGAGAGACAAGGCAAGAATAGAAAAAAGAGAAAAGAGAGACAAGGTAAGAATAGAAATATGAGAAAAGAGAGACGAAGCAAGAATAGAAAAAAGGAAAAAGTCTGACATGGTAAGAATAGAAAAAAGAGAAGAGAGAGACAAGCTAAGAACAGAAAAAGAGAAAAGAGAGACAAGGTAAGAATAGGAAAAAGAGAAAAGAGACACAAGTTAAGAATAAAAAAAAGAGAAAAGAGAGACATGGCAAGAATAGAAAAAAGAGAAAATAGAGACAAGGTAATCATAGAAAAAGGAGAAAAGAGAGACAAGTTTAGGAGTGAATCAGAAAAAAGTTAAGAGGCACGAAATGAAAAAGAATGGAGAAATGAAAAAAAAGATAAGAACTGAAAAAATGAGAAAAAGGAGACTAGGCAAGAATTGAAAAGAAAAGAGAAAAGAGAGACTAGGCAAGAGCTGAAAAAGAAAGGAGAAAGAGACGCATGAAACGAAGAAGAAATAGAAAAGAGAGAAAGGCGAGAATTGAAAAAGAAAGGAAGAAAGAGAGAAAGGCAAGAGCGGAGAAAGAAGGAGAAAAGAGAGACAAGTTAAGAACTGAAAAAGAAAGGGCACATATCAAGAACTGAAAAAGAATGGATAAAAGAGAGACGGGCAAGAAATGAAAAAGATAGCTGAAAAGAGAGACATTGCAAGAACAGAAAAAGAAAGTAAAGACAGACAGGCAAGAACTGAAAAAGAAAGAAGAAAAGAGAGGCAAGAAATGAAAAATTAAGGAGAAAAAGAGAAAGGCAAGAACTGAAAAAGAAAGGAGAAAAGAGAGACATGGCAAGAACTGAGAAAGAAAGGGGGAATGAGAGAAAGTCAAAACTGAAAAAGAAAAGAGAAAAGACAGACTAGGCAAGATTAGGAAAAAGAGAAACGAGAGACTAGGCAAGAACTGAAAAAGGAAGAAGAGAAAGATAGACATGGAAAGAACTGAAAAACGAAGAAAGGAGAGACGAGGCAAGAACTGAAAAAGAAAGGAGGAAAGAGAGACGAGGCAAGAACTGAAAAAGAAAGGAGGAAAGAGAGACGAGGCAAGAACTGAAAAAGAAAGGAGGAAAGAGAGACGAGGCAAGAACTGAAAAAGAAAGGAGGAAAGAGAGACGAGGCAAGAACTGAAAAAGAAAGGAGGAAAGAGAGACGAGGCAAGAACTGAAAAAGAAAGGAGGAAAGAGAGACGAGGCAAGAACTGAAAAACGGAGAAAAGAGGGACTAGGCAAGAACTGAAAAAGAAAGGAGGAAAGAGAGACGAGGCAAGAACTGAAAAAGAAAGGAGGAAAGAGAGACGAGGCAAGAACTGAAAAAGAAAGGAGGAAAGAGAGACGAGGCAAGAACTGAAAAAGAAAGGAGGAAAGAGAGACGAGGCAAGAACTGAAAAAGAAAAGAGGAAAGAGAGACGAGGCAAGAACTGAAAAAGAAAGGGAGAAAGAGAGACGAGGCAAGAACTGAAAAAGAATGGAGGAAAGAGAGACGAGGCAAGAACTGAAAAAGAAAGGAGGAAAGAGAGACGAGGCAAGAACTGAAAAAGAAAGGAGGAAAGAGAGACGAGGCAAGAACTGAAAAAGAAAGGAGGAAAGAGAGACGAGGCAAGAACTGAAAAAGAAAGGAGGAAAGAGAGACGAGGCAAGAACTGAAAAAGAAAGGGAGAAAGAGAGACGAGGCAAGAACTGAAAAAGAAAGGGAGAAAGAGAGACGAGGCAAGAACTGAAAAAGAAAGGAGGAAAGAGAGACGAGGCAAGAACTGAAAAAGAAAGGAGGAAAGAGAGACGAGGCAAGAACTGAAAAAGAAAGGAGGAAAGAGAGACGAGGCAAGAACTGAAAAAGAAAGGGAGAAAGAGAGACGAGGCAAGAACTGAAAAAGAAAGGGAGAAAGACAGACGAGGCACGAACTGAAAAAGAAAGGAGGAAAGAGAGACGAGGCAAGAACTGAAAAAGAAAGGGAGAAAGAGAGACGAGGCAAGAACTGAAAAAGAAAGGAGGAAAGAGAGACGAGGCAAGAACTGAAAAAGAAAGGAGGAAAGAGAGACGAGGCAAGAACTGAAAAAGAAAGGAGGAAAGAGAGACGAGGCAAGAACTGAAAAAGAAAGGAGGAAAGAGAGACGAGGCACGAACTGAAAAAGAAAGGAGGAAAGAGAGACGAGGCAAGAACTGAAAAAGAAAGGAGGAAAGAGAGACGAGGCAAGAACTGAAAAAGAAAGGAGGAAAGAGAGACGAGGCAAGAACTGAAAAAGAAAGGAGGAAAGAGAGACGAGGCAAGAACTGAAAAAGAAAGGAGGAAAGAGAGACGAGGCAAGAACTGAAAAAGAAAGGAGGAAAGAGAGACGAGGCAAGAACTGAAAAACGGAGAAAAGAGAGACGAGGCAAGGACTGAAAAAGAAAGGAGGAAAGAGAGACGAGGCAAGAACTGAAAAAGAAAGGAGGAAAGAGAGACGAGGCAAGAACTGAAAAAGAAAGGAGGAAAGAGAGACGAGGCAAGAACTGAAAAAGAAAGGGAGAAAGAGAGACGAGGCAAGAACTGAAAAAGAAAGGGAGAAAGAGAGACGAGGCATGAACTGAAAAAGAAAGGAGGAAAGAGAGACGAGGCAAGAACTGAAACAGAAAGGAGGAAAGAGAGACGAGGCAAGAACTGAAAAAGAAAGGAGGAAAGAGAGACGAGGCAAGAACTGAAAAAGAAAGGAGGAAAGAGAGACGTGGCAAGAACTGAAAAAGAAAGGAGGAAAGAGAGACGAGGCAAGAACTGAAAAAGAAAGGAGGAATGAGAGACGAGGCAAGAACTGAAAAACGGAGAAAAGAGAGACGAGGCAAGGACTGAAAAAGAAAGGAGGAAAGAGAGACGAGGCAAGAACTGAAAAAGAAAGGAGGAAAGAGAGACGAGGCAAGAACTGAAAAAGAAAGGAGGAAAGAGAGACGAGGCAAGAACTGAAAAAGAAAGGGAGAAAGAGAGACGAGGCACGAACTGAAAAAGAAAGGGAGAAAGAGAGACGAGGCACGAACTGAAAAAGAAAGGAGGAAAGAGAGACGAGGCAAGAACTGAAAAAGAAAGGAGGAAAGAGAGACGAGGCAAGAACTGAAAAAGAAAGGAGGAAAGAGAGACGAGGCAAGAACTGAAAAAGAAAGGGAGAAAGAGAGACGAGGCAAGAACTGAAAAAGAAAGGGAGAAAGAGAGACGAGGCACGAACTGAAAAAGAAAGGAGGAAAGAGAGACGAGGCAAGAACTGAAAAAGAAAGGAGGAAAGAGAGACGAGGCAAGAACTGAAAAAGAAAGGAGGAAAGAGAGACGAGGCAAGAACTGAAAAAGAAAGGAGGAAAGAGAGACGAGGCAAGAACTGAAAAAGAAAGGAGGAAAGAGAGACGAGGCAAGAACTGAAAAAGAAAGGAGGAAAGAGAGACGAGGGAAGAACTGAAAAAGAAAGGAGGAAAGAGAGACGAGGCAAGAACTGAAAAAGAAAGGGAGAAAGAGAGACGAGGCAAGAACTGAAAAAGAAAGGGAGAAAGAGAGACGAGGCACGAACTGAAAAAGAAAGGAGGAAAGAGAGACGAGGCAAGAACTGAAAAAGCAAGGGAGAAAGAGAGACGAGGCAAGAACTGAAAAAGAAAGGAGGAAAGAGAGACGAGGCAAGAACTGAAAAAGAAAGGAGGAAAGAGAGACGAGGCAAGAACTGAAAAAGAAAGGAGGAAAGAGAGACGAGGCAAGAACTGAAAAAGAAAGGAGGAAAGAGAGACGAGGCAAGAACTGAAAAAAAGGAGGAAAGAGAGACGAGGCAAGAACTGAAAAATAAAGGGAGAAAGAGAGACGAGGCAAGAACTGAAAAAGAAAGGGAGAAAGAGAGACGAGGTACGAACTGAAAAAGAAAGGAGGAAAGAGAGACGAGGCAAGAACTGAAAAAGAAAGGAGGAAAGAGAGACGAGGCAAGAACTGAAAAACAGAGTAAAGAGAGACTGGGCAAGAATTGTAAAGCCGGAAAAAGACGAGAAAAGAGACGCGGTAAAAAAAAAAATTTGTAAAAGAAAATGAGTAAGTATGGAAGAAACAGAATCGTAAAAAAAAATCGCGAATTAAAAAAAAAACGCAAGAAATTGAAAAGAAAGACGGACTTGGGTGTGTGCAAAAGAGAACGACAATGGTTAATAGTTATTGTGCTTAATTCTAAATAGAGAAAAGATTAAAAAGGAAGATGAGAGAATAAAGGATCTACTTCCTTTTCTTCTATATGTTGTATATTTGCGATCATCGCTTTCCACGACTTCCTATCCTTTGTAGTTTTTAATAAATATTCACTTTTTGTTACTTTTCTTAAAATTTGCTCCGTCATCTATTTACTCAGGCTCTCTAGCTAGATTATTGCACTATTTTACTCTGTTTGTCTTGTTTTCAGTATGTTCTGTGAGTATCAAAGTTTCCAAGCCCACTTTCCTTATTATGTGCCCTTTCAACCGCCACTTCCAGACTTTAGGTGTAAATGTTTTGTTTCCATTTTTTCTAAAAACCTTATCGAACTCCGACCATTAGCTTCATGAAAGAAATACTCAACTCTTTTCATTCACGTGTCTTCTAAATAGTTGCTAGAAAGGAAAGTACATTAAACATTTATCTTGACCTATTTGCAATGGAGTGTAGGCGGATGAAATTGCACATAGAGAAACATGGATCTCTACATAGATTATATTTAAATTTGCAAGCCTTTATCAATAAACGTTTCTGTATTTCAGGTGCGAATAGGCAACAATGTAACATTGGACCAAATAGAATACGCAACTGTAATCAGGTTTCTTATTTGAAAGTCACTACAAACAGTTTTAGAGGAGATGGCAGCAATGTAGGCATCAGATGGCCCATCCCGGTCTTATCAAAACTGTTGTTGGTATTTCTAATGTGTTAGAATATAATGGTATTTTGTGTTTGAATTTTTGTCATCAGATGGTGGAATAGTTTCACCAGGGTACTAATTACATATTGTTGTCTTTATTATTAAATATCTTTTTATTTTACTTGTCCGCCCCCTGCCTCAGCACGTACCTTTGCACTTCGCCAATTCCTCATAAAACTGGACTATTTCGTTTTGATCGCGGGGAAAGAAAGAAAAGACATATTAGAGACGTTAATTGGCCTCAGTGAGAAAAGAAAGGAAGAAAGAAAGAAAAAAAAAGATAGAAGAAAAAAAAACAGAAAGAAATTCCCTGGTAATACATCTACCCGATGCGTTTGGTTAGGAGACACCAGTTATAATAATAATAATAATAATAATAATAATAATAATAATAATAATAATAATTGTGCTCATCCCTTCCTTTGTTAGTTCCATTGTTCGCACGAACGTTACACCCTACCAATTCCTAATAAATAATGGACTGTTCCGTTTTGATTGCCTGAAAAGAACTCCGACTTTCCATGCAAGAAGAAAGACATATAAGAAAGAAAGAAAGAAAGAAAAAAAAAGAAAAAAAGAAAGAAAAAAAGAAAGAAACACCAATACCTGATAAACAATGGACTATTCTCTTTTGATCGCATGGAAAGAAGAAAATATCAGAGATGCTACTTGGTTTCAGTGAAAGAAAGAAAGAAAGAAAGACAGAAAGAAAGAAAGAAAGACACCAAGACACCCTGCCAATATCTCATAAATAATGGGCTGTTCTATTTTGATTGCTAGGAAAGAATGAAAATGTCATATTTTTTTCAGTGAGAAAAAGAAAGAAAACAAAATAAAACAGGAAAATCGTGAAATTTTCACGGGCACTCCTAGTATATTTAAGATGTATTCATATGTTGAATAATACTTAATTTATGGCAGGATCTTTATTATTATTATTATTATTATTATTATTATTATTATTATTATTATTTACTTTCAGAAAATGTCGCTGAAAACATTAGTGGAATTAATATACCTTCAATGACTTCAGTAAGAAATATTTAACTATTTCAGCCAGAAGGCAGAGTATTATAAATATTTACTACAATAGAAGCTACTTTCTCTCTGATTCTTTGAGATGAGGATTTAACGTTATTAACAATATTTACATTCACACTATTGTCCTCATCTTTGTCGTTGTTATGACAACGTTTCAGTCATTGCACCTCCAGGTGTATATCGATCTTGATAACCTACCGGGAATTTGGAACTGAACCCATTATCTAACCTACGACAGTTATCTTTTCACTAATAATTTGGTGACAATAATCGTGAGTTCAATCCCTGGTCCAGGCAGTGTGTACTTGGACTCAGTGGAAACAGGGCCAGCAATAACGGAGAAGAACAATTAAAAATAACAACTCAATGAGATATATGAGAATAATTATAGAAAAGGCACCGGAAAATTACGCCGCTGCGTGAGAAAGTGACTGAAACCGAGATGCCAGGTACAGACCGATAACGTTGCAGATTCTTCTTTGGATAATCTATAGATATATAGCAGTAGTATATGACCAGATGTGGCAGCAATATTCGATGTATGGAGGAATGGTTGCATACTTCATTGTCTCACTGGATTTATTTAACCTTTACAGCTAGGCGATACAGAGAGAACTAAAATCTTGTCAGGATTTTTTATGAGAAGACATAAGATAGGCAGAAGACGGGGTTTTGATGGCAGACTTAAAGAGTAAACGGCAGAAACCCCTAGACAAGGTAATAAAGGAAAGTGAGAAGAAAGGACTAATCATCGAGTGTAAAAAGACAGAATGTATAATTGTTAGCAAGAAGGACAGTACAAGACTCGAGCTACGAATTGGAGACAAACAAGTACAGAATTTTAATAATCTGGGAAATGTTATAAAGAGGATTGAATATATGGTACCGAAATCTGAAGCTGCGTGAGATTAGAGAAAAGATGCCTTCCAAAAGTAAAATAAATGATCAATACATAGTAAAAGTTCATTAGAAACAAATTACTGAACTGCTATATAATATTCTTCTTTTATGTGCCGTGACACTTGAGGACGTATCCTTTGTAGTTCTCAATATGTTTTGTCCTTTTGTTATTTTTCCTAGACCCTGTTCTGCCACTTGCTTAAGCCCATTAAGTATGTTACGCATTGCTTTCCTTTCTCTCTCTTTCCCTCTATCCGCCTTGTGAATATGAGATCCCCAAGCCTTTTTTTCTCATTAAGTGTCCCAGAAATTTCAGCTGCCTCTTCCTGATGTTAAGTATAAGCTTTCTCCTTGCTTGCATCCTCTCCAAAATCTGATCGTTGCTCACATGTTCAGTCCACGGTATCCTGAGTATCCTTCTGTAGAACCATAGCCCCGTTGCTTCAAGCCTCTTCTTCATCTTTGAGGAGACCGTCCAATATTTGCTGCCGTAAAGGAGGACAGATATCACGTAGCAGTTCAGTATTCTTTTCTTTGTTACCAATTAAATCCTCTTGTCTCGTAGTACTTTCCCTAGCTTTTGGAATGGAGTTGATATGCTGTTAAACAAATTATATTAAAAGGAATATCACAGATGAAGAGGAAACTTGAGGCAACAGGGATGTGACAACAGAAGGATGCTGAGGATCATGGATAGATCATGATTGCAACGAGAAAGTTTTAAGAAAAATTGAAACGAACCTTGTACTTGAATCGGAAAGGAACAGTTGACATTTCTGGGACACGCAATGAGGAAAGAGGGCTTGGAGAATTTGACATTCACAGGACATAATGAAAGCAAGACAGAGGCAAACATCGAAAAACCTATCTAACACAAGGGATAACAGATGAAGGTCTGAGAGATATGGTAAACAAACATTGTTGAGAGCTACAAAGACGAGGAAGTTGTCGAGAGCCATGAACGCTCCGCCCTCCTGAAGAGAAATTGCACATAAAATTATTGAAGTTACTGCGTATTTACATCTTTTGAACACCTGCCAATGGCGACAGTGTTAAACGCGAAACTATCTCAGCCACACGCTAAACCCAATCGCTGCAGAGATAATAAACAATGATAACAACAACAGCGGCAGCTGTCAGAATATTTTTCTACAAAACATTGCTCTATTATTAGAAGTTATAAAAATAGTTGTAGCGTTTGCAATTGTGGCTTAATAATAGAACATAAGACAGCAAAATAACTGACGTCAAGTCAAGAGCACTTTTCTAGTTTAGTCAAATAAAAGACCAATCCTGATCAAGCCATCTGTTCTTGAAAAGCCACTGTCACAGTCGAGGAAAACATATAAGTACAAATTAAGATAGCTCACTTTTTTTAATTTATCTAAATTGCTTTAGATAGCAACAATAGTAGTAGTAGTAAGTATCCGTTTTTATCGTCAGATAAACGGAAGCCTACTATTAGGCTGGTGCAAAAATAATGTCGGTTTTTGACGTATTATTTAACGTGAAAAACCGACATTATTTTTGCACCAACCTAATACTAAATACACAGTTAGCGGCTTCTTTTGATCTAAATTTAATCGATTGGTGGTGAGTCTGGAGTATCCTCTCAAGGGTGCAATTCTGGGGGATGATATGTGGAGACCGTGGGCTGTCCAGACCAAATATCCCACGGGATACAACGAGCAGATTTAAGTATCGTGAAATATTCTCTGAATGTAAGTGTTCATCCATATTATTTTATTTACTTTGATTTCTGGTGTCTACTCATTTCTTTCTGGGTTCCGACCAGAGACCAAAGATCAGAAATAGCATCATGATATTTTCCTTTGAGCAGTTTTGAAAAGAAAATCGTACATACAGTACAATTTTTTCTATTTCATTAAGGCATGGGTTACAAGGGATTCCTTCAATGAGTCTATTGGAATCTTTTTCAATCAATCCGAGGGCTCCAACTACAACTGAAATTGTTGATGTTCCCATGCGCCACATTTTTGAGATTTCGATTTCAAGGTCCTTGTATTTTGATAGTTTTTTTTAAAGATCTTCAAAGATATATTGCAGTCTGCAGAGACTGTCATGCTAATAAGGAGGCACATTTTGGCATTGCGGTCTCTAATCACGATGTCAGTGTGATCAGATTTAGTTGTTTTGTCTGTGTATATTGTAAAGTCTCATAAAATTGTTACAGGTTCTATCTCCGTAACCGGGCCTGGGTGAGGTTCATACCAATTTCTTTCAGTTTCTTTTTCGTAGAAGTTGCAGAATAGTACTACTACTACTAGTGCTACGCTTAAATTCATAAAGTCTAGGTACCATATGGAAAAGAACATCAGAACAATTACCATTAAATTATTTATAGAAAAGGCTCCGGGAAGTTACGTTAAGGTGCTGGGAAAGGAGCCGAAGCCGAGATGCCAGGTCAGGACCAATAACATTGCAGATTCTATTTCGGATTTTATCAAGAATATCTAAATATAATACAGAAGCACCAGACCAGATATGACAGCAATATTCAAAGCAAAGACAAATGGTAGACTTATAAATATGTAAGATAGATTCCGACGAGAAAAATTGTATAGAATGACATAGTGAATCAATTTTTTTTGCTGCTGACTTAGCAGTTGATTTAATATACACTTTACACTTCATCTCAGCTGAAAAAGTTAATCCGAGAAGGCTCTCATTGGAGGTTAGCATCAGCCATGCAGATGGAAGGTAAAAAAGGTTTTCTTTCTGATGAATAAAATAGAGCAGTTTCATTTTTGAGGCCATAATATTAACAAGTCACTCCTTTACCCTTTTAAACACATATCTCCTTTTTGAGATCAGTTGCCAATTTGAAGATGTTTTGAAATAGGAAGCTGAAAGTTGCGTCAGTTGTTTCCGGAGCACTGGGAACGATATTTAAGTGTATAAGAAAAAAAAATGGAGGAGCCGGAAATGAGGGGAGAAATCGAAACTATCCAAATGGCAGCATTGCCCGAAACATCTAGCCTTCTAAGAAAAGTGTAAGAGTACTGAAGAAATTTACTGTCTCTTCATCTCTATTGTAAGAGGTCAGTTAGTCCTCGCATACGAGCGAGATATGCCCAAGTCGGGTACCCTGCTTACACTTGATATTTTGATTTGATTATCAGGGTAGACGACAGATGTTTACTTCGAGTAGTATGCTCATACTTTCTTCTTTCCTGGGTTGATTCTCTCCTCATTAAAGGTATTGAAGGTAAAAAAATTCTGGGTCGGCGTAATCCGCCTGATAGTCAGGGATCTGCAACATTGAATAAATCCTGAGGTTATCATACTAATAGGTGTATAATAGCGTGGCAGTTGTATTTTTATTTTGTTTGCTTTGGTTTATTTTCTTTTACGGTATATCAATTTCAATGTGCTGTTTAATGCCGACAATGTTTTTAAGATAGGTTCGTATGAATAGAATATAGTATTCTTTGTAAGAAATCAGTTTGTACAGAGGTTTTAATTTACGTATTTTTGTAAAAAAAAAAAAAAAGGTTTTTGTCGACAGTCAAATGTATTGCTGGTAATGTTTTTTTTTTCAAAAATGTATTGTTGATATTTTTTACTATAAATATATATTTTTTATACTTTCACAGTGTTTTGACTCCAGTTTTGGGGTTAACGATTTGCCTGCAGCTGGGACCATAACAGGTGGTACTACTTCGGGTCAGGGTAGATCTGGAAACAAAAGGTATTAAGATGTGGTTCCACGTTCCTCAAAACTTCCAGATCGGAGGATTTGCTGCCGGATGTAGTTTATCGTCATACCCAGAACGCTGCTTTTTTGTGAATGGGATCTTAACCGTGTTGTAGTTTTCGGTGAATCCACTCGATGAAGTGAACTAGTTAATCTATTAGTGCTGTTCTTTCTGAAAGCTGATTCTGTTATTACACATTTAGGCGCAAATAGCCTTGTGAAAGATATGAATCCATCTCTTCTCCCACCTAAGGGTTAAATAATAGGACTTGTATCTAAAAAAATGATACTTATTCTCAAAAAATCGGTAATGCAATATTCGCACGCAAAAATTTATTCTTATACTCCAAAATATGCATCGACTTTAAATAACCCACAAAGTGATGATAAACCGTAAAAAATAAATCATTCGATAGTTCTTTCATATAGCGTTAATAATTCCTTTCCTCGTCTTTTTCCTTTTCTAATATTCCGATATACCTAAACGTATTCATCATACACTCAGAATCTTCGCTAACTCTATCATTTACCGTCCATAGAACCAACTTATTTAACAACCCTCGGACTTGAGTAGTCCTTGGGCTTTGTATTAGGTGAAAATTTAGTAAAACAAAAGCTACTAATAACTAGAATGCTCAATGACTGAGGATAATAATAATAATAATAGTAATAATAATAATAATAATAATAATAATAATAAATTTTCAAAAAGCTATCAAGCTATCAAAATACAAGGACTTTGAAATTGAAATCTCAAAAATGTGGCACATGGGAACATCAACAATCCCCGTTGTAGTTGGAGCCCTCGGATTGATTGGAAATGAGTCCAGAAGACTAATTGAAGGGATTCCTGAAATACAAAAATTTTTTCTCACGAGTACAGCCCACACCTTATGAAGGACTCTTTCTATGTAAAATATGTCTTTTTTCTTGTTTGTTTGTTTTTTTTTTCAGTGGAAAATATGATGCCATTTCTAACCTTAGGTCCCTGGGCGGGAACGGGAAAGAAATGAGAAAACCAAAGGAACCAAAGGAAATAATAATAATAATAATAATAATAATAATAATAATAATAATAATCCAACTTGATTAAAAAAGAATACAAAAAAAGACATGTTAGGGTAGGAACAATGATACATTACAAATTGTGCAAACTGTTCGAGTACATGAAAAAAAAATCATAGCCTAGGAACACGGTATCTAAGCACAACACAACATCCAAGTGAGAAGATCAGGTCTGGTAGTCTTAAAAATATAGCAACTTTTGCTGTGCAACAGAACTTGAAAGCGACATGTTGGTTTCACGACGACAACATTATCAAGAAAACTTACATTACACATGTGGGCTTCAAGCTCTTTATCTTGGTAACTGTGAAAAATGTATCTCAAGAAGTTTAAGAGAGTCCCTAAAGCACTCGGAAATTTGTGTTAAAGCTGAAGAATCGACATTGAATCTATAAGGGGTTTACAAGAATAGGGAGGTGCGATAAATTTGAGGTGACTTACTCTTGTTTTAACGCATCAAGAACGACCAGACATCTAGTTGATTGATAGAATGACACGTTTTCTACGGCTTATCAACCCTTAGCAGGTTATTTAAAGCCAGAAAATATTTTTTAAATTATAAGATCACCGAAGTTAAGCAACGTCGAGCCTGGTCAGTACCTTGATTGGTGACCACATGGTAATACCAGTTGCTCTAAGTTTGGATATGCGAGTGGGGTAAGTCTCGAAATGATTGTTTGATTTGTTTTTACGGCTTATCAACTCTTTCCGTCATATTTCTTTCTTTTTATGTGACGTAGGCGATCATGGTTCTCCACCTCCATCTATTCATTGCAGTTATCAACAAGTTCCGGCCCTCTGCTTCCTCCCGCAGATCCCGTTCTGTCATCCATTTGCTTAAGCCTGCCAGGAATGTCACGCGTTGCTTTCCTTTGTCTCTCTTTCCCTCTATCCGACCCGTGAGTATCAGATTCTCCAGGTCCGCCTTCCTCATTATGTGCCCCAGAAACTTCAGCTGTCTCTTCCTGATGTTAAGTATAAGACTCCTCACTGTTTGCAATCTCTCTAAAACCTCATCGTTGTTCACACGCTTGGTCCATGATATCCTTAGCATCCTTCTGTTGACCTCTGTCACCCCGAGTCTCTTCTTCATCTTTGAGGAAATCGTCCAACATTCGCTGCCGTAAAGAAGCAAAAATGTCACGTAACAGCTCAGTATTCTTTTCTTTGTTGCCAAAGATATCCTCATGTCTCGCAATACTCTGCCCAGATTTTGGAATGTGTCCTTGGCCATCCCAATGCGTCTATGGATCTCAGTGTCGCAGTCCTCTGTTAAAACGCTTCTCAGATATTTAAACCTTCACGTCTTCTTGATTCTAGTGTCCCAACCTGCAAATCGCATTTCGGGCTCTTAAATGCCGAAAAGCCAGCACATCATTGAAGTGAGAAAATCAAACCTGATGCTTTTAAAAATATAGCACCTTGCACGGTAGCTGAGAAAAAATAGTTTGTAAAAAGTTTTTGTTATATAATAATAGAATAGTGATATAAGTCTTACTAATTAACCCATAGCTTGGAGGAGAAGATGTGAATTCATACTTTTTCCAAGTATATATGCGTGTTAGTGAATGCCGAGTCATCATCCATTACATCATCTGCACATCCAGCTTCACAGGACCTGATATTCAAAAGCCGTTACCAATCTAACTACTGACCAGACTCAATATTGCGTAATTTCGGTGATCCTACGGGAATCGGTGTTTCAACGTGATGCGGCCATGAATAGACATCATGCAAATGCATGAAAGAAATTAATAATGATGATGATGATGATGAGGATTATGCGTGAGCATTTTTCTACAATCTGTAAGGCATATGTGGCATTCTGAAAGTGGGCAGAGGCAGGGATTTGTGTGGGTGTGAGACGATGATCAGCAGACGCAGCAGATGCTCGAAGATAGAGTAACCGTGGAAATCTATTCTTAGGAAATCACCGACATGTTGTTTGAGGAGAACGCTGAATGGGATTGCTTTTCCGCTTCTAATATGAAGCACACTTTTCGCCTAGCAAAGGAAGCACAGTTTTATCATCTGTTTCCCTGCTCTGCCAATAAGGTCGAAGCAATCGCCAGTGTTTGTCAGTCATACACAGGCTGCTAAAAGAGCAAAGAACACTTCATATTGCTAGTGTCTTCAAGGTAAAACTGGGTTCCATGAGGTAGGCACTGGCTTTGCTGCTCCCTTTGCTCTCCACTGAAATATATATATATATATATATATATGCTATTTACCAATAGCTGGAGGGAGAAGAGGATTCACACCTTTCCCAAGATGAGTGAATGTAATGGATTCGACTGGAATTCGAACTCGGCTCTCCGATTCCTCAATCCAAGCCGCTATCCATTACTCCACCGTGCCTCCAACAGACTGGGTTCTATAGCCTTGGATGGCAACTGGTCTAGGAGAAGGACAATTCTGAATTCAAAACCTGCGGAGGGTCGTTTGGGGACCTTGTCGCACGTACTACACCAGGTCACTGTAATCGGTCCTTCAAAAAGCGTGGATGGTCCTGCACGAAACCTTCACCACTATAATCAAATCTCATATGCTGTTGTCGGGCTGTCGGTTTCCTGGGATCTGATCTGCTTGACCCTCATACGTCGAATTCGACGGGAGAGTCGAGTATATATATATATATATATATATATATATATATATATATATATATATAGCTGGCCACTCGTATTCGAGGATACCTGTCTCCTGGGGCGATTAGCCGATCCCTATTGCAGACGCTTGCTCAGGCGCATTTGTGTTTATTCAACACCCACAAAGCCCACCTGTGGTTTACACTGCAACTATGCTGAGCAAACCTTAGTTACAGTTTCTGGGAAAGAGCGTGTTATCGAGCGTGTTATCGAGCGTGATCAACAATTTGCTCTCGGCCACAATGACTTGTGACTTCGTACTAGCACAGCTTTCGACGGCACCTAAGTGTTCCGTCGACCCAATTTCATGCTCAAGGCTTGAGACAACACGTGGTATGGCCCTTTAAAGGAACTTTCTCATGTTGCTGCATAATATCAGGAAGTCTCCTTCCCAACAAATTGGGATTCGAACCCGGGTCTTATTGTCAGAAACCACTCGGCCACGTGCCCATTCAAATCACACACACACACACACACACACGCGCGTGTGTGTATTTTGGCAGCATTTTCATTGAGGCAAGTATCGTTGAATAATTTAGACAAGTTTTGTTGCTTATTGTCAACAGGTTCCTTTTATATTCTCGTATGAATTTTCTGGTGTTGTTATTAAAAGAAAAGAAGAAATTATCGTTTTGATACATATTGTTTCGAGTAATTTCGATATTAACACAATGTCATCCTCAGGGTGTGCTTTTAAGACAAAAATTTAGTGTTCATTATTTTTGTCTTAAAAACACCCCCTTATATATCAAGAAGAATTTTAGGGAAATTCTCCATAATGTGTTTGATCATAATTTTGATTTAATGAATGCTACTCAAATTAAAGGAGAAAGCAATTTACTGTGGGGAAATATATAGAAAGTGCTTTAATCGCTAGATCATCTAAATTAATTTTTGTGTCCAGGTCCTTACAACCTTTCACTTTCCTTGGCAGATATTCTATTATCACAATGGGGGATATTTAATAACAAAAGTAATGGAAACATGAACAAAAAGTAAAAATCTCAGTGAAATCGGCTGCATCATATACACAAAACATATATTTAAAAAAAATTAATTTGTGTTCATAATTATCAGCACCCTCAATCCTTTGTACCCATGTGTCGTCGCATCAGCGTAAACATCACTTGAAACACGAAAACATTTTCCACTTATCTCTATCTCTAAAAGGCAGGATGTGTGTGTGTGTGTGTGTGCGTGTAACGAATGCACGGCTGCAATTTTCGACGGATTTGCACCAAAATTTACATGCACATGCTCCAAGTTAGCGGAAAGACCAAGCACGACATTGCATTTCCCAACTCCCATCGATAGTGGAAATAATCGATTTTTCATGCTTCTACGGCAGTTTTCATCTAGTTTGCGGCCATTTTGTACTGGCTAGAGTGAGAGCCTATAGCTGGCTGACACAAATAGACAGGAAGATTCTATTGGCCAGCGTGAGAGCCAACAGCTGACTGTCACGAATATTAATTAGCATGCTGGCATGCAAAAAAAATTAATACCTGCATTCGTCACAAGTGGGAAAAAATTAAATCTGCATGGCACTTTACTCCAATTGGCTAATTCGCTTGCTTAAACTCAACGTTGATTCTGATTCCGCAGAACTGGGTTGGTGTGAAAGAGTATTAGTTATTAACATTCTTTTTTCATTCGGTTTTTCCAGTTACGAGTCCTTTTTTTTTTAAAGTTGATCGTTTTTGTGTTCATTTTTATTTTGCTAGTATATATATATATATATATATATATATATATATATATATATATATATACGTATATATATATAGTGAACATTGAAGTCAACAGAGTCAAAACTTGATTTATTATATATATATATATATATATATATTATAAATTAATTCATTTAAAATATGTTTTTTTTCGCTACACAGTTCTAACCATGTTTCAAAAATGGAAGCTGAAAGCTTCGAATTTAATTTTGTAATTAAATTAAAGACATTAGTTTCATTTCATCCTCAAGCGAATTTTGGAGTAACTTTTAAAATTACTGGGTTTTAAAGACACAGCAAAATTCATAATTCACGTTGCCAAGGATACAGAGAAATCCAATTAAACCAGACAAGGGGTGTTTGCGTGTTCATTATGTCTATATTTTGATGTATCAGTTATTAGTTACGTTTTGGTAGGTGTAGGGATGTATTTTTCAATGAAATCTGACATCCGTTAAATGCATATCGTCTGGATTTTTTAAAATTTTATTGTTAACGGCAACAATTCTTACGGCATTTTTTCTATTTGTATATTTGGGATGTATTAATTTATAATATTAATGCTCTGTAAATTAACATTGAGCACTATTTTGTAAAAATAAATATATCTATAAGAACACCGGATTATATATCTTACTGTTCTTTCTTTATATATATATATATATATATATATATATATATATATATATATATATATATATATATATCGTATCCAAGAATTTAACTAATCACTACTTTTATGATGGCAGCGTTAGTGACAAAATTCCTCACAGACTTGCAGGTTCAGGACTAGAAGCATCGAGTTTCACCAAAAGCGAGAACTTTTAAAGGGTACATATACATTCGAGCATCTCCCCCGGATGGTATCGAAGACTGAAGCCAAATCGATTATTTTCCCATTGGATCACAGCTTTTCATCAGTAATATATAAATTATGTTATGTATTTTCACAGTAAAATTGGAATTAAACAACGGACATTGAACAGATTTTGTGTATAGATTTATATGATAAATATGCTGTGTAAATTTTAGCTTATTTGTTTTTATTCAAAATATTTAAAATAAGTATTTTGCTCTGCTAGATTTTATTATGCAATTCGGGGGATGTAAATAAATAAATATATATATATGTATATATATATTTTTTTTAAGCGTTTCACCCCAAGCGAGGCGTGAAGCCACTAGGATGCAGGCGGTTACAGAAAATTTGGAGCAAGATCAGACAGGAGGGATAGAAGAAAGGATGAGGAGAAGGATAGTGGATAGATCAAGGCAACTGGAAATGTCGATTGACATTACATTTGAATAGTTGGAGATTATAGCTCTCAGGGAAACTGGAATAGGGAAGGGAGTTCCACAGGCGAGAGGTGCGATACATCAAGCTATTGGAGTAGAAGAGACGGCTACATTTAGTAGTTTCGACAGTGAAAGGGTGAGAGCGGGATGCCAACCTCGTAGGGCGCTTGAATTCATGAAGTCTGGGGATGCAGCTCCTCGGAGCAATTACCATGAAAATATTTGTAAGAAAAAGACAGAGACAGGCAACGGCGCGTCTGTGAGAGAGCGACTGTATACGAGATGCCACAACAGAGCCAATTATATTGCATATCCGCCTCTGGAGCTTATCAAGAACCCCGAGGCAAACAGAAGGGACTCCAGACCATATATGGCAGCAATACTCCATGCAAGGGCGAATTGTTGATTTGTAGATCTGAAGGATCGATTCCGGGGAGAAAAATTTCCTGGCGCGGCACAGGGAGCCAACTTTCCTTGCGGTGGACGAAGCAATTGACTCAATGTATTTTAGTGCTGTAATTAATTAATTACTTTTTTATTTTAATTGAAAAGATACAAATACTCATGGTTATTAAAAGACCTACATCCTTTCAAAGTTAATCAAGATATTCTGAAATCATTGGTTGATGGGATGAGACGTGAAAAGTTTAAAGGTCATGAAAAGCGGATTGACCAGCCTGAAAAATTTGAGCCTGATGTTGTGAATGTAAGCAGTGAGCAAAGATGAAGAATATAAGAACTGTCTAAAGATATGAAAGCAGGCAAACTTACTAACGATGAGAAACATGAAAGTAGGGCGAAGTATATATGGGAATTGAAAACAAGTTAAAACTGTAAAAGAAATGTCATTGCTTTCCATAGTTAATTCACTGGAATAAGAATTTGGGAAATAATATATCTGAAGTAGACAGCAGGTTTATATGCTAGTATTTTATTTAATTAGCCAGGCTTGTAATCGTCAATAATATTTTCATTTCATGGATCTTATTTCTGCATTGTTAACTATGATAATCTTGTTTATATTATTTTATTTTTTATTTCTGTTTTAGTAAGAAGGTCGATAATGCTTTCGAAATTGTATACATTTCGCACTGTTATCGAGAACAGTTTATATTATGGGATTATAGTCATTCCATTTCGTATGTGAACAACTGGAATTTGTTGATACTTAGGGAAGGTTGAATCTCATTTTAATTTTCATCTCTACCACTTGATGGCGCCACTGTTAACCTCATTTCGAGCAGAAAATTGTCCCCCATTTTCCCCTTAATTTAACTTGTATTTGTGTAAACATTTGGACGAGAAACGTTTCATTTTTTTTAATCTCGTTCCTACTTTATGATGTAATGCGTTGTTGATTATACTGTAGTTAATATTTACAAGAATGGGCAATAAACAGAATATATACTGCATAGCAAGAAGCTTCTGTGATAACATTTTCTTGGAACACAATGTAAATACAACTCAGTGTTTGGTGTTGCTTATTGCAAAAGTAGGGCTGTTTGGTACGCTGTATCAAAATGTCTCACTAATTGTATGAACTCGCCACAGTAAAGAAAATAAAAAAACAGAGTAGTAATTGTGGGCACAATCCTAACAAAATTAGATGAGCAGATGATACAGTGTGGATAGCAGCCACAGAAAAAAAACTGCAGGTATTCCTAGACAAGATAGTCAAGGAAAGAAAGAAGAAAGGCCTAGCTATCAATTATAGGAATACAGAATATATGATCGTTATCAAGAGGAATAGTCTAAGATGATAACTAGGATGTAGAGAAATGAAACTACCAGTGGAATGAATAAAAAGAGATAAGAGGAAAAACTATTCTTAGCCGACGCGTTTCGTCTTTGGTGGAACTTTATCAAGGCAAATGTAAGGATTTATTTTGTTGTACGTGTTTATATACAAAAGTCGAGATGTCTTTGGTTTATAAAAGCTTTTACATTTTAGAACGTTCATGAATATTTATCAGTTGGCTGAAAGGTCAGTCAAAACGTGTGGTCGGTGCAAAATGTCATAATTCAAAGTCTTGCAAAAATGTAAACGTGTAATATTCAAGATTTGTTTTAAATGAATATTTTTGGGATTCTGATTAGATTGTTATGCTATGAGATTGACGTATGTGTTGTACATCTTCAAAAAACATGAGGTGATCGATTTACCCGTTTTCTTTTGATTTTTCAACATATTTCTGGTTGTTTGATTGTGTGTGATGACTTGGGAAAGTAGTACACCCTTGTGCAAATTAACTGAAACAATATATATATATATATATATATATATATATATGTATATATATATATATGTGTGTGTGTGTGTGTGTGTATGTATGTATGTATGTATGTATGTGTATATATATATATGTATGTATGTGTATGTGTGCATATAATTGAATATTGTTTAGATTGTGATTAGATTGATACTCAAGCCGTGATAAACCGTGAAAAACGAGAAAAACGATCACTTTCTCTTAAGCAGTAGCAAAAGATGGTAATCGTGCATGATGACACGTTTAAATGTTAAACATGGATCCGACAGAAAAGTCAAGAGACGCCTAGCGGTCAGCATTGTAATTAGTGGCTGAGTGTCAGGATGCCTTTCCTTTTATTTCTTTCAATGGCAAACCGTTGATTGGGCTGCGGGTTGTAAAGTCAATATAAATGTTAATTTTTGTCTAATTCTCACGGACTCCCTGAAACCCATCTATGGACCTCCCCTAATGGTTCGTGGATACCAGGTTAAGAAGACCTGCCATAGACGGAACATGTGAGCAATGAAGAATAATACATAGGTACATATCATCTAGCAGTAAAACAAATAAATTAAACTCATCATTTATTGTAAAAACCTAAAAAACCTTCAACATTATTACAATGATACACAAAATAATCAAAACTTCAACAAACCAATGATGTTTATGAATTAGATGTTCCACTTTGTAAATGTTTTTAAACTATTAATAATTCATGTAGCATATACATTGGTTTCACAACCACTATATTATCGCACAGATTAACGTGTCATTTATCAGATAATAGCTCAATTAAATTGCATATCACCAATCCTTATTGATAACACAAAGATATTATATTTATCTATAAAACAGATGTCTGTGTGTGTGTATATATGCGTGTGTGTATGTATGTGTGTATGCTATTTATGCACGTCCACATTTCTCGACCGATTTCGATTAAATTGTACACACATATTGCAAATTTATTAAAATTAGTCAAGACCAACTTTTCAATCCCCCGACCCCAAGGTTTTAACAGAAAAATTGATAAAACTGAAGGTGGGTAGGATTTTTTGCAAAAACCAAACAATGTTACACACGAACAAAATTTTTATTGGATGAGCTGATATTCTTTGCACTTAATGCAAAACATCGCTCATGTTACAAGGTTTATGTAGAGTGCTTGATAGTTTTCTTGCGACATAGGCTTCATACAAAAATTGCAAAAAAAAATGAAAAAATCGGGTTTTTCGTACTACTTAGAGTAAAAACTGCTGACTTTTATCCGATTTTCCTCAAACATGTTTGCCACCATGCAAGAAATAAGACTGTGTGGTTTTAGTCCTACTCACTCCCAAGCGTATAACAAAAAACCTCGAAAAACTGTTCAAAAGCCCATTTTCCGGCCATATCTCCCTGGTTTTTATCCAATGTTTTCCAAATTTGCCTTATAAATTACATGTGACACAAACTTGTTTGTGAGAATGTTTGGTTCAGATTATTTTAGTTAAGTGGATGAAATCTGTGACAAAACAGATCTAAAATCGGCTTTTGCAATTTAGCCAATATTTTCTTCCTATGCTTCCATCCTACATTGGAATTCGAACAATATTTGATGCAAAGTTTGTTTGAGAAGGATTACCAAAGTGTTAAAAGGGAAAAAAATCACGAAGAACCTCTTATTAATCCCAGTATTACAGTAAACGTGCGAAGAAGGAGAGGGGCGTTCATGCGTTTGCATTTGAATCAAGCTCTGACGCTTCATCCCTGTTTTTGTTTGATTTTTACATTTATGAACAATGCCATACTATTTGAAAGTTATTACGCCCATAGGAAATTTACTGAATATCTCAAACATTGAAACAATTTAACCTCAAGCAACGATCACATGTAGACAAGCATGTTGTAAATGTTTAGAGATGTTAGACATGTCATTAAAATGAAACCTCAACTGCCGAGACAACCTTGTCTAAATTATTCAATGAAACCTGCCAGTATACGTGTGAGTTTGCGTGTGTGTTTTATGCGCGCACATGTCTGTTCGTGCTGCACATGAAAGTTTAAGCCTATAGCAAGGTTGAAAAGCCACATTCGCAGTGTCCATATTTGAAGATCTATTAAATGATGATATCAACTTACAGCCATAACACATACACACTCGTGTATATATATATATATATATATATATATATATATATATATATATATATATATATATATATATATATATATAGTGGTAACAGATCATTTTTCAAACATATTTTTTAAGTATAACAGGCAACGAATGTCTATTATGTTTTATCATGAGTCTTTACAAACGTCGTATAATTGAATCGAACCTCTATCCTTCACGGAACCGTCATATAGCCTGATATGCTATATCATTTAGCTACAGGGGAAACTTCTGTTTAACAAGGTCAAATTACTTCCTCTGTAGCTAAATGGTATAGCACGTTTGGATATATGACGGTTTTGACTGGAATACAAGTAGGATTACTGTCGGAGGACACATATTTTCTATGAAATTTCTCGGACATTCAGGTCGATAAATGTTTTATACTGTTTATTATAAACAGAGCATTTACTTAAATATTTTTATCTATAAAAATAACGTATAAACAGAGAATATATTAAATAATTGTCGGACTTAGACATTATCCTAAATTTTCGCTTGAGGATGAAACAGGGCTTGATACTTTAACATAATTTAATTTAAATAATTATATTGAAGTTTTCAGCTCTCGTTTTTGAAACTTTAGAACTCTTATGTAGCGAAGGAATCATATTTAAAAAAATACTTATATATATATATATATATATATATATATATATATATATATATATGGCGTATATTTTGGCAGCATGATTTTATTAATACATGCCTCATTAAATAATTTAGAGAAGTTTTGTTTACTTATTTTTAATAGTTTCTTAGCATCCTTATTAAAGGAAGAAAGAAAATTACCATGTTGATATATATTCATTTTATTCCGAATACTTTCAACATTATCACAATGTTATGATCAGGTTTTTTTTTCTAAGACAAAGATTTTTATGTTCATCATTTTTATAAAGCAAAATTGTTGTGTTCATCTGAAAAATGATTTTTTTACGTGTAAAGTGAAAAATGCTAGTGTTATATACTGTAAATTTTAAAATTTTATCATGTAGACACAAGTACAAACGTCAAGGGAGGTAACAAAGTTATTGTAATATCTATATATTATAAAAGAGAAAAATATATTTAAAACTAGATATTTTAAACTGTCTACTGTAAACATTTTAAAACATTTGTGTAGTATTCATAATTTTATTTTGAATCCTATTAAACATAATAGACAGAACTAAAATTATTTAATGAGACATGACTTATATATATATATATATATATATATATATATATATATATATATATGTGTGTGTGTGTGTGTGTGTGTGGGTGTGTATATATGTGTGTGTGGGGAGGGGGAGGGTATTTCGGTAGAAATCCTTCTTTCATGCACGTTTCATTGAATACAACCGACAAGTTGCTTTGATTTATTTTTTATACAATTTCTCATGTGATCCAATATTTTTTTCTTTTCGGGTGATAAATTATATAAAAACAGTCCAATTGTTCTTTTTATCCGAGCGCCTTCGGCTATATATTTACCCATTTTCAAGGTTGAAATATATTAACTGTTAACAAGAAATAGATTGTTGCATGTATGTATTTATATAATATTTTCATTTTCAAAACACCGTCAAGATATTGTGTCCATGTTCATAGTTGATATTATTGTGTGTTGTTTTGATTGTTTTTATTAATAAGGCTTCCATTATTTTTAATCTACATGCAAAAACGGCTAAAAACAATTTGATGTTGCTTTTGTGAAGGGAAACTCTGTTGTTTAGTGATTGGCTGATACATATATATGACTTCTTGCATTTTGTGCATTTAAGTGCATAAATCACATTTTTAGAGTTGCTGTTTAAATTTTTATTTATTATGAATGTTATTTTGTTTTGTTTTTTTAAGTGTAGGAGTTTCCTTCTATAATGATATCGCAAACCGCACATTTTTTGTTGCATTTTTTGACCCTCTGTATTGTGTTGTTGGGTGAATTTCGATGAGGTTAATATGAGTTTCAGGTTTTTAGATTGGCGTTTGCTTTTAATTATTTTGGTTGTGTTTCGTATATTTTTGAGTTTGTTATTCATGTCAAGTAGGTCTAGAATACTGGATTTTTCTTGCTGTATGTTGAGACATATGCTAGAGTTTGTTCGACGTTATCTTTCTTTGGATTTCGTAGTTGGTCTAAAGAAATTTTTTGGGCGAGTTCAAAACCTTTGTCTATTAATGCTGTGGGGTAGCTTCGTTTTTTTAGAGTTCTATGTAGTTCTTCTAAGCGGGTTTTTCGGAGGTATTCGTCAGCTACTATAGTACAAACTCTACGTGCTAGAGAATAGGGCTGGATTTTAGGCAGCTTTTTGGGTGGTGGCTCTTGAAATGAAGATATTGTTTGTAGGTTTTTGGTAAATATCTGGGATTATGTGGTTGTTTCTATTTCTAATGAGTATATCTGAAGTAGAGTGTGGAATTGGTTAATATCGTCCCATGAGGATTTCCAGAAAATGAAGCAATCATCTAAGTTTCGTTTCCAAGATTTAGTGAAGTGGGGTTTTATAGTTTCCCCATATATTTGTTCTATCTCTTCATAGAGGTTTTCCTCTAGGTAAGCTAATATTAGGGTGGAATATGTTGGTGCCATCTTTGTTCCCATTGCGGTACCTAGGGTTTGGATATAGGTTTTCTTGTCAAATTCAAAATTGTTATTGTTTAGAATTAGGTCTATACTACCGATAATGAATTCCATAGTGAATCTGGGATGTAGTGTTTCTGGATGTTTTTCAATCCAGAATGAGATTGAGTTATTCAGCTAGAAAGAGAACAGGCTAATATCGTTTTGCGTCAGCACCACTATATCTTCCCAATTGAGAAATGGTGAGAGGAAAAAGATCAATCAGCTTATATATATAGAGAGAGAGATCAATCAGCTTATATATATATATATATATATATATATATATATATAGAGAGAGAGAGAGAGAGTGAAAGAGAGAGAGAGTGAAAGAGAGATAGTCATAGATAACACAATGATCACTGTTTATGCTGTCGACATAAATAAACCTCACATCCAAACTTATAGCACCTTCTATTCCTAAGCTATCACCCATCTAGTTACTGACCAGGATCCACGTTGCTTAACTTCGGTGATCTTACAATATAAAGCCCTTGGACAATTTTGCTGTTACACCCGTTATATATATATATATATATATATATATATATATATATATATATATATATATATATATATATATATATATATATATATATATATAGAGAGAGAGAGAGAGAGAGAGAGAGAGAGAGAGAGAGATAGATAGAGAGAGATTGACAGAGAGAGAGAGAGAGAGAGAGATAGAGAAAGAGAGAGAAAGTGAAATAGATATAGTGACAGAAGTGTACCGTGTTGTAGTTCGCATTCAGAATTCCTCTGGTCTATTGTATCCAGTAACACAACAATCACTGTTTATGCTGTCGACATAAAAGGAGACAACATAACATAAGCTTTTTGATGATAAGAAAAAAGTAAGGATTTGTTTATTTTTCTGGCGATAAAATAATTTATGACATCAGCAACTCCCGTTTTTTTTTTTTTTTTTTTTTTTTTTTTTGCCTATGTCGTCCATTTTATGATTAACGGATTAGTACGTCTGCTTATCCCAGGGAAAAGAAATGCACAATTTGGTTCTAAAACCTGGTTGCAGATTTACTCTCTTTCGTTGGAATATAGAGTCCAATTAATATCGCATTTTTACAATTGCATCCAGTAATATTACGAGATACAATATAAACCTTCTTTTATATAGTTCTCTCATGACTTGGACGTTCATGGCTCTTCACAACTTTTTTTTATTATCTACGATCACTGAAGTTAAGCAACGTCGAACATTGTCAATACCTAGATGGATGACCGCTTGGGAATACCAGCTTGGATGTGCGGGTGGTGTAATGGATAATGGTTCAGAATTGTTAATCGGAGAGCCGAGTTCCAATTTCTGTTATTTTCGGTATATACAACTACTCGCAAATATCCTTGGAAAGGTAGAATCTAACTTTCCCCGCACACCTACGGGTTAATTAGTAAGACTTGTATCACTAAACCATTATTATCTCCCGAAAACTTCTTACAATCTAAAAAAAAATATTTTCTGCATTTAAATAACCTGGAAAGAATTGATAAGCCGTGAAAAAATCAATCACTCATTCCTAGCCATTATCCATTACACCACCCGCACATCCAAACCTCCAGCACCTGGTAATTCCCAAGCGGTCACCCATCTAGTTACTGACCAGGATCCACGTTACTTAACTTCGGTGATCTTATAATCGAAAAATATTTTATGGCTTTAAATAACCTGCAAATGTTTGATAAGCCGTAGAAAACGTGTTAATCAATCAATCAGCCAGATGTCTGGTCGCTCTTGATGGGGTTAAAACAAGAGTAAGTCTCCTCAAATCTATCACACCTACCTCAGTATTCTTGCAACGATTTTATAAAAGAAACCATTTCTAAAAGAATTTAATTCATTCGTGAATAAGTCCTGAAAGTTTCATTTAAATCCGACAATTCTATGATTCTTGCCAGTATTTCCAAATCAATTTTTCACGGCAAAAAGCCGCTAAAACTTGCTATGCTAATTTATAGTCAATCCGCTGACGCAAGAAAAACCCAAATTTCAAATACTTGCATTGTTTGCACTATTCGGAGAGCTATCCTCATTTTCATTGACATATTAATAACGTCTCGGCCGTTGTACGCTCATGCCTTCTTCAGGTGATTGGAATTTCGATTCGAACCCTTTATTTCGTACACCGGGGTAGATTGTTTTAGTTCCACGTGCCATGCCTCTTCTGGATGTCTCTGATATCTCCATTTAATTCAACTCTCCAAGTTTTGGTTCACCATTGCTGTGGCCTGTTATTGAACTCACAGCGCTTTCGATCTAGTCACTGGATATAATCAACGTCTTTATCCAGTGTAATAATGTAAATAAGGTAAGTAATCATAATACCTCATCTGCGAGATATAGACAAAATTTCGAATGTTCTAAAAGGAATTAAAAATATAATTAAATAATTAAAAATATGGTCTTTCCTCTTAATAATAACAAAGATTTTGACGATAAAATCTAGATTTTATCAAGTTTCGGGAATTTTCCTCCAACCTATGCCCTTTTTTCCAGCGATTTTATGGAAGTACCTAGTTTATAGCAATACGAAATAATGTTGCATAAAAAAATTCTATTTAACAAATTACTGTGTTTAAGTTTTGGTTAGGATGAATGAGAGGCGTGTATCCCTTAAGTGGGTAACTGGGGTCTTCTTTTGCATGACAGTCTTGCGCTGGTTCATTGGTAACAGCAACCCTCGACAACAGGAGTGGATTGCCCAATAGAAATATGGGAATCAAATTTGATGCTTGTCAGTGGGCACTTTTATTTTTACTTGTCCTACAGTCATCGACGAAATGATTAGCCATCAATTTTGAATATTTTTATCCATTTCTCAGAATCTAATGCCCGTATGATGCCAGGTTTTGTTTATATGTTAATAAGCATCAAATATATATATATATATTTATTAAAGATATTTTTATGTTTAACGTTCTTTTTATAGATACAAGTATTTAAGTAAATGCACTGTTTATAATAAACAGTATTAAATAACATTTACCGGCCTGAATGTCCGAGAAATTTTCATAGAAAATATTCGTCCTTTGAAAATATTCTATGAAACTTTCTCGGACATTCAGGCCGGTAATGTTATTTAATACTGTTTATTATAAACAAAGCATTTACTTAAATACTTGTATCTATAAAAAGAATAAAAAACATAAAAATGTCTTTAATAAATAAATTGTCGGACTTTGTCCATTTCTTAATATATATATATATATATATATATATATATATATATATATATATATATATATATATAACTTAATTTTCAGAATAATAGGTTAAATATAACACATTTTTTTTATACGAATTATGAAAAATAGGAAAATACAAAATTATTCGTATAGTAGAAAATATCGTTTTAAATTGATTGATTCGTGTAAGTATAAGTAACTTACATAATTAGACTTCTAGACTATTTATTCGGTAGAATATTTGTAATAATTTCAGCAAAGAACATCACGTGCTGCATAGAATGTCACCATTGTTATTCTTACATTAACAATATGATGGGGAAGACAAAAGAGCTTAACGTTCACTTGAGACTGAGAATTATTTACTTCCACAAGTCGAGAAATAGTTACAGCACTATTTCAAACCTGTTAGCTATTCCTAGATCTACGGTGCAATCCGTTATAAAAAAAAACGTTTAAACAGTTTGGCACAACAGAGAATTTGCCTGGGCGTGGAAGAAAACCCAAATTGTCACCGAGAACTGCATGAAAACTGTGTCGCGAGGTTAATATAAACCCAAGAGTTGTTTTGAAAGACATCGTCAAATGTTTGGATACGCTGGGTATCAGCGTAAGTACTCGCACAATACAACGTTGTTTAAATTGAAACAGGTTCTATGGAAACCGACAACGAAGAACGCCACTTCATAAAACATGTCACACTGTTGCTCGGTTTAATTTTGCCAAAACGTTCTTGGAAAAAGAAAATTTCTTTTGGGAACAAGTACTATGGAGTGATGAAACAAAAATAGAGCTATTTGGACATAATGGTGCACAGAAGATTTAGCGAAAGAAATTTGAGGATTTCCTCCCAAAGAACACAACGGCAACATTGCAACATGGAGGCTTCTCGATGATTTTTTGGGGTTCTTTTAGCCCAAGGGAGGCTGGGCAATTAATTGCAATAAAAGAAATAATAAAATCTGTAGACTATATCAAAATTCTCGATGAAAATCTACAACTATCAGTGCAAAATCTTCATCAAGGTCTGCGATATACTTTCCAGTAGGATAATGATCCCAAACATATGTCTAAATCAGTGACTGTGTGCCTTCAGAAAAAGAAGATTACAGTTTCGTCATGGCCTTCAATGAGTCCTGACTTGAATCCTATTGAAAATATATGGCAAGAATTGAAAGTTCGAATAAATCGTCGGTCAGCAAAAAAAAAAAAAAAACCTTCAGGAATTAGAACGTGTAACCATCGAAGAATGGAAGAAAATCTCAGAAAAGACTCGTTCAAATTACATCAAAAACTTTAGAAAATGATTGAAAAGATGTGAGGCCATGCTATAGACTATTAATATTGTGAAAATATTTCATTTTATTCTATTTTTTATACTGTAGGAATAATTTTGTCTTGTCATATTTGCATAATTCACCTGCTAAATTTGTTGTGGTTCACCTATTGTTCTGAAAATTGAGTTTTATATTCCTTTTTTTTGTGCTTATTAAGATATAAAAATCTGGCATCATACGACCATTAGATTTTGAGAAATGGTTAAAGATATTCAAAATTGGCGGCGGTACGAATAATTTCGTCGTTAACTGTAGAAATTTCAACTGTCTCAATTTTCCGAGTGTTGACTGACCCACAAGCTACTGGATTCTGACTGAATCAATGGGCCACACGCCTTGTTGATTATAATCAAAAGTTGTCAAATTAATTATAAAACCCTTCAGTTAAAAGGATCTACTTACGTCATATCTTTTAATCATTTACCGCTAAGCAAGTCGGGAGTTCCACTAGTAGGCAAGGGGGTTACCGACAGTGAAACTGAGAGAAAAGACTGGATATATGGAATGTTGAGGAAAGAAGGATAAAAAATGAACAAAAGATGGCGACTGACGTTGCATTTAATTTTTTTTTAGTTATCATGGAAGCAAGTAAGCAGAAGGGAGTTCCACAGGTTGGAAGTGCTAGAAAAGTTTTATGGTCCGGTTCCTTGTACAACGGTGATAGTCCAAGGTAGAACTAATAAAGAAGAACTCGAACACAGGTATGGAATAACACAGATATATTACAAACAGGAATATATACAGAGAAGTAGAAGTGTTAGTATGAACAATCAGGTTTAGTAGAGAGAACAATGTAGTCTCGACCAGTATCATTATTCCAATGTCTTGTAGTAATTGTCTGAACGCGACTCTGTTTCGGACTGCCTCTGACTCGGCTCTTGACTCGACTTGAACTACTGACGATATTCAGTCACACCCCCACGAGGGCGTCATGTGGCACAAGGCCTTTTTAGTGGGCTCGGCCAAAAATATGCCCATTGAACCCGTATAAATGGGTTCAGGGTCGGTTTACCTCCCCGAAAGAGAGTTCGCCCTTCGGCGTAGCCTCCTTCGGGGTCCTCCCCGCCCGAAAGCAGAGAGTTCAACCGATCTGTCGTTCAAGAGTTGAGCGACAGACTCTTTGACTACTCCTGAGGTGCAGTATTTATTAAGTATGGAATAGTCCATTATTATTATTATGGGTAAGAGCCCATAACAAAAAGAAACTGTTGAAATAGAAGTGGGGGTTACATTTAACTATTTCAAAAGTAAAAGCGTAGGTAGGTTACTTCGATCAATAATGACAGTGATCCCCATTTTTTGTTCGGATGAAAATTAAAATTTCCTGTCCTTTGTACTTCTGAAATAAATTTTGTCATTTTTTCTATCTCTCCTAAAACCTGTTCTGTCATCCTCTTATTCAAGCGCGCTAGGTCGGTTACGCATTGTTTTCTTCTGTGCCACTTGCCTTCAATATGCCCTGTGCCTGTCAAATTTTCCAAGCACTCTTTCCTCATTATATGCTCTAGAAATTTCAACAGTCTCTTTCTGATGTTAAGTATAAGTGTCCTTTTTGTCTCCATTTTCTCTAAAACTTCGACGTTGCTCACCTGTACGTTCCGCAATATTGTCAGCTTCGTTCTGTAGAACCAAATTTATGTTACTTCATGTCTCTCCTTTATCTGTGAGGAGATTGTTCTACACTAAATGATACTATAGGAGAGGAGTAATTACGTAACAGTTCTGACTTCTTTTCTACGTACTCAAAATCTCACCACTAGCACGACGTAAAAATTCGATCAGGTGAATCACATTTTTGTGGTTAGTACATCACCTTCTCTCGTATTATGTTGTAGAGTAGTTTTCACGGTAGAGGCTTATATTTCAATAAGTCGTCCTAAATTAGGTTCGACGTACAAAACGTTAGGAACTTGGAAATAAAAGTTAATGACGCAGCAATCTAGTTGTGATGGTTGGTACTTCAATGTCCGATATCGACTAACTCGCTCAACACCACTGAGTATTTATCAATCCACCCACGAGGATTAAATGTGGCACAAGGCCGGTTTAATGTGGGTATCTCCGAGACCGTAGGCTAGGCCAAAAATATGGTCTTAGAACCCGTCTAGACGGGTTCAGGCCCTGTCTACCTCCCCGGACGAACCCTTGCCCTTCGGCAAAGCCTCGTCCGGGTTCCTCTCTGCTAACACAGAGAGTTGGATAGAAGGCGTCTGCAGTCAAAGACCGCGAGACGCCACTGAATATTTATTAATCCCCCCACAAGGATCAAATGTGGCACAAGGCCGGTTTAATGTGGGTAATTCCGAGCCCGTAGGCTCAGCCAAAAATATGGCCTTTGAACCCGCCTTGACGGGTTCAGGCTCTGTCTACCTCCCCGGACGAAACCTTGCCCTTCGGCAAAGCCTCGTCCGGGTTCCTCACTGCTAACGCAGAGAGTTGGACAGAAGGCATCCGCAGTCAAAGACCGCGAGACGCCACTGAGCCGAAGTGGCACCTGCTACTACTACTTATTATGTGTGGGAGAGTCTATTAATTATAGAATAGGTACGTCTGATATAACATATTAAAACCAAATAGATAGCTTTGCTATAGGTATTAAATTAGCTTGTGTGTCTCGTAATGGAGAAAAATTTATGAAGTCCTTCTATATGGTGAAAGCATTCGTTTTCGGGCCGCGAGACCCGAGTCCGAGTTTAACCATGAATGATTTGATATGTCTTCTTCATTCTATAGGCCCAGGAAGGTGATTGTACTGTGCAGCCTCATTGAAAAGTTCCTGAAAACCACGCCACGGGTTGACTCAAGCTAAGTTCGTGTCTAGTATTTCTCGTTCTAGGCCGGTTGATATTAATTTCCCTGTTTAAGAAAATAAAAATCAGGAATATCAACTGAACCACATGTACCAACTAAAAATAATTATCTACATTTTCTAACTAAACACTATTCAACTGCGCACTTGGCTTCCAATGTTATAAGAACCAAATCCAATAGAGCCGTCGAAGCTGCTTGCAGAATTTAGACTGGAAGGAAATAAAACAGTATTTGTCTACACACTGTTATCTTGCCCACAATTTCCCATAAACTGTATCTCTTACTCTGTAACCCTCTGCCTCAAGTGGCTCATGGGTCTTGTATAGGTTGAACATTATTGTAAGAAATATAGCCCAAAACTGGTTTAATCCTTCTAAAGGGGGTGTATTGTCCCTTGAATTAAAAGAAGTCGAAGAAATTAAAAATATGTGACCATGCTTCCCCAATCAGCTTGGGTGGTGGCTTGTCCCTCGAATGAAAACAGAAGAGGAAAAACCGTAACTTGTCGATTATGTTGCATCAACCGCAGCCCTGAGTCAAAACCGACAACCAACACAAGGGTATTTTATGAAGATATAGGATATAAAACATTACAAAAGTCATACAAAAACCATAAAAAAGAACATAATTTTGATACATCCCTATGAAAGGAAATAAATCACGTACATATGTAGGTAACTAAGACGAAATTCATGCCAGACACAAGGTGCCAGGTAGCACATGTCGCAGGTCCAGCAGACATCACGAATCGCCCTCGAAAGTGAAAAGAAAACACGATTTTTGTTTTCTTTTGTTTAGTTCCAGGTTATTTCTGTTCGTCGAGCCGCAAACTGACCTTGGAAATCACAAGACATTATAACCTACTCGATATTTTAGTAAGCTTATTTCTAGCCTGGAACGAGGCCATATGTGTGAAGCTTATAACAAGTAATGAATATACAAGCACTGGATCGTACGACTGGTTTACTGAACATGGTTTTACGCAAGACGCATAGACGATATAAAAGTTGTTGATATGTGAACGTTGTGTCTACATTAAAAAAGCGGTATGTAAACGTAGTAGTGAACCCATTTTATTTTTCAATTTTATTTTTACAGTAAGGTACGCCTTGCACATGGCACCGGAGCCACTCGAGGTAGAGGGTTAAGATAAAGTGTAGTTTATATAGATAGGAGGGGGAAGATAGCTGTTGACACTAGACTTGATCAGGTTAAGATTGTAGTATTCGGGGAAACATTCTTGGGTGTCTGTTCCATTGGGTAGTGGTTCGTAGGAAGAAGCTGTTCGAGTGGAACTTACTTCTCACTGATGGAATACGAAGGGGAATGTGGGTGGTTTGTTACTATCTAAGTGAGAGGCGGGTCGTAGCCGTGAAGGTTATATATGGTAGTAGCGAGAGAGCAGGGAGAGACTCGATGCCATTTATTGATATATACCTATCCAGTAGTGTGGTTAGATCTTTCAGTTAACTGAGTTATTTTAACCAGCAGAAAAATGCTGGTTCCAAGAAGAATACGCACGTAGGGAAATACATACTTAGGAAAATGCCATGTCTTGAAGTAATTTCCTGTTTCTTTCCGTGGATTTTCTTGACAAAATGATAGAAACATTCAGCCGTCTAAAATATATGGAACAATAAAATGGATTTTTTTATATTATTGTTTTTGTTTTCTCTTATTTCTTTTTTCCGAGCCAGTGAGATCTCTCTCTCTCTCTCTCTCGCTCTCTCACTCTATCTCTCTTTCTTTTTAGTACTATCAATTCTACTGCTGTCTAGAGAACTTATAGTAATTCTACTCTAAAAACTCTTAATATTTTTTTAATGTTGCATTGATTGTCAGTTTGTTATAAGAAATGTATTTTTGGTCGTTATAAAAATTTAAAGTGAATTTTTGTTTGTGAGTTCGCTATTTGCCCATAGCTGGGACCCAAACCGGTGCTACTACCCGGTTCAGTATCGACCTGGCAACAACGGCAGTTAAGAACGCCACTCAAAATCCCCAATCTCTCGACCAGATGACTTGCTCCTAGATTTAGTTTATCGTCATAGCCAGGATGTAAAAGGTCAGGAAAGAAACTTTCATCAGTACTGGAAAGAACGATGACAGCTACGGGACTGGACTTGGAAAATCTATTTTACTTAAAAATTGTTTTAAGATAAAGATTTTATAAGTACTGGATGCTCGGTCAATGAATGCCAAATGTTTCCTTGGAAGAAAATGACTAATATTATAGTGACCATTTGGCGTTTTTAAACTGTAGGTATGAGTGCATCTTCTTGTGTGTCTCTGTGCGATTTTGTTTGTTTATTTGTACGTTTGTTAGGGGGTAGGTGTTAGTTTGGTTTGGTTTATTTTGTTTTACGGCATCTCAATGGATTATTTAATGCCGGCAAGATTTTTAGGATATGTTCGTATGGATACAATATATATTCTTTGTAAGATATCAGTTTGAAGGTTTCATTGACGTATTTTTGTAAAGAGGGTTTTTGTCTAGATCCAAATGTATTACTGCTAATATTTTTAATTTTTAATTCTATATTCTTTATTTTTTCTTTTATAATAATGATTATATTGTTGAATTGAACCCCCAATTTATATCCACATTGTAATTTCTTGTTTCTGATTAGGTATGAATCAACCTCTTCTCTCCCAACTATGGATTAATTAGTAAGATTTGTATAACAAAAACCATTATTATCTCTAAAAAATTCTTACAATCTAAAAATATTTTCTCGTTTTAAATAACCTGCAAAGGGTTGATAAACCGTAGAAAACAAACCAAACAATCAATAGGAATGGAACCTAAATGAAAAAAAATGACAACCCTCTTCAAATTGCAAATTGAATTGGTGTGGCAAATTCGATTATGGAACAAAAGAAAGAAAGAAAAAAAGAAAGAAAGAAAGATAGAAAGAAAGAATGAACATTCAACTCATTGATTACTTTTTCGTTTGGTTTCCTTTACTTCGTTTTATGGCATATCAATTTCAATGGGTTATTTAATGCCGACAAGGATAGCTTCGTATGAATAAAATATGTATTCTTTGTCAGATATCAGTTTGTAGGAGATCAGGTTTCATTGACGTATTTTTGTAAAAAGGTTTTTGCTGAGAATCAAATGTATTGCTGGTAATAAATTTGTCTTCTTTCAAAAATGTATTGATGGTATTTTTAATATAAACATCTATTTTTATACTTTCATAGTGTTTTGCCCCCAGTTTAGGAGTTCACTATTTTCCCATAGCTAGGACCCTAACAAGTGCTATTAGGTTGGTGCAAAAATAATGACGTAATCATGTCGTTTTTTGACGTTAAAAAATACGTCAAAAAACGACATTATGACGTCATTATTTTTTGCACCAACCTAATACCACCACTGGTCAGGTTGGACCTGGAATTAACAGAAATAAAGTGTGGTCCCGATCGGAGAGCTTGCTGCCGGATGTAGTTTATTGTCATACCCAGGACGGTAAGTGCAATTAGGTGAACGAGTTAGTTTTACACGATATCCCTGGTAGGGAAAAACATATTTCTTTTCTAAATGTTGATTTGTGGTCAAATCCTGATGACTGATGGACTTGTGTTTCATGAAGCAAATCTGTGTCGCTCTAACGAAAATGTCCTTCACTGTCCCATGTTTGAATTGTTCATTTTGTTTATCTTTTCGTTGTTTTCTTTTGCTAAACAAATTTATTATTATCTCTAAAAAATTCTTACAATCTAAAAAGGAGATTAATTAATGCCGGCAAGGAATTTTCATTAACGAATTAGTTTTTTGTTAATGAAAATTTATATTTTATCTTGTTCACTTCTCTTTCTTCTATTTTCTCTTTCTTTTCTTTCTTTTTGAGTCATTGGATTATTTTATCCTCTGCTTTCTTCCTTTTAACTTTTTATACTCGTTTTAATTCATTTACTTTCCAGCCTATTCTGTCTTCTTTCCTTTTTCCTTCCTTATTTCCTTCATTTTTCCTTTATATTTTTTACTATTTGATTTGTTTTCTTCTTCTTTC
>OZ010608.1:56561555-56609055 GCA_963932145.1 Acanthosepion lycidas | reverse complement strand
AGAGTTCAAAGTTTTCCATGGAAAGTGTTCAAACGAACTACAGTCTTTATCTCCACCAGTTCTAACCTTCGCGTCTGAGACCCCTTATGCCACGCACATTGAAGAGAACCACCTTCGTATTCCTTTGGTGAATGAGGCAGTTTCTTCCCACGAATCACTTCCAAGAAACCGACTCCCAAGTGATTACCTCACTGATTACTGCAATCTTAACCTATTCAAGTTTCGGATTAGCCGTTATCTTCCACAGATATCTGAATAATCTGTGTCTCTTAATTTTCAACCACGAGTGGCGCTTGGGCTTTGTACAAGTTGAACTTCTTTGTAAATAGAAAGATTCGAAATGGCGTCCCTTTAAAAGATAAATTTAGATTTTGAAAAAAAAGCGGAAATTTCAGAGTGCAAAGACTGGGCTGAAGGAAGGCTGAGAATGATGATGGCATACTCAAAACACACGAAAGAAACTAAAAACCTAAACTAAATGTGAAGAATGTATAGTGTAGAAACTCTGTTCACTTATCTTAGCGAAGCTCAGTGGAGGAGGAGAAATGAGGGAATTCAACTGTAATCTTGTGACGAAGATATCTTTTATTATATTATTTTGTCTTCACAAAAAATGTATTGAAATGAGTTCCAGTCGACAACATCAGATTGGAAGGGGAGTTAAAATTTGCGTATGTGTTCGAAGAGAGAATATAAAAAAATGCAAGAAATACTTAGCAAAAAGTAGTAGTAGTAATTTTTCTTCTTCCTTCGTTACGACCGCTCTCCTTTCCATGCGTCACGTGTTACAGAAACTGTTAATAAGAGTTGAAACTCATTTTCCCAACGTTACTTCTACAAGGAAAACGCCTCCTGGGTAAGTAAACTTGCCTCCGGGGTAAATAACAGTCTAACTCTCTGGTTTCGGGCGGAGAGGAACCCGGACGAGGCTCCGCCGAAGGGTAGAGTATCGTTCGGGGTGGTTGACTGCCCCTGAACCTGTTTATGCGGGTTCAAAGAGGGAATATTTTTGGCCGAGCCTACGGGCTCAGAAATCCCACGTTAAACCCGGCCTTGTGCCATATGTAACCCTCGTGAGGGGGATGGCTAAATATTACTTCTACAAGGAAAACTACTTGTAGGCAACATATAGTGATTTTGTTGCAATTCTTTTTACACAAATGATTGCCATCGCGAGAATACACCAGTAACAAGTGAGAATTCGTTATCATTTCTTTCTTTCTTCGCTTAGTTTCGCTTCAAATGCTAATGGTTGCCATTATAGTTTTTCTACCTTCTCTTTCCGCAAATAGTCGGACTTGAAATGCCGACAATAATCAAGATATGACAAATAGCTACTTTTCCCGTTTCTAGCACAGTCAATTTCCTTTGATTGTCGTCTGCACGCATTCAAACTTTTCGAGTAGTATCCGTGTTGAAATTCTTCCAGAATGTGCATTGTTTTTAACGGGTTTCTGGCCAAGTGGTAAGCGACGATGCCAATATATTATCTGGGTTCGCTCTCATTGAATAGTCCCTAAAAAAAATGAATCATTCAATTACGTTGCTCAGATGATTGACCGAGTTTCAAATAAATTTTGATGGACATTCTCTGTAAAAGCGATTGTAATTCAGTACACAAGCTTACAGCTGAAGAAACTCTGTTCATAAATAAATAGTATGATGGATTGCAAAATTATATCGAATCTGCACAACCAGCTCCTGAGATATTCAAAATGGCTGAATACTTTCGGAACAAACTTCAGTTAGTGTAATTAATTTTACTTGCTTTATGATGTCTTGTATCCTACATTGTTGTAAAGTATCCACTTTTCATTGTTTGTCACAATTTGTTAAAAAACCGATAATTAAATATGGTGCAGTAGTTTTTCTTATGTAGAAATCACACATTCAAGTGAGTAACATGACCAAACTATTCCAGTCATCTGTTTATACGTTATTTTTTAGAGATACAAATATTTAAGTAAATGCTGTGCTTATAATATACATTATTAACAACATTAACCGGCCTTGAAAAATGTTGTTAATACTGTTTATTCATTTCAATTTATTTAGTCAATTTCATTTATGTCAATTTCATAGTATATATATATATATACATATATATATATATATATATATATATATATATATATATATATATATATATATTATCATATAGCATACCCGTAAATATGTGTTTAGTAATAAAAATATAGTTCTAAGGCATGCTACATTTACGGGTATGCTATATATATATATATATATATATATATATATATATATATATATATATATATATATATATATATATATATATTATGAAATTGACATAAATAAATAAACAGTATTAACAACATTTTGTAAGGCCGGTTACTGTTGTTAATAAGGTATATTATAAACACAGCATTTACTTAAATATTTGTATCTCTGAAAATAACGTATAAACAGATGATTTAATTTGCGCTTCATTTGGATAATCTGAGCGTGTTGCTTATTTTTGACCATTATATAATGTTGATAATATCTTCGTTTTATCAGTATCAACCTCAATTAGTTTACCCAACTATGGAGCATTAAACAACATCAAACATGACAAACCACTTTTTACATGTTTGACCATTTATACCTCCTTCTTCATAAACAATGCAATTTATTTTTGCATTTGCCTTTCTTAAAATTAATAAAATGTATATTTTCTTAAAATGTTTCTTTGTCGTATGTAAATCACTTCAGATGATTTTATTATAGACTTTGCATTCAGTGTCCATCTAGGATTACACGTAGAATAAACAGAAAGACAGGTAAATCTATAAGCACCCACCTAAGAAGGAGTGAGACTCTTGAGGATGTAGAATCCATGTTCGGGAAAAAAAAATTAAAGACACTCACTTATTCGTCGACAGTATTGGACAAGTTAAGGAGGTATTGTTGTTGGTGTTGGTGTAGGCTATCTGTGTTTAGTAATAAAAATACAGTTCTAAGGCATGCTATATTTACGGGTATGCTATATGATAATATATATATATATATATATATATATATATATATATATATATATATACTATGAAATTGACTTAAATGAATAAACAGTATTAACAACATTTTACAAAGCCGGTTAATGTTGTTAATAATGTATATTATAAACACAGCATTTACTTAAATATTTGTATCTATAAAAATAACGTATAAACAAAAAAATCTATTAAAATAATTGTCGGGCTTAGTCCATTTCATAATATATGATGTCATTTGTTTACGTTAAGATACACTTCGAGCAGATATGAGCGTTCGAGAGAAATCATGGAAAATTTGAAGCTTAAAAACAGTAATTTGACCTTTCTAACCAGACGCTTCCTCTGTAGCTAAATGTATGCTATATGACGGTTCTGTGTAGGATTCAGTAAATTATATATATATATATATATATATATATATATATATATATATATATATATATATATATATTCATTTCACTCCAACTAAAGCAATAAAGTTACTAAGACGCAAAGGGTTACTGAGAATATGAGAAAAACACAATTAAGGAGAGAGAACAATAAAAGAACACGAATTAAGAAGACCGAAGATAACGAATTTTTGAAGATTGAAGTTGACTGAGATGGAAGAAGTCAGAAGTGAGTTCCACAAACGACAAATTCGAGAGAAGAAACTATTAACATAGAACTTACGGTTCAATGATTTGACCTTGCCGAATAAAGAAGGACATTACGTTTAAGAGATTTAATCCGGTGTTATGTAAGCTGTAAATTAAAACCAAAGCTTGTCTTCTTAAAATCGGTTAAAGTTTTCTTAACGTCCCCCCCCACTGCCGGCATAACCAGAAGGAATTTTTTTTTTAGCAGCACAATACGTAAAGGCAATGTTAATATTCATATTCTGTCGTGCGCACCTATCGCTTAACACTAAATTACGGGAATCGCTCATTAAAACGTCCACTTTGTAATTAACGGTAATCAGTAAGCAATTTGTTGTGGAAACCCTGACCCTTTTGTATGTAAACATTTCTTATTCTTCACGAGTTATTTTCGGAGCATCGCTACGAGCAATTTTAGCTTTAAGAAAATTTTATTTTGTTTGTCTAATAATAACATCTTTTGCTTTGACCTCGACTTCTTGGCTGAAAAGAGAAGAGACGTTGAAAAACCTGACAAAGATCCTTCGAGTGTCCCCTTCTCTAAATAGGAATAATTATATATTTTCTAAAATAATAGGTAAGGAATAAAAATTATAATGACACGTTTGACATTATAACTTTTATTCCTTACATAACACAAGTATGAAGTCAACTAGTAACATCTATTTAGAAATGGTAACACCCACATCCACACACGTATATATATATATATATATATATATATATATATATATATATATATATATATATATATATATATATAAGTGTGTGTGTGTGTATAATAATAGAATATGACTAAAGACAAAAGAAAACAATACGGGCAATACATACATACATATATATATATATATATATATATATATATATATATATATATATACTCTTTCGCAATCATCACTTGATAAGACACAAGAAGTGTTGAAACAAAATAGCTATTTTTGTAGTGATGTTATAACATATTTATGTTATAATTGAGAATATATATATATATATATATATATATATATATATATATATATATATATATATGAATAAAAACAAAAGGAAATCTTTTCTTTACCGATGCTCTTCGCCTTCTTCTGGATATAAAACAAATAATTAGATATTAGCAAATGTATACGCGTGCGATATCTTACATACAGATAAGCGAATAAATATTTACTTAATTTAATATAAGGTATAAACAAGGCAGTGCTCAATGTGGCCAGACAGCGCTAAGAAGTATATATTAATGAATATACATATACCTACGTTTGTAATGACACTTAAAGTTTCAGGTTTCTCTAAAGTCGTCAGGTACGAACAGGGGAATAAAACACTTATTACAGTTGTATTTTAAAAAATACTGTGTCTCATGGGAGGGACGCTCAATTAAATGCAGATTCAAAACTCAAAGCTAATATAAACTATATATAATTAGTGTGTAAATTCAAAAGATAGATTGTAGTTAGGGAGATATTGGAAAAAAAGATGCAAGCTTAAATTTTAAATAAGGAAAGAGGGACGCCCTAATATATATATATATATATATATATATATATATATATATATATATATATTAGGACAGCAGATTATTATGTAAAAATATATTATTAAATATAACAGACAATGAATGTCTATTATGTCTGATCATGAGCCGTTCTAATGTTTGCTTTAATTTCTGGTGAAAATAATGACAAAAATTGTCCAACATTTGGATTTATTTTTTGTTAAGTTGGTCCTAAGCTTTCTTCTCAAATAAGCCATCCTTAGGTATCTTACAGATATGATCTGAGTCTGCTAGTTTGCGACCGTTATCATCGCATAGCAATCTAAAATAACAAAATACCGTCTTTGACGGCGAATATCTGTTTCATGTTTATATAACAACACTGAGGATGACTCATGTGAGCCGAAAGCTTAGCACCAAATTAATAAAAAATATCCAAATTTTTGGCTTTTATTTCCCTCGAAATTAAAGCAAACAGTCGAACATTAGAACGGCTATATATGTAGAGTTCCTTTAAATGTATACACACAGTTGAGAACTCAATTAATTTCTATTTCTTTTCATATTAAAATCATTCAAAATAATGATTGCAGGCAAGTTAAATTTTGAACAAAGGGAGTTGGAAAACACTGTTGAAGTGCAGCGATTAACAATCAGTCGAATTACAGATAAGTTTGAAGCAAATGGATCTGTGCAGAATGTCCACAAGAAACTTTCCGGATAACTGTGGACATCCACGACCCCCCCCCACTCCACGTAACATCTAAGCGAGTCTTGAGATCAAATTACCAATCAAGTTACATTCTAAGAATAATCCATGCTCTTAATGAGGATGATCTGGACCGAATGGTGGAGTTTTATGGATGGTACTTGGCAAGATGTCCGCAAGATACACACTTTCCAATAAAGATTGTTTGGAATGATGAGGCTATTGTTGAATTAATGAATGTATGCATTTCTGTATATGTCCAAACACCCGTCACAGTAACCTGAATTACAAAAGACACCAGGGCTTGAACAGAGAAACTTAGTTTGCTATGTCTGCAAAAAGCATTGCAAGCTGACATCAAGAGCAATTGTCGTTTTCACAACTCGTTGAATGAGTCAACTGCCGTCATATGCATAAAATGTCCAAAGTTCAGGATCTGTTTTGTTTTATTCAGATTTCACTATAAGAGATGATATACTAAAATGCGTATGAAATATTTATTATCTTAGAAAATAATAATGATAATAATAATACGTATATTTGTATATTGTTTTCGTGTGTGGTCTCGTTTCGTAAATCGAAGCTAGACTGCACATGTCATTTATACAAAATGCGTATATTTGAAATGCGTATGTACAAAATGCGTGTATAAAAAATGCGTGTATACAAAATGTGTATATACAAAATGCCTATATTTGAAACATATCGTTCTGAAAATGCTTGAATGTGTGCGTGTGTGTGCGTTCGCGCGCGTCTGTGTATTGTGTGAGTTGGAATCAACTATAGATCAACTATGGATCGGAATCCGACAGATTGATAAGATAAAGCACACATAGGAAACGTTAATCAATCTAACATGTTTCAATTTTATTAGGTTCGTGCAAAAATAATGACGTAATAATGTCGTTTTTTGACGTATTTTTTAACGTCAAAAAACGACATTATTACGTCATTATTTTTGCACCAACCTAATACTAAACCTACACCAGAGAAAGAGATATGGAGAAAAACAAGATTCAAGGACAGACGACGCGATGGTCCAAGAAATTAACGGATTCGAGGCCCAACTGAAAACCGTAAATATTGTTTTATGTATGTTAGTGTATAATAATTCGCGTTTGTCTATGTGGGATTCAGCTGGTAATGTACATTCGTAAGTGGGTTTTTTTTGTGTGTGTGTGAAAGTGTGTGTGTGTGTGTGTCTAATAGAAATTAAGTTTGTTGGTTTCGCATATTTGATTTTGCGAAATTATTTTACGTACATATCACTTGTTTTACATTCAAAGGTTCTTGATGCAATATAATGTTTTGACGGGTGTTTATAATTGATACTATTGTTATTAGTTGGTCCACAAAGTACTTTCCATGTAAAGAATTATGTTTTTTTTTTAATTAGAGTGGCTTCTGTAAAATCAAATTTATGGTCAGTTTTGCTCTTGTATATTACGAGATAGTTTGAATGGTTGTCTAAACGTAAATCTCTTTTATATTTGTAGATACGGATTTTCAGATTTCGGGATATCTCTCCGACATAAATGCTTTTACAGTGTAGCGATTTATTTAATATGTATGAGCACCTAAATTGGTGCTTGATTTATTTTTCTTCCTTCTTATATCTAGGATTGTTTTGCGTGTGATGGTAAAGATCTTATTATTAGGAATATCTAATTTATTTACAAGTTTTGTATAAAGAGCATTAGAAGATAAGATTATGAATTTTGTTTTCTTTTTAGAAGTCATATCGGTGGCATGTAGTTGCTTTGATTTGTGGATTTTGCAAGCTGGTTATCTAGCGTAGAAAATGAAATGATGTCGTCTAAATGAAGAAGTCTAAATGCTTTATTAATGTACTTCTCTTCTTGACTTCGATAATCTACATATCCATACCTCATTATTTAATGAAGCTTTAATAAAAGTGAAACATTTTAGATTGATAAACGTTTCCTATTTCTTATTTATCATATATATCAAGCAGATATGAGCGTTTGAGAGAAATCATGGGAACTTTGTAGTTTAAAGACAGGAGTTTAATGTTGTTTACCAGACGCTTAATCTGCAGTCAAATGGTATATGACGGTTCTGTGTAGAATACAGGAACGATTCCTGTCCGATGACACATTTTCTTTGAGATTTCTCGGACATTCAGGCCGGTAAATGTTGTCAACACTTTTTATTATCAACAGAGTATTTACTTAAATATTTGTATCTATAAAAATAACGTATAAACAATTAATCAATCAATAAATCAATATATATATATATATATATATATATATATATATATTGTTTGAATAAAAACAGACCACTTTAAGGTTCCATGTAATAAATTATTTCACCACAACCCCTTTAACTGGGCTCTGGATCATCAGACTTTACTTCCAAAGGTTGAAATGAAAAATGAAAAGAAATTCATACGTTTTTGATGGACCTCACCAAGCATATGTAAAATTAACGAAGTGAGGAAGTAAGGTGGGAGAGAAGATAAGATATGAGTGGGTTAGGTGTATCATTTCAATTCCTTATTCTTAACCCCATTGTGTGTCGGCTAGACGTTGCTTAAGCCTAACGCGTCTTGTCTCTAGATATAGATGGGTAAGGGGTGAAGACCGACATTAAAGGAAGAAGCTACAGCAACCCTAATAAATTACATTCCACGAGGACAGGTTTCATTCAAATTCTTAGACGATGTTAATTCGCGTTACTTTAAAGGGCATACTTGGGAGGTTAAGGTTTGATGTAAATTTAAATGTCTAAACAATCTACGAAGAATTTAATTTGAAGTTCGTTGGAGTTTTGGGTATTTTCTATGAAACAGCCGATTGGAAAGGCAGTAGGCAGTACATTGAAAGAGTAATCCATTTTATATTTAGTAATCTTTTTTATCCTAAACTTTTGTCTTATTGGTTGTTAAGTTGACATCTATTCGTTTGATTTTTGTTCATTAAATACACTCGTGGTTGTTTTTAGGTACCCAATTATCAACAGTTATTCCAATTTAAATAATTTTATCATCAATAATGGGGTAGTATATTTCAATTTGAATTAAATTACCAATTTAAACTTTACCTCCGTGCTATCGAAAACTCACTTCCAATTGGAGAATATTAGAGGAGAGATTTGGACAAAATGTCACTAGGAGAAAATTAGGTCCTTCTTTTACAATCTTTTATATATCCATACTCATATTCACTTCTACACATGTCCTAAACCCCTATCTATATCCACATACCTATATCTCACTATATACCTATGAGTTCTTATATACACCTGCACACACATCCACACCGAAAACTATATGTATATTCCCATATTTACACATATACACCTGCAGAGAAACACATACCCACATATCTACATACATATCTCCACATGAACTTATACTTACGTATATACATATATACACATAAAATCACCTGCTTATCCATATACATCCTTGTACATACGCACATATACATTTACACACATATATATATACACATATACACATACACACACACATATCTATGCATACATACATACACACATACATATACCTACACACACATACATGCATATACATACATAATATGCAGCATATCTACATACACATATGCGTTAATCTGCACGTACACATATATGCACACGTACATGTCTCTATCCTCATGTCCCCCCATACACCCACTTATGCCTGCATTCGAAGACTATATCAGTATTTAATTACATTATGGATACCCAAATCGTGTAATTATCCATATCTTTACACATATATTACCCTCTCTCTCATATCTATGGCAAAACTTATAGGTACCCATCTAATTGTACACCTCCATACTCACATAAAAAAACCCCAAAAAACCTAGTGTGCATCTTTTTCCATATAAAAACATATACATGTACATATCAACAGGTGCATCATTACCATAGTTGTATACATATAGTCATGTGTTGGCGCTCATGCGTGCATGGTAATATTTCTAAAAACAAAGGGAACAAAAATCGCTCAATATTGTTCTTCCTATATAGTTATTTCTCAATGTATTTGCTTAGGTTTAGGTTGTTCTTATGTCGGCATTTAAAAACTAGTTCATTGTGTCTATTTAGTAATATGTCTGGATCTTTATGTTTGATTATGAAGATTTTCTCCTTTATGCATAAGTTGCATCTGTCTCCGAAGTTTTTGGGAGTTCTGGCTCTTGATATTATTTTCCACTTTATTTGTGGGGTTAGGACACTCTCCAACAAATCCCAATAATGTTTTGATAGTGCTGTTTGGTTCTTTTTACACTTATTTTTGAAGGACTGTAAAACCATAAACTAATATATATATATATATATATATATATATATATATATATATATATATATATATATATGTGTGTGTGTGTGTGTGTGTGTGTGTGTGAGATTTAATAAATTACAAACATTATGTCTGTCTATTTTGATCAGAGTCTAAGGCACAAGGCTAGAAATGGACTGTAACAGTGAGAATGACTTTTATTTCCCAATGACTTTTCTATCTCTTTCTGATATCATCATTAGAAAGAGATAGAAAGTACTTGGGAAATCAAAGTCATTCTCACATTTCTTGCCTTATTTACTTGTAAAATACGGAAAATATTCATGAATATGAAAGGATTATGATCAAAATAAACAGACATAATGCCTAAAAGGTAATACATGCAAACACACACACACACACACACTCACACACAGATATATATATATATATATATGTATATATATATATATATATATATATATATATATATATATATATATATATATTGGTCAACTTTGGAGAATTTCTCACGGAATTTCCACCTTATATGAGAATTATTCGTTATTTGGAAAAGTTGAGCAAAATATTTGTGGTCTTTTTATAACATTTGCCTTATACATACATACATACATACATATATATATATATATATATATATATATATATATATAGATAGATAGATAGATAGATAGATACAAACTCTCAAGCACATACACACACACAGACACACACACGCACACACACATATATATTAAAAATTATTTTGATCCCGCTGACCATGCTATTTTAGTTTCAATCTTTTGTATTGAGCACTTTTTAATACTACAGTTTCCTAATTCAACTCTTCAATATCTAATATATTTCTTCTTTCTCCCCAACACATGTTTACCCTACTACCCTTACGTAGCTTAAGAAAGATGGGTTTAAATATATTCCTATCTCTCCCTTCCCTCTCTAATTTCGATCATATCTGTCACCCTCCTCCTTCCACCCTCTTACATCAACTTAAAATTACCCCTCAAAAATTTGTATAAAAATAATAATATGTTCTTTTGTGCTTGGAAATGTTATCTGAGGAACCAGGAAAAAAAGGGAAACAAAATTTAATCTATGCAACCTTAATGTTGTCTGTTTTTCAATTTAACTAGCTTATATATATATATATATATATATATATATATATATATATATATATATATATAGTTTAAAATTTGCTGGGTTTAGGGGATAAGACTGCAAGGGATATGTAACATTGATACTGCATTATTTTATCTGGAGTTGCTTTTTTCCATTTTAAATGGTATAGAGTTTATACATTCCAGTGGGAAGGCGCATTTTTTTATAATGAACATTTCAATCATTTCTTGGACGGTATGTATATATATATATATATATATATATATATATATATATATATATATATATATGTTTATATATATATATATATATATATATCATTTTATGTGCAGGTGTATATATATATATATATATATATATATATATATATATACAAATCTTTTTATGTGCATATATATCATTGTATGTGCTTATATATGTGTGTGTGTGCTTCATAAATAACTTGGTAATTTCTATTAATATATGTCATCCTTTCTTCAACAGTCATCTTTATCTGTATGAAGTTTAAATCTTCATATACGTCATTGACCATAAAATTACACTTAATATATATATATATATATATATATATATATATATATATATATATATATATATATATGTAGATGTATATATGTAAAATTTAGATAGATAAATGAACGTATAAAGTAAATATTAACATAATAAATTAATAAGTAATAAATAATGTGTAAAACGAGGCAATAAAATGGCTGCAAATAACCGCATTTCGTTCCGCCACCATTTCTATTGAATAGCCTCGAGAATAATTTAAAACATAAACGTTACCGCCCACCCAATAACTTTATGTGTATTTACATTTATACTGGAATTCTCTATCAATGTTGCAAACAGTGATGCAATTGTCCGGGATGAAGTCGGGTAAGGAGCTGCTGTTTCCGCGGGTGCAAAGAGCTATGAAGAGAATAGAGTCCGACGCGCCGTAGAGGCTAGACAAAGACGCAAATACCCCACGGTAGATGACTCCATAATATTTTACTACTGTTGCCGTTGTCAAAATCTTTGCCGATCACGCATTGGTTGTTTTAGCCATGAGCAGCTACGTGATTTTTTCGTTGCAGACCGTCGCAATATATATATATATATATATATATATATATATATATATATATATATATATATATATATATATATATATATTAAAGAAAAAAAGACCACTTTAAGGTTTCATTATAATAATTTATTATTTCACCAGAGCCCTTTTAAGGGACGCTGGGTCATCAGATAACACTTCCAAAAATGAAATGAAAGATTAAGTGAAAATTCATACTTTTGACGGGTAGTATCAAGTTTACGTAATTTAATTTGAAACCTAAACTTTAAGTAAGGAAGATTACCAATCTAAAAATAGTTACAAATTACATTCATGAATTAGATTCAAACTGATAAAGATGTTACCTTAACAGTCATTTACAATATTAATATATTACTATCAATAAACTGTTATATTTTTAAAAATCCTTTTAATGTGTTCTTTATGAATGTGTTAATAAAGACGGTATGTAAGTTATATTAAAACCTTAAGTTATTTGTAAAAGAGTTAAATATTTAAATTGCTAGCAAACATCAAATTAATTTCTTCGTGGATTTTTTTAAAGATTTAAATTACTATCAAACATTAAAATCTATTTTTTACATAAATTGCTAAAAAAATATACCACTCCCCTTCTTCCTACGTAAAACCTAATTACAGCCTCTTTTTCTTTACTTTCTCCTTCTTTCTTTTTTCTTTTTCTCTCTTCTCCCCTCACATTTCAGTGTATCACTTCCGTTAAGTTAACCGTTTAAATAGGTCAAGGTCTGGTCCCTCTCTCTCTCCCAATACTAAGTATGATTGAAAGAAATATTTAGAATAAACCCTCTCTAAACTCAACCGTGTCTCCCCTACCACTCCTCCCTACCCCCTCTGTTAAATTGCATAAACTTGATACTACCCGTCAAAAGTATGAATTTTCATTTCATCTTTCATTTCATTTTTGGAAGTATTATCTGATGATCCAGCTTCCCTTAAAAGGGCTCTGGTGAAATAAATTATTATAATGGATCCTTAAAGTGGTCTGTTTTTCTTTAAATTATTAGCTCTGGATTTACATTGAGCTCTCAGGATTTCATCCTCTTTGGGACTATTGATACGGATTACCAAAATTTTCATAACTTAATATATATATATATATATATATATATATATATATATATATATATATATATATATATTGGAGGGGAAACAAATATTCATAAACACACGATTTTTTAATTTATTGTGTTTCCAACTAATTAATAAACATACTTTTCATATAATTTTCTGTACACAGATGTATAATACCTATATATACATAGAAAACAGAAAAATAAACCCATTAATCCATTTTAATGGGTGAAAATGCAATTTCAGATTTTAAAACATTTAAATTCCTTTATTTGGTTATTCAAGTGGAATATTCTAGAATGTTCCACTAATGTTATGAGTAGTTATTTTAGCCTAAAAATATCAACAGAACATTCTGTAATTGATATTCATGCAAGAAGGTTTTCATCATGGCAAGAGGTAAAGAAATGACACATTCGCAAAAAGTACTGACTGTTAATCTCTCGAAAGGATGTAAAAGTTACAGTAAATCTCAGACAACCTGAATATTCCATTTATTACCATTAGTTCATTCATTGCTAGGTATAACAAAACCTCAAAACTAGAAAAACCTCAAGCAAAGAAGAACAGACGCTCCACGGAAGATTTCTTCAAGATCTTCGAGGAAATTACTGCGTCAAATTAAACAAAATCCAATGGTTACTCGTCAAGTGTTGCAAGATGGTTTGCTTTCATCAGGAATCTGTGCCACTAAACGGACAATAAGCAATGAAATTCATAGGAACAATCTAAAGTGAGGCTCCCCTTGGAAAACGCCACTGCTATTTAAAAGACAGAGATTTTAGGTTGAAATTCGTTCGTGAACAGAAGGACAGGGAAAAATCGTACTGAGAAAGAGTATTATGAACAAACGAAACAAAAACTGAGTTGTTTGGACGTAATTCTAGAAATCATGTATAGAGGAAAGATGGCAACGCCTTCAAACAAAAGAAAACAGTTCTAACAGTGAAAATTGGTGGTGGTAGCATTATGGTCTGCAAAAGGTACTGGCAACATATCAATAATAGATAGTAGAATGAATGCCGCAGCATATTGAAATAATTTGGAAGGAAATTTAATGATTACGTTTGAAAATCTTAAACTTCCTCCTGATTGGATCTTCAAACAAGATAATGATCCTAATCATACTGCAAAATCTACGAAGAAATGGTTTGATGAAAATAATTTAAATATCCTGAAATGGCCAATTCAGTCCCCAGATTTAAACCCAATCGAGAATCTGTGGCGTTATTTGAAAAATCCAATCCAATCGAGAACTCCAACATCCCAGATCTGAAGATCGTATGCGAAGAAGAATGGAACAAAATACCAACAAAAATTTGCAAATCATTACTTGAGAAAAAGTTGGTTGGTGTAGAAGTGAATAATGGCTATTCTAAATAAAATATTAAATAAAGGCTATTCTAAATAAAATATTATTAGGTTGGTGCAAAAATAATGACGTAATAATGTCGTTTTTTGACGTTAAAAAATACGTCAAAAAACGACATTATTACGTCATTATTTTTGCACCGACCTAATAAATGAAGACTATGTATTCTCTTTTGTATTGTAGGAATAAATTTTTCCCCCGTTAAAATAAATGCGATTTATTTCTATGAAATCAATTCTTTTTTGTTTTCTATGCATATTTAGTTATGATGCATCTGTGTACAGTTAATTGTATGAAAAGAATGTTTATTATTCATTAGTTGGAAATACAATAAATTAAAAATTTGCATGTGTACGAATATTTGTTTCCCATCACTGTATGTATGTATGTATGTATGTATGTATACTGCGCAAGAAAATATAAGCAAGATTAAAAGCCACATCCGCACTATCCATTTTTGAGGATGGATTTGAATCAAGTTCCATCCATAATGTATTTGATTAGTGAAACCCTAATTTTGAAACTAATGTGCTCATTAGCCTAATGTTTAAATGAAACTTTCGTTGTTCAATGCATTTTGAGCAAAATTTAACTCTGAACTAAGTCCGTCGACAGGGAAATTGGCAAAGTCAAATGAACGCTTTTTCATTGTTAGGCTGCGAAATTATTGATTTATTAACATACATGCACACACGTACAAACGCGCACACACACAAACACGTACATACGCACGCATCTATATCTTCACAGGCATACGTAAGTACACACACGCACACACACATATATATATATAACTTTTTTTTATTTTTGCAGCAGCAGATTTAAGGTCTTATTGAATGACCACAGAAAAGGTTTATTTTAATTTTTGGCGTGATGCATATTTTTATTGACACCAGACTGGGTAGCATGATAGGTAATTATCTAATTATAGATAATTGCCATAATTGGGTTTCGTATATTTATAACCCAAAACATGATTTGTTGGCATGCCGCTCCCTCACCACAACAACAATGACCAGAACAACAATGACATCAACTCCAATAATAATAATAATAATAATGATAATAATAATAATGATAATAATAATAATGATAATAATAATAATAATAATAATAATGATAATAATAATGATAATAATAATAATAATAATAATAATAATAATGATAATAATAATAAAATTACCGTATATCATCGTGTATCATGCGATATTTAAGACCGAATTTTGAAACTAATTTTAATGGGGTTGCATCATACACGAGATATAAAATTAGTGCATGTACTGCTGACCCTGGCCACGCTTCTGACCAAACTATATATCTATTTACTGTAGTCAAAACGTACAGCTGTATTTAAAATAAACAGGATTTTCATAAAACTGATGTTTTACTTAACTGTATCCAATAATAATGCATGTAATATTCACAAATTCGTATCTTATTATAAAATACAAACAGCGAATATGCATCTTTTCCATTGTTTACGTTTATAAGATGTTTAGCTGTTTCTCGTTCGATTGTTTTATGGCTGTACGCGTTGACGCAACGAGTATAGCGTTACTAACGATACTTTTACCATTCTCTTGTACGTTTTTTTAAAACTTATTTAACTAGAAGATGGGATAAAGAGATAGAGGAAAATAGGTTAGTCTAATATAATTTTGTCTGTCAAAAAAAAAAAAAAAAGAAAAAGAAAAAGAAAGACGCATGATACACGAGATACATGATAAAATCATTTTTATAAGTGAAAAATTGAATGTGTTACATGAGTATATACGGTAAGTATACGCTTATCAAACTGGATGTCATAATAGGGACATTCAGTTTCGATTATTTGTACCTCAGTATCACCTTGTTGGTGTGCTGTTCACCAAATCTATATTATTATTATTGTTAACACCCAAGCAAGGTGTCATATAGGAAGAAAATGAGTAACTACCGACACCGAGGTTCGAGCATGACAATCTGGACTTATGAACATATGCTTTCCACCAGGTGTATGAATAGAGGTGTCAGGCTACTGACCGGGGTGATTACTGAGTATCTATTGAGTGGAATTATCCAGTTGAATTAGTGTGAATTATTATGTGTTGAAGATTTGGGGTTTTGATTTAGGATATACTGGACGTTAAACCGACCCGCGCTACTAACAAGGTAGTCCCTAAAATGGTTAATTATTTTTGGTTGACTTTTACTTCTTTGTTCTTGTTAAGTATTTATTTGCAGTTGTAATTAAATACTGTTTTACCTTAACATTGAAGTCTTGAGTTCGACTTAATGATTAACGACCACCGTACGTCAAAAAACAAGGGGACAAAGGGATTGCTGCGAATGAAAGAAAATGAGAAAACATCTGTGAGGAGAAATGGAAAATAAAATAACGACATATTGTTGAGGATCGTAGTTTACAGCAAATCAAAAAGCTTGAATAGAATTTCAGAGACAAGAAATGTAAGAGAAGAAACTGTTAGTATAGAACTTACGGTTACATCTATCAATTTTAGCTGTAAAATGATGAGACCTTGCCGCGAATCTAGTACTGCACTTAAATCCATTAATCTAGAGACCAAAGTGCAAAGCTCTTTTGAACAATTGCCATGAAAATATTCATAGAAAAGGCGCAGTGAAGCTACGTTACGAAGGTGGGAAAAGGATTGAAGCTGAGATGCCAGGTCAAGACCAATGACATTACTTATTTCGATTTTACGAAGAATCTTGAGATGTGATATATTAGTAGGAGCACCAGACAAGATGTGGTAGCAATATTCAATCCAGGGATGAATGTTAGACTAATAAACGTGCAAAACAACAAGGAAAACCAACAGCTATAATAATAATAATAATAATAATAATAATAATAGTAATAATAATAATAATAATAATAATAATAATAATAATTGTAAGAGTTTTGTCAGTCGTTATCAGAACCCTGTGAACGATAACGGAGAACGTAGAAAAACAACTGATGAACTGCTCTTGCCAGGATTTGCAACCATCTAAATTGCAGTGGCATTAACAGCGAAAGAAGAAGAAGAAGAAGAAGAAGAAGAAGAAGAAGAAGATGATGATGATGATGATGATGATGATGATGATGATGATGATAAAAACAGAAGAAAAAGAAAAACAGAAAAAGAAAAACAGAAAAAGAAAAAGCAGAAGAAAAAGAAGGAAAAAAGATGAAGAAGAAAAGGAAAAAGAAGAAGAAGAAAAACAGAAGAAAAGCAGAAGAAGCAAAAACAAAAAAGAAAAATCAGAAGATGAAAAAGAAACAGAATAATAAAAAGGCAGAAGCAGAAGAAAAAGAAAAAAAAAACAGAATATAAAAAGCAGCAGAAGTAGAAGATGAAGAAGAAAAAGCAGAAGAAAAAGAAGAAGAAAAAGAAGAAGAAAAAGAAGAAGAAGAAGAAGAATAGGAGAAAAAAATAGAAGGAGAACAGAAGAAGAAAAAGAAAAAGTAGAAGAAGAGAAAGAAGATGGAGTTTAAGTAATGATAAACAGAGACGAAATATACAAAAAAGTTGAAATTAAAATATTAAGTACAAAAAATAGAAAGAATGTATGGAAAGAAAGAAGGCAAAAAAAAAGTTCTAAAAGCGAGAAACGAGGCAATGTCAATCAGAAAGACCCATTGGTGACCATGACTTTATTTGTTGAGTAGGAAAAGCAGAAAGAGTTTGGCGTTTAAAGTCATGCACTCAAACGAATATTTACTTACGTATATACTTATTTGTGGCCGGTAGACAGGTGTAGCCAGGTGCACACCTGGGCATCGAGAGAGGAGAGAGAGAGAGAGAGAGAGAGAGAGAGAGAGAGAGAGAGAGAGAGAGAGAGGGGGGGGTCAATTTCAACTCCAACACGTACACCTACTGACCGCACCAGAAAAGCAGGTCTTAAAATCTTTCCCGAAATAAAGCTCTCTCTCTCTCTCATTTACACACCTCGTTTCACTTTCACTCTCTCTGTTTTTCTCTTCTTCCTTTCTCTCTTTCTCTCTTTATCTCTCAGTTCTTGGCGTCCTATGTCATTTTCGTAAAGAAAATAGACACGTTAATGAAGTATTAGACTAGAAATAACAGAGAAGGAAAAGAAAATGAAAAAGGAGAGGTGGGGAGGAAGAAGGAGAAAAAAAACAGAAAGAAAAAGAAAGAAAGTGAAGAGAGTTGGAGAGAATAAAAAGGAGAAAAGAGAAGAAGAGAAAGAAATACAAGATCCAAGGGGCAGAAAAATAGAAAAGAAAAGTGAAAATACAATTACAACAACAATTAAAACTGCTTACTAGGACAATAATAAGAAAAATTGACTCCAGGCTACAGACTTTGTTTCCATTATTCTATCTATCTATCTATCTATCTATCTATCTATCTATCTATCTATCTATCTAATTTAATATCTGTACATTTAGACTGTTTCTTTCGCTGTCTCTCTTAGTCTATCCCTATCTATCTATCTATCTACATGTATATATATATATATATATATATATATATATATATATATATATATATATATATATATATATATATATATAATGCTTGAGTCTGTTCCTATATCTATCTTATCTAGCTAGCTAGTCTGTTTCTATTTATATCCAATTAAATATATGCTCTTCTTAGCTTGTTCCCATCTATCTATCTATCTATCTATCTATCTATCTATCTATCTAATTTAATATCTGTACATTTAGACTGTTTCTTACGCTGTCTCTCTTAGTCTATCCCTATCTATCTATCTATCTATCTATCTATCTATCTATCTATCTATCTATCTACATGTATATATATATATATATATATATATATATATATATATATATATATATATATATATATAATGCTTGAGTCTGTTCCTATATCTATCTTATCTAGCTAGCTAGTCTGTTTCTATTTATATCCAATTAAATATATGCTCTTCTTAGCTTGTTCCTATCTATCTATCTATCTATCTAATTTAATATATGTCCATCTTAGTCGGTTTCTCTCGTTCTCTCTCGCTTTTAGCTTGTTCCTATTCATCTGCCGTAACGATTATTCAAATTCAAAATACGTTTTTTTCCTTACATTTTTACTATGCGCTCACTCAATATTTTCACTGACGATTGGTTCATTCCATCAGAGAGCAAGAACTTAATCGCACGATTATTATCTAAACAGAATTTAGAGAGAGGGAGAGAGATTGGAGAGAGAGAGAGAGAGAGCGAGAGAAAGACAGAGAAAGATAAAGAGAGAAAAACCAATTTGAAGACGACAGATGGCTCAATGCCAACAACCATCAAACTTGGCACAATCTCCTTCACTTGCGGTCAATGGGGTGAAGTTGGTAAAATAAATAAATAAACACGACGAAGCGTCAAATGGTGAAAATTGACGATAGGATTTCAACTTTTTGCTTTTGGTCCAGAAAATCAAAACAAATTACGATTAAGTCTATATTTTCATTTTTATATGCGAGATACTATTTTCAAGTGATAGTATTTTTAGCTCTGTAATAGTTTGGTACTAAACACCACACAGGTGACTTGTGATTTGCAATTAAACGGTTAGTCAGTTATTAACTGCTTGACATTCCCTTGCTCTCCCCCACCATATATATATATATATATATATATATATATATATATATATATATGAATAAAAATAAATAAAAGGAGACAAAGGAAAAACTATTCATAGCATCTGAGGGACTTTATCAAGGCAATGAACGATTTATTTTGTTGCACGTGTTTATATAGAAACGTAGGGATGTCTTTGGTTTATAAAAGCTTTTAAATTTTAGAACGTTCATGAATATTTATAAGGTGGCTGAAAGGTCAGTCAAAACATGTGGATGGTGCAAAGTGTCATAATTCAAAGTCTTGCAAAAATGTAAACGTGTAATATTCAAGATTTGTTTTAAATGAATATTTTTGGGATTCTGATTAGATTGTTATGCTATGAGATTGACGTATGTGTTGTACATCTTCAAAAAACATGAGGTGATCTATTTACCCGTTTTCTTTTGATTTTTCAACATATTTCTGGTTGTGTATGTTGGCTTGGGAAAGTTGCAATTCTTTCAGGAAAGGTGAGATTGAGGAAAATCCGAATCGTAGATTGATAATTTGATAAGATTCGATGGTGGCACTCTGGTGAATCACAATATTTAAATAAAAAAAAAAACAAACACAAAAAAAAAACAACAACTCTTGAACATTACTCGCTGACTACATTTTTCTAGACTTTCAATAATGACACTTTGTACCTTCCTCATGGTTTGACTGACCTTCCAACCACCTGATAAACGTTTCTCAAAATTATAAGCCTTGATAAACCAATGACATCTCCATCCTTGTATATGTGTAGCAAAATAAATCCTTCATTGGCTTCAATGTACGAAACGCGTCGGCTAAGAATAGTTTTCCTCTTGTCTCTTTTTATATATATATATATATATATATATTAGGTTGGTGCAAAAATAATGACGTAATAATGTCGTTTTTTGACGTATTTTTAACATCAAAAAACGACATTATTACGTCATCATTTTTGCACCACCCGAATATATATATATATATATATATATATATATATATAATGTCAATCGTAGACAGTACTGTTTCGCAGTTCTTCAGTGCGTCTCGACAACTGAATGCCTCAACATCTGATCGAAAGTTAACTCGACAGAATGAGTCAGCTAAATCTGGCGTATTGTTTTTACAAGCATAAAGAAACGCCAAGCAACCATAGAGCTCCATTTATTTTACTGAAGAGCTTCGCAGCTGACCGTTGTTTTTAGAATTAGCTTGTTATTCAACAGTGCCCAATTGAAAATATATTTTCAAGAGCTAAATTATGTCATTCGAAGACATGGTCAGAGTTGAATCAGACCAGAAAATAATAGTATTAAAAAGTGCTCAATATACGTGAGAAAAAATATAAGTAAAACTAAGAATAACGCGGAGAGCTTTTAACTTTAAAAATCAGGAAGTCAATTAAAATACACGACCATAGATTCGACCTGACGGTATAAGTATCGCCTGAAGAGACCGTTTCGTCGAAATCATAGTTGCGTTTTTTAATTGACCTCCTGGTTTTAAAGTATATATATATATATATATATATATATATATGAAAATTTCTCCGATTTAACCAGTAGAGATGACAATATTTATGAATAAAAATAACAATAGGAAAACTAGTAATTGCTGACGCGTTTCGTCCAATGTGGACTTTATCAAAGCAAAATACGAAAATGAAACTTTTGCTTTGATAAAGTCCACATTGGACGAAACGCGTCACCAATTACTAGTTTTTCTATTGTCATTTTTATTCACATATATATATATATATATATATATATATATATATATATATATATATATATATATATATGTGTGTGTGTGTGTGTGTGTGAAAATGCTACGTTTTGGGAATTTTAATAAAAACGTGCTATACGCACGCGTAATTCAAAATTGTAATTGATTGATCGTAATAGACTTAAAATTCAGTTATATTTTTCACTTGAATTTCTACCCGTGAGTGACGACTACCACTAATCCCAGTCCCTTGAAGAGGATGTTGAAGCAGCCGACACCAAACAGTAATAGAGAATATCGTAGTTCAGTGCGTCAATGCGTTGCGACCCACTTTGCGTCGATCGTTTCTATGAGCAGACGTTCTACTCATACCGGGTGGAAGAGGGCCATGATTGCCTACGTCCTGAAGAGACACGGCGCATAAAAAAAGAAGTATCAGGTTGCACAGTGTAAGCACCCACTAAATATAAATCTTCGTAAGGTGTGGCAGTACTTGTGTGTACAATTTGTTGTATTTCTTTAAGACATGATCTACCAGAAATCCCTTCAATGAGTCTATCGGACCTTTTCCAATCAACCCGAGGGCTCCAACTACAACTGGAATTATTGATGTTCTCATGTGCAATATTTTTAAGATTTCCACTTCAAGATCCTTGTATTTTGATATTTTTTATGAAGATCTTCAGAGATACAATACAATCTGCAGGGACTGCTATGTCAATAAAAAAGCACATTCTGTTCTTGTGGTCTTTAATCACAATGTCTGGACGATTAGCTTTGATTGTTCAGTCTGTGTGTATTGTAAAGCCTCATAACTTGTTACAGAACTTATCTCTTTAACCGGGTCTGGGTGATGTACATACCAGTTTCTTGCAGTTTCCTTCTCGTAATAGTTACATATTTTCCAGTGCAGATATTGGCACACTCTATCATGTCGAGTTTTGTATTTAGTAGATGCTTACACTATGTAACCTGATACTTCTTTTTTTATATGCCTCTTTAGGACGTAGGCGATCATAGCCCTCAACTTCCCCCTATCCCTTGTGGCTCTCAACAGGTTTTTTGTTTCTTCCAACTCCTCCAGACCACGCTCCGCCATACTACATGATCAATTGTTTCCAGATATTTATCACAGAATCTGCACTGAGGATCAACACAATTTTTCAATATGTGTTTGTAATTTATTATTATTATTATTATTATTATTATTATTATTCCTCTAACTTCCGGCAACCCCTGCAGCCGCGCTGGTACCAAACTATATTGGTTCATCCTTTCCTTTAGACTCTGCTAGCAAGGCCGAGAGACGTCCGGGCAGCCCTAGTTCTCCATACATCTCGCCCAGTTTCGTAGCACACTGGCGCTATTTCATCGTCTCCCGAGATGGACGGATGCCGACGACGACGGATTATTCTTCTGTGTAGCAATCTTGGACTAAGTCCTGGAAATGAGCTAATTTTAAGTTACGCGTATGTTTGTCTTCTTCTATGTACCGTGACCCTTCAGGATATCGGCGATTAAGGTTCTCCATAACTATACTTTATGAGTTATTAATTAGGTTTGTCTTTTTGATATTACTCCAGATCAAGTCAACTGGAGATGTCGATTGGCATTACATTTGAATAGTTGGAGATTATAGCTCTCAGGGAAAAGGGAGTTCCACAGGCGAGAGGTGCGAGGTATGAAGCTATTGGAGTAGAAGAGACGGCTGCATTTAGTACTTTCGACAGTGAAAGGGTGAGAGCGGGATGCCAGCCTCGTAGGGCGCTTGAACTCATGAAGTCTGGGAACCAGCGAAAGCAGCTCATCGGAGCAATTACCATGAAAGTATTTGTAAAAAAGACAGAGATAGGCGAAGGCGCGTCTGATATGAATATATATATATATATATATATATATATATATATATATATATGTATGCATGTGTGTGTGTGTGTGTGTTTGTTAGCAACATTTGCCTTAGTTCCTGACAGCAGACAACCCGTTATTCCTGATTTCCATCATAAAAGAATTAGCCATGCATTTACATTATGCATATAATAAACCCATTCTGTTAGGAATGCTTGAATTATTTTTCGAACACTGACAATCCTTTGTATTTTGACTTGTGATGTATTTATATGGTTTGAATTATGAGCAGTACATTTGCATTATGCACCTTTAGTGTTTGCATTAATTTCTAACCTCTGACGATCGTGATTTTCAATGTATTTCTATTAAAAACCATTATCAATGTATTTACATTGGATGATAATCACTTTATTATCTTATTATACGCTGGCTACTGGCGATCAATTCCTGTTTTATTTTCAATGCATTTCTATGGTAAAATAACAGAATATCAATTCGATAACCTACTCCATATGCAAAGCTTGCTTCCCTTCTGACCGTAGATCTTGTCGTTTTCCTACTCTGCAACGCTGTTTACGCACCGAGTACTGAACGTTTTACTAAAATAGATGTCAAGAAGAAATTTCAGAATTTGCATTTTGATTATCAATATCCACTTTTGAAACTTAATGTTGCTATGGGGATTTGTTTTCATAGGCGTGTGAAGCAATCTATTTTTGCTCAGTTAATATACAAGTTTATGATATTTTATAAATAAGTTAAAATAACGATTAAATCAACCAAACTTAAGTATTTTTAAGTGGGAAACATTATCCTCCAACGTTGTTTATCAACTTGGAGTTATTAAATTTCATGTAAAGAGCAAGTTTCATTTACATTGGAATATGAAAAAAAATTTCGTGAGGGGTCAATTATCCCCTTTCTACTCTCTTGGAGATCTCACTGAAGTTAATTTGCAAAGATTTGTACTCATTTCAGAAGGTATATCATATTAGTTATAGTAATTCATGCACTAAAAGTACTGTGATAATTTATGCTTTTACTTACTCCCTCATAACGATCCTGTTATAATTCACATAATCATCTGATCGAGAGAATATATATATATATATATATATATATATATATATATATATATTTATATATATATGAAATGTTGTACTTAATCCAAATTTTACATACATATTTTTCTTAGATGAACCCCTTCACTATCTGAACAGTAGGTTATAATGATGAATATTTAAGTTTTACACCTGTCAGTTCTCAATTAGTGCCTGGTGATTACCACGTGTATGAAACTCACAGTTGTACCAAACAGTGACGAACGAAATGTACTATTTTTATTATTATTATTAGAAGTAGTAGTGGTGCGTGTGTCTATATATATATATATATATATATATATATATATATATATATATATATATATATTGAATAAAGACAAAAGGAAAACTTATCTCAGTCGACACACTGAGTCCTCTGAGTGTCTTTATCAAGAGGACGAAACGCGTTGGCTAAGATAAGTTTTGCTTTTGTCATTATTTATATTGTCTTTTTGCAGAGATATTTTATCTGAAATTTCTACACAAACACACACACACACATATATTTATATCTATCTATCTATCTATCTATCTATCTATCTATCTATCTATCTATCTATCTATCTATCTATCTATCTATATATATATATATATATATGAACAAGCGTAGTTTGTTTTGCTAGTTTTATTTTATATTTTTTTAATTTCCGAATAAGGTGACTCACATCCAAATGAAAATTGTGAATAACCTCTCCAACATTTGTTGTTCTACGAGGATTTTCGACCGATATTATGAAGAAGTAAATCTAGTTAGAATCGTAGATGAAAATTTTGTTAACTATATCCTAGATTTTATTTAGAAATTTACATTTAAATTCGCAACCAACTCATAAACAATAGAATGCACTACACTAAGTCAGTTGTTGACTGTTTGTATCTGTCAATCAGTGTGAGTTGGGATATGATCAACTGGAATTGTCTTACAACTGGAATTGTCTTAAAATTTCAACAATGAGACTTTATAAATATCTTAGAGCTATACAAAATTGGATTTTACAAATCGTAATGGAAAGTGCAAAAATGTAAAGAGCTTTAGTCTTGTTATATATGAATAAAGTGTCGCTGCTGACACTTGAGTTGGAACGTAGTTTGTTATGGTGCAAACACAAGCGATCCCATTATTGAATTAAGTAGACTACGTTGACCATCGAGGAAACGCATATATGGGAGGTAGCGTGTGTCTAATTGATCGTTATTCTTATTCTATCCTCTATTACTATTCGGATCGCTATTTCTAGTCTATCCTCTATACTACACGAACCGCTATTCTCTACTCTATTCACTATACTATTTATCTATTGGGATCACTATAGGGATTACTATTTGAGCGAGTATTATTCGAGGGCTTCTGACACAGGCATTGTTCAACGGCATACTATAGTTGCATCTGCGATTACAAAGGCTACAACGAGCATTACGAAAGCGATAACGAGTATTCGTTGACATCACAAAAGTGGCAACGAGTGTTCGGTGACATATGCAAGAGAATGTGGGGGGAAATCTTGAAAAATAGCCGTAAAGTAGATACAACTGTCGCAAATGCACCAAGAAGACTAGGCCGATAGTAAATAGAAGAAAAATGGAGCCCAACGCCTCTACATGGCCTGTTCTTCCCCCGAAGTAAAATGTTGATTTAGATCAATTCACAACCCGCCAGTGGCTAAGGGATGCAGGACGTAAGATTGAAACTGAAGCGCTCATTCTTGCTGTAGAAGACCAGAGCTTGCTTACACGCTTATCGTGCAAAATAGTACAAATCCAAGATGCAGGTTTTGTGACCGATACGCTGAAACTATTGATACATTTGTCTCAGGATGCTTAATATTAGCACCAAATGAGTACAAAAACCATCACGACAAGATAGGTCAATATTTGCATTGGCAGATTGTTGTATAGTCCCTCTGTGGGGTGGTCTTGGGCGACGGTGTTCGCTCATATCTTGTATCTTCTCTCACTTGTCTTTTCCCAAACGGGGATCGCTATTTGTTTTGGTTCGAAGATAAGGGAATTTTAACCTTTTACTATTTTACGTATACATCTTTAATGCTCTCTCACCCGACTGGGGAGCAAGTTCCCAGATACCAAAGTACCACGCCTACATTACACGACGGTTTCAGAACAAACTCATCGAATACACTTTATTTATTTCTATCATTCCCACGCTCGTTCAGCCAATCATAATCGTCTTCCTTGTTTTCACTTCTGTCTAATCCCTAAGTTCAGGTTCAGGAAGTCCAAGCACTTCTCTAAAAAGTAATAATCTGCTAAATTATTATTTAACAAGATCTGTCATGACTACATGGATAAAACAGCTCCAAACTGGTATGAGAATCATTCTGACTCTTAAGAAAAATTGTATTTTTATTTCTAAAATACAATAATTAAATATTTGATACCATGGCTTTCAGAAGATTCGTCCTCATGCGAAATCTTCCTCTGGGGAAAGAAAGATAAATAAACAAATAATCATTTGACAGTCGAATTTGAGTCTCATCTTCTGATAAATTGTCATTGGCCATCACAAACAAATAAAAAATGAGGGAGGATTAGAGTACTTTTTTTCACTCGACCGTCAATTAACTAATTGCAAATTAACGAGAGGGCGAGGGATTTCCTTTCAAAAGGAATTTCTTCCATCATGTATTTTCAGTGGGAATTGTTTTCTCTTAGCGAACACACGACCTGAAACTGCTACAAAATAGCAAACGAAATAAGATTTAAAGTCAATCCCTCAATCATTTTCTCTCTCAATGGCAACTATTTAGTCGAGTTTTATAATAACAAAGATGAAAACGTTTATATGAGTTTTCCTCTTTAACATCACGATAACATTTCTCATAGTTTAGTGCCACTACTAATTAACCCATAGTCGGAGGGAGAAGCTGTGGATTCATACCTTTCCCAAGGGTATTTGCTTGTAAGGGAATACAAGGGAATAAAATGAAAGAAATGGCAATTGGAACTCGGCTCTCCGATTAACAATTTCGAGCCATTATCCATCACACCACCCGCACGTCCAAGCAGCTGGTATTTCGAAGCGGCCACCCATCTTGGAACTGACCAAGTTCAACGTTGCTTAAATGTTCATGCACATGACAGAGATGAGAGATGATAGAACTATCATTTCTCAGTTGCATCTCTGTCTTCGGGCAGAGTGAGACTCAGTTGTGTCTATATCCGCGAACAGAGACGCATCTGGGAAAATATATATACAGAGAGGTGCCCGGTGCCTGGGAAAAGCTGCCCGCTGCCAGCTTCCTGAAGCTGTACCCCCTCCGCATTATTGCACTAGGGAGGGTGGATCGGTAGTCATAACGATGCAAGCAAAAACGACGTTGCTTAGGGAATTTTTGTCCTTGGTCCGGTTGTACGCGCTCGGATTCCGTACGTTAAACGCGACCTTGTGTCACATCCCTTTTCAGTGGGGAGACGGAGTAAATGTCAAGTGGTTATATCCTACTGGCTTCAAGGCAAGAAAGAAAAAGTGCATGTGTAACACTTAGAACTGTCCATTTGTATTGATTAAGAAGAAATCCGCCGCATGAAATTGAGCCAACAAATTAAAATCATAATTTATCAGCAAAGTGTCAATAGCTTCCGTCAGTAATAAAAGGAGCTTTTTTTTTTGTATCGCTCGCGTGATTGTGTCATGTGATCTGGATAGGGAAGAAACATCTCATTCAATGAAATTTCACCCCTGAAACATATTTCCTATCTTTCTAAAGAATGACAGGCCGACATGACTCATTGTCCGATGTGACAAATAAGGTCACGAAACTGACACGCGGACCAAGGAAACATTCAGCGGGGTTTGAAGAAAGCCATTGATCTCCGACAGAAATGATTCGCTGTCACCGTGCGTAACGGAAACGATTTTCTACCTTCAGTTAGAGAGTTTGATCCGACTAAAAACGAATTAAATGTTGTAATAAAGAAAAGAAATGTTATTGTTTATCATGTAGCTATTTTTAATATCTCTAGAACCGGTCGCGTGGCTTTGATGTAACCTTGCAAACAAACCGAGAGGACCTTGTAGCGCATGTGTGAACATACGCACTCCCGTAGTGCTATGTATGGAGACGCTCTTGAGGGAATCTGTGTTATGTGTGATTATCACAGGCAAATTGACTGAGCGGGTAGATCTGTCACTCTGTTCTTTAACCCCACTCTCATATAGAATCCACATTTGAATCTGTGCGTCTTTTGGACATCGCAGTTGATTGGGAAGAGATTTTAGACTGAAGACGACATTAAGGGGAAGCAGATGAGGTGACATATTATAATTCGTCTGTTCACATGTTAATGCCATAGTATTCTCAGTTTCCTTCTGTTGAAGCACGCACCTGTTGCCTCATGTCTACTCTACATCTGAGAGAAAATTCTCCAACATCCTCTGTCTCATAGGGGTATATATATATATATATATATATATATATATATATATATATATATATATATAGTAGTTGATATATATAGGGGTTTGGTATTTCATCGAATTTTAACACTCTTTTTATCGAAATATTCCTGTTTCTTAATACTTTGTTTCGATTTAGGAAATCATTCTTAGCTATTACAATGCTCCTTCGGATTTCTGTGCCACATTCTTTATCATTTGTTAAAGAACTCCCCAAATCACACTTACCTGTTCTTCTTTACTTACAGTAGATTTAATAGTAGAAGCACGAAAAGCATACCAAAATGAACACAAAGGTGTCAGGATTTCAAATCTCCTCCTTCGAAGTGTCTAATTCCTTTTAAACTGAACGGTTTTGCAAACAGCATTTCTTTTAGAGCAGGACGCTACCTCTACACGTTGCTCACGGCCATTGCTTTCGGAGAGCCTGCAGCAATGTCCTCTGACAGCACACCTCTAGATTTATTGGGGGCATGATTAAAGGGGTTTAAAGCAGAAAAAACAATAAAACTCTGAGTTTAAGTTTTAGATTTCTGGAGTCTATTTATTTCTTACAAATATTCGTGATGCTAAATTAGTTATAGAGTTTTATGTTTTTACGTAAACATTCGTTACCTATGAACTTACTTAGACTTTACAGTTAACGTGATGAATATTTACGAGCGTCTCTTAAATTAAAAACTTTGATAAAACTAACATTTTTACTTTTGATTATAAGTATTTTCATTAATAAAGTCCGTCGGAGGACGAAACACGTCGCTTAACATAAGTCTTCCTTTTGTCTTCATTCATATTGACCTTTTACTGATATAATGTAGTTATATCTGAAATTTTTACACACACACACACAAACTTATATATATATATATATATACACACACATACATATGTGTGTGTATGTGTGTGTTTCTGACAGTGTAAAATGGCAACGAAAATAAATATCTCGTTGAAAAGAAAAAAAAAGAGAGCTGAATTGCTAAATTATATCAGTTTTCCCACATGTCTGTGAAAGCGGCAGGTCCGAAGCGACAGATATGTGCTTCTACAAACGGATGTTGGGAATGGCATGGATCGAAAATCTGCTCAACGAGGAAGTTTTAAACAAAATCGGAAAGGAAAGGAAGAGCATACATACTTAAATTGAGAAATAGATATTTAATATTTTGAAAACACTTTATATAAAAATATATGACTGCGTGTATATATATATATATATATATATATATATATATATATACACACAGCAGTTTAGGCGTGTGAAAACGAAGAAAATCAACAATCTTCAAACACGGCTCTACAAAATTAAATAAATTTTATTTTCTTTCAAATTGAAAGAAATGAATTGCAAAGATTCCTCACAGAACAACTTCACAGAAAAAATATTTATTATTATCTTTCTTTACAATACAACCCAATCAATTGCGTTAGTATGATATAAGAAACAGAATGTGTCTCTATAAGGATAGTGGCACGTACTTACGTTGTTTTAATATGCGTGTAATTTTCGAGTAGCAGCAATAAGCAGTCAGTAAACGATAGCTGTATTAGTACTACTGCTAAAATTTGTGTTGACAATAACTCGCTTTGTATGTTCCAAATGTGTTTAATTTAACATCGCTTTTGTAATAAAATATACTCAAATAAATATGCGGAAGGTTTTGAGAATTCAGCTTGTCCACAACAACGAAAACCCAACCATGGTTTATGGAGAAACTGAAAACTGAATAACATCACTAATATTTATAAGAAATAAATAGGCTCCAGAAATCTAAAAGTTAGATTTTACTAAACTCAGTTTATTGGTTAATAAATATTTTCCCAATTTTTAAATGTCTATTTTTAGGTGGAAAAATATCATTTTTTGAAATGATCCGACAAAATTTTATAACAGACAATAAAGATAGTTGTCTGAAAATTTCAAAGGTCTCAGCGCGTTTACAAATAACGTCGGTGATTGGCTAATATATGTGAACGTGGACATTTAAATCGGAGTCGATTTTGTGCACAAAAATGAGTTAATTTAGAGATTTAGAAATATAGCTTAAATTTAATGCATTTTTCTACAATTTCTTAACTCTCGCAGTGGTTCGCAGTTCGATTGGTTAGAACGGTCGCATTCTGACAATAAGACCCGGGTTCGAATCTCACCATGGTCGACTTGTCAGGAAGGAAACTTCCTGATGTTATCGGGGTCGATATCAGTGTACAGCAACTTTGGAAAGTGCTCGAAAACCATAAAAGTGGTTGACACAAACCTTGTGAGTGGAATTGGGTAGGCGGAACCCTTGAGTTCCGTCGATATCTGTACTAGCACAAAGTCACAAGTCCTCGTGCCCGAGAGCTTGAGCGTGCTGGCCTTGTTGAAATTGGTGATCACGCTAGATAACACACTCTTTTCCAGAAACTGTAACTAAGGTCTGCTCGGCATAGTTGAAGTATAAACCACAGGTGGGCTCTGTGGGTGTTGAATAAAAACAAATGCGCCTGAGCAAGCGTCTGCAATAGGGATTGGCTAGCCTACCTTGTAGTCAGGTATCCTCGAATACAAGTGGCCAGCTATACATATATACATACATATGCATATATATATAATGAGGAAAGGTAGGGTGTACAAACATATTTAACAATCACAGGGTATACAAAATACAGGTGGTACAGAGGAAACAGGGAGTAACGTACCGAACGAGTTTATCCGAGTGGATGCCAGAGCGTAGAGAAAGAGAAATGATAGTCAAACATTACTTAGATCTGCAAAAGAAGTTTTGAAGAACCATTATCACCCAGGGCCTGTAGGGATGCGTCTCGTAAGTAAGAAGTTCTAACGATAATATAGATGACCTGAGTTATCTACCAGTCATCTGCAGAATAGAGATGACCTCACGGCAGATCACGCAGCCACTCGAAATATGTGGACAGCCAGAAGCTCCACCAGATTAAACTGACGCTGCCAAGTCCATGAGATCTAGAGGTACAAGCTAGAGCCCATGAGCTGAAGGTGGATCTCGTGGACATGAGATTTAGCAGCGGTGGGCTCTCCACATGTTCAATTAAAAACCTAGTCTCTTCATATCCTCAATCTTCAAATCAAATCACTTTCTTCCTTTCCTTCTCTTTCGGAGACCTAATATAGTGCCATCGAGTGGTCGCACTGGACCGATTTTGTACCCAATGTGAAGCTCCCCCGGAGTACAAGCCAGCCGAGCAATCCCTCACACCAATGCTCAGCCCAGTGATCGCTGGCACTTTCACGTTCCGCGACGACTTGATAACCACCATACCAGAGTCATCTATCCTTTTTGACCGGCCATCTGCAGACTTGAGACGACCTCACGGCAGATCACGCAGCCACTGGAAGGACTTCGTCCACAATGACCTCAAGCAGTTTAATTTGGCGCTACAGGATGTTCCGACGCTCTATCAAGATTGTGAGAACTGAAGGGACTCTCGTGGACTGCACACCTTCGTGGTATGAGATTTAGCAGTAGCAGGTGCAGTAGTAGTATTCTGTCGTCTGTTGCTACACTATCCAAACTGCTAAATTTATCCACCTAAAATTTGCGGTATTTTTGTATTTTTCGTTGCTCAATGGGTAACGAAAAATACAAAAAAATATACGAAAATAGATATAAATGAAATAATCTCATGTCAATATATAGGATTGAGCAAAAGGTTGGGGGGACACCCCTGGATTTCGGAGAATCGTCTAAAAATTCAAGATTGCGTGCCGAAATCATGGGCCCCCACTTCGTTGAAGAGCAATTCCAGGTGCAAATTAGGCTCTGGATTTCGGAGAATCGTCTAAAAATTCAAGATTGCGTGCCGAAATCATGGGCCCACTTCGTTGAAGAGCAGTTCGGTTAAGATCTCTGGTAGGTATCGTACCAATAGAAAGGTTCACCTGGCTGAATTTTTAGCCCGCCCCGAGCTAAACAGGTGATGGACCTAGCACCTTAGAAGCCAACTATGTGGTGTCCTGGCCTGTCGACATGTACATGACGGTACTGGTGCAAATTAGGCTGATGAGATTGTCATTCACTAGCCGGGGAACTCCTGACTCGCTACCTACACATAGTTTGTCCGTTTGGTTGATGCTGTTGTCAGGTTATATATAAGTTTGACACGCAATCTACAAACTGGAGACGACTTAGCGGGAGACCATTGAACCGTCCGAACATTTAGCAGATTAATCTGGTACTGGAGGATGTTCCATCACTCTGCCAAGACAGTGAGAACTGGCTAGACAAGGTCGCTTTCGTGGGCTCAACGCATTCGTGGCATGAGATTTAGCAGCAACAGCAGCAGCTAAAATATTATAGTGAGACGTCTGAAAATATGAGTAAAGAAAAGACAAGAAATTGTTATTTACTTATGACATATGATTATAGAATGATAACCGGCGACTTCAGAAGTCGGGCTAATCGGGAGGAGCCAGAGTAGTCCAATTGCTAATTATATCTGTTTCAAAGCAATAAAAATCTCTAAAGTAATTTTTGTTGCTTTGAAAATTCCTTCTTGATTTTGGTTGCATCCAAAGTAGTGATATGAACCTCCAAGTATAAAATAATATGGAATTGTTTTGATTTAGTGCATTTATAGTTTTCTTTTAACTTCATATTCTAAAATGATGATTTAAACAAATTTTGCTGCAAAATATTCAGAAGAATGTTACACGAAAGAAGAAAAAATAATGTGACCAGCAATTCAGGAAACTGATTACAGGAGCCCAAATTTGCAGACCGACATGGCCAAAAAGAATTTAATGGCAGGATTCGGGTGAACAGATTTCTTATAGGACTAAAAATGATCTTGAGAAATCTCAAACAATTTTAGTTTTGTTTTCCATAAAACACCTCTCGTACGATCACCGATGTTAAGCAACGTCGAGTCTGGTCAGTACTTCGATGGGTGACCGTTTGGGCATGACAGGTGTTATAAGCTTGGAAGTACGGTTGGTGCAATGAATAATGGATCGGTATTGGAAACCGGAGAGCCGAGACGTATCAGTAAATAATTATTATCTCCAGAAAATACTTACAATCTAAAAATATTTACTGGCTTTAAATAACGTTCAAAGGGTTGATAAACAGTAATAACACACACCAATCAATCAACTTTAAATATTTAAATCTAATCTTTATGTTAATTATAATTTTTATGTAAAAAGTTCCTTGTAATTTTAATGTAAAAAATTCCTTATACTTTTAAAGTAAAAAAATGAACGTTATAATTATAAAGTAAAAAAAATTATAATTTTAATGTAAAAAAAGTTCATTATAAATTTAATGAAAAAAGTTCCTTATAATTTTTAAGTAAAAAAGTTCCTTATAATTTTAAAGTAAAAAAAAGTTCATTATAATTTTACAGTAAAAAAATGTAATTTTAAAGTAAAAAAAATCACTATAATTTTAAAGTAAAAAAGTTCCCTATAATTTTAAAGTAAAAAAGTTCATTATAATTTTAAAGTAAAAAAAGTTCCCTATAATTATAAAGTAAAAAAAGGTTTCCTATAATTTTAAAGTAAAAAAAAAAGTTCCCTATAATTTTAAAGTAAAAAAGTTCATTATAATTTTAAAGTAAAAAAGTTCCTAATAATTTTAAAGTAAAAAAGTTCCCTATAATTTTAAAGTAAAAAAGTTCATTATAATTTTAATGAAAAAACAAAACAAACTTGGACTGTAAATCAAATATTACCTTTTTGTTTCAAATTCTTTGTTTTTAGCTCTCGACTGAATTCATTTTCCTCTTCATTATAACATTGATTTCAAGACAGGTGTCCATTTTTCAGCCTCCCCATGAAAATATTTTTCTTGAAAACCCATATCGGGTCGCTTTCGTATTTGAAATGTAAACAAAGCATTTTCTAAAGAATTAACATTTATTTGTAACACACACACACACACACACATATATATATATATATATACATATACACACACACACATACACATATATATATATATACATATACGCACACACACATATATATATACATACACACACACACACACACACACACACATATATATATATATATATATATTATGCATGTATCATTAAAAACGACATACATGGTACTACGATTAAGCTTTTTATTTAATTTTTCTTCTATTCGAACATGTGTTTTCTTCTTTGGACACAGAGTTTGGAGAAACAGAAACTGTTCAAATGTTCTATAATTCCGAGCAATTTCGGCTATACTTTTAGCCATTATCAAGTATGCTTCCGATTGGGTCAAATAAGTTTGTGTGTGTGTTTAAATGGGTTGTAACCGAGTTCTGGTCAGATAGGTGTAACGTAAGGCGTCTGGATAGCCATGTAGTTGTGTGACCAATGTAATTATTTATGAGTTCGGTTTGATCAGGAACACAGTTCCTTCAGGGGCATTTGAACTAGATAATATTCATTCGCTGTAATTTTCACTTTGCTGGTGTTTTTTTACTTTTGAGGAGAAGGTTAACTGTTTTAAAATTTTTTTGTAGTAGGTAATTTAATTTGTTTTTTTTTTTTCAGCACACTTATCTGACCACATCATAAAAATACTAGTAGATAATACAAATATAATAACCTCATCCACATGTAAAAAGATTTAAAATAATGGAAGCATTAATAATAAACAAGAAGCGAACACTTAATAATATTTACTACGAATATGGCCACAATGTGCTGACTGTGTTCGTAAAATAAAACATCTGTATAACACTAAAAACATACACACAACGCACCCATTTAGTTAATCTGAATAAATAAAATCATCATTGATAATGGTTAAAAGTATAGCCAAAAGCGCTCGGAATTATAGAATATTTGGACAGTTTAGCAAAGAGCATGCTTATTCGAACATTGTGGACTGGCGCTACATAATCATAAACAAAGAACTGTATCAAATGAGAGAAACACATTACTTGAAGACTACCAACAGCAGCAACAAATAAGATGGATAGTACATGTAACTCGAATAGAAAAACAACAACAACAAAAAAAAAACAGTAACATTACCAAGATGTTGACGTTCCACACAACTTCAGACAAAAGGTTAGGAAGGAACCCCCAATCAGTATTGGAAAGAACAATAACAGCTACCGAACTTGAGAAACTATGTCCCTAAAAGTTGTTTTAAGAGAAAGAGAAATATTTTAAAAAATTCGACCGAAAGCTTTACTGACGGCCCAATTAATGAATCCAAAATGTTTCCTTGTAGAGAAACTGTTAATATTATCATATATTTGAGGTTGTAACGAAAGTAATATCCGATTATGTGACCGAATTCCTTAAACATGATTTAGTGAAGTCTAAATTACGAATTATGTTTTCCTCGACGAGTTTTTTTTCATTTTAGACTTTCATATTTTATCATTATCGACGTTAACTTCTGGAGACACTAATAAAAAAAAATTCAGTACTTTCAGTAATAAAATTTTCTTTCAGTAATAAAATAAATTTTGATGGCACATTACGTTTTAATAAGAAACATTTATGTCCTCTCCCGCTCTTTTTACTGGGAGAAAGTTTTAATAAGTACAAAGGCTGTTCGTTACTCTTATTAGCAACAGAATTAACAGAGAGGAGACAGGAAACGCATGGTTCATCCGGTTATGTAAATACTAACCTCCATTTTTTTTACTTTAATGGTCTCTTATCCTGCACATAATAAATGCATTTACGCTTATCTTTTGAATTCTGTAATAAAAGAAACAAAACGTTATTTTTTTTTTTTTTTTTATAGCGAACTGGTCAATCCTATATTTCTTGCGTCGAATGATAAGTTGTGGCTTGTCTAGCGTTGTTTAGTTCTTAAATTGGTCAAAGAGTATACTGTTCGATCGGTCAGTTTGATATTTGACACAGAGTCACATTTGTCGTGAAATAAGCTAAAAACTTTCTCTGTTCTATGTTTCTTCAAGGTGTGGAAAATCATGACTCTCCACAACTTTCTCACTGCCTTTTGTTGCTCGTAAACTGCCCAATTTCTTAACTATCTACCCCTTTGTATTCGTTATATTTGTTTCTAAGTCCTCGAACTTGTCAAGAAGGTAGCACAATTTTCTTGCCTTCGATGTGTTCTTTGAGGGTTAAGGATGTGGGATGAGGGTAATGATTAGCGATTCGGAAAGAGATGTCCGAGAGGCGTGTTCAATTTTCGCGCAAATACAAATGGGAATAGCATGAATCTTCTCCCTGGAGCTATGTGTTAAAATGAAAGGCAGATTACACTCGCTTGCTTTAACGCGGTAACCAGTTTAGGAGAAGGTAAACTGAATTCAACTCCAGTCTGCTGAGCGATAGCATCACTCAGCCTATATTGTCCTCGACACGCCATCCTGCGATCGTTGTATCACCTGGGGTGCTCCTCCAACCTTAATTGGTTACGGAACCGGTAGCGTGCATGTTAACATCTCAGTATGCTTTCTTAAATTTTCAGAATTAACAGAAAGGTGAAAGAAAAGGCTTGGTTCATCTGGTTATGTAAACATTGTCCCCCAATCTTTTATTGTTCTAAAAATTTCCTTGTGTCCCTTCTTAAAACTTCTTCATTTGTTATATGCGTTTTTACAACATTCGTCAACAGAACCATATCTTGGTAGCTTCAAGTCTTTTTATTGTGTACGAACTTGGTCAACATTCACTGTTATGGACCATACATAGCAGATTATCAAACTTTTTCTTTTGTTTCTAATGTTATCTTTTGATCCGCCCCCAATGTATTACAAAATGCAAGTAGTGCAACGGTTATCGGGGCAGAAAAAAACGGGATCGGACCGAATTCAAATCACTACATAGGCTGTTGCATTCATTTCATCATATAAGGCGTTGCGAAAGACACCGGCCATTCTCTTTTCTTCCCAGCTATAGATTAAGTAGTCCAGTGTAGACTGGGCAAAGAATTTAAAAGATTTTAGTTGGTTGAATTCGTTTAGCAGCTTATAAAAACCTCTATGGCTTATTTAATGCAAAATCGAACTATTTTGAACACAGTTTTATGGCTCCAACTAAATATATTTTGAACACAACTGTATACCTTCAACTTCAGATAAAATGTATAGTTTGTAATTGTACTATAAATAATTATTGTTGATAATTTTATTATATATAGTTATTGTTGCTAATTTTACTATAAATACGTATTGTTGCTAATTTTACTATAAGTAGGTGTTGTTGCCAATTTTACTATAAATAGGAATTGTTGCTAATTTTACTATATATAGTTATTGCTGCTAAATTTACGATATATAGTTACTGTTGCTAATTTTACGATATATAGGTATTGTTGCTAACTTTACTATAAATAGGTATCGTTGGTAATTTTATTGTATATAGGCATTGTTGCTAATTTTACTATATATGGGCATTGTTGCTAATTTTTCTATAAAAATGTATTTTTATACATCCATATTGTTCTGTTTTATTTGGCGGTTCACTTTTGCTGCCGAATGTAGTTTATCGACATATCTAGAGTCTAAAAGAAGGAAAAATCTTAACTCCAAACCATAGAGAATATGGGAAACCACTATACAATATTCCCAAAGAAGGAATAACAATTTCGGAATAATAAAGAAAAAGGAATCTGTTGAGAGGTATGATCGTCTACCTCCTAAACGACATGGCATTTAAAAATGCGATACTCAGTTTTCCAAAGATTCTCTTTTCGAATTTCTGTGTTAACTGCTGGTTTTTATTTTAGCCTTCTTATTTGGTGTGGCACAAGGAACCTTTTAATGCTGGCTATGCAAAGGGAAAGATGTCTCCATCAACTATTTAAAGATAGGCGAAGCGTTTTAACAGAGGACGGAAAGTGTCACACTGAAATCCGAAGGCGCATTGGGATAGTGACAGGTGATTTTCAAAAGCTAAGTAATGTATTAAGAGACAGAAAAATTTCGTTAGAAACAAATTAACAAATACTGAAGTGCTAAGTAATATCCGTACTAGATGGCAGTGAACGCTGGACAATCTTCTCACAGATGAAGAAGATACTTGAATCAACAGAAATAGGGTCCTACAGAAGGATACTGAGAATACCATCGATCGAATATGTGAGCAACGACACAGTTTTAGAGAAAAAGGAAACAAAAATATATTTATGCTTAACAGCAAAAAGAGACAATTCACATTTCAAGGGTGCATAATAAGAAAAGAGGGCGTGGAAAATTTGATACTCATAGGACAGATTGAAGGCAAGAGGGATAGGGGAAAACGTATAACCTACTTCGTGAGCTTGAGTAAATGGATGGCGAAACATGGATTTGGAGAGACAGCAAAAAGATAAAATTTACTTAGGGGGAGGGGATATTGTGAGGGATCATGATCGCCTATGTTCTGAAAGGACACGACACAAAGGAGAAGAAGAAGAAGAAGTTGAGGAAGAAGACGAGAAATATCAGTCATTTCTCACGGGTATGTATCTTTGCTACGTCATTGTAAGTACGAAGCAAGAAGCTGCAAGCAATGAGGATCGAATTCATTATCGCTGGCCTACAGGAAAAGCTTTTTAACCATCTTTCTTTAGCATATGCGCTTTGAAAGATCCACACTTTGCTAGGATTTCTATGGTGGTGAAATAATTAAAAAAATCAAATCGTGTTGTATGCTCGATTCTTGTAAATTTTCACCTGATTAGACGACAATCTTCTAGCGTACTGAATTCATTTATCACGTGGCCTGTGCTTTTATGGCCTTCTACGGGACTAAGTTAAAATTGGATAATGGTTAGCAAGTTGGTTTGTTAACTGTTATGTGATTTCGATCTTTACCACGTTTTGTACCAGTCTAAAGTCAAAGTGTCATTTATAGTTGATTGATAGATTTGTTTTTTTTTTTACGGTTTAACAACCTTTTATGGATTATTTAAGATCTAAAGATATTTCCGATTGTAGGAGATTTCTTACAGAAGCCGGTAATCCTAAGCTGTCTCCCATCCAATAATGGTCGGGCTTGAGGTTGTTTAATTTCGTTTTTTTTTTTTCGCGTGATTTGACTGTAGGCGGGATTTACACCACGTGGATTAGTTTGAGACACACACAGTGGATCGAATGGAGTAGCAAAGATTTATAAGTAAACTAGTGGTTAGAGCAATAGTAGATCCAGGCTCGAATCTCATCATTTTAAATATATCAAGGAGGTGACTTTATAATATCACTCTTAGGAGAAGTGGCTGAAAACCGTAATACGGTTTAACACAAGACTTGTAAGTGAAATTACGTAAAGGAAAATGTTCAAAAGGCGCTAATCCTGTTGCTTCGAGGCAGTTAACAAAATAGTTCAGTTTCACTGTTGTCAAGATTTGTAAAAATATAAACGAACAAACATAAAATTAAATTCTATTCTTTCAATGATTTTCGATATCATTTATTTTTATGTAGTCCTTTTTCAGGGACAACTACGTGAGCTGATCACAGATTATTTCGGTATTCGACCTCAGAACGCTGATTTCAGCTGCCATATCCTTTCGTGATACAACATCCTGTCTTTTGATGCTCTAAGTAACTTCTCAGACATCACCATTCTTTTATGCCCTCGGGTCTCCCTCCATTCTCTTGCCTTCATTATGCCCAACGTGTGTTAAATTCTACAGATCCTCTTTTTTCAATATATGTTCTAGAAACTTCCAATTGTTAACAACGGCTTCTTTGTAATTGCTATTTTTCATAAAGCTTTCTCGTTATTCACCTATTTAATCCATGTTATTCTCAGCATTCATTGATAGAACCAAATCCGTGTCGCTTGAAGACTTCTTCATCTGTAAACGGTTTGTCCACTATTCACTACCATATAGAAGATTAGATATCACATAACACTTCAGTACTCTTTTCTTTGTTTCTAAGCACATGCCTCGCTAAAACCAGATCTCTGTAGCAGACATTTTCTTCTTCATCTGTGAAGAGATGATCTACCATTGGCTTCCATATAGAAGATTAAATATCACACAGAATTCAGCACTCTTTTCGTTCTTACTAAGGACATGCATTAGTAAAACCAGATTTCTCTCACTTGAAGTCTCTTCTTCATCTGTGGACAGATTGTTCACCATCCATAAAGGACATTACATATTTCATAGCAGTCCAGCACTGTTTTTTGTTGTTTCTGAGGAAATTTTTTATATGTTTAAACTTTATTTAGTTTCTGAAAGGCAACTTTCATTTTCCTCTGTTCATTCTATTAGGTTGGTGCAAAAATAATTTCGTTTTTTCACATAGTAACATATGTTAGAAAACGAAATTATTTTTGCACCAACCTAATAATTTATTTGCCACACTTTACGTCGTCTGTTACTATATTACTCAAATAATTAAATTTCGTTACCGGCTTTGAGTTTGGCGCCCACAAATGTTTAGAAATATACGCGTGTAATTATGGTTCTTTTGATTTGTGCGGTGTTGTGCAAAAGATGTGCGCCTTTTTGCAATGTGGCTAGAAATATCGATAGTGATCTAAAACTGACCCGTGAAAATCTGTAATGACTTCATTGGGCTGTGTCGCCTATTCCATGTGTAATACTAAGGAGAATACAGATAGCTCTATCCAAGGCTTTATTCAACATAAAAGCATCACTAAACAAAAATAAAAAAAATGTTAGGAAAGACCGTTTATTAAATATGCAAATAAGGTGGTGCCTATCCAAAACAATTCCTGTAACGACAAAAGTACGAAGGTGTAGACTTTAAGAAAGTTTTATTCAACTGAGAATACAAGGTTTGTGTATAATGTCCTTTTATGGTCCCGGTAAACAGAAATATCTCTCTCTCAAAGAGGAGAGTAACAAAACAAGAGGAAACCACTCACGATTATTCATAACAGTTCTTTAGAATAAAACTTCGCAACACCGTGTTTATTCTCAAGTCAAGTTACTCATACTGTTAGCCGCTGAATTAAGGGTTTAAATGTGAAATACTTTAAATCTAATATACACATTGAATAATTTTAAACCCCGCAAAGTCCCGCCATTTAGCCGGCCATTGGACGCTATGGTCAGTTTTATATACAGCTATATATGCGTGCAAACTTAAAGGCGTGAGCCCCAATAACGTGGCTTAGTGTCAGACTAAAATGAACTTAGTAGAAATGCCTAGCGACTGTGGTAGTTGAATCTTCCTAACTGGCGCCATTGGTTGATGTTCAAGTACAGGTAAAAAAAAAAAAACAAAGATTTTGAATGCTGATTTTCAAGGAACATATCCCCTGTCTACTTGGAGGATTAACGCAACTTAGTCTTTCTCTCTATTTGTTTTTTTTTTCCTGACTGAAGTTAGTATTAGGTTGGTGCAAAAATAATGACGTAATAATGTCATTTTTAACGTTAAAAAATGCGTCAAAAAACGACATTATTACGTCATTATTTTTGCGCCAACCTAATATAAAAGCCTATTGTATACCAAACAAATCTCATACCTTTCCCAAACAAGTTTCCACCCGAAAAAATAAAAAATAAAAAAAATTAAATTAAATAAAAAATAAAAATAAAATAAATAAATAATGGCGTAATTAAATAAAAACTGAGACTTATTTATTTATTTTTTATTTTTGGGACACTCACGCTGATTTCATTGGCAGTCAGACATTTCCCCATACAACAGAGCAATTATTCTTTTGCGATAACCATCTCAATAAACTCCTCTCCGTATTTTAATATTTCTTATTGACCCAGTGACATCATTAAAGAAACTCGCTCCTGTACTGACCCATCCTCAAACATACAATATCACAAGAGACAAGCAAGTGTCTAAACCAATGTTTCTCAACGTTTTTCTTTATTATCTCACGGGACATTTGAATGTACAATTAAACTTCCATGGCATACTTAAATTATGGTGATTTTCTAAAGGGGCTGAGATGGGGCACAAGGCCGAAAGTATGGAGCACTCCTGTGTGGATTGAATTCAAGATATCTTGCTCTCCATTATATCACGTCGAGGTGTCCATGATTTTCTAAGTGAAGCACAAGACCGAAAGAGTGAAGTAACCAGTGAAGATTGAACTCAGTACAATGTCGTAATTGTTCTAGCGAGAAAAAGTTGCTAACCATTATACCACGTCAAGGTGCCATGTTTACATCCATAAACAACCAAACAAGAAAGAGCTGAACATTTTATAGACGTAAACAAAGGAGAGGATGCATATTCGCCATGTTTGTATTTTTTTGTTTCGGAACGAATATAGCGTTACTAGCGACACTTATTATTCACTTTTACATTTTTAACTTATTTAACTAGAAGATGGCATAAAGAGATACAGGAAAAGAGGTTAGTCTACAGTGATCCCTCGCTAATTCGCGGTTCTACTATCGCGGATTCACGACTTCACGGATTTTTAAAATATATATATATGGAAAATATATCGCGGAATTTCTGGAAAATTCTAGAAAAAATCGCGCTATATGAACACCTAAAATTTTTCATTAAACCCATTAAAATATTAATAATAAATATTATTTCCTGGTCTAGGAACAACAAAACAAGCGTAAAATAGCAATAGAAAGGGTACCGCCGTCCGAAGAGAGGCAAAATACAATTATCGTCTGCACAGTAGAAGTCATCATCATCATCATTTCTACTGCGCAGCAAATTCATCATCATCATCATTCAAATTCTACTTCAACGTCTTTCGTGTTGAATACAGTAACAATCTTTATTTTTTTTTTAAATCTAAAGTGTTATTGTTTAACATTTGCCCTTGTTATTAATGGAGTACTGTAATGGGCGGCTTGTTAACAGTACAGGGAGGGTTTTAAAAGTTCAAATACACGTTAAATAAATACTGTAAATATGGCGTCCCTACTTCGCGGAAATTCGGTTATCGCGGCCGGCGCTCTCGGAACCAATCTACCGCGATAAACGAGGGATCACTGTATTGTAATTTGGTCTCTCAGAAAAGGGGCTCACATGATACACGAGATAAAATCATTTTTTTATGAGTGAAAATTTGAGGGTCGCGCGATTCGCATATATATGGTATATTTTTTATAATTTATCTATTAACACAAACAAAACAATTTATGATAATTTGTAATAAAAAAAATAAGTAAATTTCTTTAAAAAATCGTTATTTATTTTATGTTCACTATTATTCACCATTTAATGAAATTATCTGAATTTGACATTTTTTTTAGAATATCTTCTTTGCAAGGTCGTCTCTTGGACGGGGAAACTCTTAAATCTTCAATCTCTTCTACTTCTAGGCTTGATTCATTTTTGTTTTTAATATTATTTATTGCAGATAAGCTGCCTTTTTATATTATTTTATTTATTCTAACAATTATATTTCTGCCACATCTGGTTTAGTGTTCTTGCTATATATTTAGATATATTTATCTTAATAAATTCCAAAGAAAAATCGCATTTCTCGCCTGTGATACTGCATTTCAGCTTCTTACTTTCTAGCCAAGTTTGATGTTCAAAAATTTAAATGCAATGTCAATCGTTATCTATTGTCTTATTGATTCTTTTTCTTTAAATTGATCTCTCTCATTAATAAGGTTTTTCTTATTAATTTCACACGGATTAACCCCTTGTGTCTTAGTAGCTTTATTACCTTGCTAAGGATTAAATGATAAAAAGGTATAAATTATATCTAGAATTACATTTAGAGTTAACTATTATGAAGAGATTATAGTATACCTACGATTAGAGCATATTTACCTATTAAGTATATATAACACAAATTATTAGAGGTAGGTATAGATATTATGTCGAGTTTATTATACCTAGGCTTAGGCAGGATAAGCTATTACTTACATACTTACTACTACCAATCAGGATGAACGGATGTCCCCTCAGGCAGGAACCGTGCCTTGAAATACTAATGGGTCTCAAATTCGCACCTGACCTCAATTGGAACTCACACATACGATCCATTGCTAAGGATACAGGTAAAATCGTACCTGACCCCCTCCTGCTATCGTCTATCTTTACAAGAGCCAGACCAGGCCAAAAATGGAGTACTGTTCTCGTATTTGAGCAGGAGCTGCCCAGACCTCACTCTTCAGCCTTGGTAGAGACCAAAAGCGTCTCCGAGTCTTTTGGGGTAACGTATTCTCCCCCTACCCTCACAAACTATCTCCCCACAGGCGGGATACGGCAGGTCACTCACTGCTCTATCGCGACTTCCACGCAAAGTGCTGTGACGAACTACATTTACTGGTACCACAAATTCAAACCTTCGCGACAAGGACATGCACATTCTTTCCGTATTCCAGCAGTGAGAAGCATGTTCCACTTGAACAGCCTCTTACCGCGTACCATTGCTCTGTGGAATCGACTCTCAAGAGGATGTTTCCTCGATCATTATAATCTTAACCTGTTCAAGTCAACCGTTAACTTCCACTCTTATCCGCACAACTTGCCTCGTAACATAACCTTCCATCACGAGTGGCCTCCGGGCCTTGTAAAGGCTGACCATTACTGTGAAAAAAATAAAAAATAAATAGGATTACAGATAGGGTTAACTTTTTGGTTTAGATTACACCAAATATAGATTATTAAAGTTGCGTTTAGATATTATTAATAATTAAAAACAGGTGTGTTTTAATGAATTATTTTTATGTCAATTTATTTTATTAAAAAATTAATTTCTTTACAATTTACTTTACTAAGACTAACTAAAAACAAAAAAAAAAACTGGTTCATATTTTACATAATGCCTTTTCAGATTTCTTATTTGAAGAAAAAATATTCACTAATTAAGGTTTTAATCTTTAATAAATTACTTTTATAAAAAAGTCTGGTGCTGAGTTGTCCATGTCCTGAGTTGTCAGTCAGCAGTGATGAGTTGGCGGTGCTCTGTTGTCCTGAAACCCTGCTATCCCTTTTGGATTTAAAATACAAAGAAGAATCTGCAATATTATTGATCCGGATCCGTCATCTCAAAGTACTATAGACTGGCCTGGAAATTCTCCTGTTTTTAATCGAATCGAGTATCTGTGGTCAATCTGCAAGGAACGACTTCGTGGAATAGACATATGTTCACTGTATTATGTTTCATTGGAAAAATACGAAAAAAAAAGAGTAAATAATAACGGAATTATTCGTTTTGTTTCAATTCAGTTGCACAAAAGTGTAGGTTTCACTTTTAGGAAAAGAGTTTTTAATGAAAAATAAGGGAAAAGACATTTCTTTATTTCTTTATCTTTCTATTTCTTTATTTTATTTTATTTTAATATTTTATTTTATTTTAATATTTTATTTTATTTTAATATTTTTTTTTTATTTTCTACTTATTAAAAACGATATTTTATCTATATTTATTCTAACCTATGTTTGTTTATTCTTTGGGTTTAGTAGTTGTACATGTATTCTCTATTGACTTTATCTTATTAGAATCTAGCTTAAAAGTTACCCTCTTTTAAGTTAGTTCCTGTAAAGGGCTAATTGGCTCTCTAACACAAAACCAATGGAACCTCTGGTCCAGCTAAGAAACACAATGATAATTTTGAAGAAATAACATTGAATTCCTCAATTCACCCGATGGAACTTCAAAACCTCACTTTAAATCTTTCAGCCAAAAGACCGATGTGCGCCGAAATCTCAATTCAGGCCGAAAATTGAGTACTTCAAATGACAAACACTGTGGAACTTCAAAACGTCGTCAGGAAACCTCTCAACTTAACTCTGATTCTTTGGCATTTTGAAGAAATAAAATTGATTTCTTCAGTTCACATTGTTTTAGAGATATTATAAACTGAATTTAAAACAAAGATTTTTAAATTCACAAAGTTTTTGCGTTTTTTTAAACTCAGTATAAATTAAAAAAAACTTTTAAAAATCACTAATTTTTTTCAGTTATTTTAACATTTGAATTTTTAACTGTTGCCTCCACACCCGCACACTAATCCCATTGTCGGATGTTCAAGCACCAGATGAATATCAGATTTTCTTTTCCAGGATCATCCTAATTCTAAAAAAGATATAATATGTCTATGTAGAGCAATTGTGGTTTGAGTTAGAGGAGTTTCAGACAGACAGAAATTTGCCGTTTACATTATTTAGATAATTTATATATTATTACAAATTATTATATTTTCAAATTATTTTTATTACAAATGTTTAATATATTATAGTAGCGAATTTCTACATTGGTACAAATAAGTAAGTT
>OZ010608.1:56521555-56556555 GCA_963932145.1 Acanthosepion lycidas | reverse complement strand
AGGAGCCTTTCAGTGTGTATAAATCAGAAGAGGCTAGACGACAATGGAGTAAGTTGAAGAAGTTAATAAGAAACATTGTTCTCTGGAGAACGAAATATGTGGTTTGTCGTGGAGTGAGTCAGCTGATCTCACAGATGCAGTCCACCTCAGGAGCGGTGGGTAACGAATCCTCTTAAAAAAAGGACACCTGTAGATTAAAAATAGTGATTCCCTTTGACGGAAGCACCTGTCCGACCAGCTCATCGAAAATGTCTCATCTTTTCACCATATCTGCATATGAACATAGGTCACGCGTGCGCACGTACAAGCACACTCGCACATCGATCGATACCTGCATATATAGACATACACACATGTAGCACGTGTAAATTTCTGTGTTTGTCTATTGTATGTGTTTCGCATGTCACCCAGGAAGTTCTTATTAACTGTCCAATTCTTCTCTCCTTCAATAATTTTTATTATTGTTCATCTAACTTTCCCTGTATTTTTTCTCATCATTCCCACAACAGCAACTGAAATCTCTTTGACAAACAAATCATCAATGTCTATTTCTCTTGTCTACAGATTGACACAGAGGTATATATCTAGACTAACAAGTGAATGCAGACATAAAATACTATTTATACTATTTACATTGTTCGGACTCTTGTCCAGATCTTTATTGTCACGAATACAACATTTCTGGTTCGGTTCGAAATAAAAAAAAAAAAAAAAAAAAAAATCAGCTGAAGAAGACCAAAGCGTACAATAGCCGAAACGTTGTGAATGCGACAATAAAGATAAGGACAACATTCCGAACAATGTAAATAGTGTAAATAGTTACAACTCATCACGTAAATATAGAGATATACATAAAATACATTAAATACTTACCTAGTACATCCCGGGTAGGGGTATATGATCTTTCGTTTGTGTCTCTGTCTTTGTGTAGAGTGTGACTCATTTGTGGCTCCGACAGAGGCGCTACAGAAGAAAATAAACATCGTGAGGTGCCCGGATATGGGGAACAGCTGACCGAGGCAGTATCCACTCATTACACTAGAGAGAGGGATTGGTGTTCGCCAACAAGATCAGCGCTACCGGCTTCGGTAATTTTTGTCCTTGCCCCGGGGTGTACGCGCGCGGGTTCCACACAATAAACTCGACCTTGTTTCACATCACGTCACAGTGAAGAGACGAGGTAAATATCATACATAAAATACATTCATAAAATCTGTGTATATTTCTCTCTCTTTCAATATACATATACATATATATATATAGAGAGAGAGATAGAGATAGATAGATAGATAGATAGATAGATAGATAGATATTAGTGGTCAATATATATATATATATATATATATATAACTTCCCAAGAGGATAGAATCCAAGTAGAACTCAATGTCCAGGACAGAGTAAGAATATAATATAAAAGGCCCAAACACTAATATTCCAAGGTTATAATTTATTACATTGGAATCGTAATCACGATCCAATTCATCAGACCGATAAATTCAAAAAGAAAAAAAAATTGTAGGTCTGATGAATTGGATCGTGATTATGATTCCAATGTAATAAATTATAACCATGGAATATTAGCCTTATACATATATATATATATATATGGCGGAACGGAAAGGTATGAATCCTTTTCTTTTCCCCCAAGCTGGTCTACAGTAGAAAGAAATGACAACCTACTGCGGGAAAAAATCTACCTCGTCTGTAATGTATCGAAAGATACATGATCACTTAAGCATATATCACGCATGACACATAACTGACTGACTGATATATATTCAAATATACCAGACAACCTTTTTCGCACCTCGTAAATTCATGAATTGGTAGACTATTCCGCGACCGCTGTCGTCGCATAGCAATGTTCTATGTCAACATAAAGGAATATCATCTTTGATGGTGAATATCTTTGTTTAAATACCCATATAACCACTCTGAAGATGGCTCATGTGAGTCGAAAGTTGTGAGCCGAAAAAAAAAATCCAAATGTTGGACAATTTTTGTCTTTATTTTCGCCCGAAATTAAAGAAACAATACGAAGTTTAGAACGGTTCATGATAAAACATAATACACATTCATTGTCTCTTACATTTAACAATATATATTTGAATAATGATCTGCTGCCCCAATATATACATATATATATATATATATATATATATATATATATATATATATATATATATATATATATATTTGGTTGGATTAATGTGAGTTTGTGAGCCTGGGTTTCACGCTTTTGCGATCGTCAGACAAAAAGCGTGAAACCCAGGGTCACAAACTCACATCAATCCAACCAAATATGTTAGCTCTATCTCTGATATTGAGCGCTTTCTAATAAGTACCGCGCATATAATATATAAATAATTATATATATATTTATTTATATTTATATACACACACTTTTCACACACACACACACACACACACACACACACACACACACACACACACACACACACACACACACACACACACACACACACACACATATATATATATATATATTCTGTTGCGTCCGGGGTTTCATTAGGACTACGATAGCCGGGACGCAACGAGAAAATAAAATAAAATAAATAAGAGATCCCAGGGTTCAATATAAAAATAAAGAAAAAGAACAGTGGGAGGGGAATTCTCCGAATCCAGACACCAGTAAACACAGCGAGAAATATACAATGCCTGGACACAAAATGACGGGAGACAATACGAGAATTTATAATAGAAATAGTTTATTTACAAATATACAAGGTGCAAAAGTAAGATAAGAAAGAAATAAACGAAACTTAACAACACAAGGGATGGTGTGGGTGAATATTACTGCGACGCATATTATAGGAATATAGAGCAAGCAGACAGTAAGATATATAAAAACATGCAATACTTACGGTAGATGATGATCGACGTCGATCAGGACTTTCATCAATAATACAGTGTAACGAAAAAAGATGTTCATAAACTCTTTTTTTTTTGTTTTTTTTAACATAAAAGGGAGGGATTGTCAATGTTCTAGTATACACATGCGAATCATAAAAGCGTAGCCGACTTGGGTGATGAAGTTCTTATTTCTTCGGGCAGCAAACAGCGAAATTTGGTTTTGGTGACATCTACTTCCTCGGGCAGCAAATAGCGAAATTTGCTTTTGGTGATATTTACTTATTTACTTCTTCCAGCTGGAAACGGCTAAGACAGATTCTGGTGACGTCTACCTCGTCTGGGGGCAAGCAGCTAAAAGAAGAATTGTTACCCCGACACAAGCAAAACCATCACGTGCAATCCTACGAAAAATGCGTAGGCGTCATTCATGGAATAATGTTGGGGTCATTTGCACTTATTTGTCAAACAGCGTTCGTCTGGCCCACGATCAAGGACCAGACAGGAAATGAAAGGTTCTCTTCCGAGAACTGGCCCTGATTCAACTGGGGATGAAAAAAAATCCCACAATTTGCTTTTCCAAGAAATAAAGAAGTTATGAATATTCCTATGTCTCGTCGTATATACACAATGTACTTAAAATATACTTACAAAATCTGAGGTGAGGGTACAAATATTGGGCTATCGTAACAATATATATATATATATATTGTATTGAGGTATCAGATAATTATTCAAACATATACACTGCGTGCCAAATTATTATCGAGATAACTTTTTTCTAATATTTCAAAAACCGTCCGATCAATTCACACAAAATTTTCACACAACGTTGGCAATACTGACCTGCGCAATGAACTGAATTTTTCGTACTGATCTGCGCAATGTAAACAAACTGGCGCCATATTTGTTATTAGCACGGTGATTTGAGTGTGCTAAATTATTAGAAAGGTTTATTAAAATCCCAGAATTGGGCAAACAAAACGTTTATTAATGTTGCACGTGAATGTTTATGATCAAAAGAAGCTAATAAATAAGATAATCAAACAAATAATAACAGATACAAACAAAGGCACAGTTATAAACAAATTAATAGGGAATGTTCTTTACCAGTTTTGAAATTACTTGAAGAAGTCTACGTTCCATAGAATTTGTTAATTGTAGGATGCCATCTGCTGTAATGCCGCGAGATATGTCAAGAATTGCTTTCCACAACTCAGCGTTGCTCCCGAATTGTCGTCCGTTGGCGTACAGTCTTCGCTTCATGATGCTCCAAAGGTTTTCGATTGGATTCAAATCCGGAGAATTTGCTGGCCACTTCATTTTTCGAGGTCATCGAAGCCTAACTGTTTCAAATATTCAGTAGTCTTGTGAGCAGCATGCAAGGGAGCATTATCTTGCATAAAAACAATGGCCCTTCTGAAGGCAACTTCAAGATGCTTCTTCATAAACGCTATGTATGCATCAGCAGTCATTTTGACGCCATTTGGTACTCTCCATGGACCCACTAATGTTTTTCCAATAATACCACCCCAGATCATTCTTGATAGAGATTCTGTCCGTTCATTACCCAGCCTTTGCACCATCTATATGGCCCATCAAGTGTTGCTCGAGTTTCGTCTGTGGACAAAACTTTAGAGAAGTCAATCTTCATATTGTCCTCGGCCCATTTCAATCGATTTTGAATGTGATTTCTCGTCATAGTAGGCTTCGATACAGGTTTGACTGTTGTTGCTATTTCCCTCAGATACCGACACCGAGTACATTTAGACAAAGTAGGATCCCCAATGCGACTGAAAAGCTCTTGGCTGGTAAGTCCAGGGTCCTTCGTGGCCTCTCGTTTAAGTCGTGACATGAGACGACGTGAAATACCTTTCGGCTTGCCTTTATCTGCCCTTTTGCGTACTTGTGTAGGGTCGGCGGTGAACTTTTTTTTGATGACACCTCCCTATCATTTTAGAAATTTCTAGGGTAGATTTACCTTTTGAGAGTTCTAAGATGATAGTTTTCTTTTCAGCATCACTTAAACTGCTTTGACGGCCCATCATTTCACTAAATTCTTACACTTTCTAATAATTTGGCACACTCAAATCACCGTGCTGATAACAAATATGGCGCCAGTTCGTTTACATTGCGCAAATCAGTACGAAAAATTCAGTGATTGCGCAGGTCTGTGTTGCCAATATTGCGTGAATTGATTGGAGGGTTTTTGAAATATTAGGAAAAAGTTATCTCGATAATAATTTGGCACGCAGTGTGTATTATTATTATTATTATTATTATTATTATATTAGAAGATATTATAACAAAAACAGGTTGAAATCGTTACACAACAGCGTGTTGCCTGATGCTGCAGCGCCAGAAACAATACACTTGTTGGTTATTAACTATATAACTTCATGGAATACATTGTGCGTAGACTAATGAGTTGAGCGGCACCAGCGTTGAATTCGGATGTGATTTGATGTAATGTTCCCCTTTTTTCGCAATACTTTGCCGGTTAGCGACAATTACCATTCTTGAATGACGTGTTATCATGCGATTACCCACGCCACCGTTTTTTTAAATTAGTTTTTTTTTTTGTAATCGTTTCACTCCATGCAAGCTACAATGTCACTAGGAAAGTGAAAAGTGAAAGTGAAAGTAAAAGAGAATGAGAAGACTTCGGTGGGAAGAATTGAGGAAAGAATAGGATTCAAGTAGACAGAATATAACAATTAACGTTTCACTTAAATTTCTTATGATTGTAGTTATCAGGGAAGCAAGAAATCGGAAATGAATTCAACAGGCGAGAAGAGCGAGAAAAGAAATTGTTAGAATAGAAGTGGCGGTTGTGTTTTTCTAGTTCAACAGTAAGACGGTGAGACCTAGCTGCCAATCAAGTAGCACGCTTAAATTTGATGTATTCAGGGCACCAGGGAAAAAAACTCATTAGAACATTTGCTATGGAAATAATTTTAGAAAAGACAGTGGGAAGCCACGTCACATCAGTAAGAAAGTAACTGACATCAGGATGCTTGGACAAGAAGACGTTACAGACCCTTCTTTGAATTTTTTCAAGCATCGCGAAATATACCTTTACTTTTGTAAATGAAAATATTCGCACCATTACAAAGACGGAATATCTTATAATTTCAGACTTAATGATATTAAATCCTTTCCGCATCCCATGTCTGCCATAACCACACTAACACAGTTACACAACCTTTTTATCTATTACACCGCATTTAGATAATCGAGCTGAATCCTATTTTATAAATGGGAGCGAGCGAAACTGACCAGTTTCTTTCACTTTTTTTTTTTTTGGCACTTCAGTTCAGCTATGTAGATTAGGCAGATTGATTTTCTCTTTTTTTGAGAAAATCAACATTGCACACAATGTAAAGGCTGGGGTTTGATGTGATACGTACTGATACAAAAAATAGATTCATAGCATTGCCAATTTTTGCGCATTTAGTTATAAATATCTTCTGAAAAGTTGTACAAAAACCTAAAATCCGTTGGTTTTGATTACAAACTGATTTCAAAATTTTACTATTTCAAGAATTTCTTTTGTATTAGATACATTGAATGGAAAATATATTCAAACCAGAATTTGAATTATGAATCACCACGAACAAAATATGCTATTACTGCATTCGATAAGTAAAAACTGTTTACAAAATGTAAAAAATTACAAAAAATGTCTACTCAATGAATAAGATTTTTTGGTTCATAATTAATAAGAACAAAAATAGATAAAAGTACATATAACACAATAACACTGTTAGTTAAAAATTATAAGATAAAATGTTTTAAACTTGCATTGTTTATTGAAAATAACAAAGAAAATTGCACAATATAATATATTACATTATGATACAGCTATATTATTTAGTGTAATTTCTCTTTGAAGTATATGAAGGTCTTATTTGATGGCACAATGATTTAGTAAGAATGTGCTTGTTCTAGGCATCTTGTACATATAAACTGTAAAGCTTCAGAAAATTATAGCTCTTTTAAGGCTGTACTGTAACGTTTTCACGGATTACCGGAATAAAATTGCAAAGCTACGATTTTGAACTGGTTTCCTCAAAAAACGGTGAGGAGTTGAAAAACTATTTTGCGTCTTTATCATCTCAAACACTTTCAGATTGAGTGTAAGACCATGGTTCCAAAATCCACCTGCTATAACGAGGATATGGTCAACTTTCTGATATTTAAATGCTTTAAGGCCGTTAATTGTTATGGTCACTCTTCACGCAATCATTCATTGACTAAATTTATCGTCATTTATTGAAAATATTTTGAAACAATAGTTCAAGATTTCAACGAGAATTTATTCAGATCTGTTTTCATTTCATTTTATAATTAAGATTTTTAATATCTGAATTTTTTTTAATATCAAACTGGATCTTAAAGATACGAAAACGTATGGTTGGAAGCGCTTGATCACAAGTATTCCGATAATTTCGACACTAATACGCTGACTTTGTATATAGACAAGAAAAGCTATCTTAAAAAAATACGAAAATTCAGTTTGTTATTTGTGTATGTCCCTGTATATGTGTTTGCGTGCGTGTGTGAAGGAAAGGTGGGACATAGTATTGCTAATATTAGCCGTTTCTTTATGAGGAAACATTCGACATTAATAGATTAAGTAGACAGTGATACTGTCGGTTAAATTTATAAAATCTTTCTCTTCAATTTTTCTCAAGTCAATTAACCGTTATCGGTCTTTACACTATTGATATGGGTTTCCTTCATAACTTTTTGTTTGAAGTAGTGCGTGAAGTTGATTATGTCATTATATTTTGCTCCAGTTACATGTGTTATCCATTTAATTGTTGCTGCTGTCGACAGTCCTCAAATAATGTCGTTTCTGTTATTTGGAAAGGTTTTTTGTTTGTGATTATGTAGCGCCAGTCTACGATGTGCGAAGAAGGATGGTCGTCGCTAAGACCAACAGGTTTAACTCACTGGAAACAATTTTTAACACTCCTATTGTATGTTATATATCCTATGCAATTTTACATAGATGAAACAATATGTTGGGAGTTACTGATGGTATGTTAATATTCATAGATATATATCCGTGTATTTTGGGTAGCTGAATAAAGAAAGTTATTTTCTAATTTAATAAGTGTGGCACCCTTCAGATAGAAGTTTTGTTTGAAATATGTTTGGCGAATGTATTTGATAAATTGTTACGTATAAGAGCCTTTTCATAGATAGGAATTTTTAAAATTTCTGAAAGTTTCCTTACATTTGACTTGATAGATGTCAGAAGACGAAACGCGACGATAATGAAAAGTTTACATTTTTTTTATTCTTATTGTCTTTTTAATATGAATTTTTCCACACACACAAACACACACACACACACACACACACACATATATATATATATATATATATATATTATTAAAATACACCTTTAAATGCCAAATCTAGATGCGTCGTCAGTGTTGTTGCTCCCATGTCACTAGAAGTTTCGGGTCTAAATAAACAACAGACTTCTTCGATGGGCGACCCGACCGAATATGATCAGTATTCGGCCCGCACCTAGAACAAAAATTTGCCACGAGCTTTAGGACGTGAAACATATAAGTTGCCCCAGTAGACAACGACCAATCAAGTCTTCACTTGGGCTATTCGATGTTATAAATTAGGTATGCATAATTGTGTTGATCTTCGTACATACGGCCAAGAGTGGGTATTTTTTTTTTTTCCTTCCTTCTCCCCCTTTTTTCTTTTTTTCTTTGGAAGAAAAAACAAAACAAGAAACATAACATAAATATACATATATGTATATACACACACACACAAACACATATATACACAAAAAAAAACAAAAAAAAAAACGATATATTATATTCAATTGGCTCGTCCTGCGACTTGTTCTTCCTCTACCTCCCCTTTTAACTAACTTATTTGTTTGGTCTTTCTTTTCTTTTACTTTTGTATACCCATTTTCTTTCCCAAACTACACTTCATAAGACGTTTACAATAGAGTGATTATTAAAATGACAGACTATTTACAACTTTAAAAACTACACGAAAAAACGTTTAAAAAAACGCTTAAAATAAATTAATCAAGCTATTTACATGTAAACTATTGGTAAAAAAAAAAAAAAAAAAAAACAAAAAAAAAACGTGTAAATTTTAAATAAGTTATAAAAAAATATATCCTTACCGGAAAGAATTCGTTTAAAAACTAAAAGAGATAACTAGACTTCCTCAAAATAAATAATTGAGATATTTACATGTCGAAAAAAAATAGTTAAAAGAAAATAGCGTGTAAATTTAGCTAAAATAAGTTTCTCGTAAAAAAAAAAAAAAAAAAAAAAAAAACAGGAAGGAATACTTGTAAGAAAATGTTTTGCAATCAAATAATCTGTTCGGAAGACCAGTAAAGAGTCATAGCACCTCAACCCTAACTTGAAGCAAATGGAAAGATTGAGTCGCAACTTTCTCATCTATATACACAAATTTCACCCACAAATATATATATATATATATATATATATATATATATATATATATACACATACATATACACACACATATATACATACATACACACACACACACACACACACAAATATATACATATATATACACACACACACACACACACTAATCAGTCTTAAACGTAACCAGTGATGGCATTTATGCCGTATGTACATCTGTATTGGTAACGTTCTTATTTGTAGTTTTGGGCCACTCAATGGCTCTATTTATCCACAACCACCTGGTGGCCTTTTCGACGGACTCCAGGATCATTTGGATCGCCCGCCTTCTTTTTTGTCCATTTATCCCCAGGCTAGTAAGGGCTCGTATCATTGACTGTCCGGCGAACCCCCTACAGCCGATCTCGACAGGGAAACAATGAGTGTGCCATCCTTTATTTCTGCAGTCATTTAAGAGTCCTTCATATTTACTATATTTCCTCTCAAATGCCTCTTGCATATGCTCTTCCCATGGGACCGTCAACTCCAGCAGAATAATCTGTTTTGTGGCGTCCGAATAAATGATTATGTCTGGACGGAGTTTGGAGGACGATATATGTGTTGGGAATTTTAATTGTTTCCCGAGATCGACTCGCATTTGCCAATCCGACGCGGACGATAACAGTGAATGGGATCCTGCAACCTTCTTACTCGGCTTTGCACCTTCTTTAACGAAACGGATAGCCCTTCTTTCTGGGATGGGTTTATTACTCTGTAACGCTTCAGTAATAATGAGTGCTATCGCCTCTAAAACCTTGTCATGACGCCACCGATAGCGCCCGTCTGTCAGAGCTGTTCTGCACCCGCTTAGTATATGTTGCAGTGATCCCCTCCCCGAACACAAGGGGCACTTTGGTGAATCTATTTTTCCCCATAGGTGTAGATTGGTGGCGCTTGGTAATACGTCGTACACCATCTGAACCAGGAATCTAGATCGGCTGAAGTCGGTACTCCAAAGATCTGACCACGACACTTTCCGCCGATCTACACCATCCCACCTGGTCCACGCTCCCTGCTGGCTATAACCTGCCATTTTTGTCATCCGCTTTTCCTCCATCCCTGCCCTTACTTCGTCCTGTATCAGGAGTTGACGCTCTTTCACGGTGCTTTTTCCGAATTTGTAGGAGGGAATCAACCCCAGGCCTGCTCTGCCCTGTGCGGCTGAACCAATTATTGCTTTTACCCTCAGATTCCCTTCTGCGATAGCTAGTTCCTTAGTCGCACTCCATTTTCTGCCAGTCTTGATCTCAATTCCTGCGCCTGATACTTTCGGATCTCTGGAGTTTCTATAATGGTAGCTTTCTCTTGTCCGTGACACCATGAACTCCTCAACTAGTCCTCTGAATGGCAACTGGATGGCATTGGATGATCCATATAAGGCTGCGCTGCTTAAGCACCGAGGTAATCCTAACCATCTACGGAGGAAACTGCTAGCTCTTCTCTCTAAAGTCTCCACCGTCGAGATGGGAACGCTATATGTCTGGAGTGGCCATAATGCTCGTGGGAGCACACAGTGATGGTATAGCCAGGCTTTGAAACGCCCTGGCAATCCCGATTTGTCTATTTTTGCCAGCCACAAGTCAAACTCAGTACGTATAGCTTCGATGGCTAGTGTGTCCTTCAGAGCGTTACAAAAGGATTTACCTAGGCTTTTAACAGGCTTATCGGCCAACGTCGGGATGGCTCTCCCTTCTATTGTGAAATAGTGTTTTACCACTCGGCCCTTTCTTATTACCACTGTTCTACATTTGTTAGGCTTGAAATTCATTCTTGCCCACTCAATCAGTTTCTCTAACCCACGTAATAGCCATCTACAGCCTGTAACAGAATGTGTGGTGACTGTAAGATCATCCATGTAAGCCCGGATGGGAGGTTGCCTAACTCCGGTATTTGAAACGGGGCCACGGCATTCCACCTCAGCGGACTTCACGAGCATGTTCATCGCGAGAGCAAAAAGCGTGGCTGACAATGTACAGCCTGTAATAATTCCTCTCTCGAGTCTATGCCAGTCTGAAGAAACCAAACCGGATGAAACTCTTAGATGGAACTGATTGTAGTAATCTAGGATCAGCTCGCGGATGCTACTTGGGACGTAGTGTCTAACTAAGGCTTCTTCCACAAGTTTATGCGGTATGGACCCATAAGCATTGGCCAAGTCCAACCACGCAACAGCCAGGTCCCCTTTATTCCTCCTTGCATCTCTTATTAATTGCGACAAAACTCCTATATGCTCAATGCAGCCAGGCATACCAGGGATTCCGCCTTTTTGTACCGATGTATCTATGAAGCTATTTTTTAGCAGAAAAGCAGATAGCCGTCGGGAAATGACACTAAAAAATATTTTGCTTTCTGTACTCAGTAACGAGATACATCGAAACTGCTCGATATTTTCTGAGTTCTCTTCTTTAGGGATCCAAACACCTTCTTATATATATATATATAAGTGAAAATTGAAGGCCTGACGATTGCGTCTAGGATGAAACAGATTGTCGCCTCTAAGTGTTGACTTCAATGTACACTTATATTTACACACGCTCTATCTCTGATATTGAGTACTTTATCCCATAAATGTAGCACACCTTATGACTACATATATATATATATATATATATATATATATATATATATATATATATATATATATATATATGGTTAAATTCCCAGATCAATTCTGTGGACAAGACAAAATGGTGTAAGATGACAAATGAAAAGAAAAATCAAGTTTTTTTCCGACGCAAAGGCAAAAATGAAATCGAAATGTTTTTGTTGTTATAGTTACAAATTTAAAAAAGAGAGACCAACGCTTCTGCATAAGCGTCTTTCTGATTAATGTAAATTTTCTTTATACTAATAATTGTCTACAGAATTCATCTGGGCCATCCACAACAGCTAGATTAAATGCATTTAGGCTAGTATATATATATATATATATATATATATATATATATATATATATATATATATATATATATATAGTGTTGCGCAAAGGTAAGTGAACCTCCAAATTAATATTTTTAAATTTGTCTTTTTTTTCCCAGATATTCAGCAAATTCATTAAGAAGAATATTTATTAAGCGAATTAAACGACTTTCAAACAATTTATGAAGCTGGAATGAAAATATTAATTAAAAATAAATTATGACGCAATGATAATAAAAGTTTTCCTGTTGTCTTTAGAATTTTACACACACATATATATATATACATATATTCTATCCCACTATATATAGTGGGATAGATATATATATATATATATATATATATATATATATATATATATATATATATATATATATATATATATATATATATATATATATATATATATATATATATATATATATATATATATATATATATATATATATATATATATATATATATATATATATATATATATATATATATATATATATATATATGTTCTATCCCATTATATATAAAAATTTTATCCAGCATCGAGCATTAAAAAAAACGATATAATTTATATCTCAGCTCTGTTATATATATATATATAATGCCATCCACAGACAGGCTGTTTCGTTGTATCGCAGCTCATCAGTGCGGCTAGACATCCGGTTGCCTCTAGCTAGGATCGAAAACCGACTGAATTGGTATCAGGCGCATAATCTACCACTTAGCAGTCGGCGCACGGTCGGGATGAAGGTGGATTTTTAGCGTATTTATTTTTGGAAACACGCCCAGTGACCGACAGTGACTCAATTCGGCTTGCGAAGAGTCTCGCTATATACCTATAATAGTCACTGTTTACAAACCCATACCTCAGCCCTAGAGTGCTCAACTGGAATTAAATTTAATTCAGGAGCTAATATACACAAAAATAAACAGAGTGAGATGAGGCAAATTGTCGCCATATTATATGCGAGTTGTTTAGTTTGTATTTTGTCAACTGCTTTTGATTTTGTCGATACTAGGCTCAGTCTGTGAGTGTTGTAACCTAGAAAAGGCTACTGAATGAGGAGTAATCTTTATATAATCAACAAAATACAATACTCACTAGCGGCGTGATGGAGGTAAACCACTTCTAGTCGTACACTACCTAGACAGCATATTACCCCCACTTACAATAGTGTCCAATGTATTTTTGAGGATTGGGACATACCCATTAGTGTTCTTAGGCACGTATATATAACAGCGAGAAAAAGATCCCAATGACGCAATTCGCTGATCAGAAATTTGGAATCGGTATTTGTGAAGGAAGCACCAATAAGATCATAACAGAGTATTTGAGGAAATAGATGAGTCTAATGGTTCGACAGCTCAGTAAACACACTCTGATCGTTCTTATAAGAACTCCCGAATTTGTTGGCGAGGGACTCAGTCTAAATATGGAGGCCTACATCATGTGCACTGAGGAAGTAGTGCTGCGCTCGGCCGAGAGGGTGGCTGCTGGAACACCCTATGTCTGGCATCAGGGCTCTGCACCATGCCACACAAACAGGAGAACCCAGTCATTGCTGCCAGAGAATTTCTGTGACTACATAACCCCTTATATCTGACCACCTAAGCCCCCAGACTGCAGTCCACTTGATTATGTGTGAGGTGCAATTGGGCGAAAGACCAACAAAACTCCTTCTAACACCAAAGATGAACTGAAGGCAAGCATTTACCAAATTAAATAAAGATACTCTCCAGAAGAGTTGTAGGAGATTTCGAAGTCGTTTAGATGCCGTGGTTGATACCAATGGGAAATTTTTTGAATAAATTTACTCTTTAGTATTTCAAGATATTTTTATGTAATTTTGGTTTTAAAATATCGGTTAAAACGAAATGTCGGTAATATTTTCATTTTTGTGGCATTTAGAGGAAAATTTATCCATTGGTTCAGCAATTCTATTTTGTTTGTAACAAAATTTTCCTATTAATACATTCTTTTAATCTTTGGGAAGGCATAATTTTGCTATTTCAGTGCTGGCTTTGAATTTGTGCGCCAAATAGTTAGCCGTCTTCTGTGTTTAAAATATCATTAGAAAAATATATCCATTGAATTGCAATTTAGGTAAATATATATGTTATTTCTGCGTAATATAATCCATGGCACCCTGTACGTATGTATATATATATATATATATATATATATATATATATATATATATATATATATATATATATATATATATATATCGTGCCCGATGTGTATTTATTAACATATATATATATATATATATATATATATATGAAGAAAAATATACAGAAAAAACAAACAAAAATCCTTATATGCAAATATGCTGTTTTAATGTTAATATAATGTCAACGTCGGACGTTTCGGTCTAATAAACCATCTTCAGGACATATTCATAAAATATAATTAACATTATCAATTCAACATGACAAAGACGATGGACATAAGAACAAGACTTATCCAAACAGATAGATTCTTGTATTTTCGGATAAGTTTGAAGTCTTCCATGTTATAAAGTTATATATTAACATTAAAACAGCATGATTGCATATAAGGATTTTTGTTTGTTTTTTCCGTATATTTTTCTTCATACTGTCGGATCTAATCCATATATTTGCTTACATATATATATATATATATATATATATATATATATATATATATATATATATATATATATATATATATATATATATATATATGCATATAAGTGTGTGTTTGTGTTTATTAACATATATATATGTGTGTGTGTGTGTGCATTATTGACATATATATATATATATATATATATATATATATATATATATATATATATATATATCAGGGTGAGGTCATAGATGTTCCAACGAGAGAAAAGTGTCTATTTTAAATAGAAGAGAGAAGCCGCAAACGTTTTTGGTTATAATATGGATTTTTAAATATACTTTATGGAAAATAAAGTATAATATACATTTAAAAAAAAAATATTATAACCAAAAACGTTTGCGGCTTCTTGTTTCTCTTTAATATATATATATATATATATATATATATATATATATATATATATATATATATATATATATATCGTTATTTTTTAGAGTAAACAGATACTATACTTGATCTTAGAATTGTCGATACACTCAGAAACAATCCTAACGTGAATAATCGTATCTATATATGCATCTATGTTACATCTAAAATATATACACTAACAATATATATATATATATATATTTTCTGTCTCGCTATATTTCTCTTTATATGTATCTTATCCAGAGGTAATTTATAGCTATATGACTTGTTAATTGTCTGTCCTTCTTTCTCAGCCCTTATTCCCTTATAATATTCGCCCCCGTAGGCGGTAAATTACCTTCTTGGCAAGGTGATTAAGGTACTTTGGCTCCAATTTGCCTGCCGCTCTAGCCGCGTCTGTTTAAAGTTCTAAACTCCGCAGGTGTAAATATTCCTCACGTGTCGAAACCCATTTCCTTGATGATAAGGAATGAAATATTCACAAAGAAAATTTTGTCATTGGGTGGGCGGTGTGAAATTGGAGATTGATTGATCGATATATTAAGGTGACATTGTTTGGCTAGGGATATATATATATATATATATATATATATATATATATATATATATATATATATATATATATATATATACGCGTGTTTGAGAGAATGAAGAGGGGAAATGTTAAAGAAAGAGAACGGTATTTCGGGCAACTGAAGGATATTTTGAATTCTCCAACTTCAAACTGGTTTCGATTGATAGCTAAATTCGAATCCCGATTTTCAAAGCAATGTAGCCAAAACGTACGATTTTATTCTATTATTTTACCGTTTATGTTTAATAAATTCAAATCATTTTTCCAATCTAGTTAGTCTTCATGCGAAATAAGATAAATTTTATACACAGATTTATATATATATATATATATATATATACAGTGTAACCCAGATATAAGAGAGTTGTCGGGACCGGAGAAGAAGTATCTTATATCCGGGTTTCTCTTATATCCGGGTTTGGTCTATTATATATACATTAACACAGGCTCTAATTTGGGACCAGAGAAAATCTCTCTTATATCCGGGTCTCTTATATCAAGGTTACACTGTATATGTATGTATGTATGTATGTATATGTATGAAATGGAAAAAGTCCAACAACTATTTTAAGACATTTTTATGTTTATACATTCTTTTTTATAGATACAAATATTTAAGTAAATGCTCTGTTTATAATAAACAGTATTAACAACATTTACTGGCCTGAATGTCCGAGAAATTGCCATAGAAAATATGCGTCCTCCGACAGGAATCGAACCTGTATCCTTTACGGAACCATCATTTAACTTGTGCTTTTATCGATTTCGCCACAGAGGAGCATTCCGGTTAGTAAGGTCGATTTTACTATTTTTAAACTATAATTCTCCATGATTTTTTCACGTACATTTATATCTGCTCGATGCGTATCCAAATGTAAACAAATTAAATAGACAAAGCCCGACAATTATAAAGACTGTATGACGTATCCGTATAGGATACAGGTTCGATTCCTGTCGGAGGACGCATATTTTCTATGACAATTTCTCGGATATTCAGGCCGGTAAATATTGTTAATACTGTTTATTATAAACAGAGCATTTACTTAAATATTTGTATCTATAAAAAAAATGTATAAGCATAAAAATGTCTTAATTTATATATATATATATATATATATATAATCAACGAACGACGTTGGTGTGATAGAATGGGAGGAGGAGGAAGAAGCAAGAAGAAAAAGAATGGAGAGGAGAAAAAACGCAAGGGTAATAATAAATGTATCGGTGGAGGGGAGCTAATTGAAATGTACATATTTTTATCCATTGTCATATGAGCTTAAGAGGAATTTTTTATATGCATGATTTCGGATCTCTGGTCCGAAAGCTTCTTTGGATCCGAAAATGTCATTATTGCTAAATTATTATAAACTTTATTACTTCAATATTTGTATCTATAAAAATAACGTATAAACTATATATATGGGGTATAGATGTCTGACAAACTGGAAAACAGTTTTTGAGGGATACGTTTCGTCTAAAATTGTTGCGTAGGTGCGACTACACAAGTGTACGAATAAGGAATGATGGATATTTTGAATTGTATTTCTTTTCTTTTCTTTTTTGCAGCATCCATCATTCGTGCGAATGTGTAGTTGGAAAAAGTGTAACAAATTAGGTCCGATGAAGTTCTAAAGAACGAAACACAACATGCGAAAGCTTTTTCCCCACATTGTCATTCATCTTTTCCGCCAATATTGTTCTTGATATATACATATATATAGGGTTGATTATACAAGAAGACCAAACATTTAACTTCGTTTTTTATTGATATATATATATATATATATATATATATATATATATATATATATATATATATATATATATACCAGTAGAAAACACAAATATACTAATAGTACTAATAGAAAACACAAATATATTAACTGCATCCACCTGCAAAATGATGGAAGCTTTAATAATAAAAAAGAAGAAGCCAACTCTTAACATTATTAACTACGAACAAAGCCACAATGTGCTAAGCGTATTCGGAAATTAAAAACATCCCTACCACACACTGAGGTATACACAGAACGCACACACTCAATTAAACTGAAAAATCGAATCATCCTTGATAATGGCTAAAGGTATAGCCGAAAGCGTTCGGAAATATAAAACATTTGGACAGTTCTTACACACCCTTTGTCCAGAAAAGAAAGCTCTTGTTCGCACACAAGAAAAATTAAATAAAAAGCTTAACCGTAGTACCTTGTCTGTCGTTTTTAATTAAACATATATATATATATATATATATATATATATATATATATATATATATATATATATATATATATATATATATATATATATATTAATGAAAAACAGACCGCTTTAAGGTACCATTACAATAATTTATTTCACCAAAATCCTTTTAAAGGACTCCGGATCAGCAGGTAACACTTCCAACAACGAAATGAAAGGAAAAATGATCTGTATGTATGTATGTATATATATATATATATATATATATATATATATATAATTTTTTTTTTCTTTACTTCGATTTCCCGAATCCGAAGGTCAATAGACGTTAATAAATTCAAATGGGGCGTCTATTTCAAATAAGAAGTGAATACTATAATAAAGTTTGAAGCAATGAAAATGTCGGATTAAGAACAAGTTCACTAATTCTTTAGATATAGATGTACACGAACGGACAAAGACAGCGAGAGAGAGAGAGAGAGAGAGAGAGAAAGAGAGAGAAAGAGAGAGAGAATTGAATACCAAAACTACATGGAAACTGGAATTTTCATGACTTGAGCGATCAACACAGTTGTTATATCTGCAGATGCTCAAGCCTTCTTGATATACACAATTTCGAACAGTAAAATTATATATATATGAATTGAACTTAGGAAATGTCTATTTTAAGAAGCATTCTTAGACTGGGATAGATAGATAGCTAGCTAGCTAGCTAGATAGATAGATAGATAGATAGATAGATAGATAGGATCTCTAGGATATATTACCGCAGAGAGACCACCGCTCGATCAATAAGCATATTACTCAATAGGTTCTACAGAACTGTCGTCCACGTGTAAAATGAGAGAAAGAGAGAGTAGTAAGAGGGGTGATAGAAAGAGAGAGAGAGAAAGAAAGAGAGAGATGGAATGTGAGTGACAAATATATCTGATTGAGAAAGAAAATGAGTGAGAATGAGAAAGTTGAAAGAGAAAACGAGAGCGGCCGAGGAAGGATGAATGGAAAAATAAGAGCGAGAATAAGGGAGAGAAAATGACTGAAAGGGAAAATAGGGGAGAGAATAAAAAGAATAAGAGAGAGATAGAGAGAGAGAGAACATGAAAGACCATGTGAGAGGGATATAAGATCGCGAACAACAGAGACTTTGACAGAAAAGTAAATAGTGAGAGAGTAAATGAAAGCGGGAAAAAAGGAATGAAAATGAGAGAGAGAGAGAGAGAGATAGAGAGAGAGAGAGAATAAGAGACTGGATATATAGAGAGAGAAATAGAGAATGCTTGTAATCTCCAAATGTGTCAAATTAAAAAATACTGAATAAATGATATATATATATATATATATATATATATATATATATATATATATATATATATATATATATATGAAGAAAAATATACGGAAAAAAACAAACAAAAATCCTTATATGCAATTATGCTGTTTTAATGTTAATATGTCAACGTCGGACGTTTCGGTCGAATAAACCATCTTCAGGACATATTCATAAAATATAATTAACATTATTAATTCAACATGACAAAGACTTGAATTGATAATGTTAATTATATTTTATGAATATGTCCTGAAGATGGTTTATTCGACCGAAACGTCCGACGTTGGCATATTAACATTAAAACAGCATTATTGCATATAAGGATTTTTGTTTGTTTTTTCCGTATATTTTTCTTCATACTGTCGGATCTATATCCATATATTTGCTTATATATATATATATATTTGTGTGTGTGTATATTTTGATGTAATAGGAAAGAACAGATTAATGATCCAAAGTTATGTAGTATTTATGTTTTTTTCATTTTTAAAAAACAGTGCTCGATACACCATCGCTTGATAATGAAACTGAACTCTAAATTTTAAGTTTAGTATTGAAATTAAACTTTAAGATTTGAGTCAAGTTTCGAAATTTAGTAATTTCTGTGTCGCGATGGAATCATATTTTTTAAAAAAATAATCATAACACACGCACACACACACACACACACACACACACATATATATATATAAAAATATAAAAGTGACCATTGAAGTCAACACTCACAGGCGACAGGCTGTTTTATGCTGGACGCAATCGTCAGACCGGGAATCAATTGTGTCTAGCAGGAAACAGCTTGTCGACTCTGAGTGTTGACTTTTATATTTATATTTACATACGCTCTACCTCTGATACTGAGCACTTTATCCCATAAATATAACACACCTTAATACTATATTTTTTCTTTTATATATATATATATATATATATATATATATATATATATATATATTGAACAATAAAAAAATAAAAAAATAAAAATCTTCAGACACACTGGGTTGTAGATTAATATTCTTTCGTTTCTTTTATTATTAATTATTCCATTTAGATTCCTCGACTAGTTTCGGCCATCATCGGGAGGAGAAATATTTATCCTTGCTGCTAGCACTAAACTACAGAAATGAATATATATATATAGACAAGTTTGATTAAAAAGTACAAAGTCCGATGTGTCATGACCGTGCAATAGTTATAACAACAACAACAACAACAACAACAACAACAACAACAATAATAATAAATAAATAAATAAATAAAATAAAATGTAATTAAATAAATAAATCGCATTTTTTGCGTGGCCTCGTTCTAAATAGCCATGACGTCACTTCAAACTTCCAGCTTCCGAACGATAAGAATAAAGGAATGAAAATGAGAGAAAGAGAGAGAATAAAAGATGGAAAACGGGAGGTAGAGAAGAAGAGACGGAAAGAGAGTGAGAGAGAGCGAATAAGAGATAGAAAGTGAGAGTGAACAGTTGTAATCTGTAAATGTGTCAACTTGAAAACGCAGTTCCTTCGATGTTATTATTCTTAACGCAACAATAATAATGATGATGATGATAATAATAATCTTTTCAACCTTGCACCAACTTATTAAAAAATAACCAAATCCCCCCTCCCCCGCAACATGTCTCACTTCCTCAACCTGTCTCCTTGTCTCTTCGCACATACGTATATTTATGTAAGTATAAATCACAGCTGTCAATGCTGACAAGATGTTTGAGCCCTAAGTGAAATACTTTTTATCCTACAATGAAATCAACTCAACCCTTCTTTGCTTGTCTGTTTTGAAAGATTACTTCATTCAGAGACCGAAAAGCGAACGACCCCTTACCTGACCTTATTATTAAAAAGAGGAAATTTGGTGTCTATCTTTCTATCACGGGCCTGTAAACACGGATGTATATATATATAACACTAGATGCCTATCAGTGTGTGTTGGTAAACTGAAGTGCTCCATAATAAGAGACAGCAATCTCTTGAATGGTTTCGCCCACTTCCACTTGTTGAAATGGACCCAACCGCATGAAGTATGGACGACGTAATAAGTAAAAGGTTGTGTAGCTGTGGCACTGACAGGAAGACGGCACAATTTAATATCGTTTGACCGCAGAATTATTTGATGGCTTAGGTAATGTACTCTATTTGCAATATGGCCGTCTCGAGGTTTGTTTCAGGAAACAATAGCAAAGTTATACCGGGAATATATGAAATCCATATAGAAATCAGTGGCGCGTAAAAACTGCAGGCGCCGCTGGTAACGAGAGAAATAGATTGCCGGCAACAAAACAGGATTTTAACCAGCCAAGGAAAAGGAATATTACACAGTAACAGTTAATTTCAACGCTGTAAACACACTGTAAAACGTACTTTGAATTCCATGAGGGTTTTTTTTAGTGGATGACCAACAAATGTAAAGTTATTTACATTATTTAAATTCGTACTAATATCCTTATCGTTTTTGTTATTATCAAAACGTTTCGGCCACTATACTGTCTGGCCTTCTTCAGGTGATTTCCGATCTCTCACCAAGAGATTTCGAACTGAACTTTTTATTTACTATACGGGGTAAACATGATCATTATCGACAACACAGAATCAGTTTCTGCTCCTAAGCTGAACCAGAAAATATCGCTACTGGACTGTGGAAAACTGGCACCATGTTCGTTGGTCAGTCAAGTTTCCAGTTCTTTGAAGCAAAGGCTTAAGTAAATTTGTGGAGGTCAAATGTGGAGAATTTACAGATCCAGCAGGGTAGTAGGTTGTTGTACAATGCGGGTGTGACTCTCGAATGGTTGGAATGTTAGGCGGCAGTTTGTAAATAACCCGTAATGAAAGGGAAATCTACCTTGAAAGGATTGATAAACACAGTTTTGTTGCAGATTATTTGCACTCATTTAGGCTCGCCATTTACCCCGATGGTTTCTTTCTGCAAGATAACCTGACTCCTCATCGTGTGTGGGTGAATGAAACTGGTTCAAGGAAGTCTTAATTGACTTCCAGGTAATCCATTGCCAAACTCTCCCCAGATTGAAACTTGCGTATGGTATGTATTGAAAATGCTTCTAAATTCACAGCTTACAAACCCAACAATTGTAGACAATGGGCCTGGATAGATATAACGATTCCGGTACCTCGTTAATTTCATGATGTGTCACATAACTGCCATTATTCAAGCAAAAGAGGTACTAAATGTTATTAGTTGTCACTAATTTTAAGGACTACTTACAATTGTCTGTTCATATCTATCTATCTATCTATCTATCTATCTATCTATCTATCTATCTATCTATCTCAATCTGTTAAGAGCTATCTTTTTAATCGATATCACCCCATGCAAGAGAGTAAAACCATTAAGACGGTTGGGGTTACTGGGTGTAGAAAAACTAGGAACATAAACATAAATAATGAGCGGGAAGAGAAAAGAATAATCAGGAGGACAGTAGATACCGATTAACATTGCCTTTAATCATTTGTAGTTGGCTAGAAAACATAGAGACGGGAGGGAGTTCCACAAGCGAGCAGTGCTATCTATCTATCTATCTATCTATCTATCTATCTATCTATCTATCTATCTATCTATCTATCTATCTATCTATCTATCTTATTCCCCTAATGCCTATCTATCTATCTATCTATCTATCTATCTATCTATCTATCTTATTCTCCTCATATCTATCTATCTATCTATCTATCTATCTATCTATCTATCTATCTATCTTATTCTCCTCATATCTATCTATCTATCTATCTATCTATCTATCTATCTATCTATCTATCTATCTATCTATCTATCTATCTTATTCTCCTAATGCCTATCTATCTATCTATCTATCTATCTTATTCTTCTCATGCCTATCTATCTATCTATCTATCTATCTATCTATCTATCTATCTTATTCTCCTCATGCCGATCTATCTATCTATCTATCTATCTATCTATCTATCTATCTATCTATCTATCTATCTATCTATGTTTTGTTGATGCACACTGCATCTTTGTTCATAGTTGGGTGTCAAGTGGATTTTTTGTCAAATTTGAAGTATATAGCAGCTAAGGTGGCCTGGGAGCCACATGAACATATTTGCAAATATCGTCTATCGGCCATCGTCTACGTGGACTGCGATACTCAACCTGAAGGTATTTTAAACGCCATCTAGAAGCTTATGCGCTGCATTTATCAAAACCTGTCACCCCTCAATATAACTTGCAAATATGATGGTTATACTGGGCGTTGTATATCTGTATACTAACTATAGTAGTAATCGTAGTATCAGTAATAATAATAATAATAATAATAATAATAATAATAATAATAATAATAATGATGATTAGAGATAGAATCTGTAACAATTTTCTTGAACTTTACAATAAACACAGACAGAACAATCAAAGCGTCATCGTAATCAGAGACCGCAAAAAACAGAATATGCCTTCTTTTTGACATGGCAGTCCCTGCAGAATGTAATGTATCTTTGAAGATCTCCGAAAAAGCTATCAAAATACAGGGCTCATGAAGTAGAAACCTTTAAAAAACTGTGTCACGTGAGGACATCAACAATTCCAGTTGTAATTGGAGCCCTCGATTTGATTGGAAGAAGTTCCGATAGGCACATTGAAGAGATCTCTGGTAGCCTATGCCTTAAAGAAATAAAAAAAAAATGTACTTACATGTACAAATCAAAACTTATGAAAAGCTTTATCTATGTAAAATGTGTTTGTTTCTCAAAAAATGCTCAGTGGAAAATGTCATGGTGCCATTTCTGACCTTCGGTGTCTGGTGGGGACCCGGAAAGAAATGAGTATACAACAGAAATGAAAGGAATTAAAAATATAATAATAATAATAACAATAATAATGATAATAATAATAATAATTTCGATTTTGTACTCATAGGGTCTGTGCTCATCGAAATTAATTTAATATTAAATATCGCACATAGATGTAGAGAGATTAATGTTTTCCAGCGCGGCAAAGGGAATCGAAACTCGCTATATTTACTTGCACTAATGCTTTTGGGGAAGGCAGGAATCTGTTTCTCCCTGTACTATGTTCTGCTGCCAGTTTATATCTTATCACTGGCATGGTTGACGAAGGAAACTGTAGGTGAATGAACACACGAATAAACCACGGAGTCATAATTAACATACCTGCTTAGGCGCTAAGAACGAATGAAAAAAGCTGTTACACTCATTGTTACTCTTGAATACCTTATGTAAACATTTGTTTGGAATACATGCTGCAATTTAGTGAAAGAAACACAGCCATCGACCGCATTTTGGTTTAAATGAAATTTTTGAAATCTACGACTAATTCGTTGGCAGGATAATGTGTTTTGCAAGGGATACATACGGTTTTGCGTTTCCCTTCTTTTAGACTGGATGGTCATCAGGACTAGAAAGCCCAGTATGTCTTACTATTTAAACTGTAGCTAGGGGAGGAAGTGGTGAATTCAGCGCACGCCTCCAACCTGAACAAACAAGACATCGTTGTGATTTATATTACTTTTTACTCGTTAGAATTTATCTCTCACGCATTTATAAGTCTAACATTCGTCAATGCATTGAATATTGCAGCTACATCTGATCTGGTGCTTCTGTTATAAGATTCTTGAAAAAATACAACGAACAATCTGCAATGTTATTCGTCTTGACCTGGCATTTCGCCTTCAGTCACCGCCGTATGGTCGCTATACCTTTTCTATAAATATTTTCAGGGTAAGTGTCCTGATGTGTGCCTCTCTTTGTTTTTCTTTGTTTGAATGATTGTTTGAGTGAGTGGCTGGTCGAATGATTGTTGTTAATTTCTTTCGGTTAACTGATTTTTCTGCCACATTAAAGATTGTGGGATTTAAAAAAAATTTTGTTTTGTTACAGTAAGGTTTTCTCTGTACAGACCTGGGTCCACTCAAGGTAGAGGATTACAATATTGGTTAGTGTATATGGATAGGATGGGCAGACAATGGTTGACTCTAGACGAACAGGCTAACACTCAGTAACACTTTGCATCTTAGTGGCTTTTTTCCCTTACTTGGAGTAAAACGATTAAAAAAATAAGATATTTTTTATTTATTGATCGGTTGATATATATTTATGTAAAAATATAATTTTCTTTATGTAAGAATATAATTTTGTTTATGGGTACTAAAGAAGCCTTTCTTTAAATATGTATCTAGTTTCTTTTCTTATGGACGTTGTGTCAGTTGATATCTCAACGTCTGCGTTCCTTTCTTAAATGTAGTTTTTTTTTTTTAATTTTTTCTCCATTTGGATGAAATACTTCCTCTCGACTGTCATCTATCATATGTGAGTGATATTTGACAATGAATATAATTGTCAAACTTTTTACAGTATAAAACACCACCAGCAAATGCTATCTCTACAATAATTAAACCCACTTCACTTACGACTATGACCGATTATACGTAATCTGAGGACCTCTTAAACAACTAAATGCTGCTACTGATACAAATACAGAACCCACCGACTGTAAGCGTGTTTTACAAGCATCACTAGGTATTCAATGCTTGCCTTTGATCAGACTTAAGTAAGTTTAATAAATATCAATAATGCGTTTTGAATTTGATTCTTACTGTGAACAGAACAATGCAATTTCACCGGTTGTACTCCCTGACCAGTAGGCGCGCGGCCGAGTGGTTAGGTTAGAATTCGAACCCTAACACCCTGGTTTAGAATCTCACTATAATCAGTTTTTTAGGGTTGTGCCTTCTTGATAAGCTCGGTCTGAATGCAGCTTCGCTGGAAAGTGTCCAAAATCCCTAGCAGGTCTTGTGAGTGAAATTGGATAGATAGAACTGTTCAGAAACCGTCGATGGCATAATTTCCTGTGTTATCATGACCGAGCGTAGTGGCGGTCTTGTTCAACTGCTGATCACACTAGATTATGTGCTCACATCCTCCACCACTGAAACATTATGTGCTCACATCCTCCACCACTGAAACATTATGTGCTCACACCCTCCACCACTGAAACATTATGTGCTCACATCCTCCACCACTGAAACATTATGTGCTCACATCCTCCACCACTGAAATATTATGTGCTCACATCCTCCACCACTGAAACATTATGTGCTCACACCCTCCACCACTGAAACATTATGTGCTCACATCCTCCACCACTGAAACATTATGTGCTCACATCCTCCACCACTGAAACATTATGTGCTCACACCCTCCACCACTGAAACATTATGTGCTCACATCCTCCACCACTGAAACATTATGTGCTCACACCCTCCACCACTGAAACATTATGTGCTCACACCCTCCACCACTGAAACATTATGTGCTCACATCCTCCACCACTGAAACATTATGTGCTCACACCCTCCACCACTGAAACATTATGTGCTCACATCCTCCACCACTGAAACATTATGTGCTCACATCCTCCACCACTGAAACATTATGTGCTCACATCCTCCACCACTGAAACATTATGTGCTCACACCCTCCACCACTGAAACATTATGTGCTCACATCCTCCACCACTGAAACATTATGTGCTCACACCCTCCACCACTGAAACATTATGTGCTCACATCCTCCACCACTGAAACATTATGGGCTCACATCCTCCACCACTGAAACATTATGTGCTCACATCCTCCACCACTGAAACATTAACTAAGATCAAATACTTATAGCTAAGTATAAGCAATGTTGTATGTTGTATCTGGGTGCTGAAGAAACACACAAGTATTTGCCAGAGTAGGCGTCTGTAACAGGGATTAGTTAGTCACCTTATCTGACAGGCATGCTCGGATAACAGTAGCCACACATACGTTTCTACGGTCTTCATGAACTTGCTTAATTCGAGATCAACTCGGAATTTCCTACCGACATTTTTATTCAAACCCCAAAGTTGGGAGAGTATTTCACTTAATTACATTCCAAAGACGGCTTAACTAAAAAGAATTATTTAACCCCTTAACATTGATTTTAGAACGACGAGAATGGACTGAATGAAAGGACCAGGCAGAAATTCTCAGACGTATATATGGTTTTATTGCTTGTTTCAGGAATTTAATCACTATCATCAACAGCATCAGCAGACATTTTGAAACCAGTGCAGGTAAAAAGCCTTTCACAAATCTAGTTATGAAAACTGGGGTCGTGCTATTTTTTGCCGTTCCTTACTAGCAAGCCACTCAATTTCATCTCCCTCTATTCTGTCTGAACTTTTTCATATTTTTCTTAACTAAATGATAGGTGAGGTATTTGAAATAAATGGACGATAAGGTAGTAGGAAGATGTTGTTTTTACAATGATGTTCACCCTATACAAGGCCCAAGATCCTCTTGAGTTAAGAGGGCTACAAAGTAAGAGACACGGCATATGCAAATAAGTTGAGAAAATAACGGTTGACCCTAGACTTGAACAGGTTAACAGTGTACTGAACAAGGTTAATTGATTCGTTGATTTTGTTTAGCGGCATATCAACCTCTATGGGTTATTTAATACCGAAATCTAAATGTTTTGAACACGATTTTATGGCTTCAAATAAATATATTCTGAACGCAATTGTATGCCTTCAATTACAGATAAAATGTATTGCTGGTTATGTATTGTTGGTAATTCTACTATAAAATGTATCGTTAGCCATTTTGGTATAATGTATTCCGGCAGTTTTACTATATAAAAAAAAGTATTTTCATACATTCATAGTGTTTTATTTTTGTTAGAGGGTTCACTATTTGCTCTTAGATGGGACCCTAACAGAGACTAACAACTTGGGTCAATGTGGACCTGGGGACAACAACAATTAATAAGAGGTAATTACAGATAGTCCATGTCCTAAAGGGACATGTCACACAGAAGAAGCAGTAGATAAATGATATTAATGGGCTAAAGGTTTTCTCATATGACTTTAGAACATGAATTTCTGCAAATAGTTCCAATTATAATTATTATTATGAAACTATTTCACATTTGCTGTATTTTTGGTTAAGGCTGTTCAATACCAAGGATGTATTTATTGATAGATCAATGTAAACATACGGATCAACAATGCATGGTGTCTGTTACTTTCACGCTTCAAATCAATCTCCAGATCAACTACTTATATATATATATATATATATATATATATATATATATATATATATATATATATATATATTGTCAGCCACAGACTGACTGTTTCGCTGTTTCACAGCTCATCAGTGTGGCTAGACATCCGATTACCTCAAGCCTCCTGGTATCAGTCAGAGATTTTACCCACTGGCGCTCGACAGGTGAAAGTGAATTTAGACGTATTTATTTTAAGACAAACACGCCAGTAACTGGAGAACTCGATTCGTCTTAACGAAGAGTCTTGCATCAGCAGTAGTAATAGTCATTGTTTCCAATTTCACTTTTTTCCCCGATGAGCTCAACCGAAAATAATTTTTTCAGGAGCATATATATATATATATATATAGTTTTTCATCTTGCTCTAGGGTTCACTGTTTGCTCATAACTGGGACCCTAACAGGTTCTACCACCACGGTTCAGAATGAATCTGGAAATAACATCAATTAAGAGGTGTTTCCACGCTCCTCAGAACCTCCAGTCTCCTGAAAGGAAGCGTTGCTGCCGGATGTAGTTTATCGTCATATCCACGACTGTCGTGATCAGAGAAGCATCCTCTCTTAGAATCGGTCCCACAAAGCAGCGTTTTGTAAAGCGGGATTATGAGAATAATTGGTACCACTGTTACTACAGCCACCATAATACCTCGAGGTGTCTATGCAGTCCTAACTATTCCTTATACGTACAATTTGTTCGGTGGGGGAATAACAACTTTTAAAGATGAAACCCTAATGAATATTTACAATGATTACAATTTATCTGTATCTATAAAAGGCACGATGTGTGTGTGTGTAACGAATGCACGGCCGCAATTTTCGACGGATTTGCACCAAAATTTACATGCACATGCTCCAAGTTAGCGGCAAGGTCAAGACCGACTTTGCATTTCCAAACTCCAATCGATAGTGGAAATAATCGATTTTTTCATGCTTCTACGGCAGTTTTCATGTAATTTGCGGCCGTTTTCTACTGACCAGAGTGAGAGCCTATAGCTGGCTGTCACAAATAGGCAGGATGATTCTATTGGCCAGCGTGAGAGCCAACAGCTGACTGACACGAATGTTAAACTCAACGTTGATTCTGATTCCGCGGAACTGGGTTGGGTGTGAAAAAGTATTTGTTGTTAACATTCTTTTTTCATTCGGTTCTTCCAGTTACGGGTCGTTTTTGAAAGCTGATCGTTTTGTGTTCATTTTGTTTAATTCTTTTTTCGTAACAGATTTAATGTTTAGTATAGAGCTTAGAAAAAAATCGCAGTGTGAGATAGGCAAGAAGTAAGGCATGTAGCAACATCAGCACGGCAAAGGGCACTCCTTTAAAGGCAAGGAAGGGCAAAAGTATTTCAAGTCAATTGAATGCGATTGCTGTATAAGTCGTACGATTTTTGAATCAAGCACGGGCAACGCCGGGTTATGCTGCTAGTATACAATAAGCTAAACAAACTAGTGTTAGTAATACCAATCCTTAATCGTGGAAGAAACATCAGTTAACTGGATTAAATTAATGCAGGACTAGTTAAATTAACAACAATCATTCGACCAATCACTCAAACACACATTGATCCAAGCACAAAATCAAATACAAAATACACACTCGAAAAGCGAAAAGTTCCCGCATCTACCAGGGAACTGACATCTCTGTCACCTAACGAGCGAGAGGAGGGGGAATTAAAATAAAGTGGGTGCAGAAATAAAAGAGGCCAATGACAATACATCCGTGCGCTAAGGTAACTTGATGTAAGAAATTAAGGATAAAATAAACCTAAACTACCCTACTTTGTGCGGGGTTACCAATGTTCAACACAGTGTTCCCAATATCCTGTGAAAGTTCATCTGAACAATTAACATGAAAGCATTTATAGAAAAAAAAACAGTGAAGCTACACCACGGCAGTGGCAAAATAACGAGATGCCAGCTCAAGATGGCGGATTCTTTTTTGGATTTTATCAAGAATCTCTAAATATATCCCAAGAGGATCAAACCAGGCGTAGCTGCGATGTTCAAAGTAAAAAACGAATGGTAAACGTTTTCTTGGTTTTTCTAGATACTTTATTTCATTGTAAATATTAACTAGAGAAATTATTAATTGTTTTTATTGTTATCAAACACACTTTTCTATATTTGGTATTAGTTAGGACTTTATAGAGTAATTGAGGTATTAACCGTATTATGGTGTTTGCAGTACGATTGAGAGGTGAAAATGTTAAGTTTTGCTGATAGGGAAAATATTCTTGCGAATGGTTCAGTGATAGGTTAAAAGGTAGGATAGTGAAGATTTTAGGCCTTGTGTCATATTTTTGTATTTTGCGAAATAAATATTTTGAATATATAATCGAAAAGGGATAAAACCTAATTTTTTAAGTTTTATTTCCTTCAGAAAGTTCCAGGCGTTGATCAGAAGTGTCATGGCCACACACATCCATTTTAAATAAAATATTCCGTCTAAATCAGATTGGATTCATATTTACCTTAATATTTCTCATTGTCCGGTGAATTTTGATTGTATACACGATAATGATTGTGCTTCTACTGAAAACTTTCTGACACCTTTCAAGCGAAAAGATAACCATCTCATTTCTCCCGTTAATAGTATTTGATTAATGGTCGATAAACATTTTCTCAATAGGGACCTCCATCTGTCTGTCTTCTACAAGCAGAAAGAAATTCGAATCTTTACAAAAAGTACACAACAAACTAGAAAGAAAAAAAAATGAGCAAAACGTCTTGTCATTTGATGGAGAGTCAGTTTTCTTTTGAGATTGGTGGGTAAAGTCTGGTGTTTAGAAGAGACTTGTTTTCATTGGGTGGCTTTCCTTGGGCTGGACATTTTTTGTTACGTTTGAATATTTTTTTTTTTTTTACGTATGAATATTTTTCACTTTTTCATATATTGTGAGTTTTAGATGACATCATCATCTAGTAGATATAAGTTAACGAACTATTGCTAAGAATTTAATTTAAACTGGTATTTGATTTTCATTATGAATTTTCCACCACACAGGAATAGCTATCGTCGTTCTGTAACAACTGAGTTTAGAAATAGTTTAAACAACAAAACAACTGTTTTATACATTGAAAGTTTCAACAAAATCAATTCATATGTACATCACTTCAAACGTTAATTTAGTGGATACACAGTATTTAAAATAAACGGCACATTTTTATTTAATAAATAGTCTGTATTATGCCTATCGGCCTGTGCATTCGAAATATCATAGAAAAGACAATGGGTTCTCCATCAGGCTGTATATGAATGAGCTTAGTCTCCCCTCCCTTTCGTTTATTTCATTTTATTTTCGAGAGTTAATAAATAAGTTCGTAACCTGACACAGTTATTAGCCTATTTTTGATTTGATAATTTCATTGTATAATGTCTCATCTATGTGGTTACTTTTCGCCATTTGCAAGGAAGATTATGCTAAAAATATTTGCTGTATAAAATACATGTTTTTTATTTATTAAGCTAGGGATTTATTGATGTAGCTATATATAAGCACCCGCTACACACACACACACACATACACACACACACACACACACACACACACACACACACACATATGATGCCACGTACTGAAAATAACTGGATAAGAGAAAAAAAATCGAGTGAAATACTAGTGTAGGTTATTGGTAATGAAATAAGTCATCCACTGTGGGTCGAACACAAACGATCTAATCTTTGAGAAGATCATGCTAACCATTGCACTACATCCAAACAGTAAAAATAAAAAATAAAAAGTACTAGTTTTCCATGGAGCATTGGACTCACCATACAGTAACGGTTAACGAGCTACATTTAGAGACAATTACCATTACAAATGAGTTAGGAACTTTGAATTTAAAACAATTTCAGGGGTTCAGTTAAAGGTTTTCGGAAGGTTGCCAAGTAACAGGATAACAGAATTGAAAAAAAGAATTGTCATCGATTCTTTGGAAAAATAGTGAATTCGTTTTTCGTTGTCTTCTCCGTTTAGAATTCAGAGATTTTCCTTCTGAAAGGCTGGTTTACACCTAAGGCTAGATAACCAAGTCTACACTACTATTTAACACCTATCTAGAGAAGAGAATAAATAGATTCGTTATTTCCTAAGGGAATTTGTGCGAAAATGAATGCAATAGTGTTTTGATTAATTGATTGGTTTCTTTGTCAACCATCTTACAGGTTATTTTAAGCCAGAAAATATTTTTACATTGTAAGAATTTTCTTTTTTTTTAGAGATAATAATGATTTACTGATTCAGGTCCTACTAATTAACCCAGGGCTGTGGGGAGAAAAAGTGGGTTCATGCCTTTCCCAAAGGTATTTGCACTTAAGTGAATATAAAGAACTTGACTGGAATTGGAACTAGCTCTTTGAGCTCCGATTTCAAGCCGTTATCCATTACAGCACTCACATATCCAAGCTTCCAGCATCTGATTTTCCCAAGCGGTCACTCTTCTAGATACTGATTAGGCTCGACGTTGTTTAACCAGTGTTTGAACGTGATATGGCCTCATGATTAGTTCGATATTTGAACTAGGTTCGACTATTGTAACTTTTTTTTGCACTGAAAACAGTTACGCTACCAACACATCCGTGACTATTACTGGTGTGGAAATTCATATAATAATATTAAGGAAGAATACTGAATTGAGGATACTTGCTGTTATTTGATCTTCACTAAGATCCAGCAGATATGAATGCTATAAAAACTTAGCAAGTGCATTGTAGAAATTAATCATTATATTCTGTGGTTCTGGTTTTTGTGGAATTCTTGGAATTACTGACCTGAGAAGAATGTATTAATATACAGTCTTTGTTACGAATTCTTTGTTATCAAATACGGACTGACCTGAATCAAATAAAAACCCAAACTGGTGTGAATATTAGGCTTTGTTAGACGAACGTTTCTTAGAGCTGACCTCAATACTGAATACCTTTTGCTTTTCTTGTAACGTTTCTACAAATGTCTCCTATTTTTTTTTTGTATTTTTGTTTTTGTTAATGTGGTTGACTGAATGAATAGTGTAACTAAAATTAGTCTTGAAAGGCGGAGTCTTGTTATGGGTTTTGAATTTTAGCCTTGTACTAAATTGATGCGCAAGAATTTAGCATTTTATTAAAGCGATAAAAAAAACATGGGAAAATATGAATAAAAATTAATAACAAAAAAGAGATGTGATAAAAAATAACATTACCGTAAAGTGGTAATATCAAAATCTAGTACAATTAACAAAAAAATACAGCTAAACTGGTTTATCACATCACAGAAAATGGGCACAGTATTTAAAAATGGATACCAAAGACTTAAGGGCTAATTACTTTTAACACTTCCAAGAACTTTTTTTCTTCGATTGATAGCACTGATTAAACCGGTTTACCTTTTTTTTTTATCAATTTTGTTGTGTTTCGATATTACCACTTTATGGTAATGTTATTTTTTAACCACTTTCTTTATTAATTTTGTTGTGTTTCGATATTACCACTTTACGGTAATGTTATTTTTTAACCACTTTCTTTATTAATTTTGTTGTGTTTCGATATTACCACTTTATGGTAATGTTATTTTTTAACCACTTTCTTTATTAATTTTGTTGTGTTTCGATATTACCACTTTACGGTAATGTTATTTTTTAACCACTTTCTTTATTAATTTTGTTGTGTTTCCATATTACCGCTTTACGGTAATGTTATTTTTTAACCACTTTCTTTATTAATTTTGTTGTGTTTCGATATTACCACTTTACGGTAATGTTATTTTTTAACCACTTTCTTTATTAATTTTGTTGTGTTTCGATATTACCACTTTACGGTAATGTTATTTTTTAACCACTTTCTTTATTAATTTTGTTGTGTTTCGATATTACCACTTTACGGTAATGTTATTTTTTAACCACTTTCTTTATTAATTTTGTTGTGTTTCGATATTACCGCTTTACTGTAATGTTATTTTTTAACTGCCTTTTTTTCTTAATTTTTCTTATTTTTATCGCATTCGTAAAATTCTGTCCCCAAGCTTGTAGTGAGAAAAAAAACGGAGGTATAACTTATCCGAACTTTTATTCAAGTTAGAAATGTGTCTTATTTAAATGCAATATACATATAAGGGGATATAAACCATACCACACAGCTTAACCGAAGATGGAAAAATATTCACTGCAACTAAAAATGGACACGAAAGGCCAAATATTATATAAATAACACTTACAGCTTAATTACTTTTAACCCTACCAACTAGTTTTTCGTACCTGTGTAAAATCTTCTAGTAATTGCGGACTAGATACAATGTAGTTTTATTCGAAAGTTATATATTATTCTTGAATCGTTTAGCATTTATTTAATAAAATCTTTATATTCATATAAATTCATGGCGTCATTTTTCAGTCGTTTTCTAGGACATTTTGGCTAAATTGCGCGTCTCTTCATATCAGGTTGATAGAAATGTTTTCCGCATTTCGGAACAAAAATAATTGTTCATATAGATATAGATAGCATCATTAATCAATCACCAAATTAGTTTCTT
>OZ010608.1:56384055-56516555 GCA_963932145.1 Acanthosepion lycidas | reverse complement strand
TAATGGAAACTGGATTTTTGCATATAAAAAAAAAACTTAAAGAAAGATATGCTTAAGACAATATTGCATTTTTATTAAATAGATTTTTTTTATTTTAGCCATTAATTTGTTTTTAAATTGTTTTTTATTTATTGTACGATCGGTCGATGTATGCCTATTTTCGAGGGCATGATGGACAGTTGGATTAAGTCACAGAATTTTATATGTAGATTCTTTCAGCAATATATTTTTATGAAGCAGCATAATCATGCTGATAAGGTAGTATTTATGCAGGATGGGGAATTTCCTCATCGCCGATTCAACACCGTCGACTCAAGACCGCCGACTCATCAACTTCAGGACAACTCACTACCAACCTACTCAGCGCAACCATGGTATAGAATTCATAGCTTCAGATATATGCTGACTGGTGTTTAATTTTCAAGATCGGGCAAATAACCATGTTTTAGCAGCAAATAGAAGACTGCACTCGGAGCTGGAGATAGAACACTCCCACGTTATGGAGATACATTACGGGGTTTCAAAAGGTGCAAAGAGACCGAGATGCATTTTGCGAGCAATTGGAGGTCAGCTCTCTCCCCCTAATTTGAACTATATGAAGGCAGGTGAAAGAATTTTGCGGATTTTCTTCTTTTTTTTTTCGACAAATCCCTAACTTTATATTTAGAGGGAAACGTCCCTTGATAAATTAGTTTTATTTGTTTTTAAAAATTCGACGAAAAAATTTCATAGTTTACATGTCGTTGAGTTGTCTTCCCGCTGAGTAGATTAGTGGTGAGTTGTTCTGGAGATGAGTTGTCACGGAGATGAATTGGCCGGTGTTGAGTCGGCGGTGTTGAATCGGCAGCGTTGATTTGGCAGTGATGAGTCATCCTGCACCTGTATTTATGTTTTTTAAAGTCTTTCACGGCAATATCTACTGTATTAGTTTGTACTACACGGTCGGCGTGTATGGTGAGATTCGCCGTTTCCACACAGGAAACATTAGACGTTCATTGACCGAACAGCTAACGTTATTGTGGGTTGAAATTTATAAATTATTTTTCCTTAAAACAGTTTTTTTCAGAAAACTATCATTAACTGTTATCAATCATTCTAGTACTGATTTGGTTGATTTTACTTAAGGGTATATCAACACCTGTATGGGTTATTTAATCCTGAAATCTAAATAATTTGAACACAATTTTATGGCTTCAACTCAGTATATTTTGAACGCAATTCTATTCCTTCAATCTACAGATAAAATGTATTGCTGGTCATTTTACTGTATGTATTGTTGGTCATTTTATACTATAAAAATGTACTTTTATACTTTCATTGTATTTTGTTTTGTTTGGGTGATCACTATTTTTTCATATCTGAGACTCCCCTAACAGATGCTTTCAATCCCGGGTCAGAGTTGACCTGGTAACAGCAATTAAGACGCGGTTCTACGCTCCCCAAAACCTCCAATCTCCCAATCAGAGGCGCTACTGTCGAATGTAGTTCATAAGACTACTCAGGATTAATTTTAGTTTTAAATAGATTGTAAAAAACTTGACTAAGTCGTAAAGGAAGGCGAGAAAAATGTATTTATATTTTCATCATGTTTTTGCTTGGGTCGTTTACTATTTGCCCATAGCTGGGGCCCTAACAGGTTCTTCTACCCCGGGTTAGGGTGGGCCACTAAACAACAGCAATTAAGAGGTGGTCCCAGGCTCATCAAAACCTCCAATCTACCGGGTGTAGTTTATCGTCATACTGTTGTAACCTAGGGAAGGTTACTGAATAGAATAATCAAACGAAGGTTGGTAATGAACGATAATACTTAAGACAAGAACAACGCATATAAGATTCGCCAGCGGCGCGTAGAAGGAATAGTCAGCTGCTAGATGCGGGTCAAGTGAATTTCACAATTAATCTCCAAATGCAGGATATCTACCTATCGCCCCACGCCGTCAGATGTGGCACAAGGCCGAATTTAATGTGGGGTATCTGACCGAGCCCGTAGGCTTGGCCAAAAATTCCCCGTAGACTCCGTATAAAACGGGGTCCGGTAGCTGCTTCCCGAGACGGGACTCTGCCCTTCGACATAGCCTCGTCTGGGGATTCTCTCTGCCCGGAGGGAGAGAGTTTGACCAGCATGACAGGAGACAAATCTCCAACTGCAGGATATCTACCAACCGCTTCACGCGGTCATATGTGGCACAAGGCTGAATTTAATGTGGGGTATCCGAGCCCGTAGGCTCGGCCAAAAATTCCCCGTAGACTCCGTATAAAACGAGGTCAGGAACCTGTTTTCCGAGACGAGTCTCTGCCCTTCGACATACCCTCGTCTGGGGATCCTCTCTTTTGACCAGCACAACTGGAGGCGAATCTTCAAATGCAAACCAAAATACAGTATTTACTACTGAATTTATGCGAATGGGGGCATACCCATAATGGTCCGTAGGTATTCTACAACATATATGCAGGAGTTTATAGTATTGACGGAAGTTTCCTTCTTACCCTTATGATTAAGGTCGTGTGGTAGTTTATTATCTTGATTATATCATTGTTTTCTCCTATAGTTACATATGCCTATGTTAGTTGTTGCTGTTGGAGGTTTTCAGGTGATGCATTTTTTTTTATTTGGTAAATCTATTTGGTTTTGATTCTGTAGCGCCATTCTTTAGTGTCTAATGAAGGAATGTCTTCTTCAATAGCCAAAGGTAGAATTCCGCTGATTGAAGCCATTTTTACATATTGATGATGAAGTCTCAGAGATTAGTGATTTTTTTTTTTACTTATACTATTTTTTAGGCATGGGGTAAATTAAAATATTGCTGCATCTCCCAATAAAGATATTACCCCATTCTCTCATAATTACTTCAAAGGCTTAAGGCTACATCACGTTGAAACACCGGTTCCCTTACGATCACCGAAGTAAGCAACGTCGAGCCTGGTCAGTATCTACATGGGTAACCGCTTGAGAATACCTGGTGCTGTAGGTTGGATGTGCGGGTGGTGCAATGGTTAATGGTTTAATCAGAGAACCGAGTTCCAATTCCCGTTGTATTCGTTATATTCAATTACGCGCAAATACCGTTGGAAAAGGTATGAATCCTCCTGTCCTTCCCTCAGCTATGGGTCAATCAGTAAAACTTGTATCAGTAGATCATTATTATCTAAACAATGAAAATTCTGTACAAAATATTTAGATTTCAGCATGAAATGACCCATAGAGTTTGATATGCCGTTAGACAAAAACATCCAACCAACCTAATGCCTTAGGTGTGGCATTCATTAGAAGATAAGTAGCCATTTAAACTTGTGTGCAGAAACGAAACTGGATTTATTTCATTCCTTAACATATACTGGTAAGATCTCCTTAGAAGACATTGATCATAAGCTTGTTGGGTAAATTCTTCTTTTTTTTTTCTGGTTTCAACTCAGATCTTCGTAAACAAGGATACGAATTTCGTTTCTATACCCTAGATTTTTTTTTATTGGTAGCATTAAACTTTTATAACAATAACTAGAAAAAGCCGGGGAAATTTGACTGTTTTCTTTATTTTCCTTTTCTGATGAAATTTCCCTAATGAATCGATAAATATTTGAGATTGACAATTTTAACAAAATATTGCAATGTTGGTCGTTATTTTAAGAAGTGGGTACAAATGAACAGATTTGAAATTGATAACATTTTTCATTTTAATGAAACGTTTCCGTTCTTTCTTTCTTTCTTTCTTTCTTTTTTTCATTCATTTTTCAACTTAAACCAATTAGCGTTTCTGGTACGTTTGTTTTCCCAAAAAATCCAGATGAAATAGTTCATTATTTATTAGATATCAGAAGGAGGAGTTAAACACTTCTTTCTTTCTTTCTTTCTTTCTTTCTTTCTGTCACTGAAACCTATTAGAGTTTCTGGGATGTGTTTTTTTCCAAGTAATCAAAACAGAATAGTCTATTATTTATGAGATATTGGCAGGAGACCTTAAACCCTTCTATCTTCCTTTTTTTTTCTTTATTTCTTTGTTCACTGAAACCAAGTAGTGTCTTTTCTTCTTTTCCCACGTGATCAAATATATCATTTATGAGGTATTGGCAGGGCGTAGCGGCCGTGCAAACTAACGCAGGTAGGGAAAATAATAATAATAATAATAATAATAATAATAATAATAATAACGCTGTCAATTCGTGTTAAAGAGAAATAGTATGAATATCAGCGAAGGGCAGTAGTAGAAAATGGAAGTCACAAGATATTATGGGATGTCTTTGTCCATACCGATGACGTCAATGAATCATGATGATCCGGCCTCATTGTGATAACTAAGAAAAGTAACAACTGTTAAATTATTGATTTTGCCCTTCCATATAATACAAGAGGGGGGAGTGAAAAGATTGGAAAAATCATGACTACACTAGGGAGTTGAAAAAGCAGTGGAACATGACTACTGAAATAATTCCTTTAATAATACGTATTCTTGGATCAACACCAAGAAACATGAAAGAGCGCTTAGGGAGAATTGCAATTGAGACCCTCACTGCAGACCTCTAGAAAACCATCATCACTTACTCTGTGAGGATCATCCGGAATGTTGACACCATGTCTCAAGAACAAAATTTCCAATGATTACGACAACGTGCTACACCGACATACTACTACTACTACTAATACTAGTACTAATACTAATACTATTAATATAATCATAATGTTAATAATAAACGACCGCCTAATGTTAAAAAATTGAATGAGCAATACTCAGACCCGAGTACAGACATAGGACTTGTAACAGTTTTATGGGACTTTACAATCCACACAGAAAGAACAAAGTTAATCGCCTGGACATACTGATTAAAACCACCAAAAACAGAATGTGCTTTTTTATTGAAATGGAAGTTCCTGTAATGTATCTTCAAAGATTGTCAAAAAACTATCTAAATACAAGGATCTTCAAGTGAAAATCTAAAAAGACTGTTGCACATGAAAACTGAATAATTCTAGTTGTGGTTGGGGTGTTTGGTTTGATTGGTTTTGATCGACATATTGAAAGGATTCATAGTAGAACACGCCCTAAAGAAACACAAAAAAATGTACTCACAAGTACATCTCATACCTTACGAAGGGCTTTAATATGTGAAATATGTGTGATCTTAATTTCTTTTATTTTTTACAAAAATTTTCAATGAAAATTGATACCGTCAAAAAAGAAGACTTCTAGAAAATTGCCATCATTTACTCTGGGAGGATTCTCAAGAATGTTCATGATTCGTTTGGAGTCTTGTTAACCCTGTACCTTAAAACAGAATTTCCATAGACCATGTGCGACACCAACCTAATAATAATAATAATAATAATAATAATAATAATAATAATAGAGAAGAGCGTGATTTAAGAAAAAAGAAAAGAAAAAACAAAATGTTTGTCAATGCTAAACAATATTTTAACATAATGTCTGTCTTCTTCAAGTTATATTTAAACAATTTGTTCAAGTATAAAAATATAAAAATCTACAAAAAATCATAAATCTTTGTACGATCGTTGCTTGTCTTGTAATGAAAAAACGGCTGTACTTTTAATGAACGTGCCAAAACGAACAAAACGCCGCTAGCGAGAAGACATGAAAATGAAAACGTGCTTAATATAATGGTTATCTTGTTCATCTTTGTTATTTTCCGTTAGTTGATTAGTTACTAAGTGGAATCAAACAGCTTAGTATAAATCTTATATGGAAGATACGGGCCGGAAAGTTAGAAATTTGATGGCGTAACCATCCTCATGCGTTTTAAAGGTCAAAAGATCGGTAGATTCTGAATATTTTTTTTTCAGAATGTGCACTTTAAGATGCATGTCGAAATTACAATCGTTTGTAATAAAATGTTCTGCAAGCTCCTTTGATGCTAAATTGTTTTGCCTGACATCATAACTGTGTCTATGGAATCTTTGATTTAATTTTTCCGCCCACATAAATCAAGTCATGTTTGGTGGCATATATTAAATGGGAATCAGTACAATTTCCATCCTCTGTAGAAATCGTCACATTTCTCTTTGATTTGTAATAGAATTAACTTGACTCTTGTTGTTGTACAACGAACGGGGTTTTCCTTTTCTATGATTGTTTCTCGGAGTACAACGATCCGAAACCCCAATGTGGCTGAACGCTTATATTTCTCAAAATTTGTCTGATAATTTTATTTCTTTTGAACATTTTATTACAAACGACTTTTTATGATTTAATAGAAAATGCAATGTATCTGGTTTATTCAAAACTTACACTGTGTAAAAAAAACTCAAAAAAACAAAATAATAATAATATTGATAATTATAATAACAATAATAAAAATAATAACATAAAAATAATAAAATAAATTATTGCCAAAAATCAACGCTAAATGTTCAGGAAGCTTGTAAATTATAGCCATATATTAATATTATACATATCTTCTCGTTGACTTTGAGAATCTCTCTGACCTGAGAATGTTTCCATTTTCTCGGTGTTTCTAGCAAAATTGGTCCCTTTTTGTTCAATGTATGCGCACATATGAATTTATAAAAGCCCTGAATAGTCGTCATGGCTATGCCTGCCTGCCTGCCTGTCTATGCATGTGTGTCTGTCTGTGTCCGTGTTTAGAATCGACCACTAAAGAACCACCTACATGAGTCAGTAATCATTGTAGCACTAATAAATGGAAAGATCCCACGAGAAGAAAAGAGTATTATTTTCCTGAGCGGAAACATTCTTACCGTCATCAGACGTTCCATTCACTGCGTTCGCGAATTCGTTTTGTTCACAAACCGGAATTCGTTTTATTTATTTCATTTGTTATTTGCTTAACGACTTTACCTGTCGTACTTTTTTTTTCTCCGAACTTTTTTCAAAACTCGTTTTTATTGCCTATTCCTTTTGCGTTCATTTCCACATTGAATTTCTTTGTTCTTCTATTTTTCTATAGAATTACTTCGCTCATTTGCAACCGATATCTTCTTTCTTCTTCTTCTTCTTCTTCTTTCTTCTTTTTCTTCTTCTTCTTTCTTCTTTGTTCTTCTTCTTCTTTCTTCTTCTTGTTTCTTCTTCTTCTTTGTTCTTTGTTCTTCTTCTTTCTTCTTCTTCTTCTTTCTTCATTTTTCTTCTTTTTTTCTTTCTTCTTCTACTTTCTTCTTCTTCTACTTTCTTCTTCTTCTTTATCTGTCGTATCCCTTCAGGAGGTAGGCGATCATGGCTCTCTACAATTTCCTATCCTTTGTAGCTGTTAACAAATTTTCTCTTTTTGTTATTGCTCCGAAATATTCTCCCGCCATCCATTTACTCAAACTCGTCAAGTATGTTATGTATTGTTTTTCACTGTCCCTCTTGCTAACAATCTGTCCTGTGAGTATCAGATTTTCCAAGCTCTCTTTCCTCAGTATTTACCCTAGAAATTTCAACTGCCTCTTCCTGATGTTATGTATAAGTTTCCTTTTTGTTTCTATTTTCTCTAAAACTTTGTTGTTGCTTATATATTCGGTCCATGGTGTCCTCAACATTCTTCTGTAGAACAGTTCAGTACTCTTTATTTCTTTCCAAAGAAATTTTTCTGTTTCTTCAAATTTCTGCTTAACTTTTGTAAGGCATCTTTGGCTATCCCAATGCTCCTTCGTATCTCAGATATTTAAATATTTGACACATACGAATAAAAAGTCTTTCTCGAACGATCTTTAAAACCAATATATTTTACGAATGGCCAGTATATATATATATATATATATATATATATATATATATATATATATATATATATATATATATATATATATATATATATCGGGTGTAACTGCAAAATTGTCCAAATAATCGTGTAACAGCAAAATTGTCCAAAACTCTGATTCGTTGTATCTTAGAAATCATTAGGGATACCTTACTGGAATTTCCCAAAGTCTCTTATAACACTACTGGACACTATTTTGAGCAATGAAAATGTATAATTACTCTCCAAGATTAAGAGATGATCGTGATGAAATCGATCATGAACAAAATGTTCATAATTAATTAATCATAGCTAAGAATCGAAAGATCGTAAAGTATTGAAATAAAGATCAATATATATATATATATATATATATATATATATATATATATATATATTCCATGATCATTTTCCAACTTCAAGATGATCTTCAACCACTCTAACCTTCTATTTTTTTCTCTTGGAGTAAAAACACACCTCACGTTTCACGTATGATTTCATTTTCAAGTCTTTTTTCACTGCTCTTTGGATTGTCATAAGTGAAACTCCTCTCTCGCTGGCGAACGTCTTATGAATTGAGTTGGATCTTTTTTAATTGTTCTCTTTAGCTCTAAATTGAAATGATGACCCCTCTTGCTGTTGTGACTTCCTGATTCAGTTTTCCTCCCTACTGCGCCATCTTTTTTTTTAAACTTCTTCGCCGTTCTCTTGATGGTTCTTGAATGGACCTTGAAGATGGAAGTCAAAGTATGAATGCTGGTACCATTATTGAAAGCTTGAATGAGCTTTTTTCTCTCACCATTGCTTAGTTGGGAAGACTATGGGGCTGACGTAAGACGATTTTAACCTGTTCTCTTACTAGCTGAATAACTCAAAGGGTTTTTCAATGATTCTTACGACAAATGGTGTGAAGATGGCTAAATAATAAGAACAATCACGGCGGTAGGAAACTGACCGGAGTCGAGATGCCATGTCGGGACCTATAATATTACAGACCTTTCTTTGGATTCTGTCGAGAATCTCGTGATAAAGCAGGCGAACCAGACTAGATGTGGCAGCAATAGTCAATTCATGAACGAAAGATATATTTATAAATGTGCAAGATCGATTTTGATTATTGCAAGATGGTTGCTATTCTGGAGATTAGCATCAGCCATGCAGATGGACGGCAGAAATGTTTGTCTATGATTATTAAAAAAAAGCAGTAGTGTTTTGGGGGCGTTAGAATTTACAAGCCATTTCTTGCCCCAGTTAACAACTGATTGAAAGTGATTTTCGCGAACAGTTTTTAGATTTACTTTGTCAAACCTGCCGAATTATGCAGGTGTCGCATTTTTCAAGAAGGAGTTTATAAATACGAAATTGTTATTCATTGCAACCTGTGGGAAATGTTCTCATGAATTGTTATCCGCATGTACTAGACTTCATTTATTTATCGTCAACATATTTTATCTGACTGATACTTTAGCAAAGTAAACTTCTGTTTACTTGAACTGTAACTCCAGTCTTATATTATTTTTAAGTGGGCTTCATTCAGATGTTTAACTCTTTGCTCATCTGTTTGATGAATACCACTGTTATTTTTCTTTTCCTTAGAAAATGTCGTCTGGGTCAATTTTTTGGATTTGAGACGTCACCTTTCTAGAATTCTTATTATGACTCCGCATTGTGTAATTCTAGTGCAATGGATATCAGCTCGGAGTGAGAACTCGCAGAGCCGAGTTCAAATTCCAGTCGAGGTCGTTAGATTAACTTATGCACATATACCATTGGGAAAGGTATGATTCTATCTCTTCTCCCCACATCTATGGGCTGAATAGCAGGACAGACAGAGTTCTTTAGCCTTGGTTGGCAATCAGTCTACCGCAGAATGAACTGGCAACCTACTGCGTGAAAAATATGTCTCGTCAGTATCGAAAGATACATGATCGTTCAAGCATGTATGACGTATGGTAATTAACTGACTGTCTCTAGTTTAGTTAGCACTTGCGGATACCTACTAAATAATGGACTATTCTATTTTGACATACCAGAGATGATACTTGGTTTCAGCAAGAAAATGAAAAAATAAATAAAGAAGGGGAGATGTTTAAGGTCTGTGCCAGTGAAATGGAAAAGGTTTGTCAATTTCATTTTTTTTCATTTGTACCCCCTTACTTCTTTAAATAACGACTAACATTAATATTTATGATTGTTAATGCAATGTTGAAGCTTTTAAGCTCAATTATTTAGCAGCGCGACAGGGGAATTTCTACGGATATTTTATTGTAGTAGAACTCGCTAAGATCTTAATCAATGATTCATCAGAAATTTAAAATAGACAAACCGTCAAATTTTCACGGGTACTTTTAGTTATTATTAGAATGTTTTTTTTTTATACACATTTCCTTTTGGGTCCCGACCAGAGACCTAAGTTCAGAAATATTATTATTATTATTATTATTATTATTATTATTATTATTATTATTATTATTATTATTATTTTATTTCCATTGGTTTCTGGTGTATACTCATTTCTTTCTGGGTCCAGATCAGAGATATAAGGTCAGAAATGGCATCATGATATTTTCCATTGAGAAGTTTTGAAAAAGAAAATCGCACATATTTTACATTGATAAAGCCCTTCGTAAGGTGCAGCTGTACTCGTGAGAACAATATTTTGTATTTTTTTTCAGTCGTGCGCTACCAGGAATCCCTTCAATGTGTCTACTGGAATTTTTTTCAATCAATCCGAGGACTCCAACTACAATTGGAATTGTTAATGTCCTCATGTGCCACGTTTATGAGATTTCGATTTCAAGGTCTTTGTATTTTGATAATTCTTTGAAGATCTCCAAGATACATTGCAGTCTGCAAGGACTGCCATGTCAATAAGTAAAAAAAAAAAGTTGTCATTGAGATCTTTAATCTCGATGCCAGGGCGATTAGATTTGATTGTTCCGTCTTTGTGTAATTTAAAGTCCCATAAAATTGTTATAGGTTCCCTTAATCAGGTTTGGGTGGCGTTCATACCAATTTCTTGCAGTTATTATTATTATTATTATTATTATTATTATTATTATTATTATTATTAGGTTGGTGCAAAAATAATGACGTAATAATGTCGTTTTTTGACGTTAAAAAATACGTCAAAAAACGACATTATTACGTCATTATTTTTGCACCAATCTAATATTATTATTATTATTATTATTGGCGCGTTAGCATTCCGACCATGAAACCTAGGTTTGTAACTCATGATAATATCGGCCTCGGGGACGATACCAGAAGCAACACCTTTGGGAAGTACCTGAAAACTATACCACGAGGCGACCCTAGTCTTTTGAATGGAAATGGGTAGATGAAACTGTTCGGGAGAGGTCGCGGTTTGTGACCGGAAGTTTGAGTGTAATGGCCTTGTTCAATTACTGATCCCATCAGATTATAAGATCTCTCCCAGAAACTGCAGGTAATGTTCGCGCAGCATATTAGTAAAATCCACATGATAGCTCGGTGAGAGTTGAACAAACCCAGACGTGCCTGAGCAGGCTTTCGCTGTAAAGATAGTTTAACCAATATAGAGTTATGCTTAGATACGAGCCACTTGTTTAGGTCTTTGAATGGGGTTCAACGGGTGGTCTTACTTTTGAAACTAGGTTTTTTATTTCAGGTACTTGATCAGGTCTTTGAATGGGGTTCAACGGGTGGTCTTACTTTTGAAACTAGGTTTTTTATTTCAGGTACTTGATCAGGTCTTTGAATGGGGTTCAACGGATGGTCTTACTTTTGAAACTAGGTTTTTTTATTTCAGGTACTTGATCAGGTCTTTGAATGGGGTTCAACGGGTGGTCTTACTTTTGAAACTAGGTTTTTTATTTCAGGTACTTGATCAGGTCTTTGAATGGGGTTCAACGGGTGGTCTTACTTTTGAAACTAGGTTTTTTATTTCAGGTACTTGATCAGGTCTTTGAATGGGGTTCAACGGGTGGTCTCACGTTTGAAACTAGTTTTATCTATTTCAGGTACTTGATCAGGTATTTTAATGGGGTTCAAATATGAGCATCCATGAAAAATAACGCTTACAGTGATAAAAATATGGCGGATTATAAGTTAATCTATTACTTTCAAAATATTATTTATCCATTACCTTCGAATTTGTATATATATATATATATATATATATATATATATATATATATATATATATATATATATATATATATATATAATTACAGACATTATGTCTGTTAATTTTTAATAAAATCCATTAAACTTCACGAATAACCTTCCGTGTATTAATGTTTAAGAGAAATGTGCTATAGAACAGCTATTGAATATTTCTCTCATCCTTTAATATCAATATACGGAAGGTTATTCGTGAGTATGAACGGATTTTGTTAAAAATTAGCAAATATAATGTCTGTAATGTATTGAATAAATTACAGACATTATATATATATATATATATATATATATATATATATATATATATATTCACGCACATTATATATATATATATATATATATATATATATATATATATATATATATTCACGCACAAAAACACTTTGAGTTTGTCTGATGATCACAAAAGCATGAGTGAAACCCAGCGTTACAAACTCAAATCCATACAATATATATTCACACACACAAAAATATATATTGAGACACAAATATATGTGTGTGTGAATATCTATATGTGTGTGCGAATATATATATATATGTGTGTGTGTGAATATCTATCTACCTATCTCACTCTCTCTTTATATATATATATATATATATAATTATTCATTTAAAATATGATTACAACGCTACATAAGTGTTCTCATGTTTCAAAAGAAGAGCCGAAAACCTCAATATAATTATTTGAATTAAATTAAAGTTCCAATCTCTGTTCCATCTTCAAGCGAAATTCTTTTTGGAATAGTTATTTATTTGTACTCTGAAACTTACGTGTTTTATAAGCATATTCATTATTAAAATTAAAATTACTATGGTAACGGCTAGAGCAATTATTTAAAGCAAAGGAGCATAAAGTTTTAATAATTTGTATCAATATCTCAGTTACATTCACAGAACGTCAAGTCAGGGTAAGGTTGGGGTGTCTAAATTTAAAGCGGAAGATGACATCGTCTAGTCTGGTTAAGTGTCTATGGAGATTTATTTATTTTTTTATTTTATTTTTTATTTATTTCTGAAAGGGTTTTGTGTATATAAAAAAACTGTCATAATTCGCTAACATTTGTTTTTTGACGACTTCATAAAGGGTTATCTTATTTTTTTATTTTTTATTTTTTTTGGTAGGGCATTTAAACTATTTATTTAGACTACGGAGTTTAAAATTTGTATTTATTATTTTATTGTTTGTTTGTTTTCATGCTAATTATTCAATGCGAAAATTTGATGATGTTGGCAAAAAACCGTTAATTCATGTCTATTGTTTAATAAATTTTTATTATTTAGAAACTTGATAATGTGTAGTTTTTCATGTAGGCATAAAGGGCATGGGTCATCCCAAGTTTTACAAGTTCTAGTTTTGTTTATAATTTTACATTTTACTTTTGATGTTTTATTCATTTCCTTCAAATGCCAAAAATATTTAGATAGAGATGTCTGATTTCTTTTATTTATATTGTTGAAGGAGCACTTATGTTGTCTCCATCAGGTTTTAAATTCATTCTTCGTAGACCGAATGTATATCATATTAGTATTAAGACTTTCAATGGATGAGATAGTACATTGGTATACCACAGATTTTACGCGGCATTTATTTTCCGATGGGCAGTCTTCTGGGTTTCTACAATCACATAATTTTTAACTATTTTTGTCTAATTTAAGTGTAGGGTTTTTATTAATACTATTCTGGCATGGGGGTTTGTTCAGGATTTTATTATTGTGTTTTTTTTATTATACTTTCTAGATTTTCAGTGCAACTTTAACTCAATTTTAGGGTGTTTTTATTAAATATATTACTAAGCCTACTATTGGTGGGGAAGTGTTTTTCAATTAAAGCTAGGAATTTCTATCCTAGCTTAATACTAACCATTTGGTTGAACGGAGGGGTATACCAAATGATTTTTCTTTTCCTGTTTTTCTTCTGGTTAGTACAATTGTTTCTATAATTGATGTTAGCATTTTTGTATCCACTATTTTTTAGGGCTCCGTTATAAAAGCTACTGTGTTGTTGGAATATTTCTTTATTAGCGGAGTTAATGCTGATTCTATTTTTTATTGATGAGGGTATATGTTTAATTATGGATGGAGGGTGGTTTGACTTAGGGTGTATATATAAGGGGTTAGTATTAGGTTTTCTATAAGGTAGGTATGTGTTGTTTGTTAAATCTAGAGTTACGTCGAAGAAGTTTACCCTTTTTAATTTAGTACAGACTGTTGTTTTTAAATTTAGATTTCTAAATTCACTATATATAATCTTTCTAATTTTATCTATTTTAAAATTAATGGAACTCCTCACTACCGTGGGCCCATCATCTCTATACAGCCCGATGTCCTTAATATCTAATTCACGGTGCGCGGTCAGGTTGTACAGTATTAAAAGACCGACAAGGTCAGAAGACTCTGCAGAGTCTAAAGATCCCATAGTGATGTCAAAATGGTTATTGTTGTTTTTAATCCATTGGTCTCCATTATGAATGAGGACAGATTTTTTTGCACTGAGAATTATATTTATTTCTTCCTTTTGAAGAATTCCAGTCAAATCCATTACATTCACCTACGGGGTAATACCCTCGGGAAAGGTATTAATTCTCTTCTTATCCCTCCAGCTATGGGTAAATAGCAGGACAGAGTGTGGTTGGTTCTGCACAAAACCTTCACTACTATAAACAAATCATATGTGCTGGTGTCTGGGCTGTCGGTTCCTAGGAACAGAGCTACTTGACCCTGCTACATCGAATACGACGGTAGTGTCCACAATATATATATATATATATATATATATATATATATATATATATATATATATATATATATAATATTCGAAGTTAATGGATATATTTATCAATCTGCTATATTTTTATCAGTTTAAGCGTCATTTTTAGCGGATACTAATATTTAAAGATTTCAGCCAGGTGATTATTTTTCTTTAATAAGATTTCTAGAATTTTTAAGCCGGTAAGTGAAAATAAAATAAATATACATTTTTATAATAGAGTGATATATATATATATATATATATATATATATATATATATATAATAAAAACACTGTAGTTGGCCACTTATACACACATATACACACGCGCACGCACACACACACATATAATATATATATATATTTATGATAAAAAATATAGGTTTAAGGTATGCTATATGTATGAATATCATCGATAGTGCGTAAGGAAATATAGAAATGTACACTGTTGACCAGGATGCAAACAAAGAGGAAGCTTATGCTTAACATAACGAAGAAGCAGATGAAATTTCTTAGACACGTGATGAGAAAGGAGGGCCTGGAGAATCTGATACTCACAGGAGGAATAGAGGGAATAGAGATAAGAGAAAGCAGGGCATGGCATACGTGGCGGGCTTAGTTAAGTGGATGGCGTAGCGTGGTCTGGGTGAGTTAGCAGAAACACAAGGGATAGGGGGAAATGGAGGGCCATGATCATCTACGTCTTGAAAGGACACGGCACATAAAAAGAAGAAATGACACTGTTGACCATATGCGGTTTTTATATCTGCCAAATTTCGGGTTCTACCTCAATTATGTCATAGTTCCTGTGACTATGTGAATGACTATGTGCATGCGCAGTTGTGTATTGTCGAACAATCACGTGATCAAGATAAACACTCAGTTGTGGAGCAAGCTGAGGTAAAAAGTAATCCAACCTTGAGGAAGAGAGCTATTTATGGTGCAATGGAGCATCTCATTGTGCTAAAGTGGGATAGTCCATTGCTTGGGCTGTGATTGGCTGCTGGTACCTGAGTGGAGGTATTTCTATATAAATACCAGCTTGATTCATCAGTTAGTTTGCAGGGTTTGTATTAAGTTACAACCTGCTTTATTTTTGTCTGCCAGCTGGACGCTAGCTGGGACTCTTACACCGGTAAGTGCTGTTTATTGTCTTGTTATTCTACATGTATGAGAGAGAGAGAGAGAGAGAGAGAGAGAGAGAGAGAGAGAGAGAGAGAGAGAGAGAGTATGGTTCATTGTAGGTATAAAGATTGTCAATCGTTATCTATCCTCTTTATCCTTCTAATATTTCCTTTCTACTTTATTCCATAGCACATTAACATTCTACAGAGTAACCCGGATATAAGAAACCCGGATATAAGAGAAATCCGGATATAAGAGACATTTTCTCTGGTCCCAAATTAGAGCCTGTGTTAATGTATATAAATTAGACCAAACCCGGATATAAGAGCAAACCGGATATAAGAGACTTCTCCGATCTCGACAACTCTCTTATATCCGGGTTACACTGTATAACATTCTATCTTGTGTGGCTATTAGTAAAAATCAACAACCAGAAAACTAATCTCTAGCTACTAAATTCTTTTACATCGACATATGACACCTTCGTCATTACCAAGTCAACTGTAACTCCCTACCTTGAGTGGCTCTCGTGCTTTGTGTTGGGTGAAATTTAATGATTATAAAAAAAAAAACGAGTACGAACAGTTAATTTTCAACAAATTTGAATAAAATAATTCCAGGTAGAAAAATAAATAATACTAATAATTGTGAAGGAAACAGAGAAAGCGTGAGAAATTAAAATAAAAGTAAGATCACGAAGAAGCTCTCGCGGGAGCGTGACGAGAAGTGATATCGCGTGTCAAAATCTCGCGTTAACGTCCACAAACTTCTGTTTATCGCAAGGCAAAGAGAATGTATTTTTCCTTCGCATCACTCAACATGAGAGTCATCTCATAAAGGGATTACAGATTAAACGAATAAATGAAACCGTCAGTCCCGACATCATTTTGTTTTCTGTTAGCTCGGCTTGATTTATTTAATGTTCAACCGTACGTCAAAAGAACACAGTAGCGAGTTAATTAGCCAATGACAAGATTGATAAACGAGTTTTGACAATCGCTACACCACGCCTGACGTAGCTTCTTTTTTTTTTTTTTTTTTTGATGTTTTCCTGATAACGATTATAATGAAGATATCTCAAGTGTGAAGCACCAGATGGTCGTCTACGGGATCGAATTCAAGTTTGAGCCATCTATTAGCTTATTTCTAAAGTAAATGCCTTATTTTTGGAGATGAAACAGTAAGCGTTCAAATAATAGAAAAAAAGAACATAATTCGTATCTTAAACCAGAAAAAGAAATAATTTTGGCTTTAAGAAAATGGTGTCATTACCTAATCCGGGTAAGGTATTGGTGAACAGTTGGTGGAATATGACAGATATCGTCTATTAAAAGCACTTGGAAAAAGATCAAATCGCGGGAATAGCTTATTATTGGTATAAATCTTTAAAAGCAGGGTCGAGATTAGTTCAGCCAAAGTAGAATTATTTTCTTTCCGAGCAATCATTTCCGCTTGGTTTTTCTGCGGGACTATGATCTAATGGAGTAAAGCGTTGGTTTGTGAATTTCATGACATTATGGCTGTGAGTTCAATCCCGGGATCGGACAGTGTGCACTTGGACACATTGGAAACGTGAGAGCAATAACAGAGAAGTACTATAAATAAGAACTAAACGTTATCCATATAAATTGGCATTGGATCGAGAACAGTCTAGAAACGTAGATAAAATAAAGAGTTCAGTTCGGAATACCCTACACGTTTCGCAAATCAATATACATCAGAGGAAGACACCATGGCACAACGACCGAAACGTTGTGTTAAAAACAACAAACATCAGGAAACTGGTCCGAACACAAATCATGTAAATACTAAGAAATTTTAGATATAAAATCTTTGTAAATGTTTCACAGGAAAATGACAGATTTATAACATTGTAATTAGTTTCCAGGATTCTAAAAAAAAGCCTACATAATATTTAGTCATAAGTTTGTTTGTTTATAAGCGACTTGTTGAAAAGTTAGACACCCAACTCACTTCCCAAAATTTGACGAAATGAAAAAAATATTACAGTTTTGTGGAGGGAATTTTAATCGGTTTTCCCCCCGCTCTCTTATACACTAGCGTGCGTATACACCCCCCACATATATATATATATATATATATATATATATATATATATATATATGTATGTATCATAAGCTATAGAAAAAAAAAAGAAAAAAGTTTCATATATATAAGTATATATACATACACGTACATACATACACATGGTTATAATGCCTCCTTTAAGTATATATATATATACTTAAAGGAGGCATTATAACCATGTATATATATATATATATATATATATATATATATATATATATATATATATATATATATATATATATATATAAACATTTTCTGGCTTCAGCGGGCTGATTCAAAATCCAACAGATATTAGTTTGGTGCAAAAATAATGACGCAATAATGTCGTTTTCTGACGTTAAAAAAACAACATTGTTACGTCATTATTTTTGCACCAACCTAATATCAACGGCTTTAATATATATATATATATATATATATATATATATATATATATATATATATATATATAACACATAAAAGGTTAATGGCCAGATTTGAATTAGATCAGGAAATAATAGTATAGAAAATTGCTCAATACACGTGTGAAAAAATAAAATTAAAAATAACGTGTAGAGTTTTTAACTTTAAAATTTAGGAGATCAGTTTATTCTGTTACCTTGGTTTCAAAATTACGGTATTCTCAGGTGTGTGTGTGGTGGTGGGGAGTTATCAAATGACCTCCCAACACTTTATTCAAAAAATAATTATTATTATCATTTTGTTTGTGAAAAAAACAAAAATAAAAATAACATGTTGATTATATAACCTTATGCCTCCGTATTGAGTCAAAGGCCCTCATCAACACATTCGGGAGTTCTTTTTTATCAGAACGATCAGAGTGAGTTTTTCGAGTTGCCGTACCTTTGTAATCACCATTAGACTCATCCAACTCTTTCCAAATCCACTGCAGTGTTCTCAGATTGAACCCCCAAAACTCTGAAATATTCATAGTGGAGCTTCCAGCACGAAAGCCAAGCAGTATAACATACCATTTCCAAATTTCTGGCGAAGGGAAGTACATCATGGTGCTCTTTTTCTAACAGACGGTGCCAACTGATACTACCATACTTTGCAGTCGACAAAATCAAAAACAAACAACGAGCATGCGCGATATATATATATATATATATATATATATATATATATATATATATTCATTCGTGCGGATAATCTGACTGTTCGGTTCTAAGAAATGAGGTGCTGGACCCTCATACTTTGAAACAACAGGAGAGCTCATAGTATATTAAATAATAATAATAATAATAATAATCCCTGACTCTAAAAGTAATTTACATTAACCAGAAAAAAAGGCTTAGACAGAAGCGTCTATCTTTTTAAATTTGGATTTTTAATGTAACTCTAACAATAAAAACATTTCGATTTCCTTTTTGCCTTGAAAAAGTCGGAAGACGAAACGCGTCGGCAAAATCTAAGATTTTTTTCCAGTTGTCCACAAAATTCATCTGGAAATTTAACTACATATATATATATATATATATATATATATATATATATATATATATATATATATACAAACATTTTTGAACTTTAATTTGATGCGCATGACCTCACTGACTTTCTAGAGAGAAGGGAGTCTGTGGAAACAGAGCGTGTCTGTCGATATGAGAGAATTACTACCGCTCATTGCAAAGACTCATGCATACACGTACAAAGATAAGATGCTAACCTCCAGGCGAGACGAGTGACTCATTGCCCCTTCTCGGGCTAACGTTATCCACTGTCATGAAGTGGAAAGATGATATTGAATCAAAATTGATCGGACTGCTGCTCGTAAAGTTGGTTTAGTGGGACGTGCTAGACAAATTGTTTCTCACCAGAATCTCTTTTACACATTTATAAACCTACCATTCGTCCTCGCTTTGAATATTGCTGCTACATCTGGCCTGGCGCTTCTTCTATGCATTTAGAGCCGATTTATAAAATGCAAAGAAGAATCTGCAATGTTATCTGAAATCTCAGTTTAGGTTACTTTCACATTGCCGTAACCAAACTGTCCTGAATCTTTCCTATAAATAGTTCCATGGTAATTGCACTGATGAATTTCTCTTTAGGGATTCCACTTTATGAATCTAAGCGCCGAACTAGATTGGCGACAATGTCTCTTAAAGTTGAAATGATTAAACGCAATTTTTTCCTACTAAGGGAGTCGCAGGTTCGTATCTTGCCGGAGAGTACATATTTTTGTTTAATAAGATTTCTCGAATACTCAGGCTGGTAGACGAAAATAAATAAATATACTGTTTAATAAATAAACGGAACGTCTACTCAAATATGGGCATGCACTAAAAATAATGTTTAAGTAATATATATATATATATACGTATGTATGAAGAAAAATATACGGAAAAAAACAAACAAAATTCCTAATATGCAATTATGCTGTTTTAATGTTAATATAATGTCAACGTCAGACTTTTCGGTCTAGTAGACCATCTTCAGGACATATTTATAAAACATAATTAACGTCTTTTCATGTTGAATTAAATATAGTCTAATGTTAATTATGTTTTATGAATATGTCCTGAAGATGGTCTACTAGACCGAAGCGTCCGACGTTGACATTATATTAACATTAAAACAGCATAATTGCATATTAGGATTTTTGTTTGTTTTTTTTTTCGTATATTTTTCTTTATACTGTCGGATCTATATCCATATATTTGCTTACTACGAGCCATTGCAAATACTAATGGGTAAGGATTTCTTTCATCGAGTTTAGTATTCAGGATCATATTGGTAAAGATAATTTTCATTTTCATCCATCATGCCTTCAGATTTCGTTCTCTTTTCTTTAAAATTTTCATTGCGATTTTTGCCCTTGATTTTAGCGCAATAATTTTTGTACGAACCAAGCAGAAAGTTTCTTAACTTTAATTTTTATCAGATAAGAATTCATAAGCCGAACCAATTGACATGTCTGTGGTGTTAGCAGTTAGTCCTATTGTCAATAAAGAGTCGCGCTCCATTAAATGCCGAACATTATCTATAATTTCCTCATAAACTTCTATTGATGGTCTGCCAATACGATTTACATCTTCAACTCTATCTCGTCTTATTTTGAAGCGTGTCATCCATTTGTAATTTGTAGATTCCTTTCGGATAAATATCCTCACAATCTTTACTCAAATCATCAATAATGTCCTCAGTCGTCCAACCAAGCTTTAACATGATTTATGTTAATTCCTCGTTTCAATTTCGACAAAATTCATGTTGTTCTAAAGAAGGGCTCTTTTTAAACTGGAGTAAACTTCAATCGATTATCATGAAATATTTCCATTTTGCGCATAAGTTTCGGTTTACTTTTCTGGAAAAATAGCAAAATCTTTGAATAATTTGCCTAGTGACCTTGTCTTTTGGTGAAATGATTGATGCATCTGTAAGGTGTTTTTGAGTGATATTCCAGGAACTGTGTTCGTTTTTTTTTTTTTTAATACTTTCTTGGTTTTGTTCTTAAATGTTTGTGTTTGTTTTACGACCTTGTGTTCCCCCATTTTTTGGAGACGTTATCATCTTCGATAAAGTGTCTCATCTTTGTTGATACATATATAATCATAATTTGTCTATAATCATAATTTTAGTCTGTTCTGGGGATTTCTGCAAAGTGATATTTCAAAAATATGTTATCACATTCGAACACATATTACAATAATAATCTCCCCGTCTTTTCCTTAATCCTTTACATTGTTTTTTATATATATATATATTTAAAACCCCTTTTTTTTATTCCTCTTGTAGTTTTGAATTGATATTTCATTCTTCATATAAACCCAAATTAATGTAATAAGGTTAATATTGTGGTTCAATTTTATAAAGCTTCTCTCCTTTAAGACAAATACACCCCACCCTCTCCTGAAACATGGCTAGTGCCGTTCTTCTGATTGGAACATTGAAATGAATAAATTATGTATTAGTTTGTAGTTCAATTTCTATTTCTGACAAGAATATAATCCACACCGGTGTTGATAAGAGAAACGACCGATATCTTCGTGTGTCGAAATTAGATAGTTCGCCATATGAAGTGATTTTGGATTTTATTGTTTATTAATTATATATATATATATATATATATATATATATATATATATATATGTATGTATGCATTCACTGCGTGCCAAATTATTATCGAGATAACTTTTTTCTAATATTTCAAAAACCGTCCAATCAATTCACACAAAATTTTCACAAAATGTTGGCAACACTAAACTGCGCAATCGCTGAAATTTTTGCACTGATCTGTGCAATGTAAACAAACTGGCGCCATGTTTGTTATCACCACGGTGATTTGAGCGTGCCAAATTATTAGAAAAGTATAAGAATTTAGTGAAAAGATGGGCCGTAAAAGCAGTTTAAGTGATGCTGAAAAGAAAACTATTACCTCAGAACTCTCAATAAGTAAATCTATCCTAGAAATTTTTAAAATGATAGGGAAGTGTCATCAAACAGTGAAAAATTCACCACCGACCCTACACAAGTACGCAAAAGGGCATATAAAGGCAAGCTGAGGGTTATTTCACGTCGTGTCATATCACGACTTAAACGAGAGGCCACGAAGAACCCTGGACTTACCAGTCAAGAGCGTTTCAGTCGTATTCGGGATCCTACTGTGTCTAAAAGTACTCGGTGTCGGTATCTGAGGGAAATAGCAACAACAGTCAAACCTGTATCGAAGCCTCCGTTGACGAGAAATCACATTCAAAATCGATTGAAATGGGCCGAGGACAATATGAAGATTGACTTCTCTTAAGTTTTGTTCACAGTCGAAACTCGATCAACACTTGATGGGCCAGATAGATGGTGCAAAGGCTGGGTAATGAACGGACAGAATCGCCATCAGTATTTGAGACGCCAACAAGGCGGTGGAGGCATAATGATCTGGGGTGGTATTATTGGAAACACATTAGTGAGCCCATGGAGAGTACCAGATGGCGTCAAAATGACTGCTAATGCATACATAGCATTTATGAAGGACCATGTTGAACCGTGGATGAAAAGGCAAAGAGTTGCTTTCAGAAGAGCCATTGTTTTTTATGCAAGATAATGCTCCCTCACACGCTGCTCACAAGACTACTGAATATTTGAAACAGGCTTCGATGGACCTCGAAAAATGAAGTGGCCAGCAAATTCTCCGGATTTGAACCCAATCGAAAACCACTGGAACATCATGAAGCGTAGACTGTACACCAACGGACGACAATTCAGGAGCAACGCTGAGTTATGGGAAGCAATTCTTGACATATCTCGTGGGATTACAGCAGATGACATCCTACAATTAACAAATTCTATGGATCGTCGATTTTTTCAAGTAATTTCAAAACAGGGAAAGCACATTCCCTATTAATTTGTTTAAAACTGTGCCTTTGTTTGTATCTGTTATTATTTGTTTGATTATCTTATTTATTAGCTTCTTTTGATCATAAACATTCACGTTCAACATTAATAAACGTTTTGTTTGCTCAATTCTGGGAACTTTACTAACTCTTTCTAATAATTTGGCACGGTCAAATCACCGTGCTGATAACAAATATGGCCTCAGTTTGTTTACATTGCACAGATCAGTACAAAAATTTCAGCGATTGCGCAGATTAGTGTTGCCAACATTGTGTGAAAAGTTTGTGTGAACTGATTGGACGGTTTTTGAAATATTAGAAAAAAGTTATCTCAATAATACTTTGGCACGCAGTATATATATTCTCATAGGAAATGGATTAGATCTGACAAATATTTAATTTCGTAGGCAATATGCGTTCTCTTAGGGGTTTCTCAAAGGATGCAGGTTCGATACTTACCGGAGAACGCGTATTTTCTACGAAATTTCTCGAACATTCAGACCGGTAAATATAATTTATAATGTTTAATTATAGAACAGACCATGTACTTAAATAAGTGTATACATAAAAAATAAAGTATAAACAACAAACATATTAAATATATATGTATATAATTATTTCACCCCAAGCAAAGTGATAATTCCACTAGGATTGAGTTAAGGTAGAATCTTCCAGGTACTAAGAAGTCTTTAATGAGGAGATGTGAGGGGAAAGGACAATACAGGAAGAGGATTCTGGAAGACAGAAGATTGCGTTTGATTGCTGCATTTAAGTTTTTAAAGCAAGAAATTGGAAGAGAGTTCTACAGGTGAGAAGTGCGAGAAAAGAAACTATTAAAATAGAACAGACAGTTGCATCGAGACAGTTCAAAAGTAAAACGGTGAGATCTAGTTGCCAATCTAGTAGCACGCCTACATTCATGCAGTTGAGACATTAACGAAAAAAAAAAAAAGACATCAGAACAGTTGCCATGAAAACATTTGTAGAAAAGACAGAGGGAAGCCACGTCACATTGGTGAGAAAGTGACTGGAATCGAGATCATGATCGTTTACATTGTTTATGAGTATATAGCTACGTATTTATGGGCAAATATTTGAATAACTTAGTGTATGTATAGATATAAACAAAAAGAATGTGAACTGTAATTGTTCGCATTTAAATTTTTGTGCAAGAATGGACCTGCGTTAATAATTTTCTTTGAGCTTGAAAGGTTTTCTTGTTAATTGAAAGCCGCCCATTAACCTAGATTCACATAAGGAGGAATCAATGTCTCCATTATTCAGAGGAGATAAAATCGTGACACATCCAGTCAATCTCTTCATCATCTGATAATCATGACATTGAAACACTCACTGTTGATGACTTCGGTTGCTTATCGCAGCGAATAATTCGTTTTTATTTTCCACTAGAACTTCTGTATTGCTTTTTCCGAACAACGACACTACTAACTGGACGAGTTACAAAGTCTTTACTTTACAGCCTCTGAATAATACTACATAATATTTATCTACACGCACGCACATGCAGACACACATGAATATATATATATATATATATATATATATATATATATATATATGTGTGTGTGTGTGTGTGTAAAAATATATAGAAAATAGGAAAGAACTCGCTAGGTAAATAATCCAAAGTTCTTTAGTATTTTTGTTATCATTTAAAAAAAAAAATTCGCTCGAAGGTGGAACAGAGCTCAGTACTTTAATTCAATTTAATTCAGATAATTATATTGAAGTTTTCGGCTCTTGATTTGAAACATGAGAACTCTTACGTAGCGTTGGAATCTTATTTAAAAATAAATAATTATATATATATATATATATAATATATATATATATATATATATATATATATATATATATATATATATATACAGGTGGCTCCACAAAAAACCGGAAATTGGGAAAATTTATTTAATTGTCGGAGTTTTTTGTTACATTTATTTGAAACAAAACTATATAAAATTAGTAGCTTAAAACAGAATAATAATACAAATGTTAGTTGTGGTGTTCAAACTAAAGAACTCTTGCAAAATTTCTTGGCATTTTTTCAGTCCTCAAGAAAATTTCAGTTCCGTTGAAAATTTGGAAAACTGGCATCCTGGAACAAGAATTGGTTAAAAATGTATATGTTAGTTAATTTTTTTCATTTCATTCATATAGTAAAATATTTAGTTAATTTTTTTATATGTTATCTAACTTTTTTCATCATATAGTAATTCTAAAATTTCCTGTTTTTTTGTGGAGAACTCTGTATATATATATATATATATATATATATATATATATATATATATATATATATATATATAAATATAAAAATATCGCTCATCGACTGCTGCTGTTAATAAAACAATGCTCCATGTATAATAACAAAGCTATATACTTTATATCAATAATAAATATAGATTTATTTAAGCACAACTCAGAGTTTCATTCGCAACCTAATTGTGCTACCACTGAGATAAAAAGGTACGTTATTATTAATATATATATATATATATATATATATATATGTGTGTGTGTGTGTGTGTGTGTATAGTTGAAACATGCCACAGAAGGCGCCACTTGAAGCACAGCGGCAATCCATTGCATTTTCATAATCGGGTTCTGCATCTGTGCTGCTGAGGAAGTTCATAAATTTAAGTGTGTCGGTCACTTGGCAAATTGAGGCCGCCTTAAAAAAATTCACAGCATCGGCATTTTCTTCTACTCTGATAGTCTTTCACCTCCAACAAACTCTTGCAAAGCCAAATGGTGATAGGGAAGAGATGATGAGAGAGGGTTTTGGTGAAACTGGAAACTTCTAGTCATGAACATACATGTCGGTGGCGAATTTAGTCATCGACGTCATCACCATAAAAGAAGTGATTAGTAAAGAAGATATTAAATTCATTGATATGAGATAAAGTCGAGGTTATATATATATATATATATATATATATATATATATATATATATATATATGTGTGTGTGTGTGTGTGTGTGTGTGTGTATGTATGTATATATATATATATATATATATATATATATATATATATATATATATATATATATATTGGGCAGCAGATCCTTATTTAAACATATATTATTAAATATAACAGACAATGAATGTCTATTATGTCTGATCATGAGACGTTCGAATGTTTGCTTTAATTTCTGGTGAAAATAATGACAAAAATTGTCCAACATTTGGATTTATTTTTGTTAAGTTGGTCCTAAGCTTTCGGCTCAAATAAGCCATCCTCAGGCATCTTGCACTTATGATCTGCGTCTGCTAGTCTGCCACCGTTATAATCGCATAGCAAGCTTCTCTGTCAAAATAACAAAATATCGTCTTTGACGGTGGATATCTTCGTTTCATGTTTGTATAACAACACTGAGGATGACTCGTGTGAGTCGAAAGCTTAGTACCAAATTTAAAAAAATATCCAAATGTTAGACAATTTTTGTCTTTATTTTTACAAACATTCGAACATTAGAACGGCTCATGATCCGACATAATAGACATTCATTGTCACTTATATATAATATATATATATATATATATATATATATATATATATATATGTATCCTTGTGCAGGTATGCAGAAAATAGAAAAGAACACGTTGGGTGCAGAATCTTCGGACCTTGTCGGTCTATTTATACTGTACAATCTAACCGCCCACCGTGAACTGGACGTTGGGGACATCGGGCTGTATAGAGATGACGGGCTCATGGTAGTGAGGAGCTCCACAAGCTTTAAAACAGAGAAAATTAGAAAGGTAATTTACAATGAATTCGGGAAACTAAATTTAAAAACAATAGTCAACACTAAATTAAAAAAAGTAAACTTCCTAGACGTAACCCTAGACTTAACTAACAACGTTCACCTACCTTACAGAAAACCTAACACTAATCCCTTGTATGTACATCCTAAGTCAAACCACCCTCCATCTATAATTAAGCATATACCCACATCAATAGAGAAAAGAATAAGTATGAACTCAGCAAATAAGGAAATATTCCAACAGCACAGTAGTTTTTACAACACAGCCCTGAAAAACAGCGGATACAAAAACTTTGACATAACCTATAGAAACATTAGTACCAATAATAAGAGAAACAGGAAAAGAAAGATCATCTGGTATACCCCACCGTACAACCAAATGGTCAGCACTAAACTAGGCCATAAGTTCCTAGCTTTAATTGAAAAGCACTTTCCCACTAATAGCAAACTTAGCAACATCTTTAACAAAAACACATTGAAACTGAGTTACAGCTGCACTGAAAATATAGAAAGAATCATAAAAAGACACAATAAGAAAATCCTAGAAAAACACGCATACCAAAACAGTAATAAAACACATAAACTAAAAGTAGATAAAAATAACGAAAAATTATGCGATTGTAGAAACCCTAAAAACTGCCCGTTGGAAAATAAATGCCTCACAAAATCCGTGGTATACCAATGCACTATCTCATCCATTGAGAGCCCTAACACTGATAGGATATACATAGGATCAACAAAGAATAATTTTAAAATTAGATGGAGACAACACAAGAGCTCCTTCAACAATATTCAAAATAGAAATCAGACATCTCTATCCCAATATTTCTGGCATCTAAAGGAAACGAATAAAACACCAAAAGTAAAATGGAAAATAGTAAATAGAACAAGAACCTGTAGAACCTGGGATGACCCATGCCTTTTATGCTTACAGGAAAAACTACACATCATTAAATTCCTAAATAATGAAAAATTATTAAACCATAGGCAGGAGTTAACGGTTTTTTGCCGACATCAACAGACTTTCGCATTAGATAATTAGCATAAAAAAAAAAACATAGCTAAGTAAAATTCTAAAAAGCTTAGGCAAACCTTTAAATAGGAAAAACCCTTTTTGTCGTCGTCAAAAAAAACTAAAAAAACAAATTGAAATTCAATGCAAAGCGATCTGTATATAAAACACCCACTTAAATAAACAAATAAATAAATAGATAATCAGATAGACAATAATAAAAGACAATTCTCCAGACACATAACGACTGTAGGCGCGCCATAAAAAATATCCTTCACTGGGAACCAACTAAAGGATGACCGTAAACATTATCCTTGAAATAGATACCCTACCCAACCTTAGCAAAACCTCTCAGAGGATGATGAATCTATTGATAAGAATTAACTCCCTGACCACTTAACGAAGGAAAATAGTCTAGCCACTCCCACAATAACAAATTCTGTAACGGACCGTGCCTAAAAATACACGTAAACCGAGAGATAGCTTATTCCTAAAATTTCGCTTGAGGATGAAACGGGACTAAACACCATAATCCAACTTAATTTTATTAATTATTTGGATGATTTCGGCTCTCGTTTTTGAAACATGAGAACTCTTATGTAGCGAAGGAATCATATTTTTAAACAAAAAAAATATGCTATAAAATGCATTGTTGATCATTTTACTATAAAAATGAACTGTTGATGTATTTTTGTGGAGGTCACTATTTGCTCAGAGCTGGGACCCCTAACAGGTGCGACCATCCTGGATCAAGATCGACCTGGGAACAACGGCAGTAAAGAAGTGGTTCCACACTTCTCCAAACTTTCAATCTCCCGATCAGTATCCTTACTACCGGATGTTGTTTATTGTCATACACAGGACGAGGCATATAGCGTAAAATATATTCTAACTTATTGTAGTTATTTTTCATCAATCATTTTATTACATAACTTAATAAAGTCACCCTTTGACAAATCAATTATAGTGAGATACTCGTGTCGAAACACTTATGTTAAAACCTCTCGGCAACACGCTTATACCTTTCACAATACAACAAAAATAAATACTTACATTGTCATTTAAAACTAATTGCTCAACAAGCCATCTTAGGACAATAAATAAATACATGAAAATAAATATGAAAAATAAAAATTAATAATTCATAAAAGGCTCAGTCAGCAATAGTTGAGCAGAGTTAAATGAGAAAAACAGGAGATATCCCTAGATACGTCCAGCGAGGCAAGAACGATTTGACCGGTAGATTAAATAAAAGGGATCAGTTTGAAATTACCTGATGATTACCTGGATCAGCAAACATATTTTTAAAATCGAGTTCACCCCAAGCAAAGCAGTAAAGCCACTAAAACACAAGGGATTATTGGGTGTGGAAGAATTAAAAAAGAGAAACATTAACAATGAGTAGGAAGAGAAAAATGTAAAGAGGAGGACAGTAGATAGCGATTTATATTGCATTTAAATTTTGAAGATTAATGTTGACTGGAAAGCATGGAGACGGAATGAAGTTCCACAAGCGAGAAGTGAGAGAGAGAAAAGAAACTGTTAGCATAGAACTTACGGTTACATCTCTGAAGAAGGACGGAGGACACAACGACCGAAAAGTTTTAAAAACAACGAAGATGAAGAAATTAGTCTAAATGTAAATAATCTACTTAATTTCTCATCTGAGAAATTCAGACATAATATAAACTAGATTAAAAGCCGTTCAATCGGGCGGCATTTAACCTAACTCCTGCGAATTGCTCTTGATTGGACCTTCCGCTTGTTCAAGAGTTTAAGAGACACTAGATCTTTGCATATTCTCATAATTGGAAGCTCTCCAGGCTGGATTTTGACATGGGTTTTCATTTGCACGCGACTTACTTTTCCTCGCTGCAGCTTTGACTCTTTTGATTGCAATCTGGTCTTCTGTTGGCGGAACTTTCTTTTTGCGACGCATAATGCTGCTGTATGCGATAGGCAGCAATAAACTACAGAAGTACTCAAAATTGATCGCTGCATTTAAGTATTGCATTAATATTTAAGCTTACCTTTTAAAACTTTCTTCTGTCGCCACTTAATTTAAAGACAGTTTGATGTACATAGGTCCTTACTTTCCGTACAAACAATTAGTTTCATTTCATGAGTGACATTCGCTGGATTTCGCAATTAATTTTGATTATTCTCAAATTTATTTCAAAGTTATCAAAATTGTTAGTGTACAAAAAATCGTCGCAAAAAATCTTGTAAAAAAATCGCCGAAAACAATCGCAGTAAGGAAAACTTGGAAATCCGAAATTTCTGTAACATGAGCTGTTGAAAGTTAGAGAGTTGTGTCCCTTTAATTGAAAAAGTGTGAGACAGTGACACACTGAGATTTGCATTTATTATATAGATAAATAACGAACGGATATTTTGGTCGAAAAATGAGCAATCCGACGCTTAAAAGTGGGGTGCTGTAAAGAGTTCTGTAAAGTTCTTAACCCGGACAGATTTCCTCTCAAACTGATCAGACATCAGTGTTTATTTTCCAATCTCTTCTCGCTCGGGTGGAAAACTAAATGAAGACTTTGAACGCCCACCCACAAACACCCTGAAGACAAATCCGCTGTTTTAACCAGCCAGACACACGACCAGATGCCTAAGGCGACTAGGAAACAGAATTAAGATATTTATCTTGAAAACTACGCCAGTCGCTATCAGTCAACAAGGCGTACTTATTGTGGGTATCCAGTTTAATTATAAATGGACCCACCCTGGGCAGACCCTTAACTCAGATAACTCGCGAATTATGCTCACTTCCATCCCGGTAATACAATTTTCCTTTTTTGAAGATGACAAAAGCAAAGTGTGCAAAAGGAACCACCCCATTAAAAAAAAAAAAAAAAAAGGTAGAGTGGTGAGTCAAAAAGAAATGTCAAAATGCAGTGATTCGTATAATCAAATAAAGAGTTGAAGTTATTAATCACCTTTCTGTATTACATGTGGGATTTGGAAGACATTGAAACAAAAGCTTTTCACAATAATGCAGACATAACATTTTCGCGGCGTTGAACTGACGCGTAATTAATAGCAAAGATAGTCAAGTGAAGAAGAACTACAATATCGTCTTTTCGATGTCTACAGGACACCCCAAACATATCACCTTTTGCCAGATAAAGCGAAATTTTGTAAATAATAAGTAAACGCTTTATACGCGCTTCGACATCGTGTAATTTTTTCTCAATGATTTCACCCCAAACTAGGCGGGAATGCCACAAGTACGAAAGGGGTTTACAGGGAGGGAAAGTGAGAGAGAAAACTGAGAATACGGAGATTTGAGGAAAGGACAAAAGGCAGAAGATGGCGACTCCCTAGTACGCAGAGGCTTTCAGGTTTACACAAACACACCACACATACACACACGCGTATATATATATATATATATATATATATATATATATATATATATATATATATATATATATATACTAGCAGTAGAGCCCGGCGTTGCCTGGGGATATAACAGTAAGAGATAGATCAAGTATCGACCATCATAAAGACTGAAAAATAAAATTGACAAAGATTATTGTTTAAGGTTGACAGACACGCATGTCTTAATTAGTTTTTTTGTTTTGTTTGTTTGTTTTTTTTACGAATTGATCAAACCCAAACTCAAACAAAAACATTGTTTTCAATCGTTATGAGTCTACTGATTGAATATAATTTTATTATAAACAATTGTCTTGTAAATGGAATTTTTGACGTAATAATGTCGTTTTTTGACGTTAAAAAACACGTCAAAAAACGACATTATTACGTCATTATTTTTGCACCAACCTAATACTAGGTTATCAACTAGGCTTTCCTCTTTGCTACCTAGACTTAAGAATTTAAGCGTGGTGGAGTAATGGATAGCGGCTCGGATTGAGGAATCGGAGAGCCGATTTCGAATTACAGTCGAATCCATTACATTCACTTACGTCCTAATACCTCTTGGGAAAAGTATGAATCCTCTTCTTCTCCCTCAGCTATGGGTAAATAGCAGGACAGAACGGGGTCTATAGCCTTGGATGTCAAGTGGTCTACCGCAGAAAGAAATGGCAACCTACTGTGGGAAAAAAAACTGTCTCGTCAGACATGTATCGAAAGATATATGATCGCCTAAGTATGTATCACGCATGGCACATAACTGAACTAGATTGGTGGTAAGGTTTCATTGTTTTACAGTGAAAATAGCTATATATTACTGTAAATTCTATGCTTTCTTTTATCACACTTCTCGCCAGTGGAACTCTCAAACAGTCAACTTTGATTTTCAAAATGTTAAATTCAATCATTATCTTCTGTCTTCTTAATTCATGTTATTTTCTTGTTCTCTCTTCTTAATAACGTTCTCTTTTTCTCATATTTTCTCACGCTCAGTAACTCGTTGCATCTTAGTGGCTTTATTACCTTTGTTGTGGTGAAATGATAAAAACAGGTAAGATATAACCGTAAGTTCTATTCTAATAGTTTCTTTTCTCGCACTTCTCCCTATGTGACTCTCTTCCGATTTATTTATTCCCTGCTATTTACAATCTTCATAAATTTAAACGCAATGTCAGTTGCCATCTTCTGACTTGCTGAATTCTGTTCTTTTATTGTCTTTTCTCTTCACTGAAGTCTACCTATTCTCTTCCACTCCCAGTAACCTCTTGCGTCTTAGTGGCATTATTTCCTTCCTTGGGGTGAAATGATTTTTAAAAATGAATAAAAAGAAATATTGCCACATTAGAATAAATTTAATTTAAAATCAAATTTTGTTTTGGAAGGCAAAGTGGACAACGCTGGGATCAGAAGACACAAAAGTAGGTAACTGTTCACTCCAAGTCATTGTATAATGTTGATAATGCCACAACTCAGAGATTCTTACAGAAATGAAGTATGTCACTGCAATGACAAAAGGAAATTGTAAACATAAGAAAGTCAGTATATATTAGTAATAACAGTATGAGTCAGAAACATGCAAAAGAAAATCCGTGTGTTGCAGGGATGTTTGAAAAATTGGAATAATGTCAAAAATGTACAAATAAACTTTAAAAATCAATGTAACAACTCCGTGAATCGGAAAATTTACAATAAAATCCAGGAGAACCCACCGTCTGAAAAAATCTTTAACGAATGAATACAAGTAAACTGGTAAAAATGTATAATAGTAAGAACAAATGTCAGAAAATTGACAAGAATTATTTTTGGAAGGGACATCGTTGATTGAACATTGACAAACGTCAACAATATACACAAAAAAGTAGTAAAAAATTCAATGTATATTAACTTCAACGTCATGTATTAGATAATTTACAATAAAAATTCCTGATGTACATCGCCAGATAAAATGATGATAATGATAACAATAAGCAAATAAACTAGGGAAAAAGACCAAGGCACAATAATAAATAGAATTTTCTAAAAAATTCAAGTAAGGGAGACAATGAAATGATGATTATTATGTTATTGTCACTACTGAAATTCTACAGAGAAATACTGAGATTTCTATGGACGGAGCGAACAAGCAACAAAAGAAAATGGTAACACAAAAAACGCATATTCAGAATCAGGAAAAGATAGCTGAAATTCTTTGGATCCATAATGACGAAGGAGGGTTTGGAAAACTTAACCTTCATGAGGCATATTGATGGCAAGAGAGATAGAAGGCAATGGGCCACTTACCAGAAAAGCATGTGTGAATAGATAACAAAACGGGGGTGCCTTAGCAAAGGGAGAAAACTGCTAACGGCTACAAGGTATATGAAGTTGTGGAGAACCATGATCGCCTATGTTCTGAAGGGACGCGGCAAATAGGAGACAAAATCTTTTTCCAGCACACCTAAATATCAAGCAGGGGCAAAAGTTGAAATATCCTGGAAGCGTTTTAATGGAGGATGAAAAATCTAACACCGAGATCTGAACTCGCGTTGGAGTGTCGAAAGAAGTATTCCAGAAACTAAGCAACGTGCTGAGAAACGCGGAAAAATTCATTAGAAACAAAGAAAAGAATACTGGATTTCTATGCGATATCTATCCTCTTATATGATAGTGAATGTTGGACCTTCTCCCCACAGATCAAAAGAAAACTAGAGGCAACAGAAATGTGGTTCTACAGAAGAATGCTGAGAATTCCTTGTAGGGAGCGAGTAAACAGGAATTCAGTTTTAAAGAAAATGTCAGAATTAGGAAAAGGCAATTGATGAGGTAGGAGCATTTAACCCTTACAGGGTATATTAAGGGCAAGAGAGATAGTGGAAGTCAGCGGACCGCTTACCTGACGAGCTCATGTAAATGGATAGCAAAAACGGGGCGCGCCTTAGCAAAAGGAGACAAATTGCTATGGATCAATGACAGGAAGTTGTCGGGAGGCATGGTCACCTATTTCCTGAAGGGACGTAGCACATAGAAGAAGAAGAACCTTGAACTTCCTGTCGGTGTTTGTCACATTCTGCAAGTTTCCATGATTGTCAAATGAAAACTTTTATTTTGTTTCATGTTTATTTGTTACTCTCTTTCCGCTGTCATGTCCGGTGACGCTATGGGAATTAGGCAAGCGTGACCATCATTTCTTCCTTATGAGGCCGATACATGACACTATATGAAGATATGTGTGTTTGTATAGGTCTATGCGTATTCCTGGTTTTTTGTCTATACGTGTTGCAGTGCGTCTGGATATGCGTCAGTAGTGTGTTCCCGTATGGATTGCGTTTGTACTGATATAGTACACACAAAAGTTGAGCATTTATTAAAATTATCAAGACAGTATCTCTCTTTCCCTCTCTCGATATCTCTCTTTCACTCTCTTGTTCTCTTTTTCTATCTCATTCTCTTTCTCTCTCTCATTCCCTCTCGCTTATTCAATCTGTCTTTCTTTCTCTCTATCTCTCTGCCTATCCTCTCTATCTTTCTATCTATCTCTTTCTTTCTATATCTCCCTTCTTCTGTCTTTATTTCTCTCTATCTTTCTCATTTTATCTTTTTCTCTCTCGCTCTATCTATCTATCTATCTATCTATCTATCTATCTCTACATATATATATATATATATATATATATATAGAGAGAGAGAGAGAGAGACTCTCTTATATATATATATATATATATATATATATATATATATAAATAAAGAGCCAGGAAAACCTACCTAGGTTTCACCTACGTGGATCGTCAGGGTACACTGGTGATCCGCGTAGGTGAAACCTAGGTAGGTTTGCATGGCTCTATAGGTTCATAGTTAGATTTGCTCTACTTAGTGTATTGAGCACTTGATTTAGTTACTTTTGCTTTACTCGTTTTGGAGGTTTTTTTCTTTGGACTCTGAACTTGGATTCTGGACGATTGTTTTCGCCTCAATAACATGTTCTTACTTCTTTCTTTTTCTATCCCTTATTTTTCCTTGGGTATTGGTTTGTTCATTTACAAGCCAAAACACCTAAGGTTTTTCCAGACGAGCATAATTAATTATATTTATAATATATATATATATATATATATATATATATATATATATATATATATATATATATATATATATATTCTCTACTTTGTATCGAGAACTGTTTTTAAAAAATAATAACAAAAATGCTAAAGAACTTTGGATTATTTACCTAACCAGTTTTTTCCTATTTTCTATATATTTTCACACACACACACACACACACACACACACACACACACACACACACATATATATATATATATATATATATATATATATATATATATATATATATATATTAATCAGTTTGTCTGACGATCGCAAATAGCGTGAAATCCAGGGTCACAAACTCATATCAATCCAACTGAATATGTTACATCTATCACTGATATTGAGCGCTTTCCAATAAGTACCACGCATACATAATATATATATATATATATATATATAAAATTACACACACACACAAAAATATACATATATATATATATATATATATATATATATATATATATATATATATATATATATATATTCCTTTTTGTTTGTGTCATGTGAGCTCTACTATCATTCCACCCCGGCGCTATCATTTCTTTCAATTTCCTTCTTGTAATTTTCCGCCCTCTGGACATCTAATGGCAATAAATCATAAATTCTCTCTTGCTTCATTCAAGCGGAGAATTGATCAAGGAATTGGAAACATATTACACTTGCTGTAATTAATCACGCAGAAGAATTCTCACGAATATTCTGGAAATAGCAGAAAGAAAACGTATATTAAAAATGTCTTTTTCCATTTTACATCAAAAATAAAATGGAATATCAATTAATTACAATCCGTCAGAATTGCTAAGAGCAGCAGACGATATTACGGTTGTTACCCAATCATATTTCAATGTTATTCCTGAATATATATATATATATATATATATATATATATATATATATATATATAAATTCATGAACCATTCATACAAAAAACAAATATAGAGGTTAATGATGATGTCTGTAGGAACAGACGAAAGCTTGTAAAAAATTAAAAAGACCTTATGCAACTAGAATTTATAAACGGGGATCATATCATTCATATACAGGTTCGGGGTTGATGTATCTTATTTAGATTGTTTGCGACGATGTATTCTCGCCATTTAAATCATTAAACTCTATATTTGTTTTTTGTATGAATGATTCATGAATTTATAAATTATAATTGCACCTTTTAATTGAAATATATATATATATATATATATATATATATATATATATTGCAATGTAGCTCAAGTATTCCGTTTATTTTTTACATACGGTATCTTTCGATGATCTGAAAGTTTTACCGTTCGAGTGGATGTGCGGTTAGTGTAATGAATAACAGTTCGGAATGAGAATTCAGACAGCTGAGTTGCATTCTCGTCCGTGACATTCACTTATTCTGTTCCACAAACTATGGGTTAAATAATAGGACTTGTATCTGGAAAGGTTGGAACTAACCCGAAATGCAGGATCTGTTGAAAATATGATGAAAATATCGACCATATTATCCCAGGATGTTCGGAACTAGGAAAAAATGAATATACCCATAGACATAACGAGTTAGCGACATGTGCACTGGAAGATATACAAGAAGCACAAAATCGAAACTAATGAGACATGGTATGGGTATCAAATTTTCCAAGCCCTCTTTCTACATTATGTGCACTAGAAATTTCAATTGTCTCTACCCCAAATGTTCTTTTTGTTTAAAATTATCTCTAGAATATGTTTAGTCCATAATATTCTTAGCTTCCTTCTGTAGAACCATATTTCTGTTGCTTTAATACTCTTCTTCATTTGCGAGAAAATTGTCCAGCATCCAATTCTATATAAGAGAGCTGATATTACGTAACAGTCCAGTACTTTTTCTTTGTTTCTAATGAAAATTTATTGTTTCTTATACTTTGCTTATCTTTTGGAAGGCACCTGTCGTTATCGCAATGCACCTTCGGATCTCAGTGTCACACGTTCTGTCCAATGTAATGACACTATCTAGATATTTAAATATTTTTTAACTTGTTTGATTTGGGCACCTCCAATTTGTAATTGGCATGTTGGGCTCTTCATTTTGCTGAAAATCAGACATTCTATTTTCTTACAATTGGGGTTTAGTCCTTTCTTCTCGCTTTCTTTTGATACCTTCTGTAAGAGTACCTGTACTTTACTTTCCATCCCTGTTAAATATTCTTCTTTAAACGTTTTTCACCTGATACCTGATGTTAATGAAACATTTTCGTTATGGAGCGTATTAGATTAAGAAAGTTTTTTTTAAATATATAAGTGGTAATAATTTCTTTGAAAGTCAGTTTCCTTGGATTTTCTTAATGCGTGTATCATTATTCTTTTTAGGAAGATTAAAAATCAAATCAGAGAAACTGAACACAACAACAACAACAATAATAATAAAGTAACAAAAATGTCGAAGCTTAAACCTACGATTATCTTTGTTACAATAGGGGAATAGGATATGACAAAGAATGGTACTGACAATCATGTGAGTAAAATCCGTGGACACCTGAGCATTTCTGAGCTACATAAGACTATTTTGTACGGGACTGCACTTATCATCCGCAAAAACCTCTCCATCTAAACAGAAAAAATAGGTTGCTTTCGTCGAATTTAAGCGCAGTCGTACATTTGCATCTTGCTCTTATCATTTTACAGTTGAAATAGCTAAGTGTAACCGCAAGTTCTATTTCAATAGTTTCTTCTGTTGCACTTCCTTTCTTTTCTTCCTCTCTGTCTCTCTCTCTCTCGCACACACACACAGTTTCTTGTTTTCCAGTCAATTTCGATCTTCAAAAATATATATACAATATCAATTATCTTCTGTTATCTTAAGTCCGTTCTTTTATTGTCCTATCTGTTTTTCATTTTCTCGTGTTGTTTTCAGTAACCACTTGCGTCTTAGTGACTTTGCTGCCTTGCTTGGAGTGAAATGATTGAATAAGTGATGAATGAATTACTAGTTAAAAATTGATAATAATTTGTTTTGTAAGAAATTTAGAAAATGCATTATTATTATATTTATTACTCTTACTTAATATGGGTCCTGGTTTTCTTTGGGCATGGACGCTATTGGGTGTGAGAAATAAGAAACTGTCACACCAAGTCAACTTCTTATTACTTTGATTATGATGTCTCTTAGCCCTAGCTGTAGAACCCCTGCGATGACCGAATATATTATTCTAGCTAAACTGCACTGAGATTTGCTTATTCTTAATTAGTATTAGAAAGTAGAGCACAAAACTCAGCCCTTTCATTCAAATCTATCTATCTATCTATCTATCTATCTATCTATCTATCTATCTATCTATCTATCTATCTATCTATTAGGTTGGTGCAAAAATAATGACGTGTAATGTCGTTTTTCGACGTATTTTTTAACGTCAAAAAACGACATTATTACGTCATTATTTTTGCACCAACCTAATATCTATCTATCTTGGAGATAGATAGATAGATAGATAGATAGATAGATAGATAGATAGATAGATCTAACACCAGACCAACTCCCCGCGCATTTTATGGAACGCAACATTATTACATCAAAGAAATCTTCCGTGTTAAATAAATTATGTTTCACCAGAGGAGATGGTATTTTAGTGTGTATAAAATATTTAATATATGTGAAAAAAAAAAAATAATGACAATAATACGCATAAAATATTTGATACATTTATTTTTCTGATCCAGTCAAGCTGTGTGAAACAGTTCTGCACATGATGTCACTTGTAACAGAGAGACATATATGTGAATTTGAAATGTTGCGTTACGCCTTAAAATTATTTTCTGCTATTCCCGCAACAATCTGTTCTTGCTTATGACTGAGATAAGCGAAAGTTTTCAAACAGAACAAAAACTTGAACTTTCCACAGTTCACACGCAATGTTGATTTATTCGAAAAAAAGATATAATAAAAAATTAAAGAGACCTGGTAGGTTAAGTGTAAAAAAAACTGATTTAAATGAATACTTACAGTCTAAATATACTGGGATTTAAAATATTAATTCAGGGCGAGAATGACCTAGTTCTCCGGTGGTGTATTTTGAGGAAGGCATACGTTCTGGAACAGGGTTTAGTAAATATATACTTTGCCTGCAGGGCAAAACTATGCCTCCTGAGGTTTAAGCTACAAAGTAGAGTCCTTAATAAGAAACCAGAATTATTATCAAAATGTCAGATTCATAAGTACTTCTCATGTAATTTGCCTTTTGATGGATGATTGGTCACGTGGCTATGAATTCACATAATGGCTACATACATATTTGTCCAAGACTGATGTGTACGAATTCTATAATGTAAATAACGTACGAAAACCTTTTGTCGTGTAAAAAGTTTTGACGTGATTTTACAAATGTTTTATTTTTTTAATTTTTATTGTTTTTTCAAAATTTTATTAAATATTAACTCTGCCTACACTGGGTATTAAACACTTTTCACTTACTGTTTAATAGACTATATTCATTTTATATATATATATATATATATATATATATATATATATATATATATATATATATATATATGTAAGCAAATATATGGATGTAGATCCGACAGTATGAAGAAAAATATACGGAAAAAACAGACAAAAATCCTTATATGCAATTATGCTGTTTTAATGTTAATATAATGTCAACGTCGGATTTCGGTCTAATAAACCATCTCCAGGACATATTCATAAAATATAATTAACATTATCAATTCAACATGACAAAGACGATGGACATAAGAACAAGACTGGTATTTATTTGAACAAAAAGTACAAATAAGAACAAGACTGGTATTTATTTGAACAAAAAGTACAAATTGTGGCACAAGGCCAATAAAGGGGAGGGGTAGAGGCTGGTCAACACTAACTATCTTATACCTAGCTAATCAGATTCGCGACCCATTCGTACATTACATTTTACACATTCACCAAAAGAACTCGTCCATCACCAAACAATCCTTCAACCACCATAATACCATGTGCTCTCAAGGGAGACCTATCAAAATCGCGCCCCATACCATGAAAATTCTAATGATGATATATATATATATACAATTCTAATAATGATAAAATGAGAGGGGAGGGAAATGAACCCAATAATAAACTTAAAATAAACACAAATACAAACTAAACATAATTGATGTTAGTAGGGACCGTCCAACCCATAAAACAGAGAGGACGCTGTATTCTGCCCAGGGGACAAAATCAAGAGACGCTCTCGCTAAGGGAGTGGGAAAAAGTATAAAATATTAGGCTGGAATGGGAAAATATAAAACTAACCCAGTCGAGATGAAAATGGGGCGGGGGTCAAAACAAACTGGGGAGGATGGGAATCTCGACTTGGATCATAACCAAAGAACGGCCGGGATGCAGGCCAGGAACAACACTTACTCACATTAACTAGGTACACTGAAGCTAGTCTAACCTAACCAAGGGGAGGGTTCCACAGGAAGCCACCCCGATGTGCAATAGGTTGACCTAGAAGAGAAAATCAAGGCTAGCCCCGTTCACACGAAGCAAGCTCGCTTCTTTTACCCACCTTTCGCTAAAGACTGTCGAATGCAATCGTTTTCTATCCGATCTAATCTTCATCTTGAGCTGATGCTCAAAGAATCGAATCAGATCCGAATGAGAAAGACGATTGCCTCGCAAGACTTCCTCCTTTCGCGTCGTCCAAATCACCATTCGAGCCGTGGCCATCAGCGTCAGAAACACCATCCGTTTCATCCCGGAATACGGGGGCGACACATTGTCACACGCGTATGCGCGATCAATGGACACAAGCTGTTCGGGAGCGAGACGAGCCGTCAGCTCGCCGACATGGTCCCATAAGGGGCGGACCTGGGGGCAATGGTAGAAGGCGTGCGCAGCCGTTTCCTCTAAGACAAGGCCACACCGTTCACAGTCTGGCAAATCCGCTAAGCCCCATATGAAAGCCTTGTCGTTGAGAGGCAGCCGATTCCGAGCCAATCGCCAGCTAAGCGAAAACTCAGGGTTACTGAGGTAATCCGCCGCTGGGGCCCAAGACCAGTAGGAGCAATACTCCTCCTCCGACAAGCCGAGCGTATCTCGTAGGAGATCCTTCGCGGGCCTCTCCACTAATTCACGATAGAGGAACTTCCTAGGCCGAGAAAGGTCACTGGACCAGGGAACGGCCCTCAAGGCCGACCGACACTCGCGAAGGAAAACCGATTGATCCCGGGGTTTACGACCGCGCTCAACCCGCGAGATGGGGGGACTGATGCTAAAGCCAGGGAACGCGTCCCTGACAATCCCCTCCAGAATCGGATCTCCTCCAGTCAATGCACGGCATAGGAAAGCCAACCTAGAGGAACGGATGTGACTCGGCAGGTGCGGCATTCCCAGCTCCCCATGACACGGACGTTTAGTGCAGACTCGTCTGTCGACCCGATTCCCGCGTCCCCTCCATAAAATGGAGGATAGCGATTGCTCGAGCGCCTTCTTGTGAGTCTTACAGAGAGGAAGTACGGACAATCGATAAAGAATCAGGGGGAAAATGTATGTAGCACACACCTCCGCCCTGCCCTTCACGGACAACCTCCGTCGATTCCAAGTCTGACCGGCGGAATCGACCTTTGCTCGTACTTCAGACCAATTCTTCTCCAGCTGGAGGTCAGGCCCAAACCACACTCCAAGAATGCGGACAGGACCGTCTGTCCAACTGAAGCGGCCCGGAAGAGCGACCCCCTTCCAGGCACCTAACCGCAAGCCGGACGACTTGTCGCGGTTTATTTTGGCCCCTGTCACCTTCTCGTACCGATCAAGCGCCTTCTGTACCACCTCAATGTCGTTGCGGGACGACACGAAAGCAGATACGTCATCAGCGTACGCGGAAACCCTGGCTCGGGACCCTCCAGGAACGGCAATTCCACGTAGGGCCGGACTGCCGGTCTCGTCCTTCAGCCGACGAAGGAGAGGCTCCAACGCCAAAGCATAAAGGAGAGGCGACAGCGGACAACCCTGACGAACCGACCTAAACAGCACGAACGCGTCCGACAGCCTTCCGTTCACCTGTACCACCGCACTGGGGGAGCGATACAGGAGGCTAATCCAGCGGCAGAAGTTGGGTGCGAATCCAGCGGCCTGCAGGACAGCTGCAAGGTAGCGATGGTCGACCCTATCAAATGCCTTGGACTGATCCAAATTGATCAGCGCGGCTTCTTCGTCGTCTTTTACACCCTCTATGATCGTGCGGATCAGATGAAGGTTGCTCTGAATTGTTCGGCCCCTCACAGAACAAGTCTGCTCAGGTCCCAACAGAGACTCGGCAACTGACTGCAAACGCTCCTGCAGGATCTTGGCCATAATCTTTAACTCTGTGTTTAGCAGAGTTATGGGCCTGTAATCGTCTAGGTTCCCCCCACCACCTTTGCCCTTTTTCAACAGAGTGATCACAAAAATAAAGTCAGTAATTGTCACGTGTGGAGAATATTTTTCAGTTAAAAATATGAAAATAGCGTTTCTCTACATTCCAGTTGCTAGGTACATTCTGTTTTTGTTTTTATTAGTTACTTTGTTCATTTAATTTCATTTTCGTATTTTGCTTTGATAAAGTCCACATTGGACGAAACGCGTCAGCAATTACCAGTTTTCCTATTGTCATTTTTATTCATAAATATTGTCTCTCTACTGATTAATTCGGAGAAATTTTCATATATATAGATATATATAATTTTCAGGATAATTTTGCTGATACACAAAACTTCGAGCTTTATATATTAGATATATTTCTTTGATAAAGTCTGTTTTTCAGATATGATAACCAACCAAACTTCATTAAATATACAATATGATACAAATCAAATATACCGCCAGGTTCCAGTCTATATTCGTAGCCATTAAGTGGATATTCGTATTTGTTCAAGGTTTCGTTCGAAAAGGCACAATGTGTCTTCAGGATTGTAATAAGTTCATAGGGAAAGTGCACCTTCCCGCTCCCATTCTTATGAGCCAATATCATGGAGACGCCGGAATCAACTTTATTTTGAAATTATCTCGCGTCTACGTGCCAGCGTTTCACTGTGCAACGTTGGAATTGGCGGGAAAATATCCTTAGAAGCCTGATCGCACGAAACACCGCTGAAAAAGAACGGCACTCATTTACGCTTGAAGAACACCGACTCTGCAGATCTTAAGCAATTATCTCATGCTCGCCTGACGATAAAATTCACTCCTCTGAAGCATGCACGTACGCTATCTTACACACATTCAAAGGATGCGCCTGTACATAGCTGTGGCTCAAAGCAGAGTGATGTCTCTTGCGTTTCATTTGCTAAATGACGGGGTCTATATTGTACCTTGTCGTTTTTTGAAGACATTTTTGCACATTTGACATCAATAAAAATAGACCAGTAAGTATATTTTTTCTCTCCATTTTCTTTCTTTCTTTCTTAGTTCTTTGTCGCTTTATCTTTCGCTTTTTTCTTTCTTTTTCGTTTCAACCTTGACCATTCGTTTATTTATTTCTTCCATTTTTCAATATTATTTGCTTCTTTTCAATTCTTTTATATATTTCTCGCTTTTTCTTCCCTGCTTCATGTTCTTTTCTGTATTTTCTATTGTTTGCTTTAGTCATTTTTCTGTTTCAACCGGTTTATTTTATCCTTTCTTTCTTTTTTTTCTTGTAAATTTTCTTTCTTTCATTCTTTCTTTCTTATTACGTAATTTTTTCCATAACTCGTTATTTTCATTCTTTCTTACTTCGCATCTTTTTTCTTTCTTTCTTTCTTTCTTTCTTTCTTTCTTTCTTTCTTTCTTTCTTTCTTCGTATCTTCTTTCTTTCTTTCTTTCTTTCTTTCTTTCTTACCTAGTTATTTTTTCTTTCTTTTTTTCTTTCTTTCTTTCTTTCTTTCTTTCTTTCTTTCTTTCTTTCTTTCTTTCTTTCTTTCTTTCTTACCTAGTTATTTTTTCTTTCTTTCTTTCTTTCTTTCTTTCTTTCTTATTACGTAATTTTCTTTCTTTTTTCCATAACTCGTTATTTTCATTCTTTCTTACTTCGCATCTTTTTTCTTTCTTTCTTTCTTTCTTTCTTTCTTTCTTTCTTTCTTTCTTTCTTTCTTTCTTTCTTTCTTTCTTTCTTCGTATCTTCTTTCTTTCTTTCTTTCTTACCTAGTTATTTTTTCTTTCTTTTTTTCTTTCTTTCTTTCTTTCTTTCTTTCTTTCTTTCTTACCTAGTTATTTTTTCTTTCTTTCTTTCTTTCTTTCTTTCTTTCTTTCTTTCTTATTACGTAATTTTCTTTCTTTTTTCCATAACTCGTTATTTTCATTCTTTCTTACTTCGTATCTTCTTTCTTTCTTTCTTTCTTTCTTTCTTTCTTTCTTTCTTTCTTTCTTTCTTTCATGTCACCTACAATCTACAGAAATTTCAATGCAACGTCAAGCATCATCTTTGTCACTTTGAAACGTGTTTTGTTTTTATCTTTCCGTTTCCATGGTAACGTTTTCTCCATTTTCTTTTACTCTACTGTCCTTTCTCCTTAGACTCTTTTTGCGTCTCAGTGACTTTGTCGCCTTACTTGAGTTGAAATGATTAAAAAATGGGGTCACAAAAGAGAAAAAGTGCTGAAAAATAGCAAAATGAAATTCCTTGGTATATTCCGATAGAGACCGTAATAACATTATTTTTCTTCTTCTATGTGCCGTGTCCTTTCAGGACATGGGTGATTATGGCGCTTCACAAGTCTTTGTCTTTGTTGTTCTTAGTAAGGTTTGTTATTTCGCTGTATCCCCTAATCCCTGTACTGCTAAATATTTATACAGACTGCCTAAGTAGTTTATGCCTTTCTTCTTCCTTTCTATAAGTTTTGTCAGTATCAAATTTTCTAAGCCTTCTTTCCTCATTATGTGCACTAGAGATTTCAAATGTTACCTCAAGTCTTTTCTTCATATGTGATGGGATTGTCCAACATTCCTTTTGATATAGCAGTTAAGCAATCTTTTCTTTGTTTTTAAAGGAATTTCCTGTTTCTTAATACTTTACTTAGCTTTTGGAAAGGAATCCTTCATTCTCCCAATACACCTTCGGATCTCAGTGTCACACGTTCTGTCCAATGTAAAGACACTATCTAGATATTTAAATATTTTTTAACTTGCTTGATTTGGGCATCTCCAATTTGTAATTGGCATGTTGGGCTTTTCATTTTGCTGAAAATCATACATTCTATTTTCTCACAATTGGGGTTTAGTCCTTTCTTCTCGCTTTCTTTTGATACCTTCTGTAAGAGTACCTGTACTTTACTTTCCATCCCTGTTAAATATTCTTCTTTAAACGTTTTTCACCTGATATCTGATGTTAATGAAACATTTTCGTTATGGAGCGTATTAGATTAAGAAAGTTTTTTTTTAAATATATAAGTGGTAATAATTTCTTTGAAAGTCAGTTTCCTTGGATTTTCTTAATGCGTGTATCATTATTCTTTTTAGGAAGATTAAAAAGCAAATCAGAAAAACTGAACACAACAACAACAATAATAATAATAATAATAATAATAATAATAATAATAATAATAATGATAAAGTAAGAAAAACGTCGAAGCTTAAACCTACGATTATCTTTGTTGCGATAGGGGAATTGGATATGACAAAGAATGCTACTGACAATCTTTAAACGTCTTTTACCTGATATCAGATGTTAAAGAAAAAATGTCGTAGAAATTTATTGAGCATATTAGATTAAGAAAGTTTTTTTTAAATATACAAATGGTGATCGATAACATTTTTTTAAGTCAGTTTTCTTGGATTTCATTAATGCGCGCATTACTATTCTTTTTAAAAAGATTAAAAAGCAAATCAGAAAAAATGGCAGCAATAATAATACTAATAATAATTAAAATAATAATAATAATAATAATAATAATTAAAATAATAATAATAATAATAATAATAATTAAAATAATAATAATAATAATTATAATAATAATAATAATAATAATAATAATTAAAATAATAATAATAATAATAATAATAATAATAATAATTAAAATAATAATAATAATAATAATAATAATAATAATAATAATAATTAAAATAAAGTAACAAAAATGTTGAAAGTTAAAACTACGATTATCACTGTTGAGATAAGGGCATTGGATATGATAAAGAATGGTAATGAAAATCCTGTGAGTAAAATCCTTGGAAACCTCAGCATTTCAGAGCTACATCAGATTATTTTGTACGGAACTTCACTTATCATCCACAAATTTCTGTCCATCTAAACGAAACGCACAAGATGTTCACAGATAACTCTCCTAAAGTCTCCTTTTTACTCTCAGACACCGGAGAGGACTTGGTAATTTGGTACTTAAAATTACTCACTGACAAGATAATAATAATAATAATAATAATAATAATAATAATAATAATAATAATAATAATAATAATAATAATTATTATTATTATTATTATTATTATGATTATTTGCTTATATGCCAAATCAACTAATAAAAAGAAAGCGAATGAAATGATTTCGCGAAGAGTATCAACAAGTGATGACATCATTTTTCGCCGCACTCGAAAATCCTCAAAAGAACAACACAGAACAAACATACAAAAATATAGAGAACTATTGTAGGAAAAATATACTTAATTGGAATACAGCATATCTAAATGAAGGAGAAGGTAAGAAATGAATACTACAGGTGTGTGCCTCTGGTACTTAATACCGAGCTGAATTAAAAAAAAACTGAATGTTAGTCATAAACACCTTGGCTGTATTTGTTGTTTCAACATCCTTAATTTGGCCGTAGTTGATATTAGGCGAATTGACATCAAAATGAGAAAGCTCTTCCAACAACGAAGAGACACCTGGTCACCAAACCCGGACCATTTCCAACCTTGAACCAAGTCACTCAATGCCAAATCAACTAATAAAAAGAAAGTGAATGAAATGATCTCGCGAAGAGTATCAACAAGTGATGACATCATTTTTCGCCGCACTCGAAAATCCTCAAAAGAACAACACAGAACAAACACACAAAAATATAGACAACTATTGTAGAAAGTGGAATAAGATCCCATTTCAACCCAAACATGTTTGCCAATGTCCGCAGGGACATTGTGCGAAAAAAAAAAAAAAAAAAAAAAAAAAACAACTCTCAAATGTAGAAATAGATCAGATAAAACTAGATATAAGACAGAATACAATAGCCCATCACTCAAGCAATAAAGAAATGAGAGTAGAAATAAATAAAATTACAGAGGATAAGGTAAAAACTAAAATAAACATTAGGGTAGAATTCCTTGAAAACAGCAGAGGTGAAATAACCCAGGCGAAAAACCACATCATCCAAGTACTCAACAGAGTAACGCATACACAAATGTCAGATAGAGACCATCTCCCAAAAAAATCATATGACAAAGTACAATAAGTACATTGAGTAAATATACAATGCTGCGCTGCCTACACTGTTCACAGACAAACCACTGAGAAGCATCACAGACGTAAATAATATCATATACGCAACATCTTTACCAGCTTCTAGGAAGCTTGGAGTCAAGTAAATGAAAAGATCAAACAACAGACAAAAGAGAGTCAGCTTGGAAGGCAAAAATGATGCGAGAAATAAAGGAAATCAGATGTGAGATATCGATACTAGATGAGATCACAAGAAATCCAAATGCCTCAACATGCAAATGTAGGAAGATGAAGCGGAAATATCAAATTGAATTCCAATAAGTAAGGAAATGCTAAAATCGAAACTGCAGTTAAAGGCAGGGAGAATAAGACGAAAACTATTGTAGATTCTGCCGCCAAAATAAAGTATTCCAAACGGACCATAAGACATTTTACAGATGTTATGGTGAAACACACCCACCTTAAATAAGTAGGAGTAGTAAGAGTCAGTGAGTCAGTCGATGTCGGACGACCGGCTGATCGGTTGAACTCTCTGCCTTCGGGCGGGGAGGAACCCGAACGAGGCTACGCCGAACGGCGGAATCTCGTTCGGGGAGGTAAACCGACCCTGAACCCGTTTATACGGGTTCAAAGGGCATATTTTTGGCCGAGCACATGGGCTCGGAGATCCCACGTTAAACCGGCCTTGTGCCACATCATGCCCTCGTGGGGGGGTGACTAAATATAGTCGATGTCGGACGAACGACTGAACGATTGAACTCTCTGCCTTCGGGCGGGGAGGAATCCGAATGAGACTACGCCGAAGGGAAGAGTCTCGTTCGGGGAGGTAAACCGACCCTGAACCCGTTTATACGGGTTCAAAGGGTATATTTTTGGCCGAGCCCACAGGCTCGGAGATCCCACGTTAAACCGGCCTTGTGCCACATCATGCCCTCGTGGGGGGGTGACTAAATATAGTCGATGTCGGACGACCGGCTGATCGGTAGAACTCTCTGCTTTCGGGCGGGGAGGAACCCGAACGAGGCTACGCCGAAGGGCGGAATCTCGTTCGGGGAGGTAAACCGACCCTGAACCCGTTTATACGGGTTCAAAGGGCATATTTTTGGCCGAGCACATGGGCTCGGAGATCCCACGTTAAACCGGCCTTGTGCCACATCATGCCCTCGTGGGGGGGTGACTAAATATAGTCGATGTCGGACGAACGACTGAACGATTGAACTCTCTGCCTTCGGGCGGGGAGGAATCCGAATGAGACTACGCCGAAGGGAAGAGTCTCGTTCGGGGAGGTAAACCGACCCTGAACCCGTTTATACGGGTTCAAAGGGTATATTTTTGGCCGAGCCCACGGGCTCGGGGATCCCACGTTAAACCAGCCTTGTGCCCCATGATACCCTCGTGGGGGGGTGACTAAATACTGGTCGATGTCGGACGACAGTTAGTAGAATAGGAAAGTATCAGCGACCACAACTAGATTACTCTGCATAATACCTATTATATCAAATTCCTATCGTTTTGTACGTCGAAACTATTTGAGGACCGATTTAGTACAAATACAAGCCTCCACTGCGAAATCACTCCACAACAACAGAGGAATTGGAAAGCAGTCATATATGTCAAAAAGCCGCCATCTATTGAAAAAGTGCAGAAATTTTGGGAGAATATTTGAATTGGTACGAAGGGATATAACGCTAGTGCACAATGGATTCAACGAGAAGAACGAATGTTGGATAAACCTCTACAAGAATGGGAAAATGTAAGCACGAATAATAATAGGCAAGCTCTAAGGAAATCCCCAAAATGGTAATCAGCATGAAATGACAAGGTACTCGATTTTTGGCTCTATCATCTGTTATCAATCTATAAAACCCTTGCACAAACTCTATCATAAATTTTGTCACAAAGATTAGGGAATTCGAAGTATAAGTACTATAAGTAACTAGGAACTAGTGTAGGAAATAGAATACAGCATATCTAAATGAAGGAGAAGGTAAGAAATTAATACTACTACCGAGCTGAATTAAAAAAAAAACTGAATGTTATTTATAAATACCTCGGCTGTATCTGTGATACAATATTGTTTCAACATCCTTAACTTGACTGTAGTTGATATTAGGCGAATGGACACTTGCCACCGCATATGCATCATCCGAAGTCTGATGTGTATTGTACGTATGTGCCCAGATCCGAAGGAGGCAGAGGATTAGTTCAACGAGAACTACCTTACAAATCTGCAACAATTGGCCTTCAAATATACTTGGAAACTATAGAAGACTTGCTGATAACCTGTGTCAAAGAACATGAAAGAAGTAAGAAACTTTATTCAGTGATACGAGAAACCAACAAGTTCAAAATGGAGCATCAAATGTTTAATGAAATGCAAGTAAAGCATAATATACCGACTGCAGCTTCAAAATACGTAAAAAAGAAAGCGAAGATAAATGCATTCAACCAGATATAGTAACAATGTCAAAGATAACCCGCTTTAATGGTCAGGACTCTGACCGAATCAAACAAGCTGAAGTAGACAAACCACATATTCACCAGTGGCCACGTAGTGCAGGGTTAAAGTCTGAAGCCGAAGGTTTTATCCTTGCTGCACAAGACCAATGCTTGCTAACTAGAAATTACCAAGGAAGCATACAGAAAATTGTTTTGACCCCAAATGCAGATTCTGTGATAAATATCCAGAAACAATTGACCATCTTGTATCAGGTTGCAGAATGTTAGCACCCACTGAATATAAAACTCGGTATGACAGAGTGATCCAATATCTGCACTGGATAATATGCAACTATTACGGGAAGGAAACTGTAAGAAACTGGTATGAACATCACCCAGACCCGGTTACAGAGATAGGACCTGTGACGATTTTATGGGAAGTTACAATACACACAGACAGAGAACAAAGCTAATCGTTCAGACCTCGTGATCAACAATCACAAAAAACAGAATGTGTTTTCTTATTGACATGGCAGTTCCTGTAGATTGTAATGTATGTTTGAAGATCTTCAAAAATACAAGGATCTTTAAGTGGAAATCAAAAAATTTGGCAACTGAGGACATCACTAATTCAAATTGTGGTTGGAGCCCTCGGATTGATTGGAAAAGGGATTCATGATAGCCAATGCGTAAAACAAATACATAAAAATAAGTACACCTCACACATTACAAAAAGCATTATCTATGTAAAATGTGTGTGATCTTAGTTTTTTTTTTATTTATTAAATGATCTGTGGAAAATGTTATGAAGCCATTTCTAACCTTAGGTCTTTGGCTGCACCCGGAAGGAAACAACAGAAACCAAAGGAACTACTACTACTACTACTACTACTACTACTACTACTACTACTACTAATAATAATAATAATAATAATAATAATAATGAGAAAACTCAAGGAGATTTAATAATTTTGCCCAGAGAAATACGCTGACCGGAAAGAGAACAAAAAGTTATTTGAAAAAGTATGTACATGTGTGTTTATTTGTATCATTATCTATTACCGTTTTTGTTTATCACTCTCTCTTTTTTATCCTATCTATCTATCTATCTATCTATCTATCTATCTATCTATCTATCTATCTATCTATCTATCTATCTATCCCAGTCTGTTCGTATCTATCTATCTATCTATCTATCTATCCCAGTCTGTTCGTATCTATCTATCTATCTATCTATCTATCTATCTATCTATCTATCTATCTATCTATCTATCTATCCCAGTCTGTTCGTATCTATCTATCTATCTATCTATCTATCTATCTATCTATCTATCTATCTATCTATCTATCCCAGTCTGTTCGTATCTATCTATCTATCTATCTATCTATCTATCTATCTATCTATCTATCTATCTATCCCAGTCTGTTCGTATCTATCTATCTATCTATCTATCTATCTATCTATCTATCTATCTATCTATCTATCTATCTATCTATCTATCTATCCCAGTCTGTTCGTATCTATCTATCTATCTATCTATCTATCTATCTATCTCAGTCTGTTCGTATCTATCTATCTATCTATCTATCTCAGTCTGTTCGTATCTATCTATCTATCTATCTATCTATCTATCTATCTATCTATCTATCTATCTATCTATCTATCTATCTATCTATCCCAGTCTGTTCGTATCTATCTATCTATCTATCTATCTATCTATCTATCTATCTATCTATCTATCTATCCCAGTCTGTTCGTATCTATCTATCTATCTATCTATCTATCTATCTATCTATGTATCTATCTATCTATCTATCTATCTATCCCAGTCTGTTCGTATCTATCTATCTATCTATCTATCTATCTATCTATCTATCTATCTATCTATCCCAGTCTGTTCGTATCTATCTATCTATCTATCTATCTATCTATCTATCTATCTATCTATCTATCTATCTATCTATCTATCTATCTATCTATCCCAGTCTGTTCGTATCTATCTATCTATCTATCTATCTATCTATCTATCTATCTATCTATCTATCTATCTATCCCAGTCTGTTCGTATCTATCTATCTATCTATCTATCTATCTATCTATCTATCTATCTATCCCAGTCTGTTCGTATCTATCTATCTATCTATCTATCTATCTATCTATCTATCTATCTATCTATCCCAGTCTGTTCGTATCTATCTATCTATCTATCTATCTATCTATCTATCTATCTATCTATCTATCTATCTATCTCAGTCTGTTCGTATCTATCTATCTATCTATCTATCTATCTATCTATCTATCTATCCCAGTCTGTTCGTATCTATCTATCTATCTATCTATCTATCTATCTATCTATCTATCTATCCCAGTCTGTTCGTATCTATCTATCTATCTATCTATCTATCTATCTATCTATCTATCTATCTATCTATCCCAGTCTGTTCGTATCTATCTATCTATCTATCTATCTATCTATCTATCTATCTATCTATCTATCTATCTATCTATCCCAGTCTGTTCGTATCTATCTATCTATCTATCTATCTATCTATCTATCTATCTATCTATCTATCTATCCCAGTCTGTTCGTATCTATCTATCTATCTATCTATCTATCTATCTATCTATCTATCTATCTATCCCAGTCTGTTCGTATCTATCTATCTATCTATCTATCTATCTCAGTCTGTTCGTATCTATCTATCTATCTATCTATCTCAGTCTGTTCGTATCTATCTATCTATCTATCTATCTATCTATCTATCTATCTATCTATCTATCTATCTATCTATCTATCTATCTATCTATCCCAGTCTGTTCGTATCTATCTATCTATCTATCTATCTATCTATCTATCTATCTATCTATCTATCCCAGTCTGTTCGTATCTATCTATCTATCTATCTATCTATCTATGTATCTATCTATCTATCTATCTATCTATCCCAGTCTGTTCGTATCTATCTATCTATCTATCTATCTATCTATCTATCTATCTATCTATCTATCTATCTATCCCAGTCTGTTCGTATCTATCTATCTATCTATCTATCTATCTATCTATCTATCTATCTATCTATCTATCTATCCCAGTCTGTTCGTATCTATCTATCTATCTATCTATCTATCTATCTATCTATCTATCTATCTATCTATCCCAGTCTGTTCGTATCTATCTATCTATCTATCTATCTATCTATCTATCTATCTATCTATCTATCCCAGTCTGTTCGTATCTATCTATCTATCTATCTATCTATCTATCTATCCCAGTCTGTTCGTATCTATCTATCTATCTATCTATCTATCTATCTATCTATCTATCTATCTATCTATCTATCTATCTCAGTCTGTTCGTATCTATCTATCTATCTATCTATCTATCTATCTATCTATCCCAGTCTGTTCGTATCTATCTATCTATCTATCTATCTATCTATCTATCTATCTATCTATCCCAGTCTGTTCGTATCTATCTATCTATCTATCTATCTATCTATCTATCTATCTATCTATCCCAGTCTGTTCGTATCTATCTATCTATCTATCTATCTATCTATCTATCTATCTATCTATCTATCTATCCCAGTCTGTTCGTATCTATCTATCTATCTATCTATCTATCTATCTATCTATCTATCTATCTATCTATCTATCTATCTATCCCAGTCTGTTCGTATCTATCTATCTATCTATCTATCTATCTATCTATCTATCTATCTATCTATCCCAGTCTGTTCGTATCTATCTATCTATCTATCTATCTATCTATCTATCTATCTATCTATCTATCTATCTATCTATCTATCCCAGTCTGTTCGTATCTATCTATCTATCTATCTATCTATCTATCTATCTATCTATCTATCTATCTATCCCAGTCTGTTCGTATCTATCTATCTATCTATCTATCTATCTATCTATCTATCTATCTATCTATCTATCTATCTCAGTCTATGTCATTATATCCACTATTATCTTTGTGTAGGCCAGCCCGTGTGAAATCATGCGTCCGTGTATCGTATTACTACGTATATGATAAAAAAGAATTAAGGAAAAAAAAAAACAATATTGAATCCTTTCAATTGTTGTTGACATTACGGCATAAAACGAATTGTTGCGCCTTTCTGGAAAACCTCACCGGATCAGATGAACAAACTCGAGTCGAGTTCGGTCGTATTAAAAAACAAACAAAACAGGTGACGTACCAACAAGGGAAACAAGACGCTTTTGTTTATTTATCGCCAACTTTTCTCCAAATCAGGTCTTCTCTTTTCTTGATGTTCGGAAAATGGCTGAAAGTGACGCCATTACAACTCATTCAGGATTTCGTATGTCTGATTGCAGGAAACTGTTTAAGGACAGAGGTGATGAGGGGAGATCGAACTCCCCAAATACTAATGGTTTGTTAAAAAAGGTCGCTAACGCTACCTCCATAAAGATGACGGATTTATTATTATTTTTTAAATCTCACAAAAAATCCAAAACGCTATAATCGAAATAGCACTGAGGGATGAGAGATTGCAGACATTTCTTTCATGCTAAAATTCACCCAATATAAGACTGAAGAGCCACTCAATGTAGAGAGTTGAAATGATGATGGCGAATGAGATGTGTGATATAAAGTGTGTTCCAATAACTTCGAGCGATTTTAAATGTGAATTAAGTTTAAGCGTCTAATGATTATTTTTCTTTTATATTTTGGCAATTTCAACTACGGAAAGATTAACAATCAAATAACGTGTTAAAGTTGTCGAAGCCTATTACGGAAATGGACGTTCAAACAGAAATGCATTTCGCGCACTTCGCGATTTTTTGGTCAACATAATCAACCAACCGAATGTGCAATTGGAAACGATGTAAGGTTGTTGTGGAGAGGTTCAATTCCTGTGCGCGATGACGAATAGAGGTGTCTGGATTTTTCGGCCACATTCTCGTGCACTGCAGCTGAACGGCGTAAACGAGCACACAATGGTATATTCCCTTCGGCCATCAACTTAGTCTGTTTGAATTTACGAACAATTTTTCCATTTGCACTCTTGAATCTTTAAAACGTTGTTTGATTGTTAATATTTCCATGGTTGAAATTGGCAAAAACTTAAGTTGCTAAATCTGAAATAAAAAGAAAAGAAAATCATTAGAGAGTTAAACTCAATTCACATTTAGAAAAAGTCCAAGTTATTGAAACATTGTTTATAAGTTAAAGTGGGGGTGGGAAAGAATCAAGATTCGCCTGTTGTGATTATGGGAGAAGCTTGAAAAGCGCCAGTATGTCCAGAAAAATCAGTTCTAGTCCTTCTGTTCCAGTAGGAGAAATACCTACCCACATGACTCCCATACTGTACAAAATGCCTGTGTGAGGTTTTCGAATATATCCCTAGCAGGCACGATCACCAGTGACGTTACACTTTGAATATGGTACTGCATGATGGGACGATGGCTGACTTATCCGGTTAGCTCACCTACATTTCTTCTTTTATAAACTATGATTTTTATGGACATGGGCGATCATTGCCCTTTTCAGCTTCCAGAAAGGTTTATCTTTTTACTATCCTTCTCTGTTCATGTTTTGTCTTCCATTTACACAATCTTGTTACGTCGTTTGTTGGTTGTTTACTTTTGCCTTTCTTATTTTCAATATGACAAATTCTCTTGGTTTTCTTTCTTCATTATTTACAACTAGCAGCATGGCCCGGCGTTGCCCGTGCTTGATTCAAAAATCGTACGACTCATACAGCAATGGCTATCACTTGACTTAAAATATTTTTGCCCTTCCTTGCCTTTAAAGGAGTGCCCTTTGCCGTGCTGATGTTGTTACATGCCTTACTTTTTGCCTATCTCAAAAAAAAATACAAAAAAAAGAACTAAACAAAATGAACACAAAACGATCAGCTTTAAAAAAAGGACTCGTAACTGGAAAAACCGAATGAAAAAAGAATGTTAACAGCAAATACTTTTTCACTCCCAGCCTAGTTCTGCGGAATCAGAATCAACGTTGAGTTTAAGCAAGCGAATGAGCCAAATCGAGTGCCATGAGGATTTAAATTTTTCCCACTTGTGACGAATGCAGCTATCGATTTTTTTTGCATGCTAGTTAACATTCATTTCAGTCAGGTATTGGCTCTCACGCTGGCCAATAGAATCTTCCTGCCTATTCGTGGCAGCCAGCTATTGGCTCTCACTCTGGCCAGTACAAAATGGCCGCAAACTACATGAAAACTGCCGCATAAGCATGAAAAAATCGATTATTTCCACTATCGATGGGAGTTGGGAAATGCAAAGTCGGTCTTGGTCTTCCCGCTAACTTGGAGCATGTGCATGCAAATTTTGGTGCAAATCCGTCAAAAATTGTGCATTCGTTACACACACGCACACACATCCTGCCTTTTATAGATAAAGATAAATTATCAACTTTCTGTTTCTGATTATTAGTAAAAATTGTCCTTTCTGTTCGTATTTCCTTTACAACTTCATAATTGCTCATAATTTCCTTTCATGGTATTGTTTTTATATATTTCTGTAGAACTATATATAAGTTGCCTCAGGTATTTTCTTCATCTGTGAGGGGACTGTCTACTGCTATATAGAAGAACTGATATTACATAAAAGGTCAGCGCGCTTTTCTTTGTATCAAACGATTTTTTTTCGTAATACTTTACTTGACGTTTGGATGGCATTTTTACTATTTTAACTTATTCCATTATAGCAGTTTCCAGTTAAACTTCTGTATTTGCTTTATTCTGACGTCTTCAAGTCGAAGTTCGTATCTTTCGCAGTCGATTTTGCTAACGACCCGAGTTTATTAATATGGGATCTGAGTTATGTTGTCATGCGCCATATTACGGAACCTGTACATTGATACGTGCATTTGATTATTTACTGTGATTCATCGATATCATGTGTGTGTTTAATATTGAATAAATTGAACGACAAGTTCAGTTGTTGCATTTTTATTTTCCGTAAGTATATTTCTTAAACTTAGTTTCATTTCGTAGCAACGCAGCTGACGTAAATCAAACTTAAACGACCCAATCATTTATAATCATTTTATGGCAAGGTGCTTACGGCCCCACAAAGGGATCTACGTAGAGTAGATTTTTATCCCTTGTCTCCTTTTTAGATCTCTGAAATATTATTCAATATCATTCAATATTTTTCTCTTCTCCACCAATAGGTGTAGATGGGTTTGCCTATCGTCCGGTTTACACACCTCCCCAGTCTTCCGGACAGGAGTAGATTTCATCCCTTAGTTCCTGTTTAAGATTGGGTCTCTGGTTCCTTCTGTTTATACTCCCAATGCTTGCCCTTTTTTACGCTAATTCAACTCCACACGATAACCCTCTACCTTGCGTGGCTCTTGGGCCTTGTATTGGGTGAACATTCGCAAAGAAATGCATTTGACGGCAGAGAACTTTTTCCAACGTCTCCCCCAACAATTATGTGGTTTCAGTGTATGTTAGCTGAAAGTACTCGGCCATAGATTTCCCTCGACAATATAATAAACTATATATGATGACCACAGTGTCAGCTCGATGGTCTCATTTTCGTTGCGTCTATATAAACCATTGGGAGCGAAACCGAAAGCCAGAAGGAAAAGGTTCAATGCTGAAAGCAAACACGGATTGAAGAAGCAAACAAATAAATAAAAAACGAAAAATAAACAAAGAATCTTTGCGAAACAACCACAGATGTAGGTCGAGAGGTTGAAAGATTTACGTCCACACCTACTTGGCTGAGATTTTACACCAGTTGAAATACCAAGCTTTTTTCTTTCTTTCTTTCTTTCTTTCTTTTGTCAAATCAAATTCATTTTGCTGGTTTCCTCCCTTTAATTATTTTTCTTTCTAGTGTACAAACATCATTTCTTTGTTTCTTTGTTTATTTTAACAAACAACATTTCTTTCTTTTAATCAAATTTCTTTTAATCTATCTATCTATCTATCTATCTATCTATCTATCTATCTATCTATCTATCTATCTTACTCTGTTCATATCTCTCTCAGTCTGTTCATATCAATTTTTTTTTATCTATCTATCTATCTATCTATCTATCTATCTATCTATCTATCTATCTATCTCACTCTGTTCATATCTCTCTCAGTCTGTTCGAATCTATCTATCAATATATCTTACTCTGTTCAAATATCACTCAGTCTATTCATTTCTATCTATCTATCTATCTATCTATCTATCTATCTATCTATCTATCTATCTATCTATCTCACTCTGTTCATATCTCTCTCAGTTTGTTCGTATCTATCTATCTATCTATCTATCTTACTCTGTTCAAATATCACTCAGTCTATTCATTTATATCTATCTATCTATCTATCTATCTATCTATCTATCTACCTATCTATCTATCTCACTTTGTTCATATCTCTCTCTCGGTCTGTTCATATCTATCTATCTATCATTATATCTTATCTGTTCAAATATCACTCAGTCTATTCATTTCTATCTATCTATCTATCTATCTATCTATCTATCTATCTATCTATCTATCTATCTATCTATCTATCTATCTATCTATCTATCTATCTATCTATCTATCTATCTCTTGTCAAATCATTAAATCTTTCTTTCATTTTTCACTTCTTTTCTCCTTTCTCTTTATTTCTCTGTCTGTTTACATCCCTATCAATCCTTTTTAGAATCTATGTTTTGCGTCGTATTCTTTGAATGTGACCAAATCAGACCGACTAGGAATAGAGTATTGTTGCCATATCTAGGTTGGTGCTGTCCAGTTTTCACTATCCAACCATGACAGAGTTCAAAAGCGAATACGTGGCCTTGTGGGTGATGAATTATTTTCCATCCTGCGACAACCCACAGGCGATACATAGCTCACTTCTCACTACTCTGTAGCTATTAGTATGGCTAATATTTAAAAGAGCTACATTTCTTATTTCCACCAGTTCAGACATTCACAGCTTGGACCCGTCATGACGTGTTAACGCTGTCAATCCATCCCCATTCTTTTTGTATGTCTTTGGTAAAGAGTAAGTGTTACTTGAACGGCTTCTTTCCCAAGAACTATTCAAGAGACTCCAGAGGGGTTGATTCCTTGACAACTACAATCTTAACCTCTTCAACTCTAAAGTCATCCAATATCTAACCTACATATCCTTATATGTACTTCCTCCTCCTCCTCCTTACACCTTCTGCGTTCTATATTGGTTGAAGTAACTAAAAAATCTGTTCCACCCGGAAGAAATATAGTAAAGTTATTTAAATTGATAGCTTGTTAAGCAAATAAATGAAAATAATTAAAGTAAAATCGCCATTTTTTCCCTAAAGATTTTTAAAAAATATTTAAAACTTTTAACGATTTTAACGGTTTTAAAGAGTTTAACTATTTTAACGGTTTTAAAAAAAATTAACGATTTTAAAGATTTTAACGGTTTTAAAGAGTTTAACTATTTTAACGGTTTAAAAAAAAATTAACGATTTTAAAGATTTTAACGGTTTTAAAGAGTTTAACTATTTTAACGGTTTAAAAAAAAATAACCTTTTTAAAGATTTTAACGGTTTTAAAGAGTTTAACTATTTTAATGGTTTTTAAAAAATTAACCTTTTTAAAGATTTTAACGGTTTTAAAGAGTTTAACTATTTTAACGGTTTTAAAAAAAATTAACGATTTTAAAGATTTTAACGGTTTTAAAGAGTTTAACTATTTTAACGGTTTAAAAAAATTAACGGTTTTAAAGATTTTAACGGTTTTAAAGAGTTTAACTATTTTAACGGTTTTAAAAAAATTAACCTTTTTAAAGATTTTGAAGATTTTAAACCGTTTAACAATTTTAAAGATTTTTAAGTTTTTTCTTAAAAGATTTTAAAAAGAAATTTTAATATTCTGAGTTTACTAATTTACGGTTTGATTATAATCAAACTAATTGTTTACTTATCAGTTTTTATAAATGAAACGTATGCTTGAATATAACGTCAAGTTTCACTTTAATTCAATTCTTGTAATTGTGCAACGAGGTGAAAAAGAAGTTTCTTACTTACAATACTTAGGGGATTAATGTAATGTGTTACCTTGATTTTGACCTTAGCTTCTTTTCCCTCGACAGCTTTGGTACATACTCTATCAGTAAATAAAAAATCTCTCGACGCGAAAAGTACACCCCATCTGTTTTTGTTTAATACCGATTTCTGTAAAGCACGACACGCACTTTTTCCGCGATCCGATTTGTTTAATGATGAATATAGACCAGCGCTGTATCTAGGCAAATGGGCGACCTGCCACGGGCGATATATGGAGGGAAGCCACATTGGCCACTATCCGACAGAATACTGAACAAATAATCTGTCGTGTAATATTCATTAATAAGACATTAAAAGACCTAATTAAAACACGGCTCTAGAACCGCTGTTCCACCTACATTGTAGCGAACAACCTTCATTCCCTTCGTATTCCTTTAGTGAGATGTAAGTTCAACTCCAGCATCTTCTTTCCACAAACTGTCTTGTGGAATCAACTTCCAAGCGGGTGCTGCTGCGGTCACTATAAACTTAACCTGTTCAAATCGAGAGTTAACAGTTATTTTTCACAAATATCCGTATGAGATGTGACTCTTATTCTCTAAGCCTCTACCTCGAATGGCTCCCGGGCATTGTACAGGATGAAAATCAGTGTCAAAAAACAAAAATTAAGCAATAAATCATATGACAACATTTTAGATATAGAAGGCTGATGTCAAATCGAGTCAGTACCAAATGATCCAGACCTGATAGTATCTAAAATATATTGTCGGATGAGAGTGTATTTCCAAATGTTATACCCTGTTAAACCCATCCCAAAGACGATACGTTGCCCTCATCTCACTCATTGCTATTATTATGGCAGATGTTTGAACGAGCGACATTCCTTAGAACCTCCAGTTCAGACCTTTACAGCTTGGACTCGCTATGCCAAGATAACGATGTCAAATCATCTCCATTCCTTTCGTATTCCTTCTACTCGCGCGGTTTCTTCTCCAGATCCGCCGAGAAGATCCTTCGTTAATCCATACAATCTCAACGTCTTCAGGTCTAAGGTCCCATTGTTAAACATGAATGGGAGAGTTTAATATACATATCCAAAATTGGGAAATTAAAAAAAACGCACATCACACCAAAAATATCTTGGAAGATAAGGAAAAAATCATCAGCCTACAACAACCAATCAAAAATTTGCAAACTTTGCTTGGAGGAAAAAATAGCTATCATGACTTTCCCCGACCAAAATGAATTATTAAACAAAAGATCCGAGCTCATCTCAAAATGCAGACGTGAAAATAAATTTTTACTACGTAACCTAAAAAATGAAAAACGCGAAAAATAAAATAAAAACAAATAAATATACTAATAAACAAAATAACAAAAAAAAATAAAAATAAAACATATATAAATACTATGTTATTTAAAAATCGAAAACCGAAAAGAGAAAATATACAAGTAAAATAAATTGACCTAAATTCATCCAAGTAAATAAATAAACAAACCAATCCCAAATAAAGATAATCAATTAAAAACTGTTCCCGCCAAAATAATACTTAGAATGAACTGCAACAATCAACCCCAAAATTGAACAAATAGCTTTAATTAAATTCTCAAACCAAAACAAAAATGTTAAATAAGTGATATAAACACATTTTTTCTACGTTAATAAATAAATAATTAAATAAAATAAGAAACAAAAAAATTAAAAATTAAAACAAGCAATATAATTTGACCCAAATAAATAAACAAACGACTTCCGGTAAAATAACCGCCATAATAGAATACCCACAATGCACCACTAACCCGTATATATATAAATACCCGAGAAAAATAACAGCGTATGTGGCCTGACGATTGCATATAGCATGAAACAGACTGTCGCCTCTAAGTGTTGACATCTATGTTCACTTTTATATATATATATATATATATATATATATATATATATATATATATATATATATATATATATATATATATATATATATATATGGAAAATAGTAAAATATTTCATACATGAAAATGCCTAAATTTCTTTTTTTCCGAAACGAATGCGCTCGGAAAAAAAGAACATCGACAAGTTTTTATATAATTTGTCATCGGAAAAAAATAATTATTAGACATTATATAATGTATATAAACCTTGTCTACCGTATTCAATGAAATGTGCATGACAGAAGGATTGCTGCCTGCCTGCCTGCCTATCTATCTATCTATCTATCTATCTATCTATCTATCTATCTATCTATCTATCTATCTATCTATCTATGCATGCATGCATGCATGCATGCATGCACGGTGGAGTAATGGATAGCGGCTTGGATTCAGGAATCGCAGAGCCGAGTTCGAATCCATTACATTACGTGCTAATACCCTTGGGAAAGGTGTGAATCCTCTTCTTCTCCCTCCAGCTATGGGTATAGCCTTGGATAGCAACTGGTCTAGGAACTGAATTCAAAACCTGCGGGGTGGTCGTTTGGGGACCAGTGGGTCTTAGTGCACCAGGTCTCTGTATTCGTCCCTTCAAAAAGCACGAAACCTTCACCACTATAATCAAATCTCATGTGCCGTTGTCGGATGCCGGTTTCCTGGGAACTGATCTGCTTGACTCTCATACGTCGAACTTGATGAGAGAGTCGACTATATATATATATATATATATATATATATATATATATATATATATATATATAATCCCCCATTTCGACAGTATGGGCTTTCCCGCATGTACCTTACACCTAAGGATATATATATATATATATTTGTGCGTGTGTGTGTGTGTGTGTGTGTGAACTCTTGCATGTACCGTTATTTATTTATTTGACTATATCTATGTATATCTATCTATCGCTCCCTATATATATATATAATATAATTTAAAAAAAGTCTCAATACAGAGTAAAGCTTTACATTATTTATTATAGGAGATTAATGTTAAAAATAGTTACACAATAGCTTTCGCCTTTCGGCACTTAGCTGCGCCTACTTAGGCGATGGTATATATATATATATATATATATATATATATATATATATATATATATATATATCAGTGTGGTTACAGGAATCAACACTGAATCGGGACTGTTTCCTGCTTTGATATGATTTATCACCATGTAGTGTCAAATTTCTACGTTTTCTCTCTCACCACTCCCACCCTCTCTCTCACCACTCCCAGCCTCTCTCTCACCACTCCCACCCTCTCTCTTTCTCTCTCTCTCACACACACATACACATACACTTTCTATATCACACATTTTTCACGTACAATTCTTTGAGTCTAACCAATTCTATCATGGATGATAATGGCGAGAAAAATCTCCGATTAAATTGTCGCCTCTTTATTGCCCATCCAGAGGACACTTTTTTTAAATTTATATTATCTGGTTATCGTGTAAAAAAAAAAGAAGCTATTTATGTAAATCCCTCTCTTGGATTAAACGACTACTTTTCAAAGAAATATTCATCTCATTTCACATATGGATCGCTTTAAAGGAAATAAAACAAAACAGAAAGAAAGACAAAAGGTAAGTCAACGCGATGATCATTTTCAATGGAACTGGTATTAAACTTAGATTACCAAAATATTATTTGAACTGTTCCAGATTGTGGGAAGATCTTTCAAAACTCAAAAAGACAGCAGCAGTTGACGAACATGTGTCCTTATTCAGTTGAAGAATGTTAACCACGTGTAAGAGGAGACCAAGGAATCGCGGTGAAACCCGGTTTAAATAAACAGGGGTGTGGTTCGCGCATGCCTCCGTCTGGGGTAGACCTGGTTGTCAACGCATGTACACGTAAACAGACTGGGGACGAGTCGGGCGGATAATATGTGCGCCTGTAAGTGGCGTTGTTCAATAACACGCACGCACGTTCATAGACATACACATATAAGTTTACAAGCAGTGATATAAAGTGATCAATCATAACATTTATATATATGGATGTATGCACACTCATATATATACACACACATTCACAAACACAACACACAACACACACACACACATATAAATATATATATATCGTGTGTATTTAGGCAGCATCTTTTCATTGATACACGTTTCCTTAAATATTATAGACAAGTGTTGTCTATTTATATTATGCAAATTTTTTTCGTAACATCTGATAAGTTTAATAACATTATCGTTGAACGAAGAAAGAAATTGACAGTATTGATCCATATTTTTTTAATACAATCTAAGCTTTCGGCTTACATAAGCCATTATCAAAGATGTCAATTACAACATATTAAACAATATACTGACAAGACAGTGATGATAGTCTTAATATATCTACACTTGAGCTCGAAATGCACAATATTTTGAAAAATTCAAACTTGAATACAATATTTTGGTGTTATCTAATAAAAGTAATCGTATGTTAATATCATTTTAATTAATTTTAGTAGATGAAACCAAAATGTAATATAAGCGGTTAACTTATTTGTTAGAATTCAGAACAATTCACGCACATGTCATGAATGAGCATCTACATAAGACATATTTTAGAAGATAACACACACACACACACTCATATATATATATATATATATATATATATATATATGGATTATATTTATGTATATTAACCTTTGTGAAACAGAAACAATGATGTGGAATTGAAATGAAGGCAATAATGACACATGCCCCCCCCCCTGAATCTATCGTAAACATGATGTGAAATTAAAAAAATAGTAAACCCTTTAAATAGCTTGGTTTATGTATCAGTTATAAGAAATTTATTTAAAGGAGAAAAGGAAATTGGACATAGAATAGACTGTATCAGAGTTAGTTTTGCCCTACACCAGAAATTGCGACAAAATACACACACTAATATGTAAACTCGGATCTTGTTCTTAAATAGCTGTGCTAGATAGAGACATTTTTTGGGGGTGAAACGTTTGTCTAATATATATATATATATATATATATATATATATATATATATATATATATATATATATATGCATAAAATGTGCTCTTTCACAGGTTGATTTGCGTAGCTACCCTGAGTAGCTTGCAGGTATTCATTATAATTTGATGGCTTATAATACCTAACTCCGTTTTTGTCGGTTTTTTTAAACGGAATGATGGGCTGCTAAAGAAGTCTTCCTTGGGTCTTTACCCAGTAAAAGAACATAAGACTTCTTCCCACTGTACTTCCTGGATTAATAAGATTACAAGCAGTCCTTAATGTTAATACTTGATTACATTAATCAAGTATTAACATTAAGGACTTCTCTCTCATTTCATTGGAAACTTTGCTGTTTGCCAAGGACTTCGTATCTTAAAAGACTGTACAGATTAAAGCCATTCTACCTTGCTGTTAATCAATAATATTTCATGGTGGTGAAGCATGACTCAAGAAATTGAAAGCTGGTAATTTCGATGTTCCCCAAGGGTAATTCGACGAGGCAGAAGTGTGTGAACTGATGGAAATATACATTTTGAGTAAAGTAAATAATATTGTCCACATCGATGACCACGGAACATACCGTGATGATGGTCTAATAATAAAAGATAAAATGAACCCATTAGGAAAAAGCTCCACAAGATGTTTAAAGAGGTGGATTTCGACATTACAGTGGCAATCACCAGGAAAGTTTTTTTAGACACATATATACCTGTTGGCTGAAACTATTTTATTATTTATGAAGCCTAACACGGTTTTAAGATGCGCAAATATAGCATCCAGCCACCCGTCAAGTGTAATCAAACTTATCTCGTTAGACGTACAATGCAGACCATCGAAAAATTCTTCAAATGAAGAAATATCCATCGAAAAAAAATATGTATCTGTATTAAAAGAGGAGGTGCAAATTGTCAACATATGTTTCAAGGACCAAGTAGATCAAAGAAAAAGTGACAATAGAAAAAGAAAAAATGGCTGTTATCTGATTCTGTCCAACCTTCAACATATAAGTAAAAACTAGTATAGGGAAAATATTTTTTAACCTTTTGAATAAGCATTTCCCAAAAACGTCAACACCGTGCAAATTATTTAATCGCAACACAGCGAAGTTAAGTTACAGTTGCACTAGCAATCTAGGCAACATTATTAAAATGTTGAACAAAAGAAATTCGAATCTTGAAAAACATGGGGAACTAAGGTCCTTTGTATTTGCAGAAGAAAAAATAATTGTCCCTTAAATGGGTTATGTTGAACAGAAGGGGTGGTGTATTGTGCCGAGGTAGAAAATGACAATGGCAGTGCAAAAACATATATTTAGACCAATTTAAAAAAAGAGGTGGTATAAATATACATCGTCAATGAGAATACCTGAATTTAGGTTCGATACAAGGCAAGCAAACTATTATTTGTTCAACATTTTAAGAAAAGTAAAAGCTAGTAAAGTGAATAGCAGCTCCAATAAGCTATGTCAGGGAGAGAAGTTAACCATTACAACATTCAAGTGTAGTGCCGAGTTGTTGAATGAAAGGTCGGAAATTATGGCAAAATGTAAGCACATGAAGAAGTCGACTTTTGGATTATACGAATCCGTTTCAAGTTGGAAAAATATTTTTTCTTTTTCTTTTTTTTTCTTCTTTTTTTCCACTGTTCTTCCCCTCATTACTTCAGGAGGTCACAATCAGGAGGTCACAACAGCAAGAGAGATCATCATTTTAACTTAGAGCGAAACACATTCTTATTGTTCAAAGTTATTATAGAAATTCAAGTTCTTGCTGTGTTGTCTGTGATTATTTTAACCACCTGCAGTAGTGTTCCATTCAGTATTTTATTATTTTAGAAGATATATATATATATAAAGAAAGAACTGTAAGATATATAACCTGGTGTTCTTATTGATATATTTTTTTTATTTTTACAAAACAGTGCTCAATGTAAATTTAAATTTACAGAGCATAAATATTATAAAGTACTTTGGAAGAGATGTCTGATTTTTGTATTTATTTATCCTAAATGAACTTAGATCTTGATTGTACAGTTTTTTGAACTGATGGCTTGTGCAACCTATATAGATTTTAATGTTTTTCGTTTTGCATTGGTATACTAATGATTCCGTGCGACATTTATTTTGTAGAGGACAGTTATGGGGGTTTCTACACTTACGTAATTTTTGTTTATCTTCTTCTGTTTTTATTTTTCAATCCTCTAAAATTTTTTGGTTTGGTCTAAGTGTTTATTCAAGATATTAGCATTATGTTTCTTACAGTTTTCAGTACAGCTGTAACTTAATTTTTGTGTATTTTTATTGAAAATAGTACTTAGTTTTACTTTCTCTAGGAAAGCGCTTGACTATTAATGCAAGGAAGTTTTGTCCTAATTTGTTCTTTACCATTTGGTTGTATGGGGGGGTGTACCAAATTATTTTTCTACTTCTATTTTTTCTGTGTTTTCCATTTTCATATTTTATAGAAAATCTTCGCATTTGCTGAATTTGTACTTCTTTTTCGGATAGATAAAGGTATATGCTTAATTATAGATTGGGGATGATTTGATTTAAGGTGTATCTATTCAGGATTGGATTTTCACCATAAGGATTTTAATAGTAACTCTCTGTCATGTGGGTCTCTCGAGCCTATTTTGCGATATTTATGGTTGATTATTTATATCTATCTATTTATATACCGAGTGTAACAGCAAAATTGTTCAAATTGAGTAACTTTATGGGATAAGTGTCCATCACACAAAAGCACACACACACACACACACAAATAAACATAAATAAATAAATAAAAAGGAAACAAAATCACTAAACTAATTGAGTTTCATTTCTCCAGGTTTTCAGATAAGACGTTTAGCCATCTTGATACCATTTGTCGTAATAATCACAGAAAACACCTTTAAGTTATTTAACTAGAAAGAGAACAGGTTAAAATCGTTTTGTGTTAGCCCCACTATGTATTCCTAACTGAGAAATGGTGTGAGGAAAAAGATCATTTAGGCCTTCAATAATGGTATCAAGATTCATACTCTTGTTTCCATCTTCAAAGTCCATTCAAAAACCATCAAGAGAACGCCGAATAAGTTTTAAAAAAGATGGGGCAGTAGAGAGGAAAACTGAATCAGGAGGTCACAATAGCAAGAGGGATCACCATTTCAACTAGAGCTAAACACATTCTTATTGTTCAAAGTGGGTTTCCATAGTGTTATAAAAAACCTCGGAGAATTCCGGTAAGACATCTTTAACCATTTCTAACATACAACGGCTCAAATTTTAATCTAATTCCTTCAGGGGCATTTGAACTCATAGATAATGTGTGTTCGTTTTAATTTTGACTTTGCTGGTGTGTTGTTATTTTTGAGGATAAGGTTAGCTATTTTAAATTTTTTTGTAGTAGGTAATTAATTAGTTTTTTTTTATTCGAGTCGATTGGTGTGGTGTATGTCTTTATAATATTTCTAAGTGAAGATTTGTCTTGTTTCTAGTTAATGTTCATTTGTTTTTTGTAGAAAATATTTATGCAATTTTTGACTGTAAATTCACTATCGTTTTTATTTACTTTGGGGAGAAATAGTCTAATTTGGTGGTCTATAAGTTGGTTAGGGAAGCCATTGTTAATTAATGTCTGTTTTACATTATTGAGTTTTTTTAAGGAAGAGTAGTCGAGAGGATGAATTCTGGTGTGCTCTTTTTAGGAAATTTTTTATTACTGCTATTTTGTATCTGTGTAGGCATTCACTTTTAAAGTTAAGGTGGCAAGAGTTTCTGCTAGTGTTTTGGTTTTTTTTTATATAAAAAGAACATACCTGAATTCATCATCTCAACTACTATACACACACACACACACACACACACACATATATATATATATATATATATATATATATATATATATATATATATATATATATTATATATATATATATATATATATATATATATATATATATACACGTGTTTCTGGTCTCGCCGTCTTCAGGTAAAAGGTGGAGATTTCCACATATTAAAAATAATTAATTTTTTTCCTTTATGTTTTTCAATGTTAAATATTCTCGATATGAGACATTCTCTGTTTTTGTGTTAGTAATCCGAATGTCTTTCTTGAATTGGCAATGAAGAGTTCTGCGCGAAGGGTCATAAAACAATTAAGGTTGGTCCAAGAGAAATGAGGAATTACTTATCGGCATTTTATCTTTTAATGTTTTACTGACCCCTGTGTGTTCTTGGATCTGTTTCCATTTTCGTGTGTTTCTGTCAGCATGCGTGTATATATGCGTGCGTATATTCCCCCTCCATACATATACTGTCTTACTAAGAGGAATTAGTAAACTCATTTGTACACATACACACATACATACACATACGCACATACACACCGATGTAGTAAAATTATGGAAAATAAAGCATAATATTTTTTTCTAAAAAAAATCTACATTACAACCAAAACGTTTACGGCACCTCTCTTCTCTTCTTTTTAATATACATACTTTTCTCTCGTTGGAACCACTATAACCTCTTTCTTATATATATATATATATATATATATATATATATATATATATATATATATATATATATAGGTATATCTATACCTCTTTCACCATTACCATTTTATCTATCTTGCAAGTCTCACGTCCTATTTGCTTTAAAAATTGTTCCAAACTCTGCTAGACTGTGCAATGCCATAATAAACATTTAAATTAAAAGGACTAAAGCGTCTGATATACGAAACATTTATTATTTTCGTTACTTTTGTCCTATCGACTTAGCTAAAAAAGTTGGCATAAGTGCTGGGCTCAAACTCGGCTATATTTGCTGTCACTGGCCGATGGATCATATTTTTAATCTGCACTTGTTAGTTACAGTTACTGTAGGGGGAAAGAAAAGAAAAGTGCACTATTTGGCACCTGCTCGTGGCCCGACAGCTCCGCCGATCTGCTGGCATTCACAAACTTTCGGATACGTTCAATTAAACACACCTCTTCATTATATACTCACCACTATGTCAAGATAGCTTCTCTTTTCTAGCTTTCACTAAAGTGCTCAGGCTGTTTGGATAAGTCCAGGAAAGAAAGATTAGTTTTTAGTCACCCAACAATTCACAGACGACGGAAAGTGTGACAATGAAATCCAAAGATTCATTGGAACAGCAGAAGATATCTTCGAGCACAAGATATATTCTAAAAAATAAGCAAAATATTAAGACAAGAGAATTTCGTTTGAAAAAAGACTCCTGAAATTTGATATATCATTCGTCTTATATGGCAGCGAATGTTGGACAATTAACTGTTATGTTATATTTAGTCTCCTATATGTTAGTAAATGCTGGACAATTTCTAGAAAGTGGAAGAGACATAAGGTGAATTCTGATTATACGATGGACAAAACGAGTGTAGTTAGGAAGTTCTACAGAATATGAAAACTAAAAAAAGACACATTTGAAATCTCTGGGGCACATTAGAAAAAAAGAGATTTGGGAAAAAGGAACACTTACAGGATATATTGAAAGAAGTGGGAGGACAGAGTAGCAACATAATCTGCTTAATTATGGAACCGATGACAGAACAAAGATAGGGAAAGATGGAGAAGAATCAATATCGCTTAGAGCAACAAGGAAAAAAAAGTTGTGGAGAACAACGACAAAAAAACAAACAAACGAATAAACATGCCAGCCTGAATGGAGTGCAGTGGTTTCCTTTCTTTCATTAACGATTATATGACAATTGCCCAAAGGCATATTCCTCTTGACACAGGTGTGTCTAAATAAGAATCAGTGATTTCTTTCCAGCCATTTTTGAATTCTATGATCAGTGCAGAAAGAAAGAAGTTACGGATCGGGTGGAAAAATGTAATCATTTAGAGTAGGGAGCGATCAATCATTGACTTATCGGAAAGCACCAACTTTTGCCGCGGCATTGTTCAGTTGACACTACGAATAATCTTGGGTATCGTGTAACTAATATGGCAGTTTCGTTGAGCATTCATAAATCAGGTGTCATTTGAAAAATATTCCTGGCAGTTTTTCTTCTTCAATCGTGATGTTTTCAAAACAAAGAATCACACACACACACACAGAAAGACAAACAGGTAGATACACAGGGACAGACACACAGGGGCAAACACATAGAAACAGACATACATATACAGAGGCACACACATATAGACACACAAACACACATAAAGACAAACATACAGGGAGACACGCGCACATGCACACACAGACACACACACACATGCACACACACATGCACACACAAAAAAGGAAACTAGAAAGTGATGAGAGAGAGAGAGAGAGAGAGAGAGAGAGGTGGGGTAGGGCTAATCAAATATTTTCCCATGTAATCTTTTTCTTCTTCACTTCAGATCATGGCTTTCCATGAGTTCTTAACCTTTGTAGCTCTCACTAATTAATTTCTTTTTCTTTTTAATATCTCTGCCACTCACTTTTATTGCGTTTCATTTACACAAGCTCCTCATGTTGGTCACCGGCTGTCACCCCCTGTCACTCCTGCCTTCACTATGTCCTGTGAGTGTCAAATTCTTCAAGTCCTCTTTCCTCATTGTGTTTCAGAAATTTCAACAGTCTTTCTGATTTTAATGTTCAGTGTTCTCCTGCTTTTCGATTTCTTTAACACTTTCTCGATACTCCCATGCACTACCCATAATATTTTCAGTAGATCAATCTTCTTTTATGAACCGTCTCCCTTCTTGACGTGGAAAATCATGGCTCTCCACAATTTCCATCTAATTGGCCGGCTAGCTAATGCCTGTTGCAGATGCCTGCTCAGGCAAATATGTGTTTGTTCAAAACACACAGTGCGCACCTGTGGTTTATAATGCAGCTATACTGAGCGGATTTTTCTAGTTTCTTGGAGAGAGCGCGTTATCTATAGTAATCAACAGTATGAATAAGGCCAGCACGCTCAAACTCTCGGTCACGATGACTTGTAATTTCGTGCTAGAACAACCATTGACGGCTCCCCAAAGAAGGTCTACCCAACCATTGTTAGCTTCCTAAAGAAGGTCTACCAATTTCATTCGCAAGGTTTGGGTCAAACTGTGGTATGGTTTTCGGACACTTTCCAAAAGTGCCGCACGTTGGTATCGTCTCCTCCAGGCCGATCACATCGTCACCTTTATGACAAATAGACCATGGTGAGATTCGAACCCGGGTCTCATGGTTAGAAAGCGAACCACTCGGTGACGCGTTAAAATAGGCTCGAATAAATAGCCGACTGCATTTGGCTTCACAAAATTTAGTGCAGTTTTTACGTTTTACTGTAAGTTTTGCTTCCACCCCCTTTATATTTTACAGAAAGTTCTTGATTTTTTATAAGATGAATAAAAACCCACATAAGTGAAAGAAAATAGAGAGACAGAGGAAGAAGCGAGAGAAAGAGAGCAGGATAAAAAGGGAGGGAGATGCAAAACGAGAGAGGGGGGAAATGGAAAGAAGAAAAAAGAGACGAAGTGGAAGAAAATAAAGGGGAAAAGAGATGTTGAAATAAGAGGATAAAAAGAGAGAGTCAGAAAGAGCAAGAGAGAGAGAGAGAGAGTGAGAGAGAGAGACACGGATCCTTCGAGGCAGTCGAACGACGTATGCTTTTGTTCTGTAGTTGTGTGCGTTTGTTATTCGAAACTACTTGTTGTCATTGAAAAGTCGATATAATCAATCAAATATACTTAATCCCTGATCATCTGATTAAAAGGGATCTGGTTCGTTGACCCCTGTAGACGTCTGATATGTTTTGACAACTCTTGTTTTCCCAATGTAAGGGTCGAAAGGATAGCGTCATTTTTCAATTTTCATTCTTTCTTTTCTTAATACAAAAGGTTATCGGCCATATCTGAAAAAAGTCACTTTCACGTAAAATATCTACCTATCTATGCGTATATCTTTATATTTCTTTATATTTTTCTCGCAGCCTCACAAAAATGATGGCACTAGAAAACAGTCAAATGAATGTAGATATGGATATGGCCGTGATATTCGAGCAATATGTAAACTTTATAGGGAACCAATAAACTTTAAACAAATGGAGAATGAGTTGTGTGATGGTACAACTATGGGAAGTGGAGTAAGAAAAAGGATTGATTTTCTCATAGGATTTATTTAATTTATTTAGCTAGACAATCCTAAAATGCCTTATTTTAATCAATTCACCCAAAGGCGAAAAAGCCACTAAGATGCAATGGTTTAATAGCAATCAAAGAAAATGAAACCGAAACCTAATCAGGGAAGAATGGATAAAACCTCTACTCCTGTTCAATAGATAGAGGAGAAGTATGAAGTGAGCGACAGGTGAACTTATCTGTTACTATTGAAGGAGAAAGAGGTTTAGGGGGAGACGTTAGAAGTACAGAGTTGAAGTAAACTTTAAAAAGAACCAGAATGCCAATCCTAAAAAGGAAACAAGGAATAAATCCCTACGCCTGGTCAAAAGACAGGGTAGAAATTTAAACAGGACAATAGGAGAACCTATCTACTTCAATTGAGAAATTGAATAATAAATAAAATTTCAGGGTTTAGGCTGAGACGTTAGAAGTATAGAACTAAAGTAGAGTTTAATAGGAACCAGAAACCAATTTCTGAACGCAAAACATGGGATAAATCTCTACGTTTGGTCAAAAGATACGAAAAGTGTATGAACCAGACGAAATGCAAACTTATCTGAACCCATTTTCTTTTTACATTCATATTACCGATAACCATTTCGAAGTTCTTAAAGGAATATTCCCCTTTCGATCATGATTCCTGAATTAATAATCAGAATTTTTTAATTTCCAAAGTCAATATCAATGTCTGCACTGATTTCGAATTCTGAAAGAAGTCAAATGAATCGTTAAAATAAATTGTTTTTCACTTGTTTCAGTTTTATCAAACTCACCTTTATTTAGGATTAGGCCAAAATCTGTGGGACACCCATTAAGGATCTAATTCACTCAGGTGTTATCACCTGAGTGAATTAGTCTTCCAGATTAGCTCGTTAAGTATTGTTTAAAAGTATAATATTATTACAGTATAACCTGGTAGGGAACAAGGTTACAGGTCTAGGACAACAAGTGAAGAAAAGAGATGGAGAAAAGAATAAAAAAGAGAATGAGATAGAGCGAAAAGAAACTAAAGAAAAGAAAAGAAAAGAAAAATGGGGAAAAAAGCAAAAGAGAAAAAGAAACGAGCGAAAAAGAAGAAATAGGAGAAAACTAAAAAGAAAAGACAGAAAGAAAAAGAGAAACAATACGAAAAGAAAAAAATAGGGAAAAATAACTAAGGAAATAAGAAAATATACAATAAAAAAGAAAATGAAAAAGAAAGTGATAAATGAGAAAAAATATACAGTTTTTAAAGGTTAGATGCAAAGAAAAAAACAGATGGCAAACATTCAAAATAATATTTATTGAATTGAATACTTTTCTTTTTCCGATAATTATTTATTTGATCAATTTTTCTTTCGCTTATTCATTGAAAAGAGAAAATAATTTCAAATTAAATAACGAGACAATTTGAGTTTTTTTTTAATGGAATATTCCGCCATGTTTTTGGTTGTTCAACAAAAAACAAGGCGGACTATTCCATTTTCCTTATTGATAATCAGGACTCGACTTCCAGATTAAAAAATGAAGGAATGTTTCTGTAAAGAAACCAGAGTGTTTCAAAATTTCAGAATGAAGAATGATAAGAGAAATGCGAAGATGGATATAGGAAGAAAAGAGTAATAATGAAATAAAGAAGGAAACAGTTGAGAGATAAAGAAAGGCCAAGATATGTATGAAAAACAGAACGGAAGGAAGGAAGGAAAATTAAAAAAAATCTGAAGGAAAACAAATGAAATCGGAAAGTATAACAAGGTAGGAAAATAATGGCGTAGAAAATGAAGGAGAAAAGTTAGAAAAAAAAGAGGAACGAAAGAAAAAAATGAGTTAGGAAAAGATGAAAGAAAAGTAAAAAGAAGAAAGAAAGAAACAAAAAAGCCATGAAAGTGATAAAGGAAGAACGAAGAAGCGGGAAGTAAAAAGAACAAAAAACGAAAAAATCGAAGAAATGGAGAAGAAAGGAAAAAGGATAACAAAGAAAAAACAGAACTAAAAAAAATAAAAAAAATATGTAAATCAATAAACCAGCAGACTAATGATAAAAAAAAATAAAACATTTTTTTAATGTAAAAAGCATTGATTTTTCAAACATAATCTTGTCAATGCACTTAATTCATATGTGAATATTAATCACATAGATCAAATAACATCCAGTAAAGGTTTCAGATCAATACATCTATTTAGGGTTAGGCTGCGAAATTATTGATCCGATCTAGTAGATAAAGAAATAAACGTAAAGAGAGAGAGAGAGAGAGAAAGAGACAGAGAGACAGAGAGTAAAAGAGAAGATATCGTGAAAAAAGAAGGATAAAAAAGAATAGCAAAAAAGAAAGGGGATGAAACAAAGAAAAAAAAAAAAGAACGAAACGAGCGAATGAGAAAGCACGAAAAAAATAATAAAGGCATAAGACATTAATACTCGCCATAGAGCAACGGTTAACAAGTTCATCTTGCAGACTACATTCTTGTTCTTTTATGTCATATCTCTTCAAGACATGGGCGATCGTATGAACGGATGTCCCCTCGAGGAGGTACCGTGCCTTGAGAGAATATTAAACCTCAAACTCACACTTGACCTCAAGTGGTACATACGATCTATCGCTAAATATACAGATAAAATGATCGGGTCCATGTACCACATCATTAAGTACCTGACTCTCCATGTTGCCCTCTACCTTTATAAGAGCCAGATCCTGTCGAAAATGTAGTGAGGTTTTCATAGTGGGTGGGAGCTTCCTAGTCCTCACTTTCCAGGTTTTATCAAGACTCGAAGACTAGGAAACTCCAGCCCATATATGGCAACACTATTCCATTTTCGGTCTGATCTGGCTCTTTTAATGTTAGGACATGGTAGGTGTCGGGTACTTACTGGAGTGGTACAGGGGAAAAATCATTTTTCAGCATCTTTACAATAGCTTCTCTGAGTACTTGTGGGAGACGAATTATTTTCCACCCTCCAACCTCTATCTCAAAGGCGCGATATGGTAACCTCCCCCCACACACAACTGCTCTATCGCTACTTCTATGTGCTCTGATGAACTACATTCCTCGGTTCCACGAGACCTAACCTTTACGGCTAGGACCCACCATGCCATTGACATTGTAGCAAATCAGCCATATTCTCTCCGTATCCCATCGGTGAGAATGAACTTCCATTGGAACAGCTTCTTCCCGCGAACAACTACTCTGTAGAACCGACTCCAAAGAGTATGTTTCCACGATCCCTACAATCTTAACGTGTTGAAGTCTAAAGCTAACCGTTATTTTATTTCTCATATCCTTATAAACTAGCCCTTAACGTAACCCTCTACCTCGAGTGGCATCCGGGCCTTGTATAGGGCGAACCTTACTGTAAAAAAATGTTCATATCTTTTACTGTTCTGATTACCATTTGGTCTTATTCCATTGTTCCTTATCATCATTCTGCCATATCAGTGTCATAATAAAATGCTGGAAAAATGGCCAGCTCATTCTGTCGCTTTCGGAAATACCTTATTTCTTCTGCCATACTTTATCTGGGGAAAGTGACCGGCTCAGGAAGTATTCGACTCCTTTTCTTGTGTTTTATTTTCACAAGAGTAAACCAAAACTTATTTATTGCTGACATATCTTGGCTGGCACTGTTTCATTCTTACTTGTCAGCCTTGATCACAATCATTTACAGAGTCTTGTGGAGGAAGACATATTCTGCACTCTGCAACCTCTTTTCTACAGACTGTCGCTATTTCCAGGCTCAGATATTCTTCATTCTTTTGTTCCACGAGTTCAAACCTTTACATGCCATGCTACTTCCACGGAGTCGAAACACCGTCATTTCCCCAGTATTCCAAATGTAAGAAGAAAATTCAACTCAGACCGCTTTTCCAAGAAGTTCTGCTTTGTGGAACAGGTTACCTCTTCAACAGATTGCTTTCCTGGAGGCTACAATCTTAACCTCTTCAAAGGTCAATTGTTATCTATCCTTCTGATCTATTACGCCCTCTTTTGTTCATATCACATTACTACTGTACATTGAGATATTCTTGAGCTTAGTTTTGGGTGTACTTAAATATAAAAAATGTATATTCAGTAATTGTTAGGGGACCTTACCCATAATAACATAATGGACTATTCCATACGTAATAAATACTGCGCCTCAAGAGGAAGTAGATAGTTCAGTCCGAAGTAGTTCAGCAGAAGTCGGGCGACCGGCTGACCGGCTGATGGGTTGAACTCTCTGCCTTCAGGCGGAGAGGAACCCGAACGAGGCTACGCCGAAGGGCGGAGTCTCTTTCGGGCAGGTAAACCGACCCTGAACCCGTTTATACGGGTTCAAAGGGCATATTTTTGGCCGAGCCCACGGGCTCGGACATCCCACGTTAAATCGGCCTTGTGCCACATGATGCCCTCGTGGGGGAGTGACTAAATACTGTTCAGTCCGAAGTCGGGCAACCGGCTGATCGGTTGAACTCTCTGCCTTCGGGCAGGGAGGAACCCGAAGGAGGCTACGCCGAAGTGCGGAGTCTCTTTCGGGGTGGTAGACCGACCCTGAACCCGTTTATACGGGTTCAAAGGGTATATTTTTGGCCGAGCCGACGGGCTCGGAGATCCCACGTTAAAACTGGCCTTGTGCCACATGATGCCCTCGTGGGGGTCGGTGACTAAATACCGTTCAGTCCGAAGTCGGGCGACCGGCTGATCGGTTGATCGGTTGAACTCTCTGCCTACGGGTGGGGAGGAACCCGAAGGAGGCTACGCCGAAGGGCGGAATCTCTTTCGGGGAGGTAGACCGACCCCGAACCCGTTTATACGGGTTCAAAGGGCATGTTTTTGGCCAAGCCCACGGGCTCGGAAACCCCACGTTAAACCGGCCTTGTGCCACATGATGCCCTCGTGGGGGGGACTAAATACTGTTCAGTCCGAAGTCGGGCGACTGGCTGATCGGTTGAACTCTCTGCCTTCGGGCGGAGAGGAATCCGAACGAGGCTACGCCGAAGGGCGCAATCTCTTTCGGGGTGGTAAACCGACCCTGAACCCATTTATACGGGTTCAAAGGGTATATTTTTGGCCGAGTCCACGGGCTCGGAGATCCCACGGGCTCGGAGATACCACGTTAAACCGGCCTTGTGCCACATGATGCCCTAGTGGGGGGTGACTAAATATCGTTCAGTCCGAAGTCGGGCGACCGGCTGATTGGCTGATCGGTTGAACTCTCTCCCTTCGGGCGGGGAGGAACCCGAACGAGGCTACGCCAAAGGGCGGAGTCTCTTTTGGGGAGGTAAACTGACCCTGAACCCGGGCATATTTTGGCTGAGCCCACGGGCTCGGAAATCCCACGGGTTCGGAAATCCCACGTTAAATCGGCCTTGTGCTACATGATGCCCTCGTGGGGGGTGGAATAAATACCGTTCCGTCTGAAGTCTGGAGTTCAGTCTCTAGTCTGGAGTGAAGTCCGTCAGGAGTATGTCAGTCAGTCTGAACCAGCGTGTCAGTCAGTCGAGTCAGAGGCAGTCCCAAGAGAGTCGCGTTCAGACAATTACTACTAAACCTGATTGTTCGTACTAACACTTTTCTACCTCTCTGTATATATTCCTGTTTGCAATATATCTGTGTTATTCCATATACGCCTTCGAGTTCTTCTTTATTAGTTCTACCTTGGACTATCACCGTGTTACAAGGAACCGGACCATAACAGTAATATAATTGTACCAGACTAAACTAAGCTTAGTAAATAAGAGCAGTACATCTTGAAAAAATGGTTAGCATATAATGTGTGCATAGAGTCACATAGGGTGGAATACGCCAACCGAGTTCAAGATCTGATCCAGTGGTTTGCATTTTGTAGTAATAACCTTGGAAAAAGCAAGAATCAATCACTTTTAGGTTAAATAGAAAATAACATTGAACTGTGAAGCCTTATATGGTATCCCGTCTAGGTGAAGATGTACACTGAATTGCAAACCATGGAGAAAGCTATGGGAAATCATGCCACTATCTGCTCCAAGAACAATCAAAGCGATTCATTGGTAACAAAAACAAAAAATATAGGGATCCATGATCTTCTAGATGAGTGGTTCCCAAACGGTGAGGCGCGACAGAAGAGTATAGTAGGTGAGGCGGAATGATTGCAAGATAATCAAAGATTTAGAAACAGTTTTAAAAAATTCATATGCCAAAAATAAATTTGATTTCAAAATTTAAAATATTATAAATTTCTTGTAATTGCATGCATGACTCCCAGTATAAAGAGTTATAAATAATTATTGACTAATTTTACCATTGTGATATTTTGCATTACATCAAGTATTAAGAACTCGGCTCTACAAATTGGAGGAGAGAGTTATCAATGATAATTTTCGGACTTTAAATCCGCAGTTATCTCCCTTTAATCTTCTCTCTGATTTTTTTAAAAATGTACTTTTTATCAATAAAATTTGGTGATGCGCGGGTAAATTTTCATTTTGAAAATGCGGCCAGAAAAAATATTTGGGAAACACTGGTCTACGTGTTGAAGAAATAGGGTGTTACAAAACCTAATTTCACCGATCATTCTTTGTGTCGCATCCCTTCAGGTCATAGGCGATAATGGCTCTCCACAGCTTTCGTTCTTAGCAGTTTTCCCCACTTTGCTAAGGGCCTAGCCCTTCGTTCCGTCATCTATTCACACAAGTTCATCAGTCTTCCCTTATCACTCTTGTCCTCATTATGCTCATGGAGGTTTAAGTTTTCCAAGCCGTGTTTTCTCATTATGTGTTCAAGGAATTTACGCTAGCTTTTCCTGATTCTAAGTAAAACTGTTCTTTCTGTTACCATTTTCCTTAAAGCGAACTCGTTGCTTATTCGTTCATGGAATTTTCAGTACCTTATTTCTACTGATTCTAGTTCTTTTTCTCATCTTTAGGGAAATGGTCCAGCATCCATTGCCAGATACGAGGGGTCTAATTCCTATTCACGACTGTCTTCCTTATTTTCTTAGTTTGGTTTAGTTAATAAGGAAGCTATTTCTTGAATTAATGGTTCGCAAGCGAAACTCACCAAGCATTACTAGCCAATACTATATATTACTGCTCAATATCTGTAGCCTTGTACCAGGATTAAGTGAAAGCAGTATATACTAATAGAGAAATTGAAACGAAAAAAGGGAAAGTGAAATAAGGCTGTTTAGATAGATGAATTAAAAGCAAAGATGTTGCTGACGATATATCAAAAATGAAAAAAAGGAAAGCTTTTAAAATAGAATCTTAAATCCTAAAGCATTTCTTTGAATTTTCCAGCTGGAAGAATTCATATAAAAAATGAGCTGTCAGAACAAGTGAAAGGAACTGATCTTAAAGATGAATGCCATTTGCAAAAATTGATATTCACTTGCACCGGTTCACCTTCTAAATATGTAAAAAAAAAAAAAAAAAAGAAAAAAAAACTGCAGTTGATAAAGACTAAATTAGGCGCGTAAAATAAAACAAAGAAATTATTTAATTTTTTTTTATTGTTTCTTCCATCGAGAGCCTCGTTCCTGCATTTGCCTCGTTTTGACTCGTGTTCCAAAGTTTTTGTAATATTCATGAGAAAGAAAGCCATCTCGATATTTTTAGGCTTCATTGGTGTAGAAGATATGTTTGAGTAAAAGAAGGGAAGAGAAATAAGAAATGAAATCGTGAGAAAAGGAGAGGAAAATATAGAAGATAATGAAAAGAAGAGCATTACAGAGATAATATGGAGAGATTATAGGCGGTGATTGGAGAAGGGAAAAAAGAAGCGAGACGAAGAAGCGAAATAGTGCAGAAGGAATGAGAAGTGGGGATAGCAAAAGAGAGAGTAGAAGAGAAAAAATGAGATAGATTAGTGGAGAGGAAAGAGGAAAGAGGAAAGAGGAAAGAGAAGGCTAGTAAGGAAAGATAGAGTGTGAGAAAAAGAAGTGTTTTTGTTAATATTTCCTTTTTTTTTCTTTCTCTTGTTGGCTTTTCTTTTACCTGTATGTTTGCAATATTTTCTTTCTTTTGTCAATCCATTAATTTCCCTTTCTCTCTTTCTTTCTTTCTTTGATTTAATTTCCTTTTTTTTCTTTGATTTAGGTAACATTTCTTTCTTTTGCCAAATCACTCTTTTCATCGACTCTTCTTTTGTTTGTTTGTTTCTTTATTTAATTTTTTTTCGTTCTTTTGTCAATTCATTCATTTTGCTTTCTTCTTTTCTTTTACTTCCTTCCCTTTTTATTTTAATATTTCTTTGATTAAATTTCTTTCTTTATTTCTTTCTTTCTCTCTTTCTTTCTTTCTTTCTTTCTTTCTTCTTTTCTTTTTACTATTAATTCATTTTTTGTTCCTTTTCTCTTTTTTCTTAGTTCATCTTTATTGCTTCTTTCTTTTTGCTCGTCTTGTTTTTCTTTCTTTTTTCTTTTATTTTTCTTTGAAAGACAGTTATCTCTAGATACTATGCAAATATAATTACGATCATATCTACTAGAACCTGTGCATGCCTCTGAATTTACTCCCGTCCAGTGTCATAGACACGAATCTTAATCTGTCTTTGAGAATGAAACATAAATTCCTTTGTGACTCGAAGAGTCACACGAAACGTCGAATTCACACCAGAAGATCGGAAAAAAAAAGCCTAATAGAGAGAAAATGAAGTGTTAGATCAGCAGAATGCTGAGGAAGCACTTTTATGTCAAGGCGACGGTGGTTCTAGTCGTTATTGGAGCACTGGGAAAGGCGCTGAAGAGTCTAGCGAAATGGTTGGAAATTAGAAGAAAAATTTGAATTATCAAGACAAAAGGATTACTGAAAACAGCTAGAATCCTGAGAATAGTGTAGCTGTATCGAGAGGACTTGTTGTTAATCTTAAGGGATCGAGAGGACTTGTTGTTAATCTCCAGGGAAAGCCATCACTCCCTACTGGTATGAACATGGATTGAGTAAAACATCAGTAAAGTAACAGCAATGGTGCAATGATACCGCTGGGAAGAGTAATAAGAACACGCGCCTAAATTTCTCATACGCAAAATGATTAAAGTTCAAACTATTGTCCTCGTCTTAATTCCCCTTATATACAGATTCTTTCTCCGACCTTCACTCTCTGCATTCCCCTCTGTATCAGTGGCATTTCTGCTTTGCAATGGGTGAAAAGATTAAAAAAAAAATTATTAAACGTCTATTCGCACATGAAAACTTAATTTACACTATTTACATTATGCGGACTATTGTCCTCATCTTTGTTGCCATATTTATCACAACGTTTCGGTCGTTGTACGCTCCGGCCTTCTTCAGATGGTTGGAATGGCGAACTGAATCCTTTATTTCGGTCGCTATGGTAGACTCTTCTAGTTCCACATGCCATGTCTAATGGATGTCAGTTATCAATTATCCCCTGCTTAATTCCCCTCTCCAAGTTCTCCACCGCCTTAACCAGGTATTGAACTTACACTCTTCGGGTCCTGTCACTAGATCTGACTAACGCCTTTATCCACTGTGCAAAGTGTTCAACATTCCAACCACCTGAAGAAGACCGGAGAGTACAACGGCCGAAACGTTATAATAAATATGTCAACAAATATGAAGATAATAGTCCGAATAATGTAAATAGTGTACATAATACTTCATCTCAGAAATATAGACAGAAAATTCTATTTACTCGTCATTTAATTGCTGTTCAAAATATCTTCCTTCTTCCAAACACATTTCAGTTCTGTGCTTATATGATTCATTCATACGTCGTAGAGTTTCTTCTGTCTTCTTATTACTGCATTCATATTTAATTTTTTCCTTAATTTCCTCAATATGCTCCAGACGCGTTTGATAAACAACTGATTTCAAATGGCCCCACAGAAAAAGATTGGCTGCCACTCAACACGGCCTCATCAACCTATCTATTAACTCCTATGGCGCCTCACCCTGTATGTATATAGGTATACCAGCGCGCCCACGTTGCAACCGGATGTGACACAAGATCGTAGTTTCAAGTAGGCTTAACGGCTGTACCGCTGAAAAATTACCAAACCCCATCGGCACACCCTATATATATATATATATATATATATATATATATATAGGAGACACAGTTGTGGATAGCGGCTCGGATTGAGGAATCGGAGAGCCGAGTTTGAATTCCAGTCGAATCCATTACATTCACTTACGTATTAAAATAAAAAGTTATTAATCATGTTCGCCCTCTAGCTATGGGTAAATAGCAGAACAGACTAGGTTCTATAGCCTTGGATGGCAACTGGTCTAGAAGAAGGACAACTCTGTATTTAAAACCTGTGGAGGATCGTTTGGGGACCTTGTGGCACATATTGCACCAGGTCTCTGTATTCGGCCCTTCAGAAAGTGCGTTTGGTTCTACACTAACCCTTCAACACTATAATCAAATTATATGTGCTGGTGTCTGGCTGTCGGTTCCTAGGAACTGAGGTGCTTGACCCTCATACGTTGAATACGACGGGAGAGTCCAATATATATATATATATATATATATATATATATATATTAGGTTGGTGCAAAAATAATGTCGTTTTCTCACATATGTTACTATGTTTGAAAACGACATTATTTTTGCACCAACCTAATATATATTATTTTGAAGAATAAAAATATTAAAAAATTATAAAATTTAAATCTTCAGACACACTTTTATTAACACGCTTTCGTTTTTATTATTATTTCACTTAGATTCCTCGACTAGTTTCGGCCAACATGGCCATCATCAAGAGAAAGAAAATTTTCTGCTTGCTTGTAGCAATGGACTACAGAAATGAATGTTTTCATGGAGAAAATGAACTTTAGTCTGTAGTTTTCATTTGTTTTTTTAATTTTTAAAATTTTTAACATGAATTTTGGTCAGCCTTATGTTGGTCAAACAGTCTCTTAAGAGCTTGATGGATTCATGCTGCTCTGAATTACTTTGGCCATTTTGACAGTTTTATTGGTTCCTGGAAAGGGGATGTGTCTCTGTTAAATGTGTGTGTTATTTGGTTCTTAGGGAGTGAGTGAGTATGATGTGTGTAAGCGTTTATGGGTGGATGTTATCATTTGGCTCATTAGGGAGTGAGTATGATGTGTGTAAGTGTGTATATTCGTGTGAGTGTGTGCATAAGTGTGAGGTCTCAACACCTCCGTTTGTTTTGTGTGGGTGAGAAATGTGGGTAGGTCCTGATTTGTGGGGTTATATATTAATATTATCTATATTGTTAAATTTCTGATTAAGCCCGTCTGGATACTGCGCTTTTAAACGCGTATATATATATATATATATATATATATATATATATATATATATATATATATATATATATATATATTATACAGCAAAAAATCCAAAATTACCTCATTTGGGATTTTTGGCTGTGTAATATATATGCTCTGTTATAATAAATACATTGAACTCTGTTTGTGGATCAGTTTTAATATTTGATATTTCTAGGATCCACCTGTATTTGTACCAACGGATCTATTATTAATCACATCACACCTTACTCCAGCATCTTCTTAGTCGTCATCAAGTTTTAATCAGCATCATTTTCAGAATCTTTTTTCTTGTTATTATCAATTCCTATTCTTAAACTTTTCATGACCATTATTATCACATCAGTACAGTGGCCATCTCTTTTTATCGTTATCGTCCATTTTTATTATCTTCCGTTCATATTCGTTAACTCTTTTCCACGTTATCATAAAGAAAGAATATATATGTTTCTGATTTGTCAGCAAAGAGACATCCTGATGTTATCGTTCTGGAGGGGAACTATCTCAGCGCGCAGTACCTTTGGAAAGTGCCTGAAAACTATATCACGGGTTGACTCAAGCCTTGTGAGTAAAATTGGGTAGACGGAACCCTTGGGTGCCATCAATAGCTGTGCTAGCACGAAGTCACAAGTCATCGTGACCGTGTGTTTGAGTATGCTGGTGTTGTTCAGATTGTTGATCACGCTAGATAACACACTCTCTCCTAGAAACTGTAACTAAGGTCTGCTCAGCATAGTTGTAGTATAAACCACAGGTGGACTCTGTGGGTGTTGAACAAACACAAATGTACCTGAGCGAGCGTCTGTGTTAGGGATTGGCTGGCCGCCCTAGTAGACGGGTATCCTCGAATACGTGTGACCAGATCTCTCTCTCTCTCTCTCTTTCTCCCTCTCTCTGTCTGTCTCTTTCTCTATATATATGTGCGTGTGTGTGTGTGCGTGTGTGAGTGTGTGTGCGTGTATGTGTATGTTTAAAATACTATACAGAATTCCAACAAAGTTTTTAAGAAATTTGATAAATGGAAAACGTTTCATAGAAAATAGATTTGATTATGCATTTAGCCATTCAGGGCTTCAAGGATTCAAAAACGAAAGAAAGAAATATGTCTATGTTTATTTGTTTGTATGCTTAAATAATGAACCGTGGTACTTTTTCACTAAGCTTCTCGTGATTAAAGAGGAAAGAAAATTAGTGACTATTGCAAGCAACCGTTAATTTTTATTCTGCATCTTTTCTTAGTTCATGTCGAAAGTTGTTAATAGATTTTTCCAGCGTTTTTTTTTTTTTTTTTTTTTTTTGTATCGAATTAAAGGTAAATACTCATCTCCTTTTCAGAATAACTGAAATGAACCCAAGGTAAATCCACATACAATCCTTCAGAATATATATATATATATATATATATATATATATATATATATATATATATATATATATATACACACGTGTGTATATAAATAAAGATATAGGCATTTATATACATGCAAGTTATATATATATTTATGTGTGGATGTAAAAATTTTGTCTTTATTAATATTTTCCTTTTACAGATATATTATATCTGAAATATATATATATATATATATATATATACAGAGAGAGAGAGAGAGGGACGGAAGAACGGGAGTGAAAAGAGTGATTTTTTGTTACAATCAATTTGTAATTTAACTTTTCCGATTTTCCATATTTTTCAATCGCATTTTCTCCGTTTATTTTCCCTGTGAATTCAGAATGAACGCAGAGTTTTTGTTTTGCGTCTTTCCAAAAGGATTGTAACAAATGAAGCATTTAAAACACCGAAATCAAAGTATCTCTTACAAACTTCACCAATGTGAAAGTAATTTTATTTTTGTTTAAATCTATTTACAAATCTTTCTTTCTCTACTTTTTCGCATCTCGCCACTGATTTTCTTTCCCCTTTTCCTTCTACCTTCTTTGCCCTTGTACTGGGTTGCATACATTTGTTAACATCATATTTAATAAAAAGCAAATTTTTGACATTAAACCCACTAGAGGGAAGCTTTTTACAGAAAAATTGAAAGCCTTCAAAGCAGATGAATCACTTTCTTCAATCAAATCAACATTTATTTTTTGTTTTTCCAAGCGTTGGTAAACTTTAATCTATTTTATGTTAGTTTGTTTCTAAAGGAAAGAAAACTTCCTCCCCTAAATCGAAACGATACGTTCGGATTTAACATGTTATTTCATCTTTTTATTTTGCTTTCTATAGTAAGAGCCTCCTTCCAATATCTGCCTCGTTTTGAATTGGTTTTTTAAAAAATTAAATATTAATGAAAGAGAAAGCTATCTTTCCTTAATAAGAATCCTCAATTATTGCCTTTTTTAGTTTGATTAGAGGTGTAATTTGGCATTAAGGATTTTTTTGGAAAAGACGCCAAAGAAATGAAGTGATATGAAACCTAGGACATGAAATCAAACGAGAAACAATTATTCTCGATCGAAGAGAGAAATTTTACATTTTGAGATTATACATCTACTCTATTATTATTATTATTATTATTATTATTATTATTATTATTATTATTATTATTATTTTTATTTTTATTTTCTTTGCTTTCTGGCGTTTACACATTTCTTTCCGGGTCCCACCCAGGGACCTAAGGTTAGAAATGCCATCATGACACTTTTCACTGACAAAAAAAAAAAAAAGAAAAAAAAAGAAAAAAAAAGCAATTACATAGATAAAGCCCTTCGTAAAGTGTGGGCTGTACTTGTCAGAACAATTCTTTGTATCTCCTTGAGGCATGGACTTCCAGGAATCCCTTCAATTAGTCTACTGCAATCTTTTCCAACCAGTCCTAGGGCTCCAACTACAACAGAGATTGTTGATGTTCCCATATGCCACATTTTTGAGATTTCTATTTCAAGGTCCTTGTATTTTGACAGCTTTTTGAATATCTTCAAAGATACATTGCAGTCAGCAGGGACTGTCATATCAATAAGGAGGCACCGTTTTTGTTTGTGGTCTTTAATAACAATATCTGGGCGCTTGGCCTTGATTGTTCTGTCAGTGTGAATTGTGTAGTCCCATAGAATTGTAACAGGTCCTATCTCCGTAACCAGGTCTGGGTGGTGTTGGTACCAGTTTCTTTCAGTTTCCTTCCCATAGAAGTTGCAGATTTTCCAGTGCAGATATTGGCCCACTTTGTCATGTCGAGTTTTATATTCAGTGGGTGCCAACATCGTGCAACCTGATACAAGATGATCAATCGTTTCTGGATATTCATCACAGAATCTGCATTTTGGGCTGACACAATATTTTAGTATATGTGCTTGATAATTCCTAGTTAGCAAGCATTGGTCCTGCGCAGCAAGGATAAAACCTTCAGTTTCCGCTTTCAACCCTGCACTGCGTAGCCACTGATGGGTACGGGTTTTGTCTACATCAGCTTGTTTGGTACGGACAGAGTATTGGCCATGAAGGGGTTTATCTTTCCATCGCTTCTGTATCTGGTCGGTTGCATTCGTCTTTGCTGTCTTTTTTAAGTATTTTGCAGTTTCAACGGTGTATTGTGCTGTAGTTGCATCTCTACGCCCATTTGAAACTCCATTTTGAATTTGTTGGCTTCTTTCATTACGGAGTAAAGACGCTTACTACTTTCATGTTCCTTGACGCATACCATCATCCAGTCTTCTGTAGTTTCCAAATATCTTTGGAGGCCAATTGTTGTAGTTTTGTAGGACAGTTCTAGTTGAACTAATCCTCTGCCTCCTTCGGATCTGGACACATACAGACGATCAACATCAGCTTTGGGATGCTGCATGCGATAGCAAATGAGAAGCTTTCTCGTTTGGGCGTCCATTCGCTTAATTTAAGCTATGGTCTAAAAGGACATTAAAACTGTATTGCACCACTGGGACAGCCAATGTGTTTATAGCTGATATTTTATTTTTTGAGTTTAGATCAGTATTTAGTACCAGACGTACACGCCTGTGGTACTCTTTTCTTATTTTTTCCTTCATTTGGGAGTGTTGTATGCAATCTCCTTCGCTAATTCCTAGGTACTTATAAGCTTCATCATGCTCCAATTCCCTAATCTTTGTGACAAAATCTAAATCTATTAAGGGTGTTTCTGTAATTCTACCTTTCTTGAATGTTACTTTTGCACATTTATCTAATCCGAAGTCCATACCTATGTCGTCACTGAAGTATTTTACAATATTGCGGAGACCTTTCAACTCATTGTCGTCTTTGGCAAAGAGTTTGAGATCATTCATGTAGAGTATTATTATTATTATTATTATTATTATTATTATTATTATTATTATTATTTCCTTTGATTTCTGTTGTATACACATTTCCTTTCGGGTGCCATCCAAAGGCCTAAAGTCAGAAATGGCTTCATGACATTTTCTACTGATCATTTTTGTCCCCTCCCCCCCAAAAAATCCCGAGATCACACACATTTTACATAGATAAAGCTCTTCGTAATGTGTCCGCTTTACTTATTTTATTATTATTATTATTAGTAGTAGTAGTAGTAGCCCGTTCAGGATTTCAGTGATCGTGGCTCTCCACAATGTTCTATCCTTCGTAATTAGAAGTTATGTTTCTATCTGTTCCAATTTTTGTTCTGCTATCCAGTTACGTAGGTATTGTCAAAATAATGCGCACCTTCGATACGTGAAACAAAAAAATATCTGATTTCTTTAAAATGTTCAGCAATTATTCATTACTAAATAAACTTTATATTGAATCTTTTATTTTTAAGTCTTGGGGAATTAGTTTTTTTAGCCTAGTTATACCCCATCTGTATTTAACTCGTTTCATTGTTCGTTTTCATTGCTGAAAATTATTTTCAAATTATGAAAAAAAATCCAATCGCCCATTTTATTCCAACCATTCCTTCAGTTTGAAACTCCAGTCTGTCTATTTATCTACCTAGCCATTTAGTTGGGTGTGTACGTGCATCTGTGCACATGTAAAACGATATTGGTACATTGTTCAGTATTATAGGCCTGGTGTGGGCATATTGCCTATATTCTCGCCAGTTCAGACTACAAATGACAATTTAGCAGGCCAAACACTCCCTGCTAGATCTATACTTTTCAGATGCTAATTTGAGAAAAATGATTCGGTGCCACGTGCCAGGAAACGCCTCACCTAGGATATTTTAGGAATGAACCGAAAAACAAATTAGTTTCGCCAAGTCTGGCTTATGATTATTTTAGATGGAAGATTGTGTAGCGGCAAATTTTCAGGTAAAGGTAATTTAATTATTTTTAAGATTGCTTCTACTGAAATTTGGGCATCCCCTTCTGCTGTCGACGAACGGAAAATCGAAAAAAAAAAGAAGAAAAAATCCACTTCACTTGCTGAAATACGTGCATGAAGAATTGTTCATTTAACCCTCACTAAATCTTTCACGTATTTGGCTTTGTAACGACTTAAGCTTCGTAAAAACTTACAGTGAGCTACATATTTCAGCTAAAATTTCAGCTTGAAAATGAATTGAGCTGGTTTGGCGTTATTGTGGGAGTTTTAATACTAGGGTTCCGAGAAAGTGAGTCTCTGAAAATAACTTTTTTGATGATTTTATTTTGTAGACATTTTAAAATCCAAAACAGCTGTTGCGAAATTATAAAACCAGTAAAAGAAAGTAAAAGAAATCTTTATTTTTAGGAAGTGGTAAATCCTTCATTATGATAAATAATTGTAAAATATGTTGTCAGCACATATTTTACCATCCTATATGACTGATTATTATATATTGAGACCCATGCGTAAAGTTTTCGATTTTTGGCTTGAATTGTATTGACGCCATCTTAAGAACAAGGATACACTACATGTTCTCAATTGGATTGAGTTCAGAAGAATGTGTTGGCCAACTTATAACTGTGGTCTTGAAAACATCCTGTTGGGATTTATTCCTGATGAATTTAAACATTGTCTCAGAACTGCCAGTTCGCTCCTGTAATTTCTTTTACATGAGCATGCAAAGCACCGTATAAATGATTTTGATATTAGGTTGGTGCAAAAATAATGACGTAATAATGTCGTTTTTGACGTATTTTTTAACGTCAAAAAACGACATTATTACGTCATTATTTTTGCACCAACCTAATATATTCTTGCATTACAGCAAGTTCTGATTAAACTGTCGCTGTTTTGTCAAGTGGTTCAAATGCTGTTCACTTCAATGATCTTCAACACGGTGGTAAAACCCCAGGTTATTCTTGCGCAGATCGTAGGAGTATATAGGTTCAATAGGAGTGGATAGGTGTATTTATCGTTCGATTCACACTCCATCCCGTTCTCTTGAACAGGAGTAGAGGCTTAACCCTTGTTCCCTGTTTAGGATTGGGTTTTCGGTTCTGTCACTGTACAACTGATGTTTCTGGCTGAATTCTGACATTTTTTCCAGTAGTTATTAGGTTGGTGCAAAAATAATGACGTAATAATGTCGTTTTTTGACGTTACGTCAAAAAACGACATTACTACGTCATTATTTTTGCACCAACCTAATATTATTGTTTTTTTCCTCTTCCAATAGTAGATATATTAACCTATCTTTCGGTTCACAATTCTTCCTGATTTTTTTGTTTTTTAGGAAGAGGTTTTTTAGGTTCATTCCTTGTTCCCTGCTTAGGATTAGTTTTCTGGTTCTTTATAAAGTCTACTTCAACTCTACACTCCTTTTCGCCTGAACTCTGAAATTTTATTCTCTAATTAAATCCCGATTTCTTTAAGTCTAGAATTATCTGTCAACCTTTCCTGTTATATTGTCCTTTCTTACGTTAACACTTCACACTCTACCTTAAGTGGCTCTTCGGCATCATATTGAGTAATGTATCTAGTAAAAATAAATGAATAAAATAATGACAACAGGATGCAAGTCCATCGGAATCATTCAAATTGACCTTTTTTTTTTTTTCGTCTTACCACCTCAGAGACGTCCATTCTTCCTCCGACTTAAGTTTTATTTTGCCAAAACGTTTCGGCTTTTCGTGCTTTGTAAGACATATTCCTTTGCTTGTCCTTGAAAATTTTTAGGTTGGGTTTGTTTTTCAGGTCTTTCCATATAATCCATGGTGGCAAATTAAGTATTAAGTTGTAGAGAAGACCGGGTCATTGCAAAGTTAATGTTTGATTAAGACATGAAACTCCCAGTCACCATGATATATATATATTCCTCTTAAGCATATATATATATATATATATATATAAAAGGTTAGTGGTCAGAATTGAATAAAACCAGGGAACAATAGTATTAAAAAGTGATAAATACACGTGTGAAAAAATACAGTAAAAAAATAACATGTAGAGCTTTTAACTTTAAGAATCAGGAGACAATTGAATCTGCTACCTTTGTTTAAACCTTACTGTATCCTCAGGCGATTTTTATCAATTGATCTCCGAACGCTTTATTTGTTAAAAAACTATTGAACGCTATCTTATTTAAAAAAATAAATAAGCAATATATATACTAAAAATTCCTCTTAAGCATATATGAGTCTGGATAAAAAAATCTACATTTCAATAAATAAATAGATAAATTTATAATACCCCTGCTTTCCTTCTCCCGCTTCTTCTTCTTCTTCTTCTTCTTCTTCTTCTTCTTCTTCTTCACATCCTCTTCCCTTTCTATCATAGCCAATGTCGTGTGTTTTTTTTTTTTATAATATAGCGTTCTTTAGTTATTTAAAAATAAATCGTTGGGAAGTCAATTGATAAAAATCACCTGAAGTTTGAAACCAAGGTAGCGGATTCATCTGGTGTGATTTGTAAAGTATATATATATATATATATATATATATATATATATATATATATATATATATATATATAATGGACACTGTGGTCAACAGCACGAAGCAACAGTCTGTTTGACGCGTGAACGCAATCTTCAGATTCATGTGTGCAGTATTTTGGCTTGACTACTTATATATGTTGGTCAATGTTGCATTGTGGATCCGAATGTGGTTACTTGCTGCTATCTTATAATGTTGATAACTTTTACATGTTATTTATTATTGATTACATAATTATTTATTGTTGATTGTTTTTATTACATTCCCTTTTGTCTATGTGTACATTCGTTGTTTGTTCATTTGTTTATTATTTAATTTGTTTATTTATTTTTTCAGATTTGTTGTTTATTTCCATCGTTGATTCTTTCGGGAGTTGCTTATCTTATTTGTTTAGCTTAAAATGTTGGCCTTGCCTAAAATATGCTGCATTATTTTTGTATTTAACATAGTGGCATTATGTAAGGTTTTCGTTTCGATTTTTTATTAATGTTTACCCAATACAAGGCCGAAGAGCCGCTCCAGATAGAAGATTACTATGTGTAATTGTATTGACGTAAGAAAGAACTAGGCACAGGAGTACAGAGTAGACTTTAGGAGGAATCAGAAATCCTAAATACTCTTGTTCGAAAAACTGGGGAGGAGTATAAATAAAACATTTTGGTGGACGAGAAAGAAATAAAATAAATATTTATATATTTAAATACGATTTCAGAGTTCAGAAAACTTTAGAAGGCAGCGGAAAAAGTAATAAAGGGATAAACATTTACCCCTATTTCAAAAAACCGGGTAAGAGTGTGAACCGGTCGATAGGCGAGCCTATATACTCCTCAGTAACGTCGTAAATATTTGTTTTTTGTATGTATTTTGAGATAAGTTATGATTGTTTATTTAGTCATTTATGTCTGGAAAGATGATTATAATTATTTTCTCCTTCTGAGTTTACAATTTCTGTATTCACTGTTGTAGGCTGATGCTATTTTCCTTATTTTCCATAATATTTTTGGTGTAATATAGTTTTATTTTTAATTCCACGATTTAAAAGTATTGCGCTATTCATATATATTTTGTGTACAAGTTTTCTGTTTCTTTGGCCCTTCTGTTACTCCTATGTAAATTTTTATTTGTTATTTAGTGATTTTACAATGACTTTGTATATTATGTTGTTCCAAATGCAATTACCATTTAAAGGGCATTTGTTCGTCACTCTGACGTTACAGCAGGTTTGGTTTTTACGGGTGGTGTGCTGGGTTATTTTTCTGTTGTGCTTTTTTTATTATTTGTATTATGTTCATGGTAGCACTGTAAATGATTTTTATTGTCTTTCTATTGAGTATCTTGTAAAGTGTGCTAGATGAGCGTAATGAATATCTTTCTACGTTTGTGTTTACGTTTTTGTTGTACGGTGGGTTAAAACCATATGATGTGTCTTTTCTTGTTGGCTTTTTATGTTGTATGGCGTGTATTTGAGTTCTATTGAAAATCCAATATCTTTTTGGGCTGTCTCATAATCTTGGCTTCGTTGAAGATGGTCTCATTAACAAAATTTTCAGATAACCTGCAGTTAATTGATTGTGGGATCTGCTTGATTATTATTGGTGGCTGGTTGGAAGATGTTTATATGTAAACTGGTATTTCGTGATGTTTTCCATGTGGTTGATAGGCATCTAGGAAATGTAGTTGTTTTTGCTTTGTTTTTATATTTATGCCGAATCCCATATTTTAGTAAAAAATGAAAAATATACTTACTGGTTTATTGTTTGAAATTGTTTATGTTAAGATGTGGCTTGTTCGCGCCGATTTCTGAATTTAAACTTATTTAGAATTATATATATATATATATATATATATATATAAGCATTAATAACAAAAAAGAAAAAGCCAACTCTTAACAATATTAACTACGAACAAAGCCACAATGTGCTAACCGTATTCGGAAATTAAAAACATCCCTACCACACACTAAGACATTCACATAATGCACACACTCAATTAAGCTGAAAAATCAAAACATCCTTGATAATGGCTAAAGGTTTATTTAAGTAAATAATCTGTTTGGGTATTTACCGGTCTGAATGTCCGAGAATTTTTCATAGAAAATATTCGTCCTCCGACAGGAATCGAACCTGTAAACTGTTGATCACGCTCGGAAATATAAAACATTTGGACAGTTCTTACAGACCCTTTGTCCAGAAAAGAAATCTCTTGTCAGAGCACAAGAAAAATTAAATAAAAAGCTAAACCGTAGTACCTTGTCTGTCGTTTTTAATGAAACATGCATAAAGGAAGGATTGCAGCCTAAATATACAACTATATATATATATATATATATATATATATATATATATTGTGTGTGTGTGTGTATTTAGGCAGCATTTTTTCATTCATACCGGTTTCATTAAATTGGATTAAAAAATATGTATCAATATTGTGATTTTCTTTCTTCGTTTAATAATAATCTTATTAAGTTTATGAGACGTTATGAAAAGAATTTACATAAAATAAATAGACAACATTTGTCTATGTTATTTAATGAAACATGTATAAATATATATATATATATATATATATATATATATATTTATATATATACATATATGAGGTTCATTAAAGATCAACATGCATTTCAACGTGAAACTCATTCAATGCTAAATTCTTTGAAAAGTCACTTTATTTCTTAATTGAATACACAGACAAACATATATATATATATATATATATATATATATATATATATATATATATATATATTATTTACATTTTTCGGCCTATTGTCGCCATATTTATCACAACGTTTCGGCCGTTGTACGCTTCGGTCTTCTTCAGGTGGTTGGAATGTCGAACTGAAACCTTTATTTCGCTCACTGGGGTAGACTGTTCTAGTTCCACGTGCCATGTTTGATGGATGTCAGTTATCAGTTATCTCCTGTTAATTTCCCTCTGAAAGTTCTCCACTGCCTTAATCGGGTATTGAACTCACACTTTTTGGGTCTGTCACTGGATCTAACCAACGCCTTTATCCTCTGTGCCATGTGTTATATATATATATAATTATTTTTATATAGAATTATATGTATATATTCCTTTTCTTAAGTATATAACACGAAATTCGTGTGTTGGCAAAATAGATGCCATACTTAAAATTATATATATATATATATATATATATATATATATATATATATATATATCATTATACATTATACCAGTTTGTGAGTGGAAGGGATAATTCCGAGGATGATATAAATTCAGGGACAGCTCAATGTTCATCTCATCAGAAATAAAACCTGTTTCGCGGACGAGGTTTTCTTTCTAATGATCTATCTATCTATCTATCTATCTATCTATCTATCTATCTATCTATCTTCTTTAATGTAAACTCATTCCTATTTCTCGTGAATAGAGTTTTGGATAGATCACAAACCTTAAATTTAAAATGTTAGATCCAAATAACTCCGTGTCAAGTTATGGACATGTTTTGTTAAATGGTAAAGACAAACAATTTTAACAATTTAAAAAAAAAAAAAGAAAAGAAAATATTTCAATTAGCTTTTCTTGTTTACGTACACGATAGCACCATATCTGGAACCAATGAATGTAAGCATTGTTCAAACATTTGAGATCTAGATTTTTCTGTTCGTTGTAAAGATAAGAGAACTTAAAGTTTAAAGACAAATATCTATGGATATTCTTTATTTTACAGATATGACACATAGTTGAAAGAAGGAGATGAAGGTGCTGGCCTTCGTTAATCTACACTAATCCTAATTCGTTTCTTTCGTGTTCCATTCCTACATCATTAATCCACTGTACATCAGTATTCATATTATTTCCATAACTGCCATCGGCCATAAAATCACATTTAATCTGGTGCTAAAAATGGACGATACAAATGTTGCAATTTTGGAATTTTCTATTATTATTTTAAACTGAGGCTCAAAGTCGCTGAAGCCGCTAGAATTTCGGGAGTAGAAGGAAATAAGACAATATTCGACCATGCTGCTCAACAACTGTTTAAATTTTTTTTCATGGTGGTAGGTTGTCTTTTTAAAGTCCAGAAGCAGATAACGATCACTTGTAAATTATAATGTCTTAAAACGTAACTTTAGAATCAAGGCTTACGGCCATATCATGTTGAAACACCGGTTTCCGTAAGGTTGAACCTGGTCAGTGTCTAGATAGCTGACCCCTTGGGAATACCAGCTCCTGTAAGCTTGGATGTGCGGGTGGTGTAATGAATAATGGCTCTGAATTGTCGATTGGCGAACCGAGTCCCAATTCACTTGAGATCGTTATATCCACTTACGCGCAAATACCCTTGAAAGGTATGAATACACATCTTTCCTCCCAGTAAAACTTGAATAACTAAGCTATTATTATTGTTGTGGCCTTCTTAGGGCCAGAAAGAAAGACACAAGAGAGGAATTAACTTAAATATATTATTGAGTTTTAACAGAAAAAGTAATTCAAACATATACAAAGGAGAGTGTTACAGCAAGAATGTTCGGTCCGACTGTCAGAGCTGACTGCTGGAAACTTCCCTCTTCAAAAGGCAGTAACTGCTCCTATTTATAGCTGGGAGAGTCCATTCGTGTGTGGGTAAATTACCATAACAATTATCTAAACAAATTCTTACAATTACAAAACATATTCTGTCTTTAAATAACATTGATAAACCGTAAAATAACCCAGTGAATCGATCGATCAAAGCCTAAATTCTTCCAGTCTTTTGGAACCTGTTTATCTTCATAAGGATGTTGTCCCGTTCTTTCATACTGAGCTAATTACAACAAATAAACAAAAGTCTGCCAAAAAATGTCTACAGACAGCAGGAAAAGAAAAACTTGTATAGATATTGTAATACAAAATATATTCAGATATCACGAGATTAATACAAATTACCTTTGGACTCTACAATCACTGGAGATGCTCAAAATGTTGGTCTTTAGCTTCCAGACATTTATTAGTGAGGCGAACAACTGCTTAGACAACGCGTGAACTGTTTCAATCTCATAACCTAGGAAGCAGTACTTCTTGCTGCACTGGGTCTGCCGAATTTTCCTTTATGCATATCACACACTGTACCATGTGCATCGAACTCACGAATCCGTGAAACTGACAAACGTGTTGGGATCCAAACCCACGGTTCTATTGTCTTTGGACTTCAACAACATTCTCAAATTTGAAATACCACTTTTAAAATAATCTTACGTTCCTTAAACGACAAACGTACGTCCGTCATTTTGCAGACGTCCCTTGTTGATGCTACAGCCATGAGGGTAAAGACATCTCTCGAAAAATATCAAGCTTGGGTATGACTATAGATTACATCCAGCAGCAAGCCTCTAAGCGGATATTAGTGATTTTGCGGAGTGTGGAACCACCTCTTAGTTGCTATTTCTCCCAAGTCCACTCTGACCTCAGGGTGGTAGTACATATTAGGGTCCCAGGTATGGGCAAATAGTGAACCACCAAACAAAAACAAAATACTAGCATAGTATGAAAATACAAAGACCAGCAGTACTTTTTTTATATAAAAAGAATTATCAATAATACCTATTTATATTAAAATTACCAAAAATACATCTATCCTCATGAAAGAACCCTTTCAAGACATTAATCCATTTATCACTAACATATAAAACACACATATGAGTAATTATATCAACAAAGCATGTATATACAGAAAAGCTGAATAGTATCTACCATGTACTCAATTGTGAAAGCAGAATAACATATATCATTACTCCAAAGCTCCCAAGAAAATTTAATTTTGGAATTAAATGAGCCATAAGGAGTTGATATGCCGCTAAACAAACAAATGAAATAAAATTAGATCGAGAAATGTCGTACTACAGTAAAGAGTGTTATCTTAATTTGATAAAACTATGAAAGGTAAGTTTTTCCTTTCGTGAAGTGTGTATACACAATTTTGGCGGACTCTCTATATACATCTTTTGAGATTGAATATATCAAATAGTGACGGTATATTTCTTCATTATTTGCCAGCATTCTACTATTATATTGTATGAAAGTAAAATCTGATATGAGTTTTTGGAGAAATCCTATGATACTCCTGTCGTTAAGGCAAATTATAACAAAAAAAAATCTTTTTGGCAGGGCCACTGTAATTCAGTTTAGGCAAGATAAAATCTTCTTCTGTAAACTTTGAAGGGCTCTGAATTTTAAAGATATTCTCTTGTTTCCCCTTTTATTGTTCGAGAAAAATTTGATTCCTTTCTATTGCTCTGATAACGCTAGACGTTTTTTTTCCTGCCTTTTGCTTGCCCACCTCACCCGCAGGTTGTTTCTTATCGGCCAGTGGTTATTGAAAACCCTAAGTAAAACAGTTAACGTTGTATTATATATCTTCATGCAATATATCTTCGTCGGCTGAAATAACGATTAAAAATAGATAAAAAAAAAAATAAGCTTTTTACTTTCAACTAAGTTGCCTGACTTTTCCCCCGTCTTTTTTCCTTTATTGCACATATAAGTTTTAGAGCCACTTTAAAAACGGACATAATGTCCAAAATCGAAATTATATGGCAACTTTGATCTACAACACAGCGAAATGGTGTCTTGTACCGTGTCCATTCAGGACTTTAGCGGTCGTGGTCGTTCACAACTTCTTATCCTTTGTAACTAAATAATATTTGTTCCCTTACTATCCTTCACAGTCTATCCTTCTACAATCAGTTTACACAAGAACCTTAGATTTGTTTCTCGCTGTTTTCCCCTGCCTATTTTATTATCAATAAGCCCTGTTCGTGTCAAATTCTTCAAGCCAGCTTTCTTCAAACGGTATTTCAAAACTTTAACCGTCTCATTTTAAGTATAAGTATTCTTTTTGGTCATATAGTCCTTAAAGCAAGTATTTCTTCACATAAAAGTAATACTGAACATTTAGAAAACTGTATTTGCCTTTCTCTTTGATATACGCCAGGGTAACAAAGACAAACTCATCCAAATACAATTCAGTTGTTCGGAACTGAATACTTGATTGATGTTAGTGATAATGAACATGATCTTATACACATTTATAAAGTATCAAATGTTTGACAAATACAAACTCAGCCAAATACAATTCAATTATTCTGAATAGCACGTCTGCTTTTATTCATATTAACCAAGTGACAAGTGACAATGACTGTAAGTTTTGTTGATGTAATCAAACCGACTGATAATGAGATGCCTGAACCTGAAGTTATCATAAGAGAGCATTTCTTTGGATGTATTCCACTAAATGAAACTACAGGTGTCTTTATCGCAGAAACGTTTGTTTAGGCAGCTTGAGAAATCTATTGCCCAAGGTTATGATAATAAGACTAACAAGAGAGGGGATAGAAAATGGCAAACAAAAAAGAGACATTGACAACAGCCCACGCGCTTCTGTGCAAACATTAAATTGTTAATCATGAATCTTGCTAGCTGTTGTCTAGGAGAAACTATTAGGCTGGGTCATAAATAATGCCCGTTTTTGCTTATATTTATATCGGGCGGCTTTTAAGCTAGTTCTTGGGGTTTTGAAGGCGCTTTCATCAAAATTGGGAGGGACGAGTAGATGCTATAAACAACAATAAACTACAGAAGGACTCAAAAATAGCAGCATTTAAGCATTGCATTAATGTTTAAGCCTACCTTTTAAAAGTTCAACAATAATTCTTCTGCCATCACTTAATTTAAGGTTAATTTGGTGTACGTAGATCCTTACTCTCCGTACAAACAATTACTTTTTATTTCATGGGTAACTTTCGCTAGATTTTGTAAATTAATTTCGGTTATTCCCAAATTTATTTCCAAGTAATAAAAATTGTTTTAATCGAAATTATATGACAACTTTGATCTACAACACAGCGAAATAGTGTCTTGTACCGTGTCCATTCAGGACTTTAGCGATCGTGGTTCTTCACTACTTCTTATCCTTTGTAACTAAATAAAATTTGTTCCCTTACTATCCTTCACAGTATATCTTTCTACAATCAATTTACACACGAACCTTAGATTTGTTTCTCGCTGTTTCCCACTGCCTATTGTCGCAAAAAATAATGTACAAAAGTCAGCAAAAACTATCACAATAGTGAAAACTTGGGAATCCAATATTTCAGGATTGTGAGTCCGGATACGGTCTGAAATGTTGATACACTGTTCTTCGAGAACAGTAATTTTTTCATTCGAACATGAGCTTTTTAAAGTTAAAGAGTTGTGTCCCTGTAATTGTTTTTATCAGTAGAAGACAATATGTCAGAATCCAAAAACAATCGTAGTATATAAGCTTGGAAATCCAAAATTTCAGGATTTCGGTTCCAGGTCCGGTCCAGAATATTTTTAGTTGGAGTCGGCTTGATTCCAAAATGGTATGATATGTTGGGCTACGGCCTCTGGTAGTAAAGTTGAAAAAGTGTGACACACTGACTCAACACAGAGGCCGACATTAAATGCATTGAGGAGAGAGTGATGCCCTGTGTCAAGTGGGTGGTTGCTGGAAGAACTTATGTCTGGCAACATGACTCTGGACCATGCGACACAAGCAGAAGAATCCAGTCATGCCTGCCGAACAATTTCTGTGACCACATCAGCCCTTATATCTGGCCACCTAACCTCCCCAGACTGCAACCCTCTTTATTATTATGAGCGAGAGGCCAACGAAACTCTTTGTAATACCTAAAATGAACTGAAGGCAACGATTATGGTAACATTCAATAACTTGAACAAGCACACCGTCCAGACGAGTTTCATGACATCTTGAAGTCGTCTGGAGGGCCTTGGTTTATTCCATAAATTTACTCTTCAGTACTTTAAGTAATTTTTGTGTAATTTTAGTAAATATATCTATTAAAATAAGATGTCAGTGTTAATTTCATTTTTACGTAATTTAAACGAAATTTATCCATCGGACCCTCTATTTATCTACACACACACACACACACACACACACACACACACACACACACATATATATATATATATATATATATATATATATATATATATATATATATATTTGGTTGGATTGATGTGAGTGTGTGACCCTGGGTTTCACGCTTTTGCAATCGTCAGACGAACTCATATCTCTGATATTGAGCGCTTTCTAATAAGTATAAATAATTAATAATATATATAAAAAACAACTAAAATTTGCAAATTAAAAAAATAATAATGTTTTTTATGAAAGTATTTATTTATATTTGATATTTCAGATCGACCTCGATCTTTCTTCAGAAATAACTCAAGAAAGATCGAGGTCGATCTGAAATATCAAATACACATAAATACTTTCATCAAAAAATTATTATTTTTTTAATTTGCAACTTTTTAGTTGTTATATATATATGTGTTATATATATATATATATATATATATATATATATATATATAACAACTAAAAAGTTGCAAATTAAAAAAAAAATAATAATTTAGAGAAGAAAAAAAGCGACAAAATTTAAAAATATGAAAAAACCTACCTTTTTTTTCCTTTTATGTGTCGTGTCCTTTCTGGACGTAGGCAATTATGGCTCTCCACTTCCCCCTATCCCTTGTAGCTCTCAATAAGCTTCGTGCCTCTGCCACCTCCCCTAGTCCAAGTTGTGTCATCCACTTGCTCAAGCCCGCCAGTTATGTCTTGCGGTGCTTTCTCCTTGTCTCATATCGAATTAAAGTGCTCAACAGAAACCACTGAAAAAGAAGACCAGTTCGGTGGAAGCGGGGAAAACGTCACTATCTTGTGCCCTTACTTGCTTTTCAGAAGAAACATGGTTGTTGTTAGTCACCAAACTTAGACGTGTTTTAAATTATTTATATATATATATATATATATATAGTTTTAAATATTGAATCAATTTATAAAAAAAAGCAATGCTTTATAGATACGTTGCCCTCATCACGAAGGAAATTACAAAAATAGACCAAAAGTCTCCGTGATTTCTTTACCGAAAGATATAAAATATTATCCGATATTTGGACGCATTTAATCAGAAGAATGGATTTTTACACCGAATAAATTTAGCAGGCTGAGTATTTTTTGTAACAAAAAGGAAGAAAATTTGATTGAAAGTTAATTAGATTATTTTAATTGTAATTCGCAACATATTTATTCAATTGTAATTCACAATACATTAAGACAAAGTTACGATAGATCTAGCGAAGTTTTTAAAAGCGGAAAATTTATTTTTTTCTCAATAAAATTTAAATAAATTTTCGATATAAATCCATAAAGGAAGATTTCTATTGACATAAAAAATAATTCTAACAATTTTTTAGAATTATATTCTTAAAAAAAGATTTTTATTATTTTGATTTAAAAAAATGTGTAACCGTTAAAAGTTCTGTTTATTTTTATATGGCTTTGTAATTTTATTCATTTTAAGAATGCATCCAATATTTTTTGATTGAATTAATATTTTAGATTATGTTCCTTAAAATGTCAGAACACGTATTCATTTTAAGAATACAGCTAATATTCTGTTTCAAATTGTAAATATATTTTAACATAGCTTCCTCACTAATAATTTTTAATTGAATTAATAAATTAAATTATATTCCTTAAAGATGTCATAAAACTCCATTACTGCTTACTATCTAAGATTTTTACAAGAATTTAATGTAGGTTTGGTTTTTAAAATCTTTTTAAATATGTAAACTACATTTTCGACCTGAAGACATGGAAAGACATTCGAGAATGAAAATGAAATTTTATTGAAAGGAATTACTGGATTGTTGTTAGGCTGCAAGAGACACTTATTATATTCAGCATCATCAAATCTCCATATCCAAAAATCAATCTGTCTCTTGTAATTAAATCTGATTTTGCAGTACATGTGTTTTGTAGAGATGTGGAAATGGATACAATAGGGAACTATAAGATTCCTAAACATATAACAGATCAAAATACTCTTGGAATTCTGATGGAAAACAGCAAGAAAATGTACACAGAACAACAGCAAGCTAAACCTCAAAATGAGATTTCTATATTAAAATTGGTAATGTCGTTTCTAGTATTAGTGTAAGACGAATAAAACAAATTTTTAATTCGATATAATTTATATATGAACAGTTAAACTTATTGACACAGAATTTGTATGATTATTCAACAGAAATAATGATATTTTCTTCATTGTTGTATAACTTCGCCCCTAAAGGGTACAGCTTGTTAAGAGACAGCATAAATATAATTTTACTTCTATTCAACCATTAAAAGACTAACCTTATCTTTGAATCCTTTGATTAAGCAACATGATAACTATTTCCTTATGTATATTAAAAATAAATTTAAGTTACTAGCAAAGAAAGACACCACAGTATCTTTACTTGTTGATGAAATTCACTTAAAACCTTATTTTGATTATAAGGGTGGTAATATTCTTGGCTTATCTGATAACATTAATGATGCCTCAACAAGTCCTTTTGTTTTTATGCTTAGCCGTGTATTCTCACAATATAAGGATGTTGTGCATGTTATGCCAACAAAATATCTTCAAGCTGAGAATTTATTTGACATAGTTAAATGTATAATAATTTGTGTTATATGCCGTACCTATGAACACTAATGGCTATGTCCCAATCCTCATAAATACGTTGGACACTATTGTAAGTGGAGTAACATGCTGTCTAAGTAGTCCACCGCTAGCAGTGGTTTACCTACTTCACGCCGCTGGCGGGTATTGTATTTTGTTGATGTTATAAAGATTACCATTTCATTTCCAACATTCGCTTTGGTTATTCCTCATTCAGTAATCTTTTCTAGGTTACAAAAAATTGGTTTAGATGAAATAGGCTTACAAGTATTGTCAATCATAACAGATAATAATGCTATAAATAATAATAAAAAAACTATATCTTTCTTTTGTAGTCCACCAAAGCTTCCAATTGTATATCCACACCCAATTATGAAGTCTAGACCTCTTTTCTTCCTATTTCCTTTAGTCCATATATTAAAATGCATGAGAAACAACTGGCTTGGTCAAAAAGATGCAAATAAGTGCATGTTATTCCCAAAATTTTGTCATAATGGAAATCATTAAATAGATATTATCCAAACTTCCCGATTTTGTACTTTGCAGAAACTTTATGCCCTGGAATCTCAGTCAATTTTGAAATATTGTTATAAATTGACCTCAAAAGCACTTTTCTCCTATTGCTCTTGAAAGGCAAAATGTTAATTTAGTTTTGCGGATTTTTAATTAGTACACTATTCAGGGATTATTGATCTTAGGAAAACAGAAAGGTTTGACTAATTTTCCTGAAGTTGCAGAACATATAAACGCAATTTATGTTTGGTGGACAATACTGAATGTAAGAAAAACACCATATAAAGATTGTCTGCTTAGAAATAAATCCACTTTTCAATTTCTCCTTGCATTCTATGACTGGTTAGAATCTTGGAATAGCATTTCTAGAAGAAATGGCAAATTAATAAAGGAAAACTTTACTGCTTTGCATCATACAAGCTATGCATTTCTAGAACTGACCAAGTCTTGCATAGAAAAATTAAAATTAGTATACATAATACCTGGCAAATTTCAAACTGATCACCTCGAGGCAAGTTCTGGCGAGTACCGGCGACTTAGTAGGGATCAGTATAATATCTCGATACGGCAAGTGTTTGAGTGTAAAAAAAAAAAAGAAAGGAAAACCAGAATGGTATCATTTTTAAAAGTGAGCTTACCATTTAACAATATATTAAAATTCATTTGAAGAATTTTCAAGAATCTAATTGGGATGAAGTGACAAAGGGTTAGATATGTATAAATTTAGAATTGATGTTAAAGTGGATGATGTTAATTAATGCAAAGAAGTTTGTTATGTTATACTTGTTATGTAGTTTTTTGGAAAATTAAATGCAATAGTTGCAAAAATGTCATATCTGGGATATATAATGTGGAAGAAATACCTGAAATAAACAGCTTTTTTCAGGAGATTAATAGAGTTTTTCTTTTATATCTTAATGATAAAATTACAAATTATCTTCTATATAATTATGTAGTCATTGGTAAACTGATAAAAACTATTTTTTTCTTCATTCAGTAAATGAAAGGAAATTAATTATACTCATAACATTGCATGTTTTGGTAGATTATGAGCTTCTTTTTCATTTTGGCACTCGTAATGTATAGACAAAATAGAAAGAACTTTTATTTGGAGATTTATAAATGTCCTCTTAAATAATTTTTGTTCTAGAGAAAATAAAATTACTAGGAACAAGTTGAATTAAAGAAAACTACAAACATTCAGTTAAATTCTACATCTGTAACATTTTTCGATAATAATTTTTTTATTTTTCTATTTATTGTATTTCTTTAATTCACTTGCTTGTTTTGTGTGTGTTCTCTAATTTGTAATTTACTTGTTGCTGAATGTAACTTTACAGAATAATTATTACAATTAAAATGAAAATATGCAAGTTAAAACAATGCTGATTATAATAAAAATGTCTTAAAATTTGAAACAATTAAAATAATGACGAATTTTAGAAATTAAAAAATTTCATGAAATATAACATGATGTTTACTTTAATTACTAAAATAACATAAGTAAATAGAAATGAATAAACTTAAATAAGGCTTTTTAGCCGGGTTCGTATCAATGGTAAAAATTCCGTCTCTCGCTGAGTTAAAAAAAAAAACGAATTTTTAATCAAAATTTCGAACGTGTTAGAAAGGATTAAGAAATTTTTTTACAAATAATTACAAAATATTAGGTTGGTGCAAAAATAATGACGTAATAATGTCGTTTTTTGACGTTAAAAAATACGTCAAAAAACGACATTATTACGTCAGTATTTTTGCACCAACCTAATACTTTGATCTTTCGTCTTAATAATAACATAAACATTATGACGATTAATATTTGTTTTTTTTTATTAAATTTGGGGCCTTTTTCTCATCATGCTATGCTGTTTATCATCGAAAAAGTAGAAGTGCCTATGTTTAGATTATTTACTTTAACGCAACATTCAGGCCGAGTGGTTAGAACGTTCATATTCTGACAATGAGACCCGGGTTCGAATCTCACCATGGTAGATTTGTCAAAAAGGAGACTTCCTGATGTTATCGAACTGATTTATGATTTGCATTTATGATACCAGCCTTACGGCCACATAATCAAATGATACCAGGCTTATGGCCACATAATCAAATGATACCAGGCTTGCGTCCATATAACCAAATAAGACAAGCCTTGAGGCCACATAACTAAATGATACCAGGCTTATGGTCACATAACCAAATGATACCAGGCTTACGGTCACATAACCAAATGATACCAGCCTTACGGTCACATAACCAAATAACACCAGGCTTACGGCCACATAACCAAATGATACCAGGCTTACGGTCACATAACCAAATGATATCAGACTTACGGTCACATAACCAAATAACACCAGGCTTACGGCCACATAACCAAATGATACCAGGCTTACGGCCACATAACCAAATAACACCAGGCTTACGGCCACATAACCAAATGATACCAGGCTTACGGTCACATAACCAAATGATACCAGGCTTATGGCCAAATTATACCAGGACTACTGCCCATTCACTTTGAAAGAAGGGTTCCCGTACAATCACCGGTTAAGAAGCGTCGAGCCTGGTCAGTGCCTATATGGATGACAATTTGGGAATAACCCACGCTGTAAGCTTAGATGTTGAGGTGGTGTAATGTCTAATGGCTCGGAATTCTTAATCGGAGAACCGAGTTCTAATTCCCGTCCGGTTCGTTATATACATTTAGGCGCAAATAGATATGAATCGATCTTTTTCTCCCCACCCCCACAGCTATTAGTTAATTAGTAAGACTTGTATCAATAAACCATTATAATATCTATAAACAATCCTTACAATCATTTTCCTGTCTAAGACTTGTAAATCAGAGGTTTATAAATATATTTTCTTGTTTGCCGTATATAAGTGTGAAATTAAAAATAAAACTCTGGTTTTATGTGATTCCCCTCCTCCAGACTCTGCCAATTCCTTTATCACGACATTTAATCGTTATTCGTTCCTAATTTTTTCCATATGTGTCTTTATATGCAACAAAGTAGACTTGATTTTACACAATAGTTTTCTGCTTAATAAATTAAGAACATATTGGTTTTATTTTATTTACTTCTTTTTTATTTTATAACTATTAGGGTGGTGCAAAAATAATGACGTAATAATGTCGTTTTTTGACGTTAAAAATACGTCAAAAAATGACATTATTACGTCATTATTTTTGCACCAACCCAATATTTGCTCGTGAACAATAAAAAATGTTTACGTTGGTAATGGAAATAGGGAAGTTACCCGTTTCTATACAGAAAACTTTCGGCGTTAATTGACCTCAATTTTTCAGGAAATAGGTTTTTCAATTCCACTGTTATCTTGCAATTTCTAACACTGATAGGAATTTCCTTCCTAACGTTTTGTTTAAGGTAGTCTTGAAGGTCAACATCTTGAATATATCATTTTCCATTTTAGTTGAGTTTTTTTAATAATTTCACCGCAAGCAAGAAAATAAAGCCACTAAGAAGCAAGGGGGTTACTGAGTGTGAAAGAATATGAGGGAAAAATTGTTAAGGGAATGGAATAATAAAAGAAAAGGAAGATAGAGGTGGTGTAATGGCTAATGGCTCCGATTGACATTGCATTTACACTTTTGATGATCAAAGCTAACTGGTAAAAGCCAGAAAAGAGTTCCACAAGCGAGAAGTGCGAGAGAAGAAACTGTAAGGATAGAACTTATAGTTGATATCTAGTAATGTCAACTGTAAAATGATGATATCAAGCTGCCGTTCTAGCAGTGCGCTTAAATACGTAAAATCAGATACCAAAGAGAAAAGCTCATCTGAACGATTATCATGAAAATGTTTCTAGAAAAGGTAGAGGGACGCCACGTTACAGCTGTAGGAAAGTGAGTGAATATCAGGACCGATATAACTGTACTTTCATATTTGGATCTTATCAAGAATTTCTCGCTATTTAGCATAAGCATCATTGTTTATATAGAAAATGAACAGCATATACTCCCCTTTTCAGTTGTTGTTGCAAGTAATGTTTTTTGTTTTGTTTGTTATTTAGGACAGTTCTTTGTGATTCTGTAACGACAGTCTACAAAAACTGATTAGTATAGTCTTCTTTAAGACCTGTCAGTTTCATTCGTTTGAAACCAATTCGTGAACTGTGGTAGGATTCATTGACCAAGATACCCTAGCCAACGTAAAAGAATCTAGCTATAACGGACTGTACCTATTTTTCAATGAAACCGGTATAAGTTGTATGCCGAGAAAATAGGTTGCTTTGCTGTGATAGCTTTCTGTAACTTAATAGTAAAACTTCAAAGCGGATACCAATATTAAAAAAGAAGATGCAATTTTACTCCATATCGGACGATCTTTTTCTTTTAGGAAGACTTTCTATCTTTATTCGTTGATTTGCTTTTTACGGTTTAACAACCTTTTGCAGGTTATTTAAAGCCAGGCATATTTTTAGATCGTAAGAATGTTTTGGAGATAATAATGATTTACTGACGCAATTTCTACTAATTAACCTACATCTGGGAGAGAAGAGGCGGAATTATGCCCTTGGAAAGGGCATAACTGAATATAACGACTGCAATTGGAACTCATCTCTCCGATTAACAATTCCTAGCAATTATCCATTACACAAGCCGCATATCCAAACTTACATCGCCTTGTATTCCCAAGCTGTCACCCACCTAGGCACTAATCCAGCTCGATGTTGTTTAACTTCTGTGATCGGACAAGAAGCGGTGTTTCAACGAGATATTGCCCTAAGCTTTTATATTAGGTTGGTGCAAAAATAATGACGTAATAATGTCGTTTTTTTACGTATTTTTTTACGTCAAAAAACGACATTATTACGTCATTATTTTTGCACCAACCTAATAGATTGATCGTGTAAGAAATATTTTATGGGCACCAACCTCTTTTTAAGTCAGTGGTCAACATTGCATATTATTTCGATATTTATTAAGCGGATAAGGTTTCTTAACTCTCTATTTGTTTTTGATAACGGGGCAGGGGGTGGTGGAGAAGAGCAATGACGTCATATCGTCGAATTAAAGAGACGTCAGATAAACGAAAATATATGTATGTATTACTATAAGTATACAATCAATTATTTCTAACCGTTCATATCAAAGTAAAGATTTTTGAAAGACGAAGAGACTTAAAACCGGATCCATTTTTCTTGAATACACATTCTTTTTGTTTAAGCTCATAAAAATTAAAAAGATTAAATACTGTAAGAAATTTGAATAAAAAATAACAAGTAACCTTTTTTTTTTCTAAGCAAGTCAATTCAATTAGGCGTCGTCTGAAAAGCTTAATCTTCGTATGACCAATCAGGATAGATACGCCTATTAACTTACTTACAGGGTAAGGATTACGAAGACAGTACAGTCAGTTGAGCAGGAACTAAGACAAACTGTTCATCGTATTTTTACTTTTTTTTAAAATCATTTCACCTCAAGCAAGATGATAATACTAAAACGTCAAGGGTTACTTGTATCAGGAAGAGAAGAAGAGAATTAGAAGACAGATGATGATTGATATTGCATTTAAATATTTGTAGATCGTATGTGGCAATAAATAAATAAATAGGAAGATTGTTCCATAAGTGATAAATTGGAGAAAAGAAACTATTTGAATAGAAAAGACGGTTACATCTAGCTACTTCAAAATTAAAAAGTTGAGACCTAATAGCCAATCTAGTACTACGCTTAAATTCATATGGTCGAGACACCAAGAAGGAGAGCTAGTTAGAACAACTGACATAGAAAAGACGGAGAAAAGCCACATGGCGGCGGTGGAAAACGGACTAAAGTCGAGATGCCAGGTCAGGACCGATAACATTACAGACCTGTTATTGTTTTTTCTTGAGAATCTAGAGATATATAGCCAGAGAACTAGGCTAGATATGGCAGCAATATTCAGTGTACGAACAATGCATCCATAAATGGCTAGGAGCTGCACAATCTTCGCTTTCTACTCTTGACAGAATCCAAAAGCGTCGTCTCCGCGTCCTTGTTGATGATTAATTATTTTCAACCTTACAGCCACTTTCTCACAGACATCGCAATCCTCTCGCTCCTTTGCCGCTATTTCCATGGCAAGTGTTCACATGAACTACACTCAGATGAACTACAGTAGTAACGGTTATAATCTTCACGGCTAAGATTCGCTATGCCACGCCCATTGTAGCGAAACACCCTCATTAACTTCATATTCAATTGATGAGATATAAGTTCTACTCGAACAATTTCTCCCCACAAACCACTGATTTATGGAACCGACTCCCAAGATGATGCTTCCGCGATCACTACAATCGTTATCTTCCACACGTCCTGCTTGGTTTCACGCTGTCCACTGACCTGAAGTGGAACAACTACAGTGAATCATCTGCCACAAGGAAAGTTGGTTCTTTGTGTCGCGCCAGAAGGTTTTTCTCGCCTGAGTCCATCCTTCAAATCTACAAATCAACCATTCGTCTTTCCATAGAATACTGCTGCCTTATATGGACTGGTGTTTCCGTTGTTCATCTCGAGGTCCTCGACAAAACCCAGAGATGGATATGCAACGTGATTGGTCCTCATCTGGCATCTCGTCTACAGTCATTTTCTCACAGACATGATGTGGCTTCCCTCTGTCTTTTTTCACGGCAACTGTTCCGACGCGCTACTTTCACTGGTTCCCAAACTGCATGAATTTAATCGTGCTACTAGGTTGGCATGTCGGTCCCGCCCAAGAACTGTCGAAACGTCTAAATGTAGTCATCTCTTCTACTCCAACAATTTCTTATCTCGCACCTCCCGTCAGTTGAACTCTCTTCCTATCACTTGCTTCCCTGTTAGCTATAATCTTCAAATCTTCAAATGTAATGTCAATCGACATTTTCTGATGTCTCTACCTTGAAGACTGTCCTTCTCTTTATGCTTTTCCCAAACACTTCTCTTTACTCTCTCACTCTCTGTAACACCTTGCATGCTAGTGGCACTCCGGCCTTGCTTGGGGTGAAAAAAGAAAAAAAAATCTGCTTACGCTATGTCTCGTATTCGGGTGAAAGATTTATAAATGTGTAAGGTAGATTTGGAAAGAGTTTTACAATGTTTTGTCGTGTGGCGACAGGTAAATAAAATAAGAAATATTTTTACTCCTTTAATTTCTTTTTCTTTTTTTCCTTTATTGTATTTAATCACCTTTTTATTGTGTCATTAATTCTATTAGAATATTTCCTTCTCTCCACTTTTTTTGTTGCTTATTCTCTGACATTTCTTCTTCTTTCACATCTCTTTCTTCCCTTTTTGCACTTATTCTTTGCTTTCATCTATTCCTTCTTCTCTTTTTGCTACCGACTAATTCGTCTAGGGTGTGCGGGTGGGGTAATGGTTAGCGGCTCAGAATGATAAATTGGAGAGTTGCATTCTAGTTCCAGTCGAATTCGTTATATTTACTTATGCTCACATATTACTGGGTAAGGAATGAATTTCTTCTCCCCTTAACCATGGGTTAAATAGAAGTGCAGACTAGGCTCTTTGATATTGGCTATCAACCTGTCTAGGTGAAGGAAAACTCGGCATTCAAAATCAGTTGGGCAAGAGGCTAACAACTGACTTGTTATGGAAACCGTAGAAGCAATACTGAGGCTGCTGAGAATTGTGTGAGCCCCTTACTCTCTCGGGAGTCTACGGCACTTGTGTGTGTGTGTGTGTGTGTGTTCGTAATTTTCTCTTTTCTTCTTCCTGTTGCATCATTTTCTTTTGTCTTCCTTCATTCTGAGGCCGTTCTTTCTTCTTCTTCTTCTTCTTCTTCTTCTTCTTCTTCTTCTTCTATTACTACTACTACTACTACTACTACTGCTAGTACTACTACTGTTTTTAAATGATCTGTCCATTCAGGACGTAGGCAATAATGAATCTCCACAGATACCATTTCTTCATTATATGTAATTTATAAAATAGTAAAGAAAAACTAGGCAGGTATATAAAGGCGATATCTTAAAGAGCACACACTTACTAGAGAGAGTGAGAGAGCGAGAGAGAGAGAGAAATAGAGATAGAGAGAGAGATAAAGAGAGAGATAGATGGATAGATAGATAGATAGATAGATAGATAGATAGATAGATAGATATACAGGCTGCCCCAAAAATGTATGCACTCTTTACATAATTATAAATCAGTGTTTATTAAAATACATCTCATTTTCAAACTTAAATAGAATCTACTGACATTATTTTATTATTTTTCAACGCCTGTTTTCAAACTGACGTCCCTTCTGCTCTAGTCACTGTTGACAACGGAAAGCAATGGAATGACAAACATCACCAACTTTCATTTGTTATTTTTGCACATTCTTGTATCCCCAAGAAAAAAGTCTAGTGATGAACGCGGAAGGTATTCTGCGAAAGGCCTCCGTCCAATCCACCTGTTTGATAAGATCTTATCAAGGTAGGATTTAAATCCACTCTTCGGTCTGGATCATCGTCATTAATAACATCGACTAATTCTTGAAATATAACTTTTGCATCGATAGCGCTTCAAAATAGTTTAGCAGACGATTTTGAAATAAATACGTCATGGCTCGCTTGTCGCACAGATTTTCTTGGACTTTCTCTTTCTTGCTTTGTGGGGCTTGTCGATGTCCGTAGTCTTCCAGAACGCTTCTCGTGGACATTTTGAACAATTCCATCGACTTCAAACTTATCTCTAATTCGAGTGATGGTAAGTCGTGTTGGTGGATCTTTTTGAAACTGCCTTCTAAACAGTCGATGCAATTCAACTTCACATTTCCAGTGGCATTTTTAAATGAATTTACTTTATTTAGTTTGACTGACATTATTAGTTTTAATGAGTTTAACCTGGAAAGAAAAACATACATCAATTAAGCTATCAGGTGTTAAAGTGTGTATACTTTTTGGGACACCACATATCACATTTCAGATGGGCTGGTCATGTCATCAGAATGAGTATTGATCGGTTGCCGAAAATCCTCTTTTATAGCCAATTTTTTTCATGTTAAGAGTAATGTAGTACGTCCTTAGTTACGCTTCAAGGATAAGCTTAAATACAATTTAAATGCTGCAAACATTCTTATAGCGGAGTTCAAACTTGATGTTGAAAACCGAGCAAACTGGAGAAACACCTGCTACCGATGTATAACTAATTTTGAAAAAATCGTCTCAATCATCTGAGAGAATTAAGAAGTAACACTAAATCTCTGGCTAATACATCAACCCATATGACGGTCAACCCATCAGTATGCCCTTCGTGTGGATTTGTTTGGAAATCCCGCGCAGGATTGGTGTCTCATAGAAAACATAAACATAGAAACTGAATTGAAAGGCACTCATACGTTGAAAACGACGGGAAAGTCCATCATATATATATATATATATATATATATATATATAATAAAAAGTCTTAAACACTAATATTCCATGGTCATAATTTATTCCATTGGAATCGTAAATACGATCCAATTCATCAGACCTACAAATTCAAAAAGAAAAAAACAACTCCGGAAATAAAGATAGAATTTAGAGAGAGTGTAAGTATGAGAGTGTGGGGCGAATGTTAGAGCTAAAGAGAGGGGTAACAGACGAGAGAAGGTGGGAGATTAAAACTTAACAGAGAGAAGTTTTAGAGAGGTGAGTTGAAGACGGTTTAAGTGAGAGAAATATGAATGTTGTCGAATGTCTAATACATTAAAGATGTAACGGGAAAGGATACATTTTGTGGTGACATACACACACGATAGACGCACCACAAAACGTATTTACGATTCCAATGGAATAAATTATGACCATGGAATATTAGTGTTTAAGCCTTTTTATTATATCTTTACTCTGTCCTGGACATTGAGTTCTACCTGGATTCTATCCTCTTGTAATTTTTTATTCAAAAAATATACATGTATGTGTATGTATCTATGTATATATATTTATATATTTTGCATATATATGTGTATATTTACCACTAATATTATCTATCTATCTATCTATCTATCTATCTATCTATATATATATATATATATATTAGGTTAGTGCAAAAATAATGACGTAATAATGTCATTTTTTGACGTTAATACGTCAAAAAACGACATTATTACGTCATTATTTTTGCACCAACCTAATATATATATATATATATATATATATATATATATATATATATATATATATATACCCGCCAGCGACACAAACAATAAATAAAGTAAACCGATAAGTTTTATATAACACTGGATAACGCCGAGGCACAATGCAGATCGCAGGAGATACCTTCATCATAGAGATCTAAATACTAATGAACTCACTACACCTCTCCAGTATTCCCTATATGTCATAGCACCTAAAAGATCTTTCTTAGGGATCAATGTGTCTCGTTTTATCCTATCTGGAAAGGTTAACTTGCGTGATCGATTGTCAGATGATGGGTGCCTCCAGAGTACAAATGATGACACAAGTTCATGTGTGGCACGTGCACAATGCCCGGCGAACTGGACACGTCTCTTACAAACTAAAGTTGATACTCTCGGCAAGTCACCATATATCATTTCTAGAGTTGGGTGGTTTCGCCATGAGAGATTATGCACTCTTCTTAAAAGACGTGTATAACATCCATCTAAACGGCGCTGTTGTTTTGCTGAGAGAGTCCAAGTTTCAGAGCCATAGAGTAAGATTGGCTCAATAAGTACGCGGAAAAGTTGGATTTTGAATTGACGAGCAAGATTGGATTTCCAGATCTTATCCATTTTGTTACAAGCAGTCCATGCTATACCTAGTGAGTTCAATCTCGGCTGAGGCCGCAAGATGATGATGATGAAATACTAAAGTAGAAAAGCAACGTGAGGTATTATGTTGGTGCAAAAATAATGTCGTTTTCTCACAGTAACATATGTGAGGAAACGACATTATTTTTGCACCAACCTAATAGTTGGAAAGTATGGACGAAGATTCCGTAACGATTGTCCAGTGGAACACAGTAAGAGAACTATTAATGACCAACAGCTAAGAACAACAAAAATTCTTGTGGATTTGGAAAAGATGACGAGGAGGAGGAGTCACGAAAAACCAGATCAAATGCATAAAAATGAATTAAAGATTTAGAAATTCAGTTCAGCAATGTAAAACTATTCCAGGTTCCGACTGTGAGAGTAACCACCAAAGCGAGACTTAAAATTAAAGAAATTAAAGAAAAAAAAAGCAACGCCCAAATTCCAATACGATAGAATCCGGGACAAGTCAACTTTCAAAGGAAAGTAAGTTGACAGAATTAAAAGCAAATATAATAGCGTAGATGGAACCGAATATTTAAAATGAAACACATTATGTGTGGCTCTAGGGACATCGGCAAATGAGTTCCTGCCAAGGGAAGAGAGACAAGAAAAATGTAGATGGCAGATGAAATTCTTGGGATGAGCAAGGAATGCCAGTGAATGGTACAGAATATAAAATATTAAATGCAAACTTTAGAAACAGATCCAGTCAGGCAAAAGATGAACGGCTCTACGAAAAGTGTACAGAGATGCGACAGGCAAGCAAAAACAACAAATGAAATATAAGGACGGAAGAAGTCAACAGTATTCATAAAATCTAAAGAAGGAATCGCATAATAGAAATAGAAATGTTCCAAAGATAAAATGAAGGTATCGAGGAACTCCTCCAAGACGAATAAAATCAATTATTATTATTATTACTATTATTATTGCCTTTGATTTCTTTTGTATGCTCATTGCTTTCCGGATACTAACCAGAAACCCAAGTCCAGAAATGGCTTCAAGACATTTTCCACTGATCAATTTTTCACCCGTACTGCACCACTAAATAAACACACACATTTTACATAGAGAAATCGGAGAGCCGAGTTCGAATAACAGTCGAATCCATTACATTCACTTACGTTTTAATACTCTTGGGAAAGATATTAATACTCTTTTTCTTCGTTCAGCTATGGGTAAATAGCAGGACAGACTAGGTCCTATATCCTTGGATGGCAACTGGTCTAGGAGAAGGAAAACTCTGAATTCAAAACCTGCAGAGGGTTGTTTGGGGACCAGTGCACCATATATCTGCATTCGGCTCTTCAAAAAAATGTGGTTTGTTCTGCACAAAGCCTTCCCCCCTATAATAAAATCCTATGTGCTGGTGTCTGGCTGTCGGTTCCTAGGAATTGAGCTGCTTGACACTCATACGTCGAATACGACGGGAGAGTCCACCAAATCTCTTCGTAATGCGTGAGCTGGACTCGCGAGTACAGTTTTTTGTATTTCTTTAAGACATGGTCTACCGGGGATCCCTTCAATGAGTCTATCGGAACCTTTTCCAAGAATTTCTAGGGCTCCAACTACAAGTGGAATTATTGATGTTCCCACGTGTCACATTTTTTGAGATTTCCACTTCAACATTCTTGTATTTTGAAAATCTTCAAATATATGCAGGCATTGTCATGTTAATAAGAAAGCTCATTCTACTCTTGTGGTCTCTGATCACGATCTCCGGCGGACGATTAACTTTGATTGCTCTCGCTCTCTGTAGATTGTAAAATCCCATAAAATTGTTATAGGTTCTATGTTTGTAATCAGACATGGGTGACGTTCACACCAATTTTCTTGCAGTTTCCTTCCAGTAAAAGTTACATATTTTCCAGTGCTGATATTGTCTCACACTATCATGCAGGTTTTTATATTCTATGGTTGCTAATACTGCAATCTTATACAAGATGGTTAACTGTTTCTGGATATTTATCACAGATTCTGCATTTCGGATCAGTACAATTTTTCAGTATGTGGTAAATTCTAGTTAGAAAGCATTGGTCCAGTACAGCAAGAATAAAACATTCAGACTCTGATTAATATGGGGTTTGTCTACATTATCTTGTTTGTTACGGCCAGATTATTGACTATGAAGAGGCTTATCTTGCAATCGTTTTTGCATTTGCTACATTGCATTTGCTACATTGCATTTGCTACATTGCATTTGCTTTCTTTTTTTAGGTTCTTCGCCGCTGCAGTATGTATATTAAGGTATATTTGAGCTTCTTCACCCACTTGAAATTTCCTTTCTGAATTTGTTGGCTTATTATTATTATTATTATTATTATTATTATTATTATTATTATTATTATTATATTTCGATTTCTGCTATGGTCACTCTACCTACCAATTCTGTGAGAAGACCTAAGTGTTGTTATGGCTACATTATATGATTTGTTTTTTTACCTCCCAATAACATCATTAGCGTTACATGGGAAAAGTTCTTAGTATGTGTACTATACTTATTAAGACAATATTTTGTATTTCCCTTAGGATAAGATTTCCAGGGATTTTTTTTAATGTTTTGTTACCTACTATGACTGGTACTATTCTTGTTTTCAATTTCCACTTTTTTTTTTCTATTCTGATTTCCAGGACTTTACACTTCGATAGTTTTTCAAATTCCTTGGTTATTATGTTACAGTTCGCTGGACAAGCTCTATCAATTAGTAGGCAAGTTTTTTCTTTTCGGTTTTTGACAATTATGTCCGACCTATTTGCTTCAGTCTTTCTGTCTGTAAAGATGGTGTAATCCCATAGAATTGTCTTCTGTTTCTGTAACCGTTGCTGGGTAATCGTCATACCCGTGTCTTTTCCAAAGTGTTTGCACATTGTACAGTGTAAATATTGCCCCAGACAATCATGACGATTTTTATATTCATTTGGCTCATTTACAGAACATTCTGAGATTAGATGATCTATGCTTTCCTGATATTTCTCACAGAACCTGCATTTTGGATCCACATTATTATATATGATATTTGTGTGAAAGTTCCAAGTGAAATGATTCTGGTCTTTCGATGCCCTTTTCAGCCTTTAATCTAGATGCTCGTAATCGTCGATGAGTGTTAACTTTATCAATATCGGCTCTATTAGCACGATCTGGATATTGGCCATGCAGAGGTTTATCTTGCCAGCGTTGTTTCATCTGTTCAAGAGCTTTATCCTTGGCTTTCTTTTTCGTAATTTTTGCTGCAACAATTGGTTCTTGGGTTCTGTTTTGCATTTCTACATAATCTACCAGATGTAAATCTCGTTTGTATTTACAAACTTCTTTCATGATTGAATATTTCTTTCTGTTTTTGGGTAGGTTAACTAATTTTATCATCCAGTCCTTTGTTGTTTCCATGTATGTTAGTAAGCCAATAATTGACTTCTTCCACCTTATATGAGCGGTATATATAGACAGTTTGCATCAGCCTTTGGATGATGCATCTTGTTGTTGTTGTTGTTATTATTATTATTATTATTATTATTATTATTATTATTTCCTTTGATTTCTGTTGTATACCTTCCTTCCTTGTCCTATTCAGAGATCTAAAGTCAGAAATGGCATCATGAAAAAAATAAATAACAAACTCTAGGTGCACACATTTTACATAGATAAAGCCCTTCGTACGTTGTGCTTGTAAGAACAATGTTTTTTGTGTTACTTTAAGGCATTGTGATGTCAAGAATCCCATTCAATGAGTATACCACGGTCGTTTCAATTCATTAGGTCGCAAAAATCTTTTTCTCGGATTTGCAGGAGTAGTGAAGGGGGTTATTATTGCTATTTTTTAAATGGCCCAAAAATGACACGTGGTAAGTCTACAGCTACGCCTACCAAGTATTTTGGCGGTATTTTTCCTAATAATTATTGTTTATTCAACAAATCTTCTGATGGAATTTTAGTGGTTGAAAAGTATATATAGGATTTAATATTCCTAACCTAACCTAAAAACCTAACAATTTGTTTCAAAATTTACATGCTTAAATTCATGAAAAATTCTTTTTCTGACTATGCCTTACTGAAATGTAGTGCATCTAATGCACCCGTGTATTTTATGCCATTAAATATGCTACTAGCAAGTAATCGTATACTCCTGCCTCGATAGTAAGGCTAATCAGTCTGACAAGGTCAAATTGGCAAACGAAGTCAAAAACGACGCTAAGACAATCGTTAAATGGGGCAAAACTAAACTTCACTCCATTAATCATCTGAGAGACCATTCTCCAACATCCAACATCATGGCTATTGCTAACCTTCAGGAAAGTGACTCGTTGTGCCTTCTCGGGTTGACGTTCTCTGCTAACATGTGTTGTTCATGATGACGGTCGTCTTTGAGTATAGAATCCGGAGGTTAGCAGTGAATATTTCGAAGACAGTAGGAAAGCGTAGTTCAGGTTAGCAGTGGATATCCCGGTAAAGTAGCAGAGCGTAGTTCAGTAGTTCTTCTTTCTGTTCCTCTTCGCCTGACAAGCTGGCACTGGACATTCGGATAGAGTAAACAAAATGGCCGCCTTTATACACGATGGATTGAATATTCTACGTCTTCTGATTGGTTAACCTTTCTCTTGGTGGACTATAAAATGAGTCAAGTCATTTTGACTGCCTCACTAGTATATAATACCCAAAAAACTGCAACAACATGAAGTAGAAAGACTATATTAAATCCATTGCTAGGTAAGCTGTTAAAAAATTTGGTTCACTGTGTTGTACGAGAGAATTTATTTCTCCAGAATCTATCTTATATATCTATAGGGTTACCATGCTTAGAATACTGTTCCCACATATTGTTCGGTACCGTTGATATTTACCTTGAGCTGTCAAACTGCTAAAATCCAAAGAAGAATCAGCAATATTATTGGTCCTGATCTGGCAGAACGGCTTTAGTCACTTAACCACCACTGTAAGGGTTTCTCTCTGTGACTTTTCTAATGAATACTTTCATTGTAATTGTTCGGATGAGCTCTTCGCTATGGTACGTAGACTTTTTGAATTTAAGCGTAGTACTAGATTGGCGTCGAGATCTCATCAATTTGTAGTTGAGCTGGCTAGATGTAGCCGTATCTTCTATGTTAAGAGTTTATTTTCTTGTACTTCTCGCATCTGGAACTCCCTTCCGGCTCCACACTTTCAAGTTTATGTTTTTCTATTTTTGCATCTTATCGATGAAGAGCTCGTGAAAGTAAAATCTCATTTGTGTTTTTTAAAAACTTTCTTTGATTTTTATAAAGATTATATATTATTGGTTTAAATACTTCAAAGTGCCGCCGAAAAATACTTGCTAAGTCTGTACACATCTATCTATCTATCTATCTATCTATCTATCTATATATATATATAGATAGATAGATAGATAGATAGATAGATAGATCGGTTCATATCTATCTATCTATCTAGCTATCTATCTATCTATCTATCTATCTATCTATCCCAGTCTTTTCATTCTATCTATCTATCTATCTCAATCTCTTCGTTTATTTGCTGAGTAGATTCCGTCAAAGACACTGACGGAAAGAACTGTATGCATAAACAAACAAAAAGTAACGATGGGGCCTAAGTAAATAGCCAAGGGAATGATGTCTTCTCGACGAACGGAACTGCGCCTGTATCACTGCCTCCCCGACAGTCTGCTTAGGGATGACATCCAGAAGATGAATTAGACTAGAACTAATAAGAACAATTAACTTGAAAAATAAACCAAGATTTTTGGCTATTTTTGTTTTTCGGCCGTTCTGCGTGTTAGGTCCTTGGCAAAACATGCCTTTTGCTTTTCATATTCACTAGATATGCAGATAATTCATACGTTTATACAGACTTACGTAAATACACTGGAATCACATTAATATACATGTGTACCATCTATCTATCTATCTATCTATCTATCTATCTATTTATTAGGTTGGTGCAAAAATAATTTCGTTTTCTCACATAATAACATATGTTAGTAAACGAAATTATTTTTGCACCAACCTAATATCTATCTATCTCAGTCTATTCATAGCTATCTATTCATATGTATAGATCTGATCATTATGTATGCATCTATATCAGTTTCTTCATCTACGAGGATAAATCAAAAAGTATCCGCACTTTCGCCATAAATCTTTGTCACACTTCCTCCTGCTCATGCGTGCTTATAGTCGGTATTATTGTGATCACGTGATTGAAGTTTGAGCTTGATCGCCAGAGAGAGAGAGAGCCAGCTTGTAGTTTATAATGTAACTATACCAAGCGAACGTTAGAGTTTCTGGGAGAGGCAACCTAATCTGGTGTGATCAGTATGATCTTGTTTGATTCGAACCAGGTTAGTACATCAACAATTTCGGTCACCATGACTGTGACTTCACGCTAACAAAACCATCGACAGCTTCCGAACAGTTTCGTCTGTCCAGTTTTGCCCATTAGGCTTGGCTTAACCCGTGCCCTATTTTTTAATCACTTAACAACTTTGCCGTTAGCTGGGGTCAGCTGATATAAAGATGAAGACACTAATTCTGACTAATGGACCATGGTGAGATTCGTACTCGGATCTTATGTTCTAAATACTAAGGTTGTAAACAATGGATTTCAGGTCCACTACGGTTAGATAAATAGATGCATTGATATACAAGAAAAGCACTGAAACAATTTCCATTACCCCCTCCTCTTGGAGCTTATCTGTTAGTCTATTATTACTCTGGGCTGAATTCGATTATCACTGCCATCCACATAGTTATGGGCTTGTGTCAAAACTAAGCTCAGCTTATGAAAGAGAAACAAAAACTGGTGTAAAAGTCGACTTCAAGACTCTTAACTCACCAGATAGGTCGACGCCCAAACACAGGGTAGGCTACCAGCGACGCAAAATTTTAAAATGGCATCATACAAGTTTTTTTATTTTAAAATAAGTTTTAAGCATTATTAACCTTGATGTTGAAATTTATAAAATAACGTTTGTATGATTTACCGCATTGCTTTTTTTAAAAAAAATTTCATCGTATGTTAGAGTTAAGGTTTTGACAATCAATACGATATGGTAACATTCCAATAACCTATAAAATAATGTTGTCCCATAATTGCACGATAATTATGCTCTTACGATATGTGTATATTCCATTATGTGTGATGTGTGATTAAACTGTCATTAAACTGTCATGAAATTGCGTAGATGACATGCATAACATACCTACTATAGTAGTCCTAATATCGGTGCCTTGGTCAGCATTTACACTTAGTGTATCAGCAGTTGGACGCGATGTGTGATGTAGCGTTAATAGAATAGTGAATATATGTTACTATTTTATTATTTCATATTAATTTCTGTTTTAATATGCTAAATATAAGTTTTAGTGGAATGTATTTGTGGCGGCCAGCCTGAGGTACGTTTAGTGGTGTACACTAATTATTAAGAATGCCGTCCCACTTGTTTACAACGCGAAGCTAAAGGTATTTTATACACGCCATATAAGTCGACCCCTAATTTTGGAAATATTTTTTAAGCTTGTGAACTCGACTTGTACACCGCAGTTTACGTTAAGTGAAAAGTCTAAACAATATCCGACGTGAAATAGGAGATAAATAAATAAATATGAAGCCTTTTTTTTTTCTCAAGTTAACAGAGAAATATTTAGTCGACTCGCGAATGTACCTACGCAGTTCAAACACACACATTGGCTGTTTTCATTGAAAACGGCACAGTTTCCAATTTAAACAAATAAGTGAGTGCAGTAAATTGAGTGCCGAGAGTGAGCTGCATCGATAGAATCGCCGTTTCACAAAGACGCTCTGTATTGTGACAGGGGAAAAGGACCCTTCTCACTTTTGCAAGCCACTCCAGAAAAAATATTTTTCTAATCTTTTTAAATACGTAAGTATGTGCCGGCGCCGACGTAAGGAAAGAGCAGTAATAGCGTATTGACGCACACGCGCATGCACACGCAAACACACATTATACATACACACGCACGCACGCATTCACACACACACACACACACATATATATATATATATATATATATATATATATATATATACGGTTAAGAAAGCGTTAACAATAAAAAGAAGGAACTATCTCAGTAATACCAACTATGAACACGGCCATAATTTACTGACCGTTTTTGGAAATTAAAACATTGTTATTGCTACAAAAATCTACATACTCATACAAACAAAATAAAAGTACTTGACAATGGTTAATAGATTAGTCGAAAATGTTCGGATCTACAAATAATTTCCATAGTTGTTAATCAGACTGTGTCCAAAATCACTTGCAAGAATGCAAGAAATATATATATTAAAAAAACTTAATCGCAGTGACTGACAAGAGTCGTATTCAATAAGATCTGTATAATAGATGGATTACTGGACAAATGTTCAATTATATATATAATCACTGAAAACCCCTTTGAGTTATTCAGCTAAAAACAGAGCAGGTTAAAAATCGTTTTGTGTCAGGCCCACTGTCTTCACAACTGAACAATGGTGAGATAAAAAAAAAAACAACATTCATATTCTGGGTTTATCTTCAGAGTCTACTGAAGGACCACCAAGAGAACGATGAATAAGTTTTAAAAAAGGGCGAACAGTAGAAAAGAAAATTGGATCAGGAGGTCACAATAGGAAGAGAGATCAGCATTTCAACTTAGAGCTAAAGTGATTAATTAGAAAAAGATCGAAATCAATTCATAAGACGCTTGGCACGTGAGAGAGAAGTTTCAGCTATGACAGTTCAAAGAGCAGTGAAAAAAGACTTGAAAATGAAATCGTATGTAAAACGTGTGAGGCACCTTGTTACTCCAACACAGAATGTTAGAAGGCTAGAGAGGGCGAGATCATCTTTTATCAGTTGAAAAATAATCATGGAATAATATATATATATATATATATATATATATATATATATATATATATATATATATATATATGAACTTTATATCAATCCTTCATGAGCTACTAATACTTAATGATGAACATGTCATTTTCGTTTATGATCGATTTCATCACGATTCTTCTGTTAAGCTTGGTGACTACATACATTTTTATTACTCAGGGTCTAATTATTTTATAAAAACTAAACTTGCATAATGTAAGAGTCACCTATAATAATAAAGTTCATATGTCTGAGAGTCGCAAGTCATGTACGAAATTTACATATGCGTTTTCGTTACATACAAATTAACATTAAATTTACGTTCAATGGGGTCTGTATTCATACCCGGTAAATCATTATAAAGCTTAATTTTTTTCTTACTTATTTTTTATATTAGTTGTGATAATAAAAAAGTGGGGGGATCAGCCAACATATTTCCACAAGCCGCACATTAACGGACAAAGAGCCTCACGTGACTAGCGATCCGCGGATTGGCCACCCTTGGAATATAACATCAATCAGCTAAGTGACAAATTTTATATTTGCATTAATCCTGCACACACAGACAGACAGCCACACACAAACACATATATATATATATTTGTATATGTATTCATTCTTATCTGAAGAAGCCTAGCTAACGATGGTTTAAACAAGTCAATAAGACAGTTTTCCAATTTGTCTAATACACACACACACACACACACACATATATATGTATGGAAAGAACGATTCGACACTGTCAGAATACTTGGCTGATTGCCCGAAAATTTTAACATGACTTAGGTATGGGAAATATCTGATAATCTATATCGGGAATTTAAATCCAACTTGCACTAAAGAAATAAGGAGGGGAACATTATCGCAACAATAATCCAGCTGAACTTTGTCTCTCGAGTGCAAGGGTGCGGATTTACAGCCGCGATTATTTTTATCAGAAATTCCCAGACATTAATGTCCACCTCAACAGTTGAGAAATTATTGCATTGTTGCACATAAAAAAATGGGCAGTGTCAGGAGTCTTTGCATCCGTGTGGGAATTTTCATTGTTGACGAGAGACATTTTGTCAGCATCTAGATTTAGGAGTAGGATAATTTTTAACGAGCTAGTCTATTTGGCCATTACTATTCACTAGTAAGTTTGATTCTCACTTAGTAATTTATACTTGTAGTCTGGTAGCAAATTGTGCTAAGCATTTTAAATCGAAACATCATTAAGATATATCAGTATTCACTGACACAACTGACTTTCATATATATATATATATGTGTGTGTGTTACTGCTAAAGAAAAATGAAAACTGTTGATAGAACCAAAGGAAAACTTGCTAACAAACCTAAAAAACCTTATCCAGATAAAGTATCGAACAAAAATTACAATCAGGCTGTCTAATACTCAAACATGGCTATCCTCAAAATAACGTTTACAATAGTCTGAAATAATATCGGATTCGTTAGAAATTACTTGTTTTGGATACGAATATATGAAAATATATGGGCTTTTGGAAAGATCTGAACAAGATTATATGCTTTCTTCAAAATGTTTATTGTATATTACTCCATTTTCATGCGCAAACATTGCTTGATATCGCAATTCCCAATTGAGTCTTGCAATTGTATCCTCCAATGGCTGTACTCTACAACGAGTTTGTATGCATCATGTATTTAAGTAGGTAGGTATGAATTTTGTTGTGTGGGCGTCTGTGTGAGCATGTAATTCTTGAAATGTTAGCGTCTTTAATACACTTAACATTCCAAGAATTAAATACGCAAAGAAAAACGTATACAAAACCAAACGTGGATAATACAAACGTGTATACATTATAAAGGGTGCGATGAATAAATTGTCGTCTAAGTTAAACAAAAATGACCCTGACATCTCATTTTAACAGATATATTTACCGAAATTGCACAAATATTTTGACATACTATAGATGAAATTTATTCAATAAAATCGCCATTGGTTTCAATCGAAGCCTCCAGACGACTTCGAAATGTTCTGCTTCTCCTCTGGACAGTCTCCTTGTTTAAGTTGTGGAATGATGCCATAGTTCTTGCTTTTAGTTCATCTTTGGTATTATAAAAAGTTTTGTTGGTCTCTCGCTCAACTGCGCCCCACACGCATAATAATCAAGGGGGTTGCAGTATGAGAGGTTAGGTGGCCAGATGTAAGGGGTAATATCAAAGAAATTATATGACAGACTCCTGCTTGTGTTGTTTGGTTCTGTTACCAGAAATAACGTCTTCCAGTAGCCATCCTCTTGACACAGGGCGACACTACCTCGTCAAGGTACGTGGTGTAGGCCTCCGTGTTGAGTCTGAGGCCCTATGGGAAGATGAATGGAGGCATAACATAGTTAATACAAGTGATCACGCGAAACACGTAATCATCATTAGACTCATCCAACTCTTTCTGAATCCGTTACATTGTCTTCAGATTGAAATCCATCTTTGAAATATTCGTAATGGAGCTTCCAGCGCGAATGCCAATCAGTACGGCATGAGGTTTCCAAATTTCTGGCGAAAGGAATTACGTCATGGTGATCTTTTTCTCACATACGGTGCATAACTGACCCCACTATACTTTGCAGTAGACTAAATCAAAAACAAACAAAGTATCTGTCTATATTTCTGAGATGAGGTATTATGTACATTATTCGGACATTTCTGAGATGAGGTATTATGTACATTATTTAAATTATTCGGACTATTGTCCTCATCTTTGTTGTCATATTTATTACAAGCGTTGTACGCTCCGGCCTTCTTCAGGTGGTTGGAATGTCGAACTTAACCCTTTATTTCGCTCACTGGGGTAGACTGTTCTAGTTCCACGTGTCATGTTTAATGGATGTCAGTTATCAGTTATCTCCTGTTAATTTCCCTCTTCACCGGGTATTGAACTCATATTCATTGAACTCATATATATATATATATATATATATATATATATATATATTGTTTCTACGTGTTCTTTATTTAATCATATATATATATATATATATATATATATATATATATATATATATATATATATATATAAATATATATATATATATATATATATATATATATATATGTAAGCAAATATATGGATATAGAATCCGACAGTATGAAGAAAAAATATACGGGAAAAAACAAACAAAAATCCTTACAAGCAATAATGCTGTTTTAATGTTAATATGTCGACGTCGGACGTTTCGGTCAATAAACCATCTTCAGGACATATTCAATATAAAATATAAAATATAAATAACATTATCAAACTTAGCATGACAAAAACGATGGACACAAGAACAAGACATATCCAAACAGATAACTAAAAGTTTATGCGATCAGCGTTTAGTTTTAAACATGGTTGCTTGTAAGGATTTTTTTTTTTTCCCGTATATTTTTTCTTCATATATATATATATATATATATATATATATATATATATATATATATATATTTAGATAGATAGATAGATAGATAGATAGATACTTATCTCAAAACCGAGAGGTGACAGTATGTATCATATTTTTTATTCGGAACATTTGTGTTGTGTTTTGGGCTCGTTTATTTAATAATATTATACTTTTATATTTATATGAACTCTATCTCTGATATTGAGCACTTTTATCCATGTATATAGCTAATCTTAAAACTATATTTTTATCATATATATATATATATATATATATATATATATATATATATATATATATATTACTGAATATACGTAATATCCAACGTCGACAGCATGTCTCGGTGTTTCCATACAGTTGCTGTAATCTTCATGTGCACATACAATCTGACCATTATTTCGCGTTCTTACGCCGATGAAAGTGAAATAATGGTCAGATTGTATGGGCTCCTGAGGATTGCAGCAATTGCATGAAAACACCGAGCCATGCTATCGACGTTGGATATTACGTATATTCACTAATAGTTACTTATATCTCTGTCTCATAACATTGAACACGCTATTTATAACATTTGAGGAAGAAATATATATATTCATACGTACGTGCAACTTAACGTGCGTGTATATTTTTATCACACACACACACACACACACACACACACACACACACACACACATATATATATATATATATATATATATATATATATATATATATATATATATAGATACACCTAGTGAGCCAGACAAACCTACCTAGGTTTCACCTAAACGGATCGTCAGGGAAAGTATGGCTAACGAGGTAAAGAGAAACGCATGGTAGGTTTGTCTGGCTCATTAGGTGTATCTAGGTCTACTCTACGGTTGTATTGAGCTCTTTTGTTAGTTAGTTGTTTACTCGTATCGGGTTTTTTTCTTTGGGCTTCAGACCTGCATCTGTGCGATTTTTTTCGGCAGTAGTTCATGTTTGTAGCTCTTTCTTTTTTTAAAACCTTTTTTTCCCTCGAGATTGATTTGATTATTTGCAAATCAAAAATTCGAGGGTTTTTCGAAACGAGTCTAGTTATATATATATATATATATATATATATATATATATATATATATATATATATATATATATATATATGTATGTATGTATGTATATATATATATATATACAGAAAAAAGAGGGAAAGCTTTATATGCATTTTTGTACATACATTTTATTTATCAAGAATTTCTTTTTCAACTGGAGACTGCTTCCATAGTGACCATGATGCCTTTTTCTTTTCAAAAGGTTTGATTGCTATTTACAAAGATTAGCTTACGGATGAACAAGACCACAAGTCTGCTGCACCAAGTGAGATTCAAACTCACTGCTCTGTAAACAGTCAACGAGACTAAATCACTAAATATTATCTCACTCTAACGTGCCCATTCAAATTGTTTCGTTTATATCCCCGTGTGTCTGGGTCAATTACTTTCTTTCCTTCTATGTTCATTATCTATCTATCTATCTATCTATCTATCTATCTATCTATCTATCTATCTATCTATCTATCTATCTGTGTCTGTTCATATCTATCAATCTCTGTTCATTATCTATCTATCTATCTATCTATCTATCTATCTATCTATCTATTTCTATTCAGTATCTATCTATCTATCTATCTATCTATCTATCTATCTATCTATCTATCTATCTATTTCTGTTAAGTATCTATCTATCTATCTATCTATCTATCTATCTATTTCTATTCAGTATCTATCTATCTATCTATCTATCTATCTATCTATCTATCTATCTATCTATTTCTGTTAAGTATCTATCTATCTATCTATCTATCTATCTATCTATCTATCTATCTATCTATCTAGGCCAGTTTACATGTATTTCTGTTCAGTATCTATCTATCTATCTATCTATGCCAGTTCACATCTACCTATCTCTGTTCATTATGTACCTATCTATCTCATGTCACTTCAGGATAATTAACATGTCATGAATATACTATTGCAGTAGAGTATATAGGTCATACTAATTCATTTTTAGCCTTTTAAAAATATTTAATCGCCGACGATTTGGCACAAGTTATTAACCCCTATTATATATATGTGTGTGTTCGTGTGTATGTTTGTGTATGTTTGCATGTATGTGTTTGAGTGTCTGTGTGTCTTTGTATTCATTTCTTTTTATATATTTATTATACTTTTGCATCTTCTATTAAATAACACCATGGTGACAGAACTATCCCGCCACTCAAAAAAAGAACCTAATTTCGCTTATTTTTCTCATTTTCTGGGAAAACATCGGCGTCCATTCTAAATTAATCACGTCAGTAAGTGTCTCCGAAACGTTCGAAGTCTTTTCTTGTTGACATGTGTCATACATTGTGTTTGCATCCCTTCACGTCCGGGGCACCGAGACAGAAATCTGCTTCCCCCACCCCCCTAAAAACATGTGCGCACCAATTTTACTTGTCAACACCCTCTGATCGTTTTCAACGCGTCTTACTTATCTATCCGACTTTCGCGCTTTTTATTAAAAAAAAAAAAAATCTTTTCATCTTGCCTTTCACGTTCTTAATTTTCGGGTTATTTTGTTCAATATATGAATTTTTAGGGGAGTAAATTTTCAGTTTAGCGGAGAATAAAACATGTTTAAATGTTGTAAATTTGAAATCTATTGTCTATCCGAATTTAGGAATTATCATCATTTGAACTATCTATATTCGGAGTATTATCCTCATCTTTATTGTTTTTATCACTACTTTTTTGATGTCAACGAACACTCGTTTCCACTTTTGGGATGCCAACAAATACTCGTTATCACAAAAGTGACAACGAGTATTAGTAGAGCTTCGTTTGTAGTAGAGACTTTGTATTCGCAGATACAACTATAGTAACGCCGTTGAACAATACTGGTGTCAGACGCCTTCGAATAACCTTCTGTAAGAATTCTTATCGCTTTCTTTCTGTATCGGTTACCAATACCGTGTCTTCATGTATTATGCTCTTAAGATTGTGTCTGTTAACAATGAATCCTGGTAGGACTTATAATTCGCTCAGAATCGACTCGTTGTATAAGTTGAATAAGTCCAGTAAAAAGACACACTATTATCTTAAACCGAGCGACCTCCACTTTTTTCGCGGGAAAACAGCATAGCGTAATGAAAAATGCCACAAACTTAACGAAAATAAAATTTTATCGTCAAAATGCTTATGTTATTATTAAGATGAAAGACCAAAGTATTTTTTAAGTATTTTTTGAAATTTTTTAATATTTTCTAACACGTTCAAAATTTTGGTTAAAGTCTTCTTTTGTTTACCTGATCGCGGTGACGTTAAAATAACATTGTTTTTTTGCGCTTTTTTTTTCGTTGAAAACATTGATTTTGAAATTCTTGTAAAAATCAAGTAATTGTCCGATTTTAATGAAATTTTCAGGACTTATTCACAAATGAATGACATTATTTTTTAAATATATCTTTTTAGTAAATTTAGAAAAAAATGTTTTTTTAAATATGTTACACCCCACTTATTGTCCTGAAATTTCGTTCAAAACCTTTTTATTTCCTGAAAAATTTTTTTTTGTTTAAAGTAAGAGTCATTGGAGATGGTAAATCACCTACTTTTTTTTTCAAATTTGAGCCAACTAACTGAAAATCTGCTCTGAATTGAAAAATAATGAATCCAATAAAACTATGATATTACTTAATTAGAAAAGATTTTAATTGCTTTTGTAAATAAGTAATATTAAGGACATTATTGTCTGAAGAAATAAATATTTTCTGATGAATAATTAAATTTTACAAGAATTTTTTCTTTTGTTTTAAATTTTAATTATAATAATTTATAATAGTTTAAAAATCGTGTAAAACTCTGTATTAGGCTATTTCCTTGAGATGATGTAGTAATTAAGTGGAAACAAAATTTACGAGTTCAAAATTGCAAAGTTTAATAAATTTAGTTGTGCTAATTTTTTTTTTAAATAATTTTTTATGTCGTATTTTTTTTACTTAATACGTTCCTTATTTCCATGTACGGTAGACTGAAATTGCCATTATTATAAAAAGAGTTTTGTCACTTTATTCTAATAAATAAACATAACAGTAAAACTAAAAAAAAAAGAAAGTTCACTCAGATTTCTAATAATTTTCACTCGTCAATCAACACAAAGATCAATTATTGGATAAAAATAACAGTACCAATCGTTAATTATTGGTTGTATATTACTTTTTTATGCTAGAAGTAATATTTCTTTTAAATCAGATTAATTTAACATTAAATTTTCTAATTTTACTAAAATGACGTGTCAGAAATTTTTTAAAATATTTTTAAAATCGATAAATTTGTGCTTGTTTACAAATTTCTTTAAATTAAGAAAATGGTCGTTTTTAAGAAAATTTAAGAATTCCAAAATTAAATTTGAAATTCCAATGTATATAGTTTCTATCTGAAATACACCAGAATTGTTTACTTAATGGAAAAAATAAATTTAATGATTAAACTTTCAATTAAAGCTAAAATGAAATCTTCAAGCATGTTTTTTCATTTAAAAAAAATTCATTTTAAACTTAGGTATCGAAAATTTATGCCGAAAAAGTGGCGGTCCCTACTTAAACCCCTTTCTATTTTATTACATTTACTGAACTCATTTTCTATCCGTATACAGGTAGTTTGCTATTACTATAGGTTCTGGATTATGCTACTATCTTTCCCAAATATGTCAAGGTTACTTAGCAGTTCCAGCAGTTCATTTTGACATAGCTTGTCACTACTAAATGTAAAAGTAAGAGAAAGAAAATGTAAGAAATAAGAGTCAAATTTAATAAATGATAATATTTCATCTAAAAATTCTAGACGACACTCTTACGTATATTACTACTCCTGTGTAGGGTAGAAGCAAGAAAAAATAAGATGAAAGAAATTAGCCACAATTTAATAATTGACATTCCTTCAACTAAGAACTTCAAACAAGTGAAAAGCTTATTATGAGAATATTATCAGTAATTCAAATACAGAAAGATATATACCTATGTTTCATCGAATACGCAAAAAGATTTGATGAGGTAGAATAGACCAACGACCCATTTAAACCGCTGGGAAAATTGATTTAGATGTTTAAGATGTTAGAACAATCCTCAGTATTTTTACTGCGAAATAAAACGCACTTCTGCATTCGAATAAAAAACGAGTTGAACAAGTAGCCAAATATAAATTGTATTCACCGTCTAGCTTATGTCGGATAGGTTTTTGATAGATGAAAAGGCTCGAACCGTCATATATAG
>OZ010608.1:56369055-56379055 GCA_963932145.1 Acanthosepion lycidas | reverse complement strand
GATGGCAACGTTACGGGTGTGTGAAGAGAGAAGGTAAGATGAGGGTAGAAGAGCGGGCCGGGGGAAGCCCAAAAACCGTTGACGTGGGTGTGTGTTATAAATAAATGCGATGGGAGGGTCGGTTGTGGCAATGGCGGGAAATCATTAGTGATCAAAAAAGATGTCAGGCTGTAATTAAGAACTGGCCCAGATAATAGATTTTGGCGGGAAATGGCGTCTAATCATTTGTCTCTCTATGTCTTCATATTTAAAGTGAACTGTGAATAAACACCCGCACACGCATTTATGGATACTTACACACAGAGAATGTATGGGAACTCGAGTATATATGTTAACGAAAGTGAGGAAGAAGGAGAGATAATGGGATTGTGTGTGTGTGTTTACCCATATATACGCAGAAAAGGTGCCTTTGCATTTGGTGCGCAGATCCATATCCATAATATTAAAATTATGTCGGTTTCTGACGTTAGAAAATACGTCAAAAACCGACATTATTTTTGCACCAACCTAATATATTGGTTCCGTCAGGGATGGCAAAAGGTGTAACAGTTTATTTTTTTTTTTTTTTACTCTTGCTTGTTTAATGCCCTATTGAGAGAGGAGGGAAAAAGAGAAGTAGGAGGAGATAAAGATAAAGAGTTAAAGAAGAGGGAAAGGGATATCTATAATGATAGAGAGAGAGAGAGGGAGAGAGAAAGAGAGAGAGAGTATATATATACAAATGAAAGAATATATTTTAACACCAAGAAAATAGTAAACTGCATCCGGTAGCAAGGCTTCTGTTTGTAGGTTTTCAGGAACGTATGAATTACCTTAATTACTGTTGTTCGCAGGTTCAAAGTTGTAAGGTTGTTGAACGGTTTGGATTTTTCTTGTAGATCGAAGTTCCAGAGTTTGTTTTTTTTTTTTTTAAATATGTTTAGCACATTAGTATTGTTATTTTTGTTTAGGGAGAAATTAGATTAGTTTTTTTTACATACATACAAATAAAAGCCTTACAGAGCATCCGAAAAAAATCACAACATAATTATAAATGAAGCAGATAATGATAGTGCTACACTAATAATGAACAAAATATACTACAAAACAAAAATTCTGCAGGCACTAGGGGATAAGAACAACTACAAATTAATCGAGACCAACATAAACAAAAATATCAAAAAATTTCAATACTATGCACAACACATAATAAGATATTAACAAAAAAGAAAAAAAGGATTTCCTAAAAAAATTTGTATCAAAAACAAGCAATTTTTATGGACTATCAAAAATTCACAAATCGAATGAAATAAAAGCAGCTATCCAGACACAAAAATCTGAATACATTAACATCCCAAACCCCAGTGACCTTACATTCAGACCCATAGTAGCAGGACCATTCTGTCCAACTCGCAGACTTAGTAACTTAATAGACGCCATACTACAACCATTTACTAAGTAGATTAAAAACTACATCAGAGACGATATTCACTTCCTTAGCTTCATACCACAAAAAGTAGATCCCGGAAAACTTATGGCAACCTTTGACATCAGTAACCTTTTTAGCAATATATCCCATGAATTAGGTAAGCAGGCAATCTCATACTGGATTGAAAAACATCCAGAATCACTACATCCCAGATTCACTTTGGAATTCATTATTGATAGTATAGACCTAATTCTAAACAATAACAATTTTGAATGTACAAGAAAACTCTATATCCAAACCATAGGTGCCACAATGAGAACAAAAATGGCACCAACCTATGCCACCCTAACATTAGATTACCTAGAAGAAAACCTCTATGAATAGATAGAACAAAACTAAAATAGCCTGAATGTCCGAGAAATTTTCATAGAACGTTCTATGAAAATTTCTCGGACATTCAGGCCGGTAAATTTTGTTAATACCGATTATTATAAACAGAGCATTTACTTAAATATTTGTATCGATAAAAAAAAGAACGTATAAACATAATATATATATAATAAATAATAATAATAATAATAATAATAATAATATATATATATATATATATATATATATATATATATATATATATATATATATATAAATATGCATAATATGTTACATTAATTGCATAGCTCCGAGTTTCATACCGAAACAATTTTCCAGTGGTGGAATTATTATATTCATTTTTATTTTGAAAATAAAAAAATAGAAAATAAATATAATAAGTATATACAAAAATAAAATATTTATAATAATTCCAGCACTTGAAAATTGGTTCGGCATGAAACTCAGAGTTGTACAATTAATGTAAGATATTATGAATATTTCTTAATATATATTAAATAGCTCTGTTACTTTACTTTGAGCACTGTTTTCTTAAAACTATAGAGTATTTATATGTATTTGCATACGATCGCTCGGTCGTATAATCTATATTTAATCATTCGATTATATATATATATATATATATATATATATATATATATCAAAGAGACTTGTCCCAAAATTGATGTTTGACCTAAATATTTCATATTAAATAATAAATAAGAAAAATATATTTTAGAGTAATCAGTGATGAGGCCAACATTCTTTATACGACAACCTTATTTGATTTTAAACATAATTGAATTTTTGAAAGAATGTATGTTTTATCAATAATGTCCTATCGAATAAAAACAATCAATTGGTAATCTAGAAACGATAAATTATTCATGGATAATTCAAATAACATTCATCCCTCCTCCCACACATACATACACACATACACACACAAACACATACACACACACACATATATATATATATCACACACTCACACACACACACACATATATATATATATACAAATCAGATATATTTACATTTTCACACATGTATATATTCACTCAAATATATTCACATTTATATTTATAATCATGCATACCTGCGCACACATATACACACACGCGTGTATGTATATATATATATATATATATATATATATATATATATATATATATATATATATATATATATATATATACATAGATATACAGGGTATCCCAAAATAATGTATACACTCTTTGAATCGTTATAACTTATTCAATTTATGTATTTTGACTTATAAATAAGATTAATACACGAGAAAGAATACACATTTAAAGAATTTAAGTGTAAAATATACCCCCCCCCTCCCCCAAAAAAAAACAACATAGAAAATTAACTTTAATAAGATAAAAGCTAGTTGGGGCAATGGCAGAATGTTCATATAATGATGAGTTCACATCAAGTGCTCAAACTGGTTGCCGTTCTGTTCAATACATTTTTCATATCATGAAGAAATAGACCTACAAACGTCCAGTATCATTTCCTCTGGTATTTGAGCACATTCTTCTTCAATTGCTACTCTCATTTCAGCAATTGTTCCAGGTTTCCTGCTGTAATATTTATCTTTTCGAAACCCACACAAAAAGAAATCCAAGGGTGCCAAATCTGGTGATCTAGATGGGTATTCAACTGTCCCTCTTCTTCCGATCCGTTTCTTTTGCATATTTTCATCCATAGAAGTTCTCACATCATGTATTATTAACTATTAATATTTAAAGAGTGTATACATTATTTTGAGACACGCTGTATATATATATATATATATATATATATATATATATATATATATATATATGTACTACAGTTCAAAAGTTTGAAGCGACCCCCAGTATTAGCATAGTATGAATTTGACAGAAGAGTGAAAAAAAATGAAAAAGACGTCTTACAGTCATTGAAAAAACAATGGAATCGATTATCAAACTTATACTTTGAGAAACCTTTGCAAAGAATTTCAAGCATTTGTGTTGCAGTAATCAAAGCTATAAAGATATTTTGACAAGAGCAAAAAAATTAAATTTCTTTAACCATGTATAATAATTCCTCTTTTTCAAATATAAAACAACTACCTTTGTGTTCTATTTAAAAAATGACAATATGATATATATAGTCATCCATTGACAGACTGTTTGGCTGTATCACTGAATCATCAGCCCTTTCATTTCACTGAAGCAGACGTTCAGACACGGTGGCCAGACGATTGCATGAAACAGACTGTAGCCGCTGGGTGTTGACCTCATTGTCCACTTTTATATTTACAATAAAAAAATAAATATAATTGAAACGAAAAGGACACTTATACTTAACAGCAAGAATAGATATAGGATGCACAATGGGGCTTGGAAAATTTGATAATCGCAGGAGAGATTGAAAGCAAAAGGGAGAGAAGAAATATACCTAACGATTTTGAGTAACTGGATGGCGGAATAATGTTTAGTAGGGACAGAAAAAAAAAAGACACAATTTATTAAGTGTCAGAAGAAGAAGAAGGAGTATAATTGTTTGTGAACGATTTTGTGTTTGATAAATCTTTGCAAAAATTAATCCATTGTATCAGGCATATTTCAAAATTTCCAGTGACCTGGTTTTGAAAGCTCTAAGATTTCCACAGAAAGTGTTCTTGGTGCTTCGTATTGATGAGTTATCAATACGCTTATTAATTTTGTAGAAGTCTGTATTAGCGTCATTTGTTTTTCTTAAGCAGACCCCAAATTGCGGTTATTGAACTGGAGAGATTTTTTTCACTTTCAATTATATTTACGAGTTAAAAATCGGCATTCTTCCGTTATAGGCCATCAGATGTAAAAGTAATTCTTCACTCTTCAAAAAAGAAAAAAAAAAAAGGAAAAAAGAGCTATATTTTTATACGGTCGAATGATTTTAAATTGCGTTAGGAGTGGTAAAATCCGGGTCGAATGGACTGACCTGAAAATAAGTAAATGGTGCGCATGTACGAAAAATTGACTTCATCCAGAAACAATTTCATGCTTATTGCGTGTTTGTGTGTGTATTTGAAACTACGTCACGATAGGGAGGCATTTATTAATGAGCAAATTCATAAGTCTTCAAGGTGATCTGTGAGACGAGGTTGATATCATTCTCTCTCTCTTTTTCTCACTCTTGATCCCAATCATTCCCTCTAAGAGCAGAAGCAAAGAGGCAAAGAGGCAAACCCGGAACTTCCGGCGGCTGGCATATCTTCTCCTGTAGTCAGTGTGGAAAAAGATGCTTCTCTCAAAAATCAGAGAAAATCTGCAACAGACGTTTAAAACTCCTCAAACTCATTTTGAACACACACACACACACACACACACACACACACACACACATACATATATATATATATATATATATATATATGATAAGATAAAGAACATATAGGAAAACATTTATCAATCTAACACTTTACTCAAATCGTTGATTTCTCTACTCGTTTCCCTAATAAATCTGAACGACAGGCTTCTTTACTTGATTTGTTTTTTACATCCTCTCCCAGCTCTTGTTGATTTATTAGACAGAAATCTCCAATACAAAAAACCTCATTCCGTTACTAGCATGCTGATTGGGATTCACTTCGTGACTTTCTTCGAAATGACCCTTGGATTGTTATTTTTAACCTTCCTACTGAGAATTGTGCGATAGAAGTTTATTCTTGGGTTAAAGCCGACATACATCCTTTTGTACCTTCTCGAAAATACCAGGTGAAACCTCAATGTTCTCCATGGTTCACACCAGCATGTTCTGCCGTTATAGCCTATAGGAATCACTATTTCCGGCTATACCAGCGGGACATCTCCGATCACAACATACGTGTACTCGTGGCCGCACATAATAAATGCAAACGTTTCCTCGAAGACGCTAAGTCTTTGTTAGCTGAGAAAATAAGCCATCGCATTGCGATTACTGGCGGCTCTGTAATAGTGTATTAAATAAGGCTAAGTTTTCTATTCCTCTTCTCTTCATTCAGTTTGAGGTGTGCACATCTTCTGCTGATAAAGCAGAATGTTTCACCCGTAAATTCTCTTTAGAATGGTGAAGCTCGGACTGTTGCTTTGTACATTTACAAAGCGTCTGACAGGGTTTAACATTCCGGTTTTCTTTCCAAGTTGAATAATTATTGTGTCTTCGGACGAATTTTGGAACTGATTCAGTCTTTCTTAAAAAAAATTGTGAAATGAATGTTATCCTGAACGGCCACTCTTCTAGATCCTTTAGTTTTTTTACTACTGCAGGTTTGCTCCAAGGATCTATCCTTGGTTATACTTTGTTTTTAATTTTCATTAAAGACCTTCCTTATGACATCAGCTCCCAACGTGTTGCTGGTGATAAAAGCATTTACTTCTGTCTCGATAGTAAGGCTGATCAGTTCGTTAAGGTCAGCTTGGTGACTGATCTAAAAAAATGACATACAATCTGTTGATAACTGAAGTAAAGAATGCCTTTTTAATTTCAACTCCTCCAAAACAAAACGGCTCTCTATTAATAATCCAAGAGACCTTTTTCTTCCTTCCACTAGTATGGCTGATGCTAACCCCCAGGAGAGTGAGTCATTGCGTCTTTTCGGGCTAACCTTCTTTGTTGAGATGAAGTAGAAAGTCTATATTGAATTCGTTGATATGTTCACTGATAAGATAGTTGGTTCCCTCTATCGTGGTACGCTAATTTTCTTTCCAGAATCTATCTTACATATCTATAAGTCTACCATTAGTCCAAGATTAGAATATTGCTGCCACATATGCGCTGGTGCTCCTGCTAAATATCTAGAGATTCATGATAAAAAACCAATGAAGAATCAGCAATATTATTGGTCCTGACTTGGCATCTCGGCTTCACTCACTTTTCCAGCGTCGTCAAGTTGCTTCCTTGTGTCATTCCTATAAATAATTTCAAGCTAATTTTCAGAAGAGCTTTTTGTCATGTTACCTAGTCTTTATGAATTTAAGCACAGTATTAGATTAGCAACAGTGTCTTATCAAATTACCGTTGAACCGTAAGTTCTATGCTAACAGTTTCTTTTCTCACACTTCTCACTTTTAGAACTCCAGCTCCATGCTTTCCAGGTAAATTTGTTCATCAAAAATTTAAATGCAATTTCAGTCGTCATCTCCTATATTCCTGATTGCTCTCCTATTGTCCTCGCTCCTTAGTAATTTTTCTTTTTTCTATTCCTTCCATCCCAGTAACCCCTTGTATCTTGCTTGGTGGTAACTTGGTTAAAAAAAATCACGTTTAATAAAGCTTCATCAGAAAAATGATCCCAATTCACACACACACACACACACACACACACACACGACCGGTTAGTCTCGTTTCCCGATGATATTTGTCTGCTAGGGTTGCCAGACAATACATTTTGATCGAACCTGTTCAGGCACACTTGAACTATGCTGAGTAGACCTGAGAAAGGGCCCATAATTTGCGATGATCAGCAGTTTGAACAAAGACAGTACGCTCAAAATCTCGGTCACGATGACTGATGAATTCCTGCTAAAACAAACATCGACATAGAAAAATGTCCCATCTACCCAATTTCATTCACAATGCTGGGCTCAAACCGTGGTATCGTTTTCAGATACTTTTGAGATTGCCTCACCAGACCGATTAGCGGAAAAGAAACTCTCTCTATTTCCATATATATATATATATATATATATATATAGATAGATAGATAGATAGATAGATAGATAGATTGGCCAGGGCCAGAATGGTCAGCGATTGACGCTGAACCAACGTGTGACAACTTCATTCCTCAGCTGTTTCTTAGAATCTAAGCTGCCGCAACTCTCTCCTAATAAAACGAATAAAAACAGAAATGTTCCTTTTTGCTGATACCATTTGATATAGTAGCGTGGGCGCCAGAGACAACAAAGAACGTAACGCCGGATTCTTGCTTCACTGCTACCGAGAATCTTCAAAAAATTAAATGCAACATTAATCGCCATCTTCTGTCTTCCTGAATTCTGTTCCTTTATTGTCCTTCCTCCCCACTAAAGTCTTCTCATTCTCTTGCTCTCCCAGTAACGCTTTGCGTCTTAGTGATATCGCCTTGATTGGGGTGAAATGATTATATAAAAAAGAAAAAAAAATGTTACGATGACCTGGAAGTAGTCTTAGTTTGGTACCAGGGCCAGTCTCTTCTCTATCAATTATCGGGGATTGCCAGTATCGGTAGATCCTTTTTTTGTGAATGTACAGATGTCAAAGAATTCAAGAGGAAGTGGAATCATGTCTTTCGCAGTGAAATCGGTACAGAATGACTGTTAGTGTTCTCAATCAGATTCACTTGCCAAATGACACCTTCACAGACGACAAACGTGACGCCATTCGGAACCGACATAAAGTTAAAATAATTTAAGCAAATTTGAACAAATGTGTACTTTAATAGCCCAAAATGAGAATCATAACGATATTCCTCCGGATAATAATAATATTTTTAAAGTGATGTTCACCGTGGACAAAGCTCAACAGCCACTTGTAGTGGAGTTTTACAGAGTAAGGAGCACAGTTTATGCGGATATGTACAGAAGATAACGATAAATTCTAGAGAAATACCTTCTTCTGAGTGGCTTCCACAGAGCAGCGGTTGTTGGGAAGAAGCTGCTCGCGTGAAACTTACACCTCACAAATGGAATGAAGACGGTTCGATACAATATGCGTGGATCACGAGGAAAGACGGGAAAGATATATCTGTTTGGTTTCAGTGACAAACAGAAAGAACGAAAGAAAGAGAAGTTAGAGAAAGAAATAACGCTCTCATATGTTCAACGTCTGCTTCGGTGAAACTTGTCAATTTCAAATTTTTCAATTGTATCCTCTTACTTCTTTAAATAATGACCTGCATTCGTATTTCTGATTGTCATTACAATATGTATGTTCAAGTGGTTATTTTTCTTTTTATGTGCCATGTCCTTTCAGTACGTAGGCGATCATGGCTCTCCACCTCCTTCTATCACTTGCAGCTTTCAACAGGTTCCTTCCCTCTGCTTCCTCCAGACAAATTAAATCAACAAAGTAACTAATAAAAACAGAATGTTCCTAGCAACACATTCAAAACCTACAATACCCATATCATTTCATCCATAACGCAAGAAGAAAGGCATACAAAATAATACTAATAACATAATCCGCAATAGTAAATCACATGAAAACAGATTCATAATACTACCGACTAATTCTGTCACGTCCACTATCCAGAATAACCTATCCCATCTAAATAATCTTGAAATAGTCACAAACACTTCCAAAATTTCTTACTCTCATTATGGATATACTAAGATCTTCAAACATTAATAGCAATATTTCTGAAGTAGGCATTTATAAAATAAATTGCCAAAACTGTTCCTCCCTATTGGAGAAACAAGTAGAACTTTGAAAAAACGCATTTATGAGCACAAAAGTGACCTCACAAAAAAACAACTAATGCACTAGTCATACATAGAAATAAATTCAACTATAATTTTGATTTTAAAAATGCTACACATAAAAAAAAGAAAATAATTCCCTCAGAAGGAAAATTCTAGAGAGTGCCGCCATAGAAAATTACCCAAATATTAATCTATGCCCAGGTTTTTTCCCCATTTCACCTTTCTTAACAAAATTACTGCTCTCACAAACAAATATACACAACAGATTCATAAAATCAAAAGAAAATGGTTGAATACATCAACACAGATATAATGACAATATTCTCCACACGTGACAATTACTGACGTTATTTTTCAGTTAAAAATATGAAAATAGCGTTTCTCTACATTCCAGTTGCTAGGTACATTTTGTTTTTGTTTTTATTAGTTACTTTGTTCAATTAGTTTCATTTTCGTATTTTGCTTTGATAAAGTCCACAATGGACGAAATACGTCAGCAATTACTAATTTTCCTATTGTCATTTTTATTCATGAATATTGTCTTATCTACTGGGTAAATCAGAAAAAATTTCATATATATATATATATATATATATATATATATTGTAGATGTAGAAAAAGTGACGTGTGTGTCGCGTAATTCTGCTGATATATTTGGCTGTGTTAACAATTAAAATTTATAAATGTTGTTTCGTTTGTGATTTATAAGTTTATTTACAAATATCTACATATATTATAAAATATACTTATGACTTAATTCCACATACAGTAGTATGCTAATATTTTAGAACACTGTTTAAGTTATTTTGCTATATTATGA
>OZ010608.1:56359055-56366555 GCA_963932145.1 Acanthosepion lycidas | reverse complement strand
ATAAGTCCCAGAGGCGGATATGCAATATAATTGGCCCTGATCTAGCATCTCGTCTACAGTCGCTCTCTCACAGACGTCACGTCGCCTCTCTCTGTCCTTTTTTACAAATATTTTCATGGCAATTGCTCCGAGGAGTTGCATTCGCTGGTTCCCAGACTTCATGAATTCAAGCGCCTAACGAGGTTGGCATCCCGCTCTCACCCTTTCACTGTCGAAACTCCTAAATGTAGCCGTCTCTTCTACTCCAATAGCTTCATGTCTCGCACCTCTCGCCTGTAGAACTCCCTTCCCTATTTCTGTTTCCCTGAGAGCTATAATCTCCAACTATTCAAATGTAGTGTCAATCGACATCTCCAGTTGTCGTGATCTATCCACTATTCTCCTCCCCAATCCTTTCCACTATCACTCCTATCTGATCTTGCTCCAAATCTTCTGTAACCCCTTGCGCCCTAGTGGCTTCCCGCCTTACTTGGGGTGAAACGCTTAAATAAAAAAAATAAAAAAAATCCCCACAACAAAAAGTTTAAAGGGGTGAGGTTGGATGAACGAGTAAAATATTCTACAGAATCTCATCTACCGATCCATGTGTTTGATAAGATTTCATCACGATGGTAGTGCGGTGATGTTCCATATTGCTGAAAATAGTATTCCTCATCTCTCAAAGCTTCTCTTATTATTGGCAAAAAGACTCTTACAGCATACTCAAGGGGACTTGAGCTGGACACCGTAAAAGTTAGTATCCATATTTTTGAAACACCTTGTAATCTCGGGGTGCCTTCCAGGTAAAAACCAATCAATGGTTCCATAAAACCAAGGAGTCGCTGAAGTCTATTATCTTTGATGTTATTGTTTCCAGAAAGATTGCAATTTTCTCGTCTTTCATGACTCAGTTAGGTTTAGCAACATTTTAGCAACACGCGTAACGCAATAAGACTAAAGTAAAAACACAGCTTATGATGCTTATTAAATAACCACATGGCGCAGACCATGTGGTAATCATTAATCAATGTGTAAGCATAGACTAAACGAAGAAAGATTTTTTTTTCTTTTCTCAGTTACGCATCGCCTGAAATAGACGTTTTCCTGAAGTGCTATAAAAAGGCCCAGTTCAAAAATCGAGCAATATATCAATTTGAAATATTTGCCTTCCGATAGGTCACTGCATGCCACGTGGTCCGCGCATGTATGCAGTGGCTCGACTAACAGTGGCCCAGTCTTGCAGTGACTCCACTTACAGTAGCCCAAGTCTTGTTATTTAAGAACCACACCTTATATGTAAAAACTAAAAACGAATCTGAAATTTTATTCAAAATCAAACTTCAAGGATCAGACTTTATTATATTCTTTTATTTTCAATATGGCGGTCATAGAAAGCGTGAAAGTTGGAATATTAGCTGATCATGTTTACTTCGAATTAATGATTGGGAAAAGCATGAATCCTCTTCTCTCTGCCCTCTTCTCTCCTTCAGCTATCTTAATTCTTGCATGACTCGACGATTGACAAAGGAAGTAATTAATTGAGTAGGTAGACAAACTACCCCTTATTAACAAAATTACTTGTTCAAAGAATAAAAACATAAATCTGCTAATTTTCATTATCAATCTCAACAAGATATAATTCTTCTTCATGTATGTGCCATGTCTCTTAAAGACCTTGCCGATCATGGCTCTCCACATTTTCCTGCTCTTTGTAGCTCTTATAATTTTTTTTTTAATGTTTTGCTCTCTCTCTCTCCTAAACTCTGTTTTGCAATCTATTTACACATATTAGCTAGGTTATGTCCTTTTTGGCTTGAATAAGTCCTGTGAATGTCAAGTATTCGAAGCCATCTTTCAACTATAATCTTAATTATCTATGGAAAGTATTTGAAAAGAAGCCTAAGTAATTAAAATGTTCTTATAAAATATATTATTCATCTTAAAAACTTTCTAGTGTGTCCTTTTTTTCAGGTTGGAGAAAATTTTCCAATTCCATTTCTTAAAAGTGCCATTGAAATTTTTTCAGTTCATTGCCGATTCTATAGACACACTCTTTCGGAACTGTTTTAAAAGATGTGATAAACTTACTTATTCGATCTTCACTTATTCGAACTCTTCTTTAAGTGATCTTTTTCTTCTATGTGTCGTGTCCCTTCAGGACGTTGGCAGTCATGTCTCTCCACAATTTCCTCTACTTCGTATCGCTTAATAATGTTTGTCATTTTATTATTCATCCCAAACTTTAATCCGCCATCCATTCACTAAAGCTATCTATGTAGGCTACGCTTTGCTTTCCTCTGTTCCTCTTGCCTTCAGTCTGTCTTGTGAGTATCAAATTTTCCAAATCTTCTTTCCTCATTATGTTTCCTAGAAATTTCAACTGATGTTAAGTATAAATGTCCTTTTTGCTTTCATTATCTCTAGAACTTCGTACATGTTCTCATGTTTGGTCCATAATATTCTCAGTATCCTTCTGTAGAACCACATTGCTGTTGTTTCGTGTCACTTGTTCAACTGTGAAAAGAGTGTCCAACATTCATTGCCATATAGAACGACTGGTATTACGTTATAGTTCAGTAATCTTTTCTTTGTTTTTAACGATATTTTTTTGTTTCTTAATACTTTGCTCAGGTTTTGAAAGCTATATTTCGCTATCTTAATACGCTTTCGAATTTCCGTGTCACACTTTCCGTCCTCTGTTAATAAGTTTCACAGATATTTAAATTATTGTAATTGTTTAATTTTCGATATCTCCAATTTGTAATTTGCTTCTTGGGATGTATTTTTTTTTTTTTTTTTTTTTTGACAACGGATTTTATTATAAACGCAACGCTCCGGGGAAATGCTCTCTGGCAATTTTTAGGTGTTAGGTGTTAGTCTTGGTTGTTATGGAATACCTCTCATATTTTTTTTAATCATTTCACTACAGGCAAGACGATAACGCCACTAAGACGCAGAAGAAACCGGAAACCCAATCCTAAACAGGAATCAAGAGATAAACATTTACTGAATCGGGCGATAGGTGAAACTGTCACCTATGTGATTATTTTTTTATATATTTACTCTGCTTTGGAAAGGAATGGGAGCTCACGGTCGCGACATGTTGAAACACCCGTTCCTGTACGATCACCGAAGTTAGGCAACGTCGAGCTTGGTCAGTACCTATATGGGTGACCGCTTGAGAATGCCAGGTACTGTAAACTAGTATATGGGGGATTGGGGGGTGTAATGGATAATGGTTCGCAGTTTTTAATCTGATAGCCGAGTTCGAATTCCATTTTGGTTCGTTATATTCCCTTACGTACAAATACCCTTGGGAAAGGTATGAAACCATCTCTTTTCCTCCCAACTATGGGTTAATTAGTAAGATTCATATCACTAAAATCATTACCATCTAAAAAAATGAAATAAAATTTCATACAAAATATTTACATTTCAGCATTAGAGGTGTCGATATGCCGCTACACAAAAGCAATCAAATCGGCAGGAGAGAACAAAAGCTACAACACAAGGGCAAAAATGAAATATTAAGGAATGGTTTCTGAAGAATATAAAAGATTTCGCGCTCAAGGGACAAAGAACGTTCTGGAAGACGTGATCTTTTGAAAATTATTGAATCGGAGCAGTTGTTCTAAAGATTTTTTATTTCATTACTCTAAACTTATGCCCTCGATTACCCAGAGAAGAACAAAAAATAGATATATCTGTCCTTTTCAACTCTTTATGAAATAAAGTCGCCATATTTAATGCACTAACGCGTATAGTTTAATGACACAGCTTCAATTAAAAGTTTGAACAATGAATATGTATGAGTTAGCAATAAAACCTAAGAAATGTGGATATGGTTTTTGACAACGAAAATGCGTGGATTTGTTTTTGATAGGGCAAGCCCCAAGTCTTGGCCCACGTGGAGAAGAACTGGATGTTTAGTTTTCATGTTATGTATTGTTGAAAACCCTGTTTAACAAAAAACATTTAGTGGGAAGTGGGAGTAGAATCAGGTTAGGGAGGGTATCGCCTTTTTTATGGAAAGCACACAAATGATTTTTATATCTTATTTTCACATATTCATACAAATAGCACAATGAATTTTTTTTTCAATAGGATCCGCTTCTATACAAGTTTAAGACTTTCTGCTGGGTCCTACCATCTTTCTACATTATATTAACGATCTACTCAAGAACATTCTCAGATCCTTAGTAAATATATATGCAGATGAAACCACGGTGTATGGGTGCATCTGCAAATATTTGGATAATCAGTGACTAGCAGCTGATCTCTCCTCTGATCTAACTCTTACAGCTCAATGGGGAAAAGACTAACTGGTATCAAACAATATATTCAAAACTAACCTCGTCACATTTAATCACCGCCAAACAGACCCTAAAACTGTACCATTGATCAATCCTATCAAAGTGGCCCCTTTCCTCTTATTCTACAAATATTTCCATGGCATCAGTTCAGATTGTCTGTTCTCCTTTGTGCTTCTAATGCATGGATTTAAGCATGCTACTAGGTTCACAACTAGGCCTCATCGCTTTACTGCTGAACTAGATAGATGCAATCAATTCTAATAGTTTCTTTTCCCACACTTCTTATCTCTGGGAAACTCTTCTGGGTTCTGGATTCTCTGCCATCTACAATGTTCAAAAAATTCAATGCAACGTCAATCATCATCTTCTGTCTTCTTGAATCCTGTTCTTTTATTATACTTTCCCCTCACTTCTCTTTATTAAAGTCTTTTCATTCTTATTTACTCCATGTAACCCTCTGCGTCATAGCGGCATTATTGCTTTGCTTGCGCTGAAATTATTAACCCCCCTAAAAGGACACTATCAATATTATGTATGGGATATTAAATTTTGTGTTCTTATTCATATATAAAAGGATAATATTACACATCTTTTGTAATATTCCGCCACTGGAGAATGTAATCTTTTGCAAGACAGTATACTGTATTTTTGTTCGTTGCTATTCATTTAAAATAATGTATTAATGACAAAGAATTCCCTGTTCAGAACTAAAGAAGGCGTTAGATGGTGTTACCGTTTCCAATGTCAAGCCCGCAGTGAATGTTTTACCAAAAGTCAATCTCAGCCTACATTTTGGTAAATGTCACTAAGAATGAGAATTTGATCGATTGTTGTGACACTTGTTAAAGGTTTGTACAGATCAGCATGAAACCAGTTTATCTTTTCTGTGTCTGCTTATTTGGAGAATCGAGTTGTACACAGGGAAGAATGTGACATGTCTCACCATGTGATGTGGATGAGACATTGAGATGAGCCAGTGAGTTCGAGGCGATTGAGTGCTTCACCTTGAAGCCAAAACTTGAAAAATATTCTTCAGCGTCTGCTTTATCTGGCCAGTAAAACGTCCAAGCACCTGCGTGGTCACATAAATGTACTTTATCTGGTGAACGAATCTCATTGATCGCAGCAATATCCAGTTTCGCTAACTCATGTACAATTAATTCAGTTGTTTCTCTCTCTCTCTTTCTCTCACTCTTTCAACTCCTCTCTCTCTATATATATGTGTGTGAGTGTGGGTGTGTGTGGGTGTGTATGTGTGTGTGTTTGATTGAATAATATAGACATATTATGCCTATTTTTATACTATTAGTTTGGTGCAAAAATAATGACGTAATAATGTCGTTTTTTGACGTTAAAAAATACGTCAAAAACGACATTATTACGTCATTATTTTTGCACCAACCTAATATTATTTTCCAGTTCGCTAATCAGATTCTTGATGTCAAGGAAGGCGCCGTAGTTTTTTTTTTCTTACCCAAGTACTTTCGATCTCTTTCACGATCATTCTTTGGCGTACATTACAAATCTGTAAGAAAAAAAAAAAAAGAAAAAGGGAGTGAAGACGCTGATTATTTTAAAATTTGAAATTTATTCGTCGTTTATTTTATTTATTTATTTATTTTTTTGTAAAACAAGCGACAAAACCAGTACACTACTCCACGAAAATAATAAAAAATAACGTCAAATTCTCAAAACCCTCAATATCAAAAGCAATCAACCAACACTCAACAAAATCTATTACGAGTGTAGCAGCAACGTGTTGAAGTGCATATAACAAACATTTAATGTCATTTTGCTTGCTACCAATTTCTGATTAACTTCCTTACATTGAAACGCTTGTTTTACCAAAAATTTCATAGCGACAACGGATACGTTTAATATTTCACACGTGCGTTTTAAAAAATCACCATCACAACGAAATGCAGATTTTATCACAGATTAAGTTTATCTTTGTAATTCACCCCTGGGGATGATCTTAGAGGAGATCGAAAGTACTTGGGCAAGAAAAACCCACGGTGCCTTCCTTGATGTGTGTCATCTTAAAACAAGAAACTTAGAGAACTCGAAAGGATCAGTATAAAAATAGACATAATGTTTGAATGAAGATATGCTACCTAAACACACACACACACACACACACACACACACATATATATATGTATGTATATATATATATATATATATTACTTATTTTAGATGCTTGTGTTTGAAATAAGCAATGGTGTAGTGGATAACGGCGAGCAACGAGAAACGGAGGGTAGAGTTCGAATTCCAGTCAAGTTCGTTGCAACTACCCTTGGTAAAGTTGTGGTAACTTTCTAAGCATAGATTAGATGTGGCATAAAGCCGGGAGTATGGGGCACCCAGTGAAGATCGAACTCACTATTCGTAATTAATCTAGACAAGCTTGGTAACTATTATACCACATCAAAGTGTCCATCCTTGTTAAAAGTATGAATCCATGACTTATTCCCGCTAGCTATGGGTAAATAGCAAAACAGACTGAGCCCTATAGTTGGGGTCTAGGAGAAGGAATACTCTGAATTGAAACCAGCCTGGAGAGCGTTCGGCTATGTCAGACACACCATTGCTACAGCTGTAGTATATGTGGTCCTCCTATGACCGTTAGGGGTTAACGGATACGTGATCCTGCTCATGATCAATGTATCTACAAGATATGGGATGATATCTGGATGTGCAATATGTCTAATGATTAGCGGTTCAGACGGAGATATCGACGAGAAGTGTTCGAAGTCCGGTCGTGTTCGACTCAGTTTCGTCTAGATACCAAATTTATATCTTCTTCCCTAAGCTATGGTTGGTGACCCGCCTCGGAGGAGGAAAAGCTGTATGTAGCCCTGATGAAGCATATACTATGCAGGCACGGAAAGAATTATGAACTTCACAATTAATTGCTAAAGTGAGTTGGGTTGGGGTGCAGTAGTGAACTATAATATCAACGGATGTCGAGATAGGTAGATTAAAGGTTATGTGCAAAAGTTGGTTCTAGACGATCATAGATAGAGCAGAGACAAAAACGCTGCAACCTATGAAAAACTATTTGAAATCTAAAATGAAATTTGTAACCTTGTCGGCCATTGCTGCTGTCGACTACATAAACACATGTTATAAAAAAACTAACAAAAAAAAAAAAAAAAAAAATGATGCGTACATTTGAATCAATATTCAGCTTAGTATAATAAAACTG
>OZ010608.1:56349055-56354055 GCA_963932145.1 Acanthosepion lycidas | reverse complement strand
GACGATGAGAAAGAGAAAGAAGTTACGCTTTGAGAACAATGTACGAAACAAGACTGGTCACTGTAGATTCGAAGAGGTCATATTTAATTATTGAGTAACATTTCAGAGTACAGTCGGAGACGTTAGAAGTACAGTATGGTTGTGGACTTTAGAAGGAAACAGAAAACCAGCCCTAAACAGGAAAGAAGAGGGGGAAAACCTCTACTCCTTTTCAAAAGACCGAGGAGGAACATATCTGTTAATCTAGGTAAACTTCAGGGAAATTTGAACTGAACACTTTATTTACAAGGATAGATTGTTCTTGATCCACTGTTCATATCTAGGGATATCCCATACCTTTTTTGTTTATTAGTAGTAATAGACAGTCGTTTATCGCGCATGGTAATGGTAGTCTCAAGCTGAATCAAAATTTTGTCTTTTTGTAATCAGTGAGTGGCATAATAGTCCGATCTTTGCACAGCACTCTCTTCTGAGAGTGACATTATATTGTGGAATGAAGGTCTGAGATTGCTTTTTGCGTTGTCTTCTGATTTCTAAGTTCGTTTCACTTTGTCATGACTCCTTGAAGAGCATTGGCGCAAACCGCTGTGATCGTCTGCTACTTGTTACCAGCTACCAGAGTCGATGACTATGAGTTTCAGGTCCCTGAAACATATTGCAGGGAGGCCAACCGAACGGTTTCCCATAGTCAGCTCACCATACGGGATGTCTTTTGCTCTATAGCCTTCATTCATTCGATTCATGTAACCCAGCCATCAAACACAACAGCGACAGAAGAGAAGATACGTCCTCCAGCACAGCAGTATTGGTAGCTTTTTCTCTCCTTGTAATTCTGAGGATACACTATGGGTAGCGAAGATGCAAGCTTTTCAGGCGGTTACACTGCAGTAAAGATTAATAGTAAGAACACGTGTCTGGAATAAAAAGTTTTGGCTGTTATAACTTTGGCCTCCTTCGAATACCTGTCAATTTAAGTAAAAGCTTCCGGGATTTTTAAACTGAACATTTTATTTACAAACATATATTGTTCTTGTTCCATTATTGATTATTAGTAAGAGGCGTACATTTATTACACGAGATAATGGTACTGTTCTCTTTAGTCAAAATTTACTATGTCTGTAAGCAGCGTCCGAAGTGGTATAACAGTCCAATCTTTGCATGGCGGTCTGTTCTACAGGTACAACGCGCAAAGCTGGAATATGGAATAAAGGTCTGACATTGCTCTCTGTGCTTCCTGCGTTGTCTCCTGATCTCCAAGAGTTGGTTTCACTTTTACCCGCCCTTCATGACGCCTCCCTTCTATCTGTTCCCAAGCTACCAGAGTCGATGTCTGAGAGTTTCAGGTCACTCTTGTAAACGTCTCTAAAACGTACCGCAGGGTAGCTTACCGAAAGAGACTCGTTGCCAACTCACTGTAAATGATGACTTTTTAAAAAAAATTACTCGCATCGAGATTAAGCACGATTTATACTGCCAGTCGGTGATCTCTATCAAGGAAAATATATCATGAAATTTTAATCACTATTGTCCGGGTAGTCCATGTCTTCATCATCTTCAATAATGTTGTTGTACACAGAGTCATTTTATCCTTCTTCCTTAAACATGATGTCAGTTTAGATTAATATGAATCTCAGCATCCCCGCACACAAAATAGTCGGATGAAAATTTTGTCTACTGCTCTGATAATGAATGAGATGTTTAAAAGTTCTTGAAAAAAAAAGAAAAAGAAAAGAAAAAGAGAAACAAAAGACTTTGGGCAGTATATCTCCAATTTTTATACTGATATATAATCGAAAATTTGAAAAATACAATGAAAAATTAAACTTAAATTGAATTTAACTCGCAGGAAAGTTTTTTTTTCTGGATTTTCTCCCATACCTCTTCTTAGCTAACATATCAATCAATTTATCTCTCTAGTGTCATCAGTGACAAGCTAAATATATATGCGCAGTTGAAATAGTTGAATAAATATAGAATAGAATATGAACATTAATGTAATATTGCTCCCAAAAATACTTATTCCTACAATGAAAAAAGGTTTCGGCTTTAAATAACTCACAAAGTGTTTATAAACCGTAAAATAGAAATCAACCATCCATTCAGTACATCTTATTAGAAAATCGTGAAAAATTCTATAACAAAATTAAGCAGGCAGACCTTGTTAATTTAATTCAACAAAATTTTTCATATATATATATATATATATATATATATATATATATATATATATATATATACTAGCAGCATGGCCCGGCGTTGCCCGTGCTTGATGGAAAAATCGCACGACACATACAGCAATCGCTATCACGTGACTTAAAATGTTTTTGCCCTTCCTTGCCTTTAAAGGAGTGCCCTTGGCCGTGCTGATGTTGCTACATGCCTTACTTTTTGCCTATTTCACACTGCGAATTTTTTCTAAGCTCTATACTAGACATTAAATCTGTTACGAAAAAAAGAACTAAACAAAATGAAGACAAAACGATCAGCTTTAAAGAAAGGACTCGTAACTGGAAAAACCGAATGAAAAAAGAATGTTAACAACAAACACTTTTTCACACCCAACCCAGTTCTGCGGAATCAGAATCAACGTTGAGTTTAAGCAAGCGAATGAGCCAATTGGAGTAAAGTGCCATGCAGATTTAAATTTTTCCCACTTGTTACGAACGCAGCTATCGATTTTTTTTTGCATGCTAGTTAACATTTGTGTCAGTCAGCTGTTGACTCTCACGCTGGCCAATAGAATCTTCCGGCCTATTCGTAGAAGCCAGCTATAGGTTCTCACTCTGGCCAGTAGGAAATGGCCGCAAACTACATGAAAACTGACGTAGAAGCATGAAAAAATCGATTATTTCCACTATCGATGGGAATTGGGAAATATAAAGTCGGTCTGGGCCTTCCTGCTAACTTGGAACATGTGCATGTAAATTTTGGTGCAAATCCGTCGAAAATTGCGGCCGTGCATTCGTTACTCACACATACACACGCACAAACCCTGCCTAATATATATATATATATATATATATATATATATATATATTATGTTGGTCACACTCAAACTCGCTTCCACGAAGCTTGACTCTACATTTGAATGATAACTCTAAAATTTTAGGCATTTAAAACAGCCTACCTGGACGCATACACACAATTCTGGAAAATCCTTGTTGAAAACACAACTATACTTAAACATGAAAGCAATAAACAAAACTAAAAATTATTGAAGCTATATACATAAAACAGTTGAAACCTAACCTGAACAAAATAAACTATGAAGTCACCACAAATATACTTAAATGTCTATAATTGATAACAGAAGCCATTGGTTTATATCAAGGGCTTCCCGTACTTAACACTGCTCGGTTTCACTCTCGCGTGGTCATGTGTGATGTCATGAGCCGTGGTGCGATTTTCGCTTCCAATGTCTCGTATTCACTAGGTTGTCGTTGCTTGGAAATGATTATTGTTATGTCTGTGTATTGTTTAATATATTATAATGTATTAGGTTGGTGCAAAAATAATGACGTAATAATGCCGTTTTTTGACGTAACGTCAAAAAACGACATTATTGCGTCATTATTTTTGCACCAACCTAATAATTGTCATCTTTGATGATGGCTTATGTAAGCCTAGGTACTTCCACGAAATGTAAACAAAAAGAGCATAGCATGATGAAAAAGACGCCGAACTTGACGAAAACAAAATTTTATTGTCTAATGTTCATATTATTATTAAAGAGGAAAGATCAAAGTATTTTGGGGTATTTTTTTCATTTTTTAATCGTTCCTAGCACGTCCGAAATTTTTCGTTAAAAATCTTATTGTTTTTTTCTCAAAAAAAAAAAAAAAAGAACAGATAATCCATCATTTTCAATCATTTTTTCCATTTTATAAAAAAAGATGAAAATCTGACTTTGATATTATTTTAAAAATTATTTTTCAAAAATTATTTTAATAGAATCAGAAATTATAATGTTTATTTAAAATATTTTGAACCAAGATTAACTTAGCTTCTGCGCCGAAAAAATGTAATTTGAAAATAAAACAAAGCAGGTCATAACCTTTCGCGTCTTTTGACAGGTGACAAAAGACATTTTCATAACGTTTAGATAACTTACGGGAGGATAATTCTTTCTGCGGATGGAAGGAAGTGAAATTATTTAGATTTAAGTGAACAAATTATTTACCTCGTTACTGTTAAGGAAAACTTTCAGCGCTGTAATTTTAAATTTTTTTTTTTTTTTTTTTGTACTTAGCTTTCATCTTTACCCTTACGATGCTTTATGGAAAATATAAAGAAATTAAAAAATAAGACTGTTAAGAGTGAGATTAAATTTCATAAGAAAAAGGTATCTAATTAATTTATAGGTATCTTTCTTATGAAATTTTATCAGAAGTGTACATAAAATACTATAATTTTATGTACATTTATTACATTTTACTGTACTATTTGTATTTCCATTCATTTTATTATTAATTTTGATATTTAATTTATGGAAAAATGACATAACTGAGATTAAAATCAAAATAAGATAATATAAATTAAAGTTTAGCAGTAGTTAAATTTCATAAGATGATACTGATACTTATAGGTACCCTTTTCAGTTGAAATTGAAAAATCAAATTAACTTCTCCATACGTGTTTCGCAAAAGTAAAGGCCTTAACTGCGGAGAACAATGCTGAACTCAAATAATGCAACTAAATTGTATTCTGGTTGGTCTTCCGTACTTTATAATTACCGTCCGATTATAAACAAAAAAAATATATTTCTTAATTACTGCGGATTTCTGATTGGTCCAAATGATACAATTTTCAAAGCGCTAGACAATGACAATCTCATAAGGACACTTAGAAATGTTGACGTCGCTTTTAACTAATGTTATAATATTTTTTAAAAAATTAATGTAAAAATCTATTATAATTAAAGAAATAACAAATAATTGTATTAAAAATTCAATTTTCATTGAAAAAAGTTTTTGCTTTCAGAAAATATTGTCCATATTCGT
>OZ010608.1:56326555-56344055 GCA_963932145.1 Acanthosepion lycidas | reverse complement strand
CTCTGCCTCTTATACAAGTATTTTCACGGCAACTGTTCCGACGAGTTTCTTTCGCTGGTTACCGGATTACACGAGCTACCAGGATGGCATCTCGGACCCACGATTTCATTGTCACAACGGTTACATATAACCGTCTCCTTTTCTCAAACAGCTACTTCTTTCGCACTTCCCGTCTGTGAAACTCCCTTCCCTTTATTTGTTTCCATGATAACTATAATGTTCAAATATTCAAGTGTAATCTCAATCGAATTTGATACCCTGAGCTTATTCCCCGTCCTTCTCTGTATCCGTTCCTCAAACACGCCTCTTTACACTTGTTCTCAATCCTCTGTAACCCCTTGCGTACTAGTGGCACACCCGCCTTGCTTGGGGTGAATTGCCTTAAAACAAAAATACAAAATTCTGTGATTTCCGTTAGCCTGTCATTCGCACCCTCTAAAATAGAGATCGAAACCGAATTTGGGGGAGAAGTGCGAACAGGTAGAAGGGCGCAAAGTACAGTTGGTTTTTACTTGAACAAAACGTAGAGTTTGTAGATATTGGCAAAAATTTTAGCGATAACTTCAACAATACTAAATACTGTGAAGATTTCAACACACGTCAGTGTACATCAAAAAGTTCTAATTGAATAAAATGTCATTGTATTTTAAATTTTGAAGAATAAAGTTGATGAAAAAAAAAACGAAAATTATTTATGACTCGTCCTAGTACGCTGTGACTATATATCAGTTTTAGTCCTCATAGGGAGACACTTAAATACCAGCGGGCTATACATTTTATTTTATATTTTTCTAGCTACAAGAGGAATTTTTTTTTTCTACAGCATTATACTTGGGCCCGACCTTTTCCAAACCGTTCCGTGGTTGTATAGATGGATCCAATGACAATTAACAAATGAATTCTATGAAAAGCACTGAAAACATGAAAATATTCGAGGTATGCCCGATTATGACCTTGGGTGGAGTCATCCTTGAATGATACGTTAAGAGCCAGCAGTTGCGGACGGAGATGATTTCTTTGATAAAACAGTTACCGGAATAGAGAACTGCAAACACGATTATGCAGATTGTGTGTCTTGGTGAATTGCTGAAGAAGAAATAGAAAAAATAGACACGGAAATCCACAAGAAAAGAAAGAAGCACAAAAAGACGAATTGAAAAGAAAACAAAATTGAAGAAATTTTATAATACTTTCTTTATTTTTGCTTATTGTGATGTGAAAGGCGTATGCAAAAAAATTCGAATTTCAAACTGGATTCTGTTTATTGCCAAGGAATTGGCGATAAAGGCATTTTAAAACGTATTTGACTAAATCTATGAAAATAATGATGAAAGCAAAAACCATCACGAGAAAGAAGAAAATGGTGGAATATGGGGATTATGGTAGTGCCAATAATATATGGCGCATTTGGAATCGTGTTAAAATCAAAAGAATCCAAATTAAATGAATTAAAAACGCGTTTAAGAATCGATAATGGACAGAGTTTGGCGACTCTGACGATAGTAAAGAAGATACCGAAGATCGAATTGACTTGATACCATGCAATATATGCCGGTAAGCATCAGCCAATTGATATGAACATGGAAATGCATGGAATAATAATAATAATAATAATAATAATAATAATAATAATAATAAAGCACCCACCATGACCTCGTACGGGTATACAATGATATAATCATAACCCCCCCCCAAATGCCCCAAATGGCTCACTTTTGGAGTAACATATCTATTCCCAAAAGCAGAAAAGACGTAGAACCCGAAAAACTATGGGCCCATCACCTGCCTACCAACAATGTACAAGACTCTCACTTCTATCATAACCGAGAAGACATACAACTTCCTTGAGAAAAACAATTTACTTCCAGCAGAACAGAAGGGATGTAAAATAAGTTACAGGTGCAAAGACCAACTAATTATCAATAAAACGATACTGGAAAAGGTGAAAATAAGGAAAAGAAACTTATCGACTTATCATGAATCAACTACAGAAAGGCATTCGACAGTGTACCACACTCATGGATAGAGAAGAGTCTAAAAATAGATAGAGTATGCCCCACAACGGTCAAATTCATAACGGAGAGCAGGAAAACCTGGAAGATCACACTAAATCTAAACCATACAAAAGGGTCATTAACATCGAGACCAATCAACATCAAAAGTGGGATCTTCAAAAGAGATTCATTGTCACCACTACTCTTCTGTTTTAATCAGCCTCACTCAGCTGCCTACTACTGAACAACAGTAGCTACGAATACAAGTCACAGAATAACAAACCGGATCCCCTATTCCGTAGTGGTGATCTTAAAACGTCTGCTAAATATGACAACCAGCATAAAAAAACCTTACTCTCCTTTTTCAAAACCTTCAGGGAAGATATTAGGATGGAGTTCGGAATCAACGAATGTACCAAAGCCAACTTCAAAGTCGGAAACTACAGATTTAGAACGTGATATCAACACAAGATTAAGGAATTAGACCAAGATGGTACATACAAATACTTAGGATTTAATGAAGGAGACGGAATACAACATTGAATTACGAAGAAAAAGATCTGAAAAGAATATAATAGGAGAGTGCGTTTGATACTAGAAAGCGAACTTAATGGGGCCAATAAAATGAATGCTATTAACACCTCAGCTATACCTTTAATAACATACAACTTCAACATTATTAACTGGAAGTTGAATGACATTAAAAGATTGGATTGACCAGAAAAATGCTTACCCAAAGGAAAATGCATGACCCGAAATCAGATGTTGATAGGCTGGACGTACCAAAAGCTTTAGGAAGCCAAGGTTGAATCCAAGTTAAATTAACTCTAAAAACTGCAACAATCAGATTGGAAGAATACTGACAAACAAACCAATGACCCTCTCCTACAAATAGTAAAACACCAAATCCACTCCATGGACAAAGAAGCTGTACTTTTTCAGCTTAATTTACCTGATACCCTACCAACAAAAAACGAAGCGAACACCATCTACGCCAAATGCGTAAAACAGTAGGCAAAACAACTTGGACAAATGAAGTTAAAAACGAACTGGGAGGACATTGCATTGAATGGCAAATGCCTAAAAAGAACGAAATAAGCAGATGTGAACCAGCAGAAGACGCATCAGTGGCTGAGGAGCACCGGGTTAAAAGCTGAGACAGAAGGTCTAATTATTGCAGCACGGGGGCAAAGCCCCGCAACCAGATCCTATCGTTGTCACATAATCAAGGATGAAACTGACCTGAAATGCAGGATCTACGGAAAATATAATGAAATTGTCGACCATATTATCTCAGAATGTTTGGAACTAGCAAATAATGAATATACCCCCAGACATAACAAGGTAGCGACGCGGCATATGTGCACTGGAAGATATGCAAAAAGCACAAAATGGAAACGATTGAGAGATGGTATAAGCAACAACCAGACACAGTTACCCAAAATAACAATGTAACTATCCTGTGGGCCACGCCAATTCATTAAACATATATTCAATTTTTTTTCCTCGAATGCCAATTTGTTTGAAAAAACTGCCACGCAGTTTTTTTTCACCCACTGAGTTTAAATAGTTTTACATATATATATATATATATATATATATATATATATATATATATATATATATATATATATATTATGAAATGGACAAAGTCCGACAATTGTTTTAAGACATTTTTATGTTTATACATTCTTTTTATATATAAAAATATTTAAGTAAATGCTCTGTTTACTGTCTTTAAACTTCAATCTTCCATGAATATCCCACGTACATTCATATCTGCTCATGGCGTATCAAATGTAAACAAATGACGTCACACATTATGAAATGGCCAAAGTCCGACAATTATTTTAAAACATTTTTATATTTATAATTTTTTTATAGATACAAGTATTTAAGTAAATGCTCTGTTCATAATAAACAGTATTAAACAACATTTACCGGTCTGTATGTCCGAGAAATTTTCACAGAAAATATTCGTCCTCCGACAGTAAATTCGACCTTGCAAACCGAACCCTCCTCTGTGGCCAAATCGGTTAAAGGCACGTCAAGCTAAATGACGGTTCCGTATTGGATACAGGTTCGAATGGATTCAGTTCTGGATGAATATTTGTATCCATAAAAAGAATGTATAAACATAAAAATGTCTTTATATATATATATATATATATATATATATATATATATTACTAAATGTCTCCTGATACAAGGGTCGAGAGCCACTCAAATTAGAGGGTAATAGCTGTAATTATAATGATTAATGAGATTCAAGATTTGATTATAAGAGAAGGTGGTAAAAAATGGAAATTGTGAGCATGAGAAAGATAATTAACGAGTGTCTGTCGACTTGAAATGGTTGGATAACGACCCTGAAATTTTATAGAATGGAGTTGCTAGCTCCACATTCAATTAGTTTTGAATACAGAGTTGAAATTATTTTAAACTAATTATAAATCAATGCTACAGAGCCAAGTCTACCTTTCTATATAACTCATAGCTGGCTCACAAACTTCCACATGAAATTGGATTTTTTCGAATTCGAAACATCCAATATTATAAGCACATTACTGTCGCAAATTTACATACTAGAAATTCTGTTTTTAAGGTAAGTTATCAAAAAAGATTACTCGCAACTTAAGAATTTTCGGAAGATCCACGCAGAATAAAAGACATTACCGTATATACTCGCAGATAGGTGGCACTTTTTTTTACCAAAAACTTCACAAAATATTAGGCTGTAAAACAGCACTACCCATAAATATTAAAGCTTTGGATTCAGTTCTGAATGAATTTTAAAACTGTAACTTGATATATAAAGAGATAAGCACTTTTTTCTATACGTACCGTAACATTTTCTTCTGCAGGTATTTCTTTTATTTTTATTTTTTGTTGTTGTTGACTCAATATAAAAATAATATTCGGTAAATATAAAAATACCAGTACAACAGTTAATTCCCTTTGTTTCCGTATGACGAAATTTATTTTAACTGCAAAAGTGTAAATAATAATCGTAAGTTTTGAAATAAAAGTAGAAATAAAGGTAGATATAGATATCTGATAATTCTTACGTTTAAAAAGGGCTGTGTAACTCCGCAGATTATAGTGCGACCTATCTATGACTCAACAGTAAATCATCAATTATTAAGCCATAAAGTAGAGGTGCGACCTATCCGGTGGGTCAAGCCTATCCACGAGTATGTACGGTAGGTTTCTGGAGATATAAAATCTTGAACTCAATTGCAATTTCCTTAAGTATTCTTTTCATTTTTTTTGTAGTGTTCCGAGTGCTCCCATTACTACAGGAATTACTTCAACAGTCATACTTCGTAGCTTTTTCATCAACCGACCCAGATCCTGATATTTTTCAATCTCATCAGTTTCTTGTATCAAATAGAACGGCAAATTCAATAATTTTGCACTTGCTGTTCTCCTTATCTATGACAATAAGGTCGAAGTTTCCCGCTTCCATGACTTGATCTCTCTTGTAATTGTCATTATCTATCGGTGCCTCTGGTTGATTCTTATACAACTTCCACTTCATACCGAAGGAAGACTTACGTCATACTCCCCAATGGATTTTCTTGCCAATCTAATTATGTCATCACTTTCTTTCTGCGCTAACTTGGGATATTCACCGTGTTTAACTCCCATCATCTTGTCCACATATCCTGCATTTGCTTTTTTCTTGTGATCTGTCGAACCAAGTATTGTTTCCATATATTCAGATGACCCGCCCTTGTACTTCAACTATGACTCATTGCTTCTCTCTTTACGAAAGCATTTTTTTTTAACACAAAGCTAGTTTTCAGGCCCAGCCATTGCCTCTTTGCTGGAAAAAAAAAAGCTATGAAATTTCTATTCTTTTTCATGCCACATATCCTTCCGCTGCTTCGTTGCTGCAGGCACTGGCTCCAAATTTCGCGCTTCCAGATCGCCATCTACACTATGTGCAGCCGTCAGAATCAATTAATGAGAAGTCAACATATTTTCTCTGCCTGCCACTTTTCTTAAACTATCGACATCACTGGATCCATAAAAAGAATGTATAAACATCAAAATGTCTTTATATATATATATATATATATATATATATATATATATATATATATATATATATATATATATTACTAAATATCTTGTCATTGTCTATCGGTGCTTCTGGTTGATTCTTGATTAAAAGAGAAGGTGGTAAAATTGGTTTTGAATACAGAGTTGAAATTATTTTAAACTAATTATAAATCAATGCTACAGAGCCAAGTCTACCTTTCTATATAACTCATAGCTGGTTCACAAACTTCCACACGAAAACATTTAAAACCTCATGCGTATACATCAACATTTACCTTATTCTTTCCATCGCCTTTAATTCTCTATTAGTCCAATCTAAGAATGCTGCAGAATAACGTAGCAGAGATTGATCAAATATTGTTTTAATCAATTCACCCTAATAAAAGACGACTGGGAGTGAAAGAGAATGAGAAGACTTTCGAGAGAACCAGAAATCCAATCCTAAACCGGAAGCAAGAGATAAATATATACTTGTTTTAGAGTAAGGTTCACCCTGTACAAAGCCCGGTCACAACTCGAGATAAAGGGTTAGGTTAAGGGTTAGTTTATATGGATAGGAGGCAAAGATAATGGTTAACTCTAGACTTGAGCAGGTTGTAGTTATTGCGGAAACATCCACTTGGGAGTCTGTTCCACAGGCCAGTGGTTTGCAGAAAGAAGCTGTTTGAGTGGAACTTACTTCTTGCCGATCGAATACGGAGGGAATGTGGATGATTTGCTACTATATGCTACTTGTATTCTACACGGAAACGTCATATAGCCTGACGTGCTGTACTATTTAGCTACAGAGGAAGCGTCTGGTGAACAAAGACAAATTACTGTTTTTAAACTACAAATTTTCCATGATTTCTCTCGAACGCTCATATCTGTTCGAAGCACGTAAACAAATGACATTATATATTATGAAATGGACTAAATCCTAGAATTAATTTAATATAGTTTCTGTTTATACGCTATTTTTATAGATAGAAATATTTAAGTAAATGAACTGTTTATGTGTAGGATACAGGTTCGATTCCTGTCGGGGGACACATATTCTATGAAATTTCTCGGATATTCAGGCCGGTTAATATTGTGAATACTGTTTATTATAGACAGAGCATTTACTTAAATATTTGTATCGATAAAAATAACGTATAAACAGAAAATATATTTAATTATATATATATATATATATATATATATATAACTGATTAGACACTCTCTCACAGAAACTTGTAACTTGTGAGTGGCTCGCTCAGGATATTGGTAATCGATTCTTGCAATATAAACCACAGATTGACTGTGTGTGCTGAACAACGATAATTGTATAGGAGTAAGCGTCTACAACAGGGATAAGCAAACCAGTATATCCGAGCAGAGAGGCCTACTCGAATACGAACGACTAACCCCACTATATATATATATATATATATATATATATATATATATATATATATATTAAACAAAAATGTTGTATGTTAATTTTTTGTTTGTTTTATTATTTAAATTAGGTTCCTCGATTAGTTTAAGGTATATGAACATATATATATATATATGTGTGTGTGTGTGTGTGTCTGTGTTTATTGTGTATTTAGTCACCAATCCTTCATTTATGCATGTTTCATTAAAAACAAGAGACAAGGTACTACGGTTAAGCTTTTTATTTATTTTTTCTTCTTCGCACAAGAGATTTCTTTTTTGGACACAGGGTGTGTAGAAACTGTCCAGATGGCTAAAAGAATAGCCGAAAGCGCTCGGAACTATAGAACAGTTGGACAGTTTCTACACACTCTGTGTCCAAAAAAGAAACCACTTCTTCGAATGCAAGAAAAATTCAGTAAAAATCTTAACCGTAGTACATTATCTGTCGTTTTTAATGAAACCTGCACACACACACACACACACATATATATATATATATATGTGTGTGTGTGTGTGTGTGTAGGGTTGGTTGTGAAGACAGCCACTCGTTGAATATTAATAATAAACCAAATGCTTTCAGCCTTAAATAATGTGTGCGGTGTGTAGAAGTTAACGTTCGCCGAATATTAATTTCTCGCGTAAAAATAGGGGAAGTCATTCATCTGATGGCCGGAAGTAAGAACGGGGTGTTGGGATACACTCCTTTTTAAATCATTGCATCTCCGTACACATTTATTTTCTTCTTTTTTTTCTCTTTCCTTTTCACATTCACATTACTATTGCTTTTTTCTTCTACTTTGAATTAGCATTTTTAACTTCCGTTCGCACACGCTGTATTTCAATTCAATTGTCAAGACACACACAATTAAACAAACTGAAGAAAAAGCAGACACAGACACAACGCACACACACACACCTCCAGAGAGACAGATAAAATCATACCCCATTTAGGCACAAGAAGACATACACGTATTTATAATGTATTATATAGACATTCCTTGAAAATAAAGAAAAGAATAAATTAGGCTTTCTTTTTATACATAATGAGTAGTCACAGTGTATTTAACAATATAACAATATAAATTTAGTCGGTTTTAAATTGGAAGAAAAAAACAACGTAATGTTACGCGGCATGCGCCAATTTTTAACCTTCCCATTGCTGTTTCAGACGAATCGTGAGAATTAATATAGGTTTATCAGTTTCTGATCAAAGGAAATGGGACGACACTCCATGTTCAATATACTCGGGTTGGGGGGCAACGTTAATGAAATTGCACAAGTTAAGCGGGACTTACGCGCATGCGCATCCAGTTCACGATTTTTCTCATTAACGCTGTTAAGATTTTTCTTAGTCTGTTCTTTATCTATCTCAGTCGGTCCATATCTATCCACACACACACGCACACACACACACACACACACACATATATATATATATATATATATATAAATATATATATATGTATGTATGTACGTATGTATGTATTGTGTATTTAGGCAGCAATCCTTCATTTATGCATGTTTCATTAAAAACGAGAGACAAGGTACTACGGTTAAGCTTTTTATTTAATTTTAATTTTTCTTGTCTTCGCACAAGAGATTTTTTTTGGGGGGGACACAGGTTGTGCAGAAACTGTGCAAATGGCTAAAAGTATAGCCGAAAGCGCTTGGAACTATAGAATAGTTGGACAGATGCATGCGGATTGAGATAGATATCTATCTATCTCAATCCGCATGCATCTATCTATCTATCTATCTATCTATCTATCTATCTATCTATCTATCTATCTATCTATCTATCTATCTGATTTGGTTAATTATATCTCTATTTTTTAAACATGTATTGTTAAAAATAATATATTTTTTTTAAATTTATTTGTAATCAGTTCAATCCAAGCAATGCTACTAAGATAAAATTGGTTATTGGTAATGAAAGTGAAAGAGAAGAATTTAGAAAGAAACGAAAACCCGATCCTAAACAGGAAGCATGAGATAAATCTCTATTCCTGTTCAAAAGACCTGGGAGGAGCCTAAACTGGACGATAGAGGAACCTACCGATTCTTGTATATGAAAATTTAAACAAAAACATTAGATGTAGAAAGTTAAAGTAAACTTTAGGAATCGTAAACCCATTATTAAACATGAAACAAGCTATAAGCCTCTACTGTTCAAAAGACCGGGGAGGAACCTGAACCGGATTATAAGCGACCAATTTATTATTTTACATACACCATGGATCGGAACAAATATTCTTTATGTAAATTACGTAAACCATGATATAACTCATGATCATAGAAATTCGGAAAGAAAATAGAAATATTATGTCTATTAAATTTTGACATCATTTTTGAGAGTCGTAATTTTCTGAAAAGTAAACAGTGTGACGGAACACATTTTTCTAATAATACTAAAACCCTCTGATGCTAAACAATGCTAAATACTAATAATAGTAAAATACTACTAATACTACTAATCATAATACTAATACTAAGAATAGTAATAATACCAAAATACTACTAATAATACTAATACAAATATTACTAAAATATTAATAATACTAATAATGATAATAATACTAAAATACCGATTATACTACTAATAATACAAATACTAATAATACTAAAATATTAATAATACTAAAATACTAATAAAAATACTAACACTAATAATACAAAATACTAATAATATCAATACAAATGGTAATACTAATAATCTTAAAATACTAATAATACTAAAATATTAAGAATATTAAGAATACTAATACTAATAATGCTAAAATAACAATAATACCAAAAATAATGACATTAAAATACTAATCCTACTACTAATAATACTAAAATACTAATAATGCTAATAATGCTAAAATAACAATAATACTAATACTAATAATACTAAAGTACTAATAACATTAATAATATTACTAATATTAATAGTACTAATACTTATGCTAGTAATAATAATAAAAATATTACTAATAGGAAAATACTACTAATAATACTAATACTAATACTAGTAATATACTCTATAAATATAATTCTTCTTGTCCCTGTCTTAGTTCGTTAGTACGTATATATGTGACGCCCTACCAATACCTCATAATTAATAGACTGTTCCATTTTGATCACCTGGAAAGACGGGAAAACATATGAGAAGGGCTACTTGGTTTCAGTGAAACAAAGAAAGAAAGTAAGAAAGAATTAACAGAAGATAGAACAGACGATAATAATCTCATATGTTTTAAGCGTGTTTCAGTGAAATGGAAAAATTATCTTTTTAAGCCTTTTCATTTGTACCCCCTTACTTCTTAAAATAACGACCAGCCTTCATATTTATGATTGTTCTTGCAATATTTTGTTAAAGTTGTTAAGCTTTCTACGAATATTTTATTGTCGTCGAACTCGCCATGAGTTTATTCAATCATTAACTTAGGAATTACGATTCAGAGAAAATGAAAATTGGTTTGGTTTATTTTGTTTTATGGCATATCTGTACCTCAATGTGTTATTTAATGCCGACAAGATGTTTTAGGATAGGTTCTTATGAATAGTATATGTATTCTTTGTAAGAAATCAGTTTGTAGATCAGGTTTCATTGATGTATTTTTATAAATAGGGTTTTTGTCGAGAGTCAAATTTATTACTGATAATTTTTTTCAAAATGTATTGCTGGTAATAATTTTTTTTTTTCAAATATGTATTGCTGGTAATAATTTTTCTTAAAAATATATTGCTGGTAATAATTTTTAACAAAAATGCATTGCTGGTAATAATTTTTTTTTCAAAAATGTATTGCTGGTATTTTTACTATAAACAAAACTATTTTTACACTTTCATAGTGCTTTGACCCTAGGTTGGATGTTAACTATTTGCCCATAGCTTGGACCCTAATAGATGCTACCATCCCGGGTCAGCAATTAAGAGGTGATCCCATGCTCTTGAACACCCCCTGATCAGAGGCCTTGCTGCAGGATGTAGTTTTATCGTCATACCAAGGACGCATGAAAATACGAAAATAGGAAGACCGTGAATTTTTATGGCACTCTCTAGAAATTGTAATAAAAGGTAAAAATCATAGAAGCTGTTTATATTTGACTTAAATAACCATCCATAAATTAAAAATAACTATTGATTGAGACTTCCGACATTCTTGCATAAAAAATCAACTTATTACACGTAACTGTCACATAACTAACTGGATTTCATTTATTGTTCTCCTTCTTCTTCTTCTTCTTCTTCTTCTTCTTCTTATTATTATTATTATTATTATTATTATCATTATTATTATTTAGTAGTAGTAGTAGTAGTAGTAACCTTACAGCTCTTAGGAAATGTCTTTCTATCTCTCCTAATGTCTGTTCTGCCAAGCACTTACATAAATCGTTAGGCATGTAATGCCCTGTTCATACCTTTCTATCTATTTAATCATTTTTTCAATCTGTTCTCTTTCTTTCTTTCTTCCTTTCTTTCTTTCTTTCTTTCTTTCTTTCTTTCTCTCTCTCTCTCTCTCTCTCTCTCTATCTATCTTGGTCTGTTCATATCTATCTATCTATCTATCTATCTATCTATCTATCTATCTATCTTAGTTAATTATCTATCTATCTATCTATCTATCTTAGTCTGTTGATTATCTATCTATCTATCTATCTATCTATCTATCTATCTATCTATCTATCTATCTTTCTTTCTATCTATCTATCTATCTATCTATCTATCTATCTTAGTCTGTTGATTATCTATCTATCTATCTATCTATCTATCTATCTATCTATCTATCTATCTTAGTCTTTTGATTATCTATCTATCTATCTATCTATCTATCTATCTATCTATCTATCTATCTATCTTAGTCTGTTGATTATCTATCTATCTATCTATCTATCTATCTATCTATCTATCTTAGTCTGTTGATTATCTATCTATCTATCTATTTATCTTAATCTGTTGATTATCTATCTATCTATCTATCTATCTATCTATCTATCTATCTATCTATCTATGTAACTGACGAACTAGCTAGATCAGACTAGTTGAATCTATCAAATTGACGAACGAGTTTCTATGAATTAAAAGATTTGACAGACAGATTGACACATATACACACTGGCAGATAGACATGGTAAAAGGTCAAACAAGTGGCAGAAAAAATAGATTAACTGGCAGACAGTCTAATTCCCGATGTTATCTCCCAAATGAGCAGTTTCCGACAATGTGGTCGGCTTAATATGCCGCTCCCTTTATCCGGCATACCTCGGGACAAAGTAATTCTGTCTATTTCAAGTTCATGAACGCAATGGCTTTGCCTCTTTTTGGAAATGGGGAGAGTGCATCAATGCTAATCTCAACCATTCCAAACTATTTGGACAGAAATTCGTATGATCTGTTTTCTTTTCAAAAGTTAGGATTAAAGACTCTGGTATTCTAGGACAAAATATTGTTACGAATGATTCAGATTTTATCATTACTCTTTCAATCACGACAGATTTTATCATTACTCTTTCAACCATGGCCATTCATAGGATTATGTACCATTCTAAAATTAAGTTTATTGCATACTAGCTTAAAAGCCGCACTCCGTGCTGACTTTTAAGCTAGCTCCGGCCGAGGGCTAAATGGCACTCTGGCCCAAAACAAAATGGCACTCTGGCCAAAAACTAAATAGTCCTCTGGTCCAGTTTAGAAAACAGCAATGATAATTTGCAAAAAATAAGTTTGAATTAATTTACTCCATGGTACTTCAAAATCTCACTTTAACTCTTATTCGCTCTATAAGACCAATTTCGACCAAAAGACCGATTTGGTCCAAAACTCCGATTTGGTCCGAAACTCCGATTTGGGCCGAAAGACAGATTTGTGCGGAAAATCCAATTCAGGCCAAAAATTGAATTCTTCGAATCGGAAATTCCGTGTCACTCCCGTTAAGAACTTCAAAACCTCACGTTACGAAACCTTTCATTTTAACTACGATTCATTGGCTTTTTGAAGAAATAAAATTGATTTTCTCAATTCACAAAGTTTTGGAGATATTTTAAACTGAATTTAAAACAAAAATCTTAAAATTCACAATTTTTTTTGTGTTACTTTAAATTTAATATAAATTAAAAACTTTTAAAATCACTAATTTTTTAAATTTATTTGAAAATTTGAATTTTTTAACTGTTCCGGGCACAAATCGCAGTGGTGAATGTTCAAGCCCGACGTTCAGATTTTCATTCCTGCTATCATCATGATTTCAAAAATGAATATGTCTATGTAAAGCAGGTGGGTCCGAGTTTGAGACACACGAACAGAAAGGCAGAATTTGCTGTTTATTTATTTAAACTTTATTAATATTTGGTCACATATCTAATATTTCAATTCATAGCATAAAAGAAGAAAATTTATCCGAATAATTAGCATGAAAAGTGTAGAAAAGGCACGGAGTGGTTACATAAAGGTATTAGAAAAGTGGATCCGAGATGTCAAGTCAGGACCAATGATATTGCAGATTCTTTGTCTTTTATCAAGGATCAAATAGCAGGAGCAACAGACTATAGATAAAGCATCGACGAACGGTAGACTTATAAATTTCTAAGAGATTCTAGTGAGAAAAAAGTGTCAAACATGAAACAATTAACCTTCTAGATGATGAGCGTCACAGATTCAGATGTGGAGCCTTTGTGGAGTTAGGTTTGCATCCTCTCTCCTGTCGTCATAGTTCCGGTCGCTTTCCACGGCATGCAGCCATTAACGACATCATCAAAAGAGGTTTGGATGCAGTTGGGTTCCCTTCCCAAATTGAACCCGTAGGCCTCGACCACGGTGATAGATAGCGGCCGGATGGCATTACCATTTTCCCTTTTAAAATGGGGAAGTCGTTGATTTGGGATGCGACCTGTGCGGATACATTTTTGGTCGGTAATTTGATCAGGTCCGCGGTTGAGCCGGGATCCGTCGCTCGGGACACAGAGATGAAAAAAATAGTTAAATATTCTTCCCTTGCTGATAGATTTTTTTTTTACTCCTGTGGCACTTCAGAGGTTATTGGCCCTCGTTCGATGGCGTTCCTTCGGAGGATTGGGGCGATTGCGTCTCGATTAAGGGACGAGCCTCGCGAAACGGAGTGGCTCTTGCAGCCTGTCTCACTGGCCATGGTTCGAGGTAATGCTTTCTCCATCATTGCGGCTGGTAGAGGATAGAAAAAATTGTTTATAGTTACGTTGTTCTGGAATTGTCATCAATGGTCAACTGAACTTGTTTTGTTTCAACTGAAATACTCTTAAGGAAAAAAATCCGTTACCATAGCAACTCTGCTACGTAGAAAAACTTTAACGTTTAATAAAATTTATTAACCAACACTGAGGCGGGAGGAAATGTTTTCAGCGTCTGCTTTTTTTCTTTTTAAGCTGAAAATAAATCGTTCTCTCTTTGCCGTATTTCTTCAGTATATAGACGATCATTAATCGCCACAGCTTCCTTTCTTAAAACTTATTCTTTATAATTCACTGGCTTTTTTACTTATTCGTCTGTCTATTTGTTCAAACTTGTCAAATCGGTTAATCCCTACTTTCTCCCGGCCCATCTTGCCTTCGTTATGTTCTGTGATGGTTAAATTATTCGAAAACAGCTACCATGAAAAAAAAATGGAGTATTATTGAACTTCTGCGAATGAAGTTATTCAATCGTCGCCATTCAAGAATATACTCAAAATATAGTTCCAAATAGTTTACGCGATCCTTTTTTGGTGGGTCTATTTACTAATCTGCAGCCTCTATCCCTATTTCTATGGCAAATGTTTAGTTCTACCAGTCCAAACGTTTATATGTAGGACACGACATATCAGTTCCACGCTATCGAATCACCCCCATCTCCTTCATAGGCCAAATGGAGGGATAATGTTCCACGCTGAGAGATTTCCCTCAAGAACTGCTATCTTGTAGATCAGACTCCCGCTTGTTTGCTTATCTGAACACTACAATTTTAACCTCTTCAAACCAAGGGTCAATCTTTATATATCCTCTTTACCCTTAAAATCATCACTTTTTACTATCTTTTCTTATATTCATAACACATACCTCATACAGTAATCATGTATCTTAAGTGGCTTTCGGGCCTTGTATTGGGTGAATTTAAGTATAAAAACGACTTCTTTCATTATTATGCAATTCTTTCTTTTTGTTATCAGCTTTTATGTTACTTCTTCAATTGTTAAATGGCACCGAAAACACCAGTTCTTGTTTAATCACAGAAGTTAAACAGTGTACAATATGGACAATTGTTGCACTCAGACCAATTGTTCCTTACTCAAACCAAACGGAAAAATGTAAGATGAACTAAACAAAAAAACTGGCAAAACTAAATAAAAATTTATTTAAATTTTCCTTGTCATATTTAACGAAAGATGTTTAAAAGAAATGTTGCTCTTCACATAGACATTAATACACACACACACAGACAATCATATATATATATATATATATATTAATTGATTTAAAATATTTTTTTCGCTACACAGTTCTAACCATGTTTCCAAAATGGAAGCTAAAAGCTTCGAATTTAATTTTGTAATTAAATTAAAGACATTAATTCCATTTCATCCTCAAGCGAATTTTGGAGGAACTTATTTATTACTGGCTTTTAAAGGCACAGCATAATTTGTAATTCTCGTTTCCAAGGATACAGAGAAATCCATTCATCCAGACAAGGTGTGTTTGCGTGTTCATTATCGCTGTATTTTGATGTATCAATATTAGTTACGTTGTGGTAGGGGTAGGGATGTATTTTTCAATGAATTCTGACATCCGTTAAATGAAACATAGTTAGAACTGTGTTGCGAAAAAATCATATTTTAAATCAATTAATTTATAATATTAATGCTCTGTAAATTTACATTGAGCACTATTTTGTAAAAATAAAAATATCTATAAGAACACCGGATTATATATCTTACTGTTCTTTCTTTTTATTTATATAAACACACACATACGCACACACACGCACACACATATATATATAACTGGTACTCTAAGATACCTGTCTACTATTGCAGACGCTTGGTCAGGCACATTTGTGTTTATTCAACACCCACAGAGCCAACCTGCGGTGTTTTGCTGCAACTATGCAGAACAGACCTTAGTTACAGTTTCTGGGAAAGAGCGTGTTATCGAGTGTGTTCAACAATTTGAACAAGGCCAGAACGCTCAAGCTCTCGGCCACGATGACTTTTGACTTCGTGCTAGCTATGGTCTATCCAATTTCACTCAAAAGGCGCTGGGGTCGAGTCCTCCAGTTGAGACGTTGAAATATTATTAAACGTTGAAACAAAATGTCAATTTTGTAGTAACTTATATATATGTAACAGTGCATTATGTTATGTTATATATATATATATATATATATATATATATATATATATATGTAACAGTGCATAATAAATATTTATCGCTTACTCTTGTATTGAGCTGCGTTTTAAATTGATTTTTTGAACGTTAGAATTTTATTCTTCGTTTTTTTACATTTGTATATATATATATATATATATATATATATATATATATATATATGAGCGTTTATTGAGAAATAATCTCTAGTACTATAAAAAAAAATTTAAAAGATTTAAACGTGAAATTTTAAAAGATTTAAACGTGAAAATATCTGGGATTAGAATTAATTAAATTTATTTCTCTTTATAATTTCGCGGATGGATTGATAAATGAGGTGTTAAACCCTTTAAAAGATTTGTAACTGAAGGAATTAAAATAAAGTAAATTTATTTCTCTTGAAGTTGACTTATAAATAAGGTAACAAATCCTATGGAAATTTAAACCTGATAGCATGATGAAACTGGTATTAGATTGAAATTTATTACTCTGAATTTACCAGAATGGAGTGATTAGTAAAATCTTAAGAAACAAATTTTAAACCAGAAACGGCAATTATATTGGTATCAAATTCAAATATTGCTTTCTTTTCTTCTTTTTTCGGAAGTACTAGTTTACTTTTCAGTCCATTTACCATTTAGTACTACACAGTCTTCCAAACGTCACATCAACGTTTTC
>OZ010608.1:56291555-56321555 GCA_963932145.1 Acanthosepion lycidas | reverse complement strand
CGACTCACTCCAAAGCTAAAATATTCACAATGAATACTAATTTTCTTGAAGCACTTAAAGCTTTTGATGAAATCAACTGCATTCTCCCTCCAAATAGAGTGGGAGTCTCTCCATGAACCTGGCCTGAGAACTGCCTTACACAAACCCACTTATGGAAAAGAAGACTTATCGACATATTTGTCCCTGCGCCCTGAGTGACCATGCGAAAGGACGTGTATTTTTATGATTTTTCCATTTATACTTTCTTCTATGAGGTTTTTGTTTGTATTATTTGATTGGTTATTTATTTTTGATTAAGTATTTTATGACATTTGATATGAGATGACACATTTTATGACGTTTTAGGATTATGCATTTTTATCATTTTCCTTAATATATGAAGCAATATTTTTTTGTTTGTTTCTTTTTTGTTTTGTTTTGTTTATTTGTTTTCAACACAACAGTTCAGCCAATATAATTTTTCGAAGTCGGTCTGCTTTTTATTCAATGTATTCAGGCAAGTTTCATCATCTTTAATGTCGGGCTGCTTACGCTCACTTAGGCACAAATACCCCTGGGATAGGTATGAATCGATCTCCTACCCACATATACGGGTTAAATTGTTGGAAAATTATTTATTCTAAAGGAATTCTTAATTCAATATTCTCACACAAAAATATATATTTTACAATGGAAAATATATTTCTTTTGTTCGGCTTTACATATACTACAGAGTGTTGATAAGCCGTAAAATATCAATAAACTAATCATCTTTGGTTTTTACAACAATGCAGCTTATATATATATATATATATATATATATATAAGGGATTGATGGATTTTTAAAAGCGATATTTTTTGTCGATGATATATTCGTTTCATTCAGGTGATACGCGTTTTTGAGTAGATATCTTTGATTTTAAAGAGAAAAAATGTCGTCTAGTTGCCTGAGTTTTTCGAAAACTTTAATAAAGAAATATCACTTTTGGTCCGTGTCCCTATTGTATAATATAAACAAACCTATAGCCCGTCGTAGGTTAGTTTTGGACTGCCCAGTCATGAAGGACTTCCTGAGGGTAATTAGTCGTTGATTTAGCTATGAAGTTCTATGTGGCTAATAAGGTGGATTTCCGTATGTTTATAATAATGAGAAAATCATACCCCACTCTCTCTCTCTCTATATATATATATATATATATATATATATATATATACACACACACGCACACACATACACACAAACACATACGCAGATGGTGCGGTGGGTAAATTGTCGTCATTTTATATTTTTTATTTCGCGCATGCGCGTTGTGTTTTCAATTTTGCAGTACAGGGTATCATCAGGTGAACACTGTGCGAAAAAGAGCATCAACACACAATTCACTCCGCCAGAAATTTTGAAACCGCGTGGTGTACTGCTTGGCATTCGCGCCGGAAGCTCCAATACAAACATTACTGAGTGTTTAGCTGTCAATATGAGGACAGTGCAGAGGATTCGGAAAGAGTTTGATGAATCTAATGGTAATTACGAAGTTATGGCATCTCGGAAAACTCACTCTGGTTGTTCTGATAAGTAAAGAAATACCGAATTTGTTGGTGAGGACTTCAGACTCAACACAGAGACCTACATCAAGTGTCTTGAGGAGGTTAGTGCTGCCCTGGGTCAAGATGCTGGCTGCTGGAAGACGCTATGTCTAGTCACAGGACTCTGCAACATACCATAAAAGCAGGAGAACCCAGTCATGTTGTCAGATAATTTCTGAAACCACATCACCCGTTACATTTGGCTACTTAACTCCTCAGGCTGCACATCTGCCTTTAATATTATGTGTGGGGGCAGTTGAGCGAGAGACCAACAAAACTCCTTGTAACCCCAAAGATTAACAGAAGGCAAGGATTATGGCGGCATTCACCAATTTAAACAAGGAGACCGTCCAGAATATTTGCACGGGGTTTTGAAGCTAATTGCGATGTTATTAAATAAATTTGATATTTTTCTATGATTTTGGTAAATATATCTATTAAAATGAAATTTCAGTGTTATTTTCATTTTTGCGTAATTTAGGCGACAATTCATCCATCCTACCCTGCATATATAAACAAGTTTTCCTAAATTCAACCGATAAGTTATGTCTAATTTTTATTCTATTCTTTTAATATTTGAATAAAGTTTTGTATATCCAAATGAAAATTGTGAATGGATTAGCGAAAGTTCATCTTTTCTTTCAGTTTTTTTTTCCAGCGATTCGACCGTGTCGGTTATTATCAAGAACAGGGTGTTGTCATTATGGTAGATACGACTTTGCTGACTCCATTCGTAGCATTTCTTGGGACCATTTCAAATTCAAACATCCGCTTATTCTATAAGATTTATCATGCACATAACGGTTTCACAGAGCTTGACAGCATTGGAAGATGAACGTATAAAATATTTTACACGTTTTGTGGCTTCCTTACCCAACTCAAAACCTCGTGTTTACCAAATTTTCAGCAATTACACAGAATTTGAGAACCGATTATTTAGAACCGTCATTTCAAGACTTTTCTATCTTCCGCTCTCTTGTTTCCCGGACCACATTCTTACCATTTCTTCTCACAACCATGTAAAATCGCTTCTTTCTTCGTATTCAGTAGACTGTAAATTCCAAAACAAAAAATAATCTTACTGTAAACGCAGATATACGTTTCGCCTTTTCTTAGATGCCATTAGATGTTGCCAGGTGAACAAGCGTCGATATATATCGCTACACCGAAAAATGTAGAGCAATGCCCCCCTAAAGAGGTCGACTGCCTAGTCTTTTTGACGTGTGGCGCATCTTGTCTAGATAACACCTGCATGACAGACAGACTTTTAACTTTGATTGATTCATTTTTTACGGCTTATCAATCCTTTGCGGTTTATTTAAAGACAGGAAATATTTTTAGACTGTAAGAATATTTTAAATTATAATAACTTAATGATACAAGTCTTAGTAATTAACCCATAGCTTGGTGAGAGAAGAAATGGATTTTTACCTTTTCTAAGGATATTTGCGCGTAATTGATTATAACGAACCTGACTGGAATTGAAACTCTGCTCTCCGATTAAAAATTCCGAGTCATTATACATTACACCACCCGCATATCCAAGGTTACAACAACTGGTATTTTCAAGCAGTCACCCATCTAGGTATTAACCAGGCTAATATTGCTTAAATTCAGGTTCTTCAAAATTATGTGGATTTTAACTTTAGATAACAAAATAAAATATAACTTTCCGCTAATTCTATTTAATCTTTTTGGAAATAATAAGTGTCCCTTAAGTGTAAGTGTACCTTAAGTATAAGTGTTCCTTAAGTGTAACTGTTCCTTAAGCATAAGTGTTCATTAAGTGTAAATGTTCGTTAAGGATAAGTGTTTATCAAAAGTAAGTGTTCATTAAGTGTAAGTGTTCCTTAAGTATGTATTCCTTAAGCATAAGTGTCATTAATTGTAAATGGATATAGATCCGACAGTATGCGGAAAAAACAAACAAAAATCCTTATATGCAATTATGCTGTTTTAATGTTAATATAATGTCAACGTCGGACGTTTAGGTCTAATAAACCATCTTCAGGACATATTCATAAAATATAATTAACATTATCCATTCAACATGACAAAGACGATGGACATAAGAACAAGACTTATCCAAACAGATAACTGAAAGTTTTATATGATTAGCGTTTCGTTTAAACATGGTCACGTTGTCGTCACGTGGGCGACGCTGTGAAAAGGTATTCCTAAAATTTGAGTATTTTGAATGAAAATTGAAAAATGAAAAGAATTCTATTTTGATCTAAAATTTATATGTACGCTTGTCGAGCATTAATCTCGCTAGAAAAGGGGAAATACTAAAGAAGCCAGGTCTAGTATTCAGTTATCTGTTTGGATAAGTCTTGTTCTTATGGCCATCGTCTTTGTTATGTTGAATTGATAATGTTAATTATATTTTATGAATATGTCCTGAAGATGGTTTATTAGACCGAAACGTCCGACGTTGACATTATATTAACATTAAAACAGCATAATTGCATGTAAGGATTTTTGTTTGTTTTTTCCGTATATTTTTCTTCATATATATATATATATATATATATATATATATATATATATATATATATATATATATATATATATATATATCACGCCTTCTTCTAAGCGTCCACTCCTGGACTGCATTTTCCACACTACCACCTGGGATTTATGCCGTTCCGTTTAGGAAGGCCAGATCTTGATGCTTTAGAATTAAATTTGATCTTAATCTCCCTATAAGATGATTCTGGTGTGTTCTTCTTGAATCGATCAATCTTGTATATCGGTCTGGAAAGAAAATCTCCTGTTTTGGTGCACACAAGAGAAAAGTGAGCCGAGTGAATAAAGAAAGAAATTGTTTGAGTCAAAGAGCAAAAGAAGAAGGTCATGACTCCTAACTTGATGAATTTCAATTCAGGTAACCCCATGATCTTCAGAGGGAGGAGATTTCTTTTTTTCATCAAAAGTTCATTTACGGGAGGGTTTTTTTTTTTTTATAGTGTAGAGAGCTTTCTCAAAGGTAAAGCTGAATTGGCGATGATAAAAATGAAGGAAAACACTGCAGCTTTACGTGGGGTCTTTGTTCCTTTCTAGAAGAAATGTTGCATTCCAACAAAATAAAAGTCGTTCACTATACTGAGTTCACAAATCGCAAAGCCGTTAATGGAAGACATCTTTTCAAGATGTGTCTATGAATAAAGAGGGCAAATTGAAAGGAGAAACAGTTTCTTTTGCGTAAAGAGTTTTGTTCGGATGAAATTCCGATCGCAACCATGGACAATTTTGTATCCTCAATACAAAACCGGTGAGTTCATGTTTTAAATTAAAAAGAAAATACTTGAAATTATTTGTTACTGTTCGTTTTTTCATTAATTGAATATATAGTGAGTTGTGGAGAGACAAGCTCACCCACAAAATCTTTAGCAACTATGTATTTTCCAGATATTTTCCATCATTATTAGCTAAATCGTATATTCCACCATAAAAGAAAGATATTGGTTTTGAATCGATGAACTCTTCGATGAAGAATTTCTAAAAAGAGAAGGAACGAGAAAATAACTTTTACGGACCATTTAAGGCAAACAATGAGAAAAGGAGAGTTGGATTTGTGTGGTGCTTTTTTATTGTTTAATGCCATCAAAAGGCTATAGAACCTGGTCTGTCCTGCTATCTACCCATAGCTGGGTGGGTGAAGAAGAGGATTCATACCTTTCCCAAGAGTATAAAGCACGTAAGTGAATGTAATGGATTCGACTGGAATTCGAACTCGACTGGAATTCGAACTCGACTCTCCGATTCTCCAATCTGAGCAACTAACCATTACTCCACCGTGCCTATTTCGGGCAAAGGCATCAAGAACAAAGTTGAAGGAACCCGGAAACCCAGTCCTAAACAGGAAACAAGGGACGAACTTCTAAAAAAAAAGCAGTATTAAGTAGGAGCAACACAGTGCAGGAAGCTGTGGAGAGCTACGAGTTCTCACGTTCTGAAGATAGAGAGAGAGAGAAAAAAAAAGAGGGAGATTATTTTTTATTTTTAAATCAAAAGGAAACCAAATTTGTAATAATTTTCTGCCCTTTTTCTTTGATGGAATTGCATTTTTCTCTTTGCTTTTTTCTGTTTATTTTGTTATCGACATTATTTTTCTCTTATCGACTGATACACATGCGTAGGAGGAGTAACATTTTCATCGGCGTGCTTTTTAAAATTCACGCCTTCTCTTTTCCTTAGTGGTCATACGCGCCATAAAATCAATTAACAAACCCCTCCGCTACCATTCACAACAGCAACGAGCGTTGGGTAGCTGTCCTCACGACTGCGGTGTGCAAGGTAGGTGAGGAAATTGACCGGTCAAGTAAAGCTTGGCGGTGATGGTAAAGGAAAGGCGGGAATCGAGGATGCGGACTTATTGAACGGGTTCGCCACAACCGCGGCTCAAATAACGGCTCTTGCAGAGCGATCGAAATGTCCGTGTCGCCTCGGGACGGATTCACCCAGGAATTGCAAAGGCGTCAAATACAGTGTCCAAAGTCTAAAGCTGATATCCTTACTCCGCCCTAACCATCCCCGGCTACAAACGATGAAGATATGGCGGCTTAGGAAGGCGAGGTAATTGATGTTAGCGTACGTGTCTTTATGTTGATTGAAGAAAGAACGATGGAAAAAAGCAATGGGAAAGACTGATTCAATTACATGTCTTGACCAGATACACATATTTATTTTCATTTTTACTTTTTTTTTCTTGAGAGAAGAGAATGAAGAGACGGAGGTGGGGTAAGAAAGCAGTAATCATAAAAATGATGGCGATGCTTAAAGTGCATTCATACTTGGAGTAAATGTCTTCATAACATGTAAATTTCCTATCAGTTTGATCTGGACGTAACACAAGAATTAGCAAGCTTGTCTTCAGGGCTAATTCGTTAGCACCGCCTTTTCGATCCTTACTAAATTAATCAAGCATCAGCATTGTGAATATAAATCTTCTATCATCTTGGATTTCAGTGTTGAGTTATTATTAGGTTGGTGCAAAAATGTCGTTTTTTGACTAATTTTCCACGTCAAAAAACGACATTATTACGTCATTATTTTTGCACCAACCTAATACCTATAGAGGGTGCGATAGATAAATTGTCGTCTAAATTACGCAAAAATGAAAATAATATTGGCATCTTATTTTAACAGATATGTTTACCAAAACTACACAGAAATATCTAAACTATGGTCTCCAAGCGAGTTCGGAATCTGCAAATCTTCTGGATGGTCGCCTTTGCTTAAGTTAGTGAATGCTGCCATAATCCTTGCCTTCAGTTCATCTTTGGTGTTAAAAGGAGTTTTGCTGGTCTGTCACTCAACTGCGGCTAATATATTAGGTTGGTGCAAAAATAATGACGTAATAATGTCGTTTTTTGACGTATTTTTTAACCTCAAAAACGACATTATTACGTCATTATTTTTGCACCAACCTAATAATAATCAAAGGGGTTTTAGGCCTCCGTGACAGTCTGTGCGAAGATGAATGGAGGCAGAGTGGCATATACGTCGTCATCATTAATGATCATTCCAAGCACCTTCGTAATCACTATTAGACTCATCCAACTCTTTCCGAAACATTAACACTGTCCTCAGATTGACGCCCAAACAATCTGAAATGTTCGTATTGGAGCTTCCGGCCAGAATACCAAGCAGTATAGCATGCTGTTTCCAAATTTCTGGCGGAGTAAATTGCGTTATGATGTTCTTTTTCCCACAGACGATGCCCACGTTACCCTACTATACTGTGCAGTCGACAAAATAAAATTTAAAAAAAAAATCAAAATCAAACAATGCGCAAAATTAAAAATATAAAAGGGCGACCATTTACCCATCGCACCCTGTATATGAAATCCAGTACAGAGTGAGAATACCTCGGTTAAGGGGTGCTTAACCATTGTGGCCTCATTTAAGACAGAAATAAATATAATTATACCTATCCAATCTAGGATTAAAACAGTCATCAGGAAATACGCTGGCACTGGGACCTGATTTTAAATGTTGGTACCACAGTTTTGGCGGTTTAATTGTTTTAATTCTACCTCAGACGAGATCGCAGAGGCCACTAGATGAAAAACGAATAACTGGTACTATTTAATCTGAGCAATTCTAACAATTTAATGTCATACTACGATAAATTGTAAGATCAATAGAAATGAGATAAAATATACAAGTAAAGAATTAATAATAATTGACAATACTTCATCTAAAATATTCTGACAACTTAATACTCTTAAGTATTACGTCTATCAATACATTGTCTGAATAAGATATCTCTTCAGGATGGAAGTGATCATGACACTATTTTTTATTATCTTTAATGCAACTAAAACACAAGGGGTTACAGGGTTTGGAAGAATTAGGGACAGAAACAGTAATGATGAGAATAAAGAGAAGAGATTAATCATGGAGACAGTAGATAATGATTGATATTGAATTTAAATCTTTGCACATGAAAGTTAGCTGGAAAACATGTAGCCAGAAGGGAGTTCCACAAGCGAGAAGTGCGAGAGAAGAAACTGCTAGCATAGAACTTACGGCTATATCTAGTCAGCTCAACTGTAAGTGGATGAGATCTCAACATCAATCTAGTACTGCATTTAAATTCAAAAAGTCTAGGTACCATAGCGAAGAGCTCATCCGAACAATTACCATGAAAATATTTATAAAAATGACATAGAGAGACAACCTTAAGGCAGTGGGAAAGAGACTGAAGCCGAGCCGCCACATCAGGATCAGTAATATTGCTGATACATATTTGGGTCTTATCAAGGTGAATAGCAGGGGCACCGGACCATAAGTGGCAGCAATATTGTAAGCATGGGCGTATGGTGTAAGTTAACATGCGTTCTTGAGAAAGATCATAGTGTATTTTCCTGTTACCTTTTCTGTGGCTTGTTCATTAGTTTATTCCGTCTACTAGACTGGTTGCCATCCAAAGCTATAGAACCCAATCTTTGCATTGCTGAGCAAAAGAAAAAGAAGGATAGTGAAGCTGATATCATCACAGAAATTGAAATCAGAGATCCGAGTTCTAATTGCGGGCTAGTCGCTTGCTCTTAAATGGGATGGGAGAAAGGTAACCTGTATCTTCTTCTGAACTCAGGTATGGAAAGATTGGATTTCCCTAATTTTAGATATCAACCAATCTATAAGAAGAAATTAACTAATGACCAATTCATGGATAAGCCAACGGGAAACCACACTACGATATGTCCATAAGCCCATATCACGTTGAAAAATCGGGTCCCGTACGATCACCGAAGTTAAACTATGTCGAGACTGGTCAGTACCTAGATGGGTAACTACTTGGGAATACCAGGTACTATACGCTTGAATGTGCGGGTGGTGCAGTAGATAACAAATCGGAATTGTTAATCGACGAACAGAGTTCCAATTCCAGTTTCATTTATTATATCAATTTACGCTCAAATAACCTTGGCAAAGGTATGAACCCATGACTTCTTTCCCCAGCTATGGGTTAATTAGTAAGTGTTGTATTACTAAATCATTATTATCTCCCAAAAAACAATCTAAAAATATTTTCTGGCTTTAAATAACATGCAAGTGGTTCATAAGCCGTAGAAAACGAATCAATCAATGAAGTGATATAATAGTTGTTCGAATTTGTTTGATGAAGAAATTGTCAATCATTATGTTTGTGATGTCACCGAACACTCATTGTAATTCTCGTTGTAGTAGAAACTTTGTAATCGCAGATTACAACTATAGTAACGCTGTTGAAAAATACTGGTGTCAGACGCCTTCGAATAACGCTCCCATTAATAGTAATTGCTCGATAACACTCGCTCGAATAGTAATCCGTATAGTAATCCGGAAAGAGAAATAGTATAGTGAATAGAGTAGAAAATAACAGTCCGGATAATAATAGAGGATAGAGTAGAAATAGCGATCCGAATAGTAATAGAGGATAGAATAGAAATGGTGATCCGTATAGCAATAGAGGATAGAATAGAAATGGTGATCCGTATAGCAATAGAGGATAGAATAGAAATAGTGATCCGTATAGCAATACAGGATAGAATAGAAATAGCGATCCGAATAGTAATAGAGGATAGAATAGAAATAACGATCATTTAGACGTCACGCTACTTTCTACATATATGCATTTCTTCTACGGTCACGTAGTTTACTTAATTCAATAATGGGATCGCCTGTGTGGCGATCAATGTTCAAACTCAATTTATTCCTATATATATTTTTTCATCTTGTTTTTGTTTATTTTTACAATTTCTAGTTGTAAGATACAGAATAGTACTTAAATTATCAACATTTCTTTGATGAAGCGTTGTCAATTTCATGTAGGAATTCTAAATGAATGGATTTAATATGTATCTTTCTTTTTCATATTTGTAGTCGACTAAAAAATAACATAATATGGAAACAAATGCAAAGAAAGAATGAAAAGAAACAACCAATACAAAAAAGATGGTCTCCAAGGAAGGTATTTAGAGAAAATATATTTGAACAAGCCGTATATGCCAGAGAATTCGTTACTCAAGAGGCCGACCTCCCTTGTTTGTAAATCTAGACGCCCGTGAAATATTAGTCGCTTTATTTACAGTGAACTCGACCCCTCACAGAACATATTTTGCTGTCTCCGCCACCATTTTTTAAACATCGTAGACCTCCAGAGGAGGAACTGCTTACATCAGAGAAATCAAACCGCGCGGGAAAAATATGGGAGATGCAAAGTGAAAATCAGGAAGAATTAGCAGGCTGTGAATTTGGATTATAACAGATATTTCTTCGTTATTTTGAAAATGGTAAGTTTCCTTCAAATGGCCAACTGCTATGCGTCGTATTATTCAGGACTTGTTCGATCAAGGTTCTCCACAACTTCATATCTTTTGTAGTTTAAAGCTATATTCTTATACAAACTCATTAGCTAGGTTACTCGACGTTTCCATTCTGTTCCTTTTGTTCTCAATGTGACCTGTGTGTGTTAAATTCTCGAAGCCGTTTTTCCTCATTATGTGTTCCTAAAATTTCAAATCTTTCTTTGTAATTTTAATTTTAAGTGGTTTTTTGTTTCCATTTCTCTTAAAACTTTCCCCTTGCTCGGATGCTCCATACATAGTATCCTCAGCATTCTTATACTGAACAACGTTTCGATTTCCTCGCGCCTCGACTTCGTCAGTGGGGAAAATTGTCCAGCATTCAGTGCCATATAGGAGGATGGAGATTTCGGCACAGCACCATTTTTCTTCATTTTTAAGAAAATTTTCCCGTTTCTTAATACTTTTCAAAAGCGTCTTTCGCTATTCCAATTAGCCTTCGGGTGTCTCATTTTCCTTCGTCTCTTAATTCCAAGTTTACTAAAACATTAGAATAAATTACTCGTCTTCTATAAACGAGGAAACATAACGTTAGATACCATTTTTACAAAATGTCGTATCTCTTCGGGAAGTTAGCAACCAACGCTCTCTACAAATACCAGTATTAACTATTGCTTTGAAACCTGAACAATTTTAATCCGGCCTGAGCTCCTGAATCAAAATTTGCAAATAATTGGTATGTTATGTCTCACAGTGAATGTAAAAATAGTTACAAGTGTTTACCCACCGTTTAACCGGTAGCTGGGCATTAAGTCATTTTTCTCTACTACCGGTAAATCGGTGGTCAGGGATCAAAGGCTTAATGGAATAGATATCCGATGCTTTCTCAACGATTTTGAATTAAGAGTAGTTGTTCCAAGTCTAGAGGGCCTAATGTACTCTTCTACTTAATACATATCTAGGTTGGGTAGAAATGAACTTACATTTTCCCAATAAACGCAACAGACTAGGCTGGAACTTGTATTCGGCTCGCCAATTCCACTATATATATATATATATATATATATATATATATATATATATATATATATATATATAATTATGTATATGTAAAGGGTGTTCCAATAACTTGGACCGATTTTAAGTGTGAATTAATTTTAAGTGTGAATTTATTTTAAGCGTATAATTATTTTTTTACTTTTTCTTTCGGATTTAACAACTTAAGTCTTTGGCAATTTCAACCATGGAAAGATTGACAATCAAATAACGTGTTAAAATTATCGAAGCCGATTACGAAAATAGACGTTCAAACGGAAATGCAATGAAAAGTTCTCAGGTCACATCATCTCTCGAAACAGCGAAGTCAATTGGTCACCATAATCGTGCGACTTGATGCAATTAGATTTTTTCCTTTCAAAAGTAAGGTCAACAAGCCAACAACAACAGCTGAAGGATGAGATAATAGGGCATATTGGTGAGATCGAGGAGCAACTATGGTGAGCCGTCATCAAAAACTTTGACCATGAGTGGATGTGTGCCGCCGAATCCTTGGCGGATATTTGGGCGATATTATCTTTCACACATAATTGCCATGACTTAAATAACATGATCCAATATATAAATAAATAATTTTTTGCAATTAACACTGATTTATTGATTGCTGACTTTGATCCGTTTTAATGAAACACCCTTTATATATATATATATATATATATATATATATATATATAGTTAGATAGATTTAAACAAAACGAACGTCATGTTATATCTTAGGTACCTTTCGACCAACACTTTTTCAAAGGTATACGTTGGCAAAATTTTGAATATGGTATATTCATAAGTAAAAGGGCTCAATATCAGGTATAGAGCGGATGTAAATATAAAATATAAAAGTAGACCCTGAGGTCAACACCGATTGGCGACAATCTGTTCCATGCTTGAACGCAATATTCAGTTATATTTTGTTGTGTTCTACCTTTTATATATACCAGGAAATGGTGCATTATGGGTAGCAGGGTCTATTATACTAACAGTCGGCGCTTAGACAACAACGCTTATATTTGAAGTTATTCTAGAGGATCTATAACCGTTACTGCTTATCTATTATCAGGATAATACAATAGACCTTGCTACTCATAATGCATCACTGAGTTGCATATATAAATAGACAAGTCAACACACAACGCACATGGCCTGATGTTTGCGTTCACGCATGAAACATGCTGACGCTGTTCTTTATTTACCTCAATGCCCACTTTGTCGTCCTTATTTTTTATCAGAACAAAAATGCCTTCAACGTAATTTGTGAAGATTTGTGGTTTATATATTCTTTCAAATACTTTATATTCAACGTGTGACATGTAAAGATGATAAGACCTAAGAGGTATCCCATACTGACTCGATTAGTTTGGATATATCTCTTTCTCTGTCTCTCTGTCTCTCTATCACACACACGCACACACAGACATATATATATAAATATATCAATTGCTGATATCCTCTGAGGAGTGGATGGTCAGGTCCGCCTACAAAATCCTGGAATCAGGATACTGAAGGTAACATCATTCAGCTAAGTTACAATATATATATATATATATATGTATATATATATATATATATATATATATATATATATATATATATATATATATATATATATATTTTTTTTTTTACATACACTATATTTTAATATATTAAATAATATTAATTTTGATCATTTTTATCTTTGTATATTTACTCGTTTAAGTTAGATTTCAATAGGTTGTTAACATTCATGCAATGACATTTTCTGTCTTAAATATTTATCGGTTGGGGTATCCAACTGTCTGGGTCAATGTCTGTGGATGTGTGTGCATGTATTTATATGTATCTATGTGTATGGAAAGTGCATCCACTTTTAATTATGTATGTATGTACGTGTGTGTTGGTTTCCCTTCTCCCATCCACCCCCTTTTTTTTTTCATGACAGACGGTGGAGATGTTCTCTGTCTTGTCTCCTTTTTTGTGTGTGTATATGTCTTGGTGCTTATGTATTAGAATCTGACTGCGTTTGTTTTACGCGTGAGTTTGGGACCCCATTTACACAACATGAGGATTAAAATGTGTACATTGTAAAAAGACCGGATATTAAATATAGCTAAAGTAACTTCAATGAAAAAATAAATTGAATAACATATATATTTCTTCTTTTCTCCTCAGTAATTTTATAGTTGTAAACTTGATAGCGAATAAATGTTAAATTTTGATTTTGTAATCAGCAGTTTTAAATTTTAATATTAAATTTTATCATATAATTTAGTAATTATTCGTTGGAATAAATTATTTTTTAATACTAAACGTCTGAATAGATATTATAACATGACTTCGTTATCGAGCTTTTTGAATTTTCCTGTACTTGTGTTCTGATTGGTCCATCTAGCCTTTGTTTCCCCTTGCGTAGAATATTAATTAATTTGAAACTTTTAAAACCATTTATTTTACATTCATCGTCATCACTTGATAAGACACCGAAGGTGTTGAAACAAAATGGCTATTTTTGTAGTGATTTTATAACATATTTATGTTATAAATTTTTTTTTCTTTAAAAATAAATAATTATATATATATATATATATATATATATATATATAGAGAGAGAGAGAGAGAGAATATGAACTGTCCTTGTTAATGCGCATAATTTGGAGATTAGGTCTTTTGGATAACGTACAGCCAAACCTTCGATCCAGGGCTTGAATATTTTGTCAAGCATCTCGATAATGTAAACGACGGAATTTTGTGTGTGTGTGTGTGTGTGTGTGTGTGTGTGTGTGTGTGTGTGTGTGTGTGTGTGTGTGTGTGTGTGTGTGTGCACCGTTAAATGCCACATATACTTCCCAGATGTCATTCGGATCATCTTAGGTGGTGTGTTTTTGAACTGCTCGGATCACGTGATCTGCAAATGTAACACTTGGGCAGACGAATGTCATGTCGGAATGTTCTTTCAAAAAAATGGAAGCATTTTAATGTTTAAAACATTTCACCATTCACCCGCCCTCATATACGTACACAATAAATACACACACACACACGCCGTGTGCATATGTTATAATCTGGGTGTATGTTTTTCGTGTAAAAGTAACTACACTTCTCAATATTAATAAGTGTGTATTTGCATGCACCGTAAAATGCCACATATACAGTTATATATACGAAAATACTGACGTAGATGCATATATTAAAACAATGGGAACACATATAAATAGAAATGTGCGGTTATGTGAAAATTTATAATAATGTTATGTCAATAAACACAAAAACACAGAAACTTATATATGGAGGTTAGTAGGATATAGAATTCGAACGAAAGTGGAGAATCAAGACGAATTGGAAAAGCTTTTTAATGACAGTGCGTTTCGCATTCATGTTTTAGGCAGGCGATAAGACTCTGTGCTTTTTATACAGCCTGTCTCAAAAGTGGCCAAGGGATCTGAAAGCTTAATAAATTTGATGTTTATTAACTTTTATTTAGTTTTCTTTCATGTATTTCATAAGGGCCTTGAAAATTAATCATGAAAAGATATACGATCGAAAACCAAAGATGAATTATTCAAATTCAGCGAGCATATTTGGCGAGCATCTCACACCGTTACGGTGTGAGATATTCGCCAAATTTTGAGAGTAAAGGTTTAGTAAGTGACTTTACACGAAGTAGCGTACCACGTTTGTTTATTCACGAAGGAGTAATTGAGAAAGGGAGAGAATCAAAATAAAGGAGTTAGTAATTTCTGAAATCCCTTAGTGACTTTTGGGTCCCTCTGCATTAAAACCGTTAATTTCTGTTTGCTAAATTAATGACTTCCAGACAGATAGAAGCAAGAACATTGCGAGTGTTTTTAAGCATCTTTATTCGGAATGGGTTAACTTCAAATTCAACCAGCTTTAATGAAAAAAATTCAAAACAACAAAAAAAATCACACGCACACAGATTTGTTCTTTTATTCCGACCAGAAGACGACCTATGTTACGTGCTCTTTTTGGACGTGGGTGATAATGACTCTCACCAAATTCCCCTCCTTTATAGCTTTTTGCAATTTTTATCTTTTACTATTCCTCCAACTCCCTGTTCTGCCATTACAAATTCGTTAGCTTGATTACACGCTGGTTTTCGCAAACCCTTTTGCTTTCGATAAATCATGTGAATGCCAAATTACACAGCCTTCTTTCTACAGGATATGCCATAGGTAATTTAATCATCTCTTTCTGAAGCAAGTTTGATTGTTTTTGTTTCCATTTTCCTTAAAACTTCACCATTGCTTACACGCTATGCCCATTGGAGTAGATATTAAATAGCAGTTCAGCACTCTTTTCTTTGTTTCTGTTGTTTGAAGTCTCCTCTTTATTTGTAAGGAAATTGTCCAGCATTCACTGCCATATATGAGGATTGATATTAAATAGCTGTTCAGTATTCTTTTCTTTTTTTTCTCATTAAATTTTCCCTATTTCTTAATACTTTGTTTAACATTTCAAAGGCAACTTTTGTTATTGTGAACGCACCTTCTGATTTTGGAAGCACTCTTTCTATCCACTGTTAAAATTAATCCCCAGATGAAAACAAAAAGTTCACTTATACAACATTCCAGACCAATCTTCTGATGCTTCTGACTTCTCTGATACTTTGGCGAGATATTGAATGCAAAGTTTATTTTGTTATCTTTTAGGTTGAGCCAAGTATATATTGGATTATTGCAGATCAAAGTCTCTTAGAACAATGGCTTCTGATGGACATTACATTCGGTGCAGATCATGAGGTATTAGAAGGCATGAAACACTTACTGCAGAAGAAAAAGTATCTTTCACAGTGAGGTTTCTTGCTTTTTTTTTAGGCTTCCTCATTCAGGTGAACTTATAGTTGTAAAATATAATTTATTTGAAATGGCTAGATGTAACCGTAAGTTCTATGCTAACAGTTTCTTCTCACGCACTTTTCACTTGTTGATCGAATGATTGATTCGTTATCTACGTCTTATCAACTCCTTGCAGGTTATTTAACGCCAGAAAATATTTTTGATTGTATGAAATTGAGTGGGGATATAATAATAGTTTTGTGATACAAGTCTTACTAATTCACCCATATCTGGGGAAAGAAGAAGTGGATTCATACCTTTCCCAGGGATATTTGCGCGTAAGTGAATATAACGAACCCATCGAAATTGGAACTCAGCTTTCCAATTTCCAATTCAATGCCATTATCCATCACACCACCCGCACATCCAAGCTAATTGCACCTGGTATTCCCAAACGGTTACCCATCTATGTAATGACCAGGCTCAACGTTGCTTAACTTCAATAATTGTACGGCAACCCGTGTTTCAACGTGATGCGACCGTAAGTCATTTCTCGCTTGTGGAACTCCCCTCAGGATTCTTGTTTCAAGTCAAGTTTGATCTTCAAAAATGTAAATGTAATGTCAATCGTTAACTTCTATCTTCTTAATTCCTGTTCTTTTATTGGTCTCTTTCCTTAATAGTGTTGTTTTTATTACATTCCATCGAACTTACCCCTTGCATCTTAGTGACTTCATTGCCTTGGTTGGGGTGAAATGATTAAAAGACTTACCAAATTCTATAAGTGCATCATAAAATTAAAAGTAAAAAGCAACAATTTGGAAATGATGTCAGGATATTGCTTGCGAGCTGAGGAGAATGGAGACTATAAAAGTGTGTGTGTGTGTGTGTGTATAAGGCTTAAACACTAATATTCCATGGTTATAATTTATTACATTGGAATCGTAATCACGATCCAATTCATCGGACCTACAAATTCAAAAAGAAATCAGAAAATATTACTATATTATTTTTTTAAATTTTTAGGTCTGATGAACTGGATCGTGATTATGATTCCAATGTAATAAATTATAACCAGGGAATATTAGTGTTTGAGCCTTTTATATTATATTCTTACTCTGTCCTGGACATTGAGTTCTATCTGGATTCTATCCTCTTGGGAATTTATGTATGTATATATATATATATATATATATATATATATTGACCACTAATGTTATCAATATCTATCATTCTCTCTCTCTCTTTATATATATATATATATATATATATATTACGAAATGGACAAAGTCCGACAATTTATTTATTAAAGACATTTTTATGTTTAACGTTATAGATACAAGTATTTAAGTAAATGCTCTGTTTATAATAAACAGTATTAAATAACATTTACCGGCCTGAATGTCCGAGAAATTTTCATGACAGGATTCGAACCTGCATCCTATACGGAACCGTCATTTACGCTGACGTGCCTTACCGTTAGGTAGACAAGGTCGAATTTACTGCTTATAAACTTCAATCTTCCATGAATCTCGAATATTCATAACTGCTCATGGCGTATCAAATGTAAACAAATGACGTCATATATTACGAAATGGACAAAGTCCGACAATTTATTTATTAAAGATATTAAAGACGGTTCCGTATAGGATGCAGGTTCGAATCCTGTCAAAGAACGAATATTTTCTATGAAAATTTCTCGGACATTCAGGCCGGTAAATGTTATTTAATACTGTTTATTATAAACAGAGCATTTACTTAAATACTTGTATCTATAACGTTAAACATAAAAATGTCTTTAATAAATATATATATATGTAAACGCCCACTCGGGGCGAGAGAGAGAGAGAGAGAGAGATGAACTCTCATTGTCAATTGGAGCATGTATATCGAAGCCTTCGTTCCCGCGAATATTTTGGCTTGCAACTCGATATAAACAGCGCCACCTTGACCATGAGAGGGAAGAAGTTGAGGGTGGCATGACATTGTCATGACTCCCAGAGCTATTGCAGACCACGTTAACTTGGTTTGCGTTACCGTGAGCACCTAAGCAGAGCCGGCTCAGAGCCAGCTGTAGTTCTTCTCGTTCAACTGGCCGCCTAGAAGAAAATGGCAATTTCCGTATCGCTGTGGTTGGAGACTAATACCACGATCAAGGCGTTTATGTCTTTCATTTCCTGCTTCAGACTGGAAACTTGCTTTGTGCACCCAGAAGAGAAATGGGATTGATACAATTTGACGCCGTGTAACATGACTTTCGATCGTCTTCCGTTTAACGGTCCGCTAAATATGTGTTCTCAAATATTTATTGCAGCCTAGATTCGGAAGTAAAATTATTTGTCGGCAGTCAAATGATTAAAAAAATTTTTTTTTAAATCTGTACTTTTCAGCATAATGTTCTTAGTCAATGTACTTTTCATTAGTGAATATCAAAATGCAAGCATATAGATTGAACGTTATACAGGATTACTTTTAGATCCAAATTGTGCTGAAAACTACTTGTAAATCTGACATTATACGCATATACATATACCCACACACTCACGCAGAAACATACTGTAAGCGTTTCAAAATTTAAATGTAAATTAGTTTTATTTCATAAACATAATCAACCATTTTTTTCTTGTTTATATTACAGCCGTAAATAATATGATAAAGAATATATTACCAATATGGGAGGGGAGTAGTGGATAGCGGCTTGGATTGAGGAATTGGAGAGCCGAGTTCGAATTCCAGTCGAATCCATTACATTCACTTTCGTGCTAATAACTTTGGGAAAAGTATTAATCCTCCTCTTCTCCCTCCAGCTTCGGGTACATAGCAGGACAGACTGGGTTCTATAGCCTTAGATGGCAACTAGTCTAGGAGAAGGACAATTCTGAATTCAAAACCTGCGCAGTGTCGTTTGGGGACCTTGTGGCACGTAGTGCACTAGGTCTCTGTATTCGGCTCTTCAAAAAGTGTGGATGGTCCTGCACGAAACCTTCACCACTATAATCAAATCACATATGCTGTTGTCTGCGCTGTCGGTTTCTAGAAACTGAGATGCTTGACCCTCATACGTCGAACTCGACGGGAGAGTCCACCATATTCACAATAATACTGCGGCAGAAATATCTCCTAGAAATACCTCCCTGTAAAACATTAGATGAAGACACCATTGCCACTAATGTCTTACCATTATTTTGGATGTATTTCTGGGAGGTGTTTCTGCCGCAGCTTGTATATATTAAGATATATTATTTATTTACACTATTTATATTCGCACCATTGTCCTTATCATTGTTGTTGTTATCACAACATTTCTGCCGTTGTGCTCTCCGGTCTTCTTCAGGTGTATATCAATCTGGGTAATCTACCGGAAATTCTGCTCCCGAAGATTAAATGAAAGGTTCAGTTCAGAAATCCCTGTAGGATACTCTGATCGATATACACCTGAGGAAGGCCGGAGGGAATAACAGTCGAAAGGTGGTGATAAAAACAACAAAAATGAGGACAATAACTCCTCATCTCAGAAATTCTGACATAAACGATATAATAATGATAATAATAATAATAATAATAATAATAATAATAATAATAATAATGACATGTAAATAATTTTAAAAGAACTTAAATTGTTATCCTATTTTTAATTTTATGCATTAGAATTAACGCCTATTCAATTACATTTTTTGTTGATAATATATATCAGGCATGGGTAACCTTTTACGAGCAGAGAGCCACTTGATTTATGGCTCATCACAAGTTGGGTCATACTATTAAAAAGATTCGGGGTAATTTTTGTTAGTAGGTACCTTAGTTATTTTCACAACAGAAGATCCTATGCGTAAACCCTTAGAAATAGAATGAAATTTTTATTTTTAAGAAAAAGATATTTTATACTTAAAAAGTCTTGGCATCCTATTATCACTGATGACAGTGTGATTAAAACATGTCGCTGCGTGGGATTTATTTCTAATTTATTCATTTGAAGATGAAAACATTCCTTTAGCGAAAAAATTCTCATGAAAGTTTCCTGTTTCAAAAGATGTTTACACGTATGATCTTCCGTAGTGAAAATCACCAATGGTTTAAAATGCCGACAACGTTACATTCCTCGAAAGTTTACAAAATTCAAGAACCATTGAAGTTAATCATTGTTTATGTATGTGGCTATGTATGAGAGAGTCTGTGAGTGAACAAGTGAGAACGAGACAAAATAAAATTTTAAGAAACGTTATTTTGCTAATGAAAATAAGCGTGCCATTCAGAAAGATCAAGACTGCAGTTTACCATGAGAGATATATTTTATAAAACTAGGTTCTTCCATATAAACGCTAAAAAAATCAGCATACCGTGATGAAAACATGCTCCAAACATAATGAAATCATAGTTTTAGCGTCAAAATCTTTATGTTATTATATGAGGAAACGTCAAAGTATTTTTGATGATTTCATTAAATTTTTTACCCCTTTTTAAAACATTCGAAATTTTGATGAAAAAACTTGTTTTTTTTTTTGCATCGATGTTAGTTTTAACTTTTAGCATAGCAAATTTTAGCGTCTTTTAACGGTGACACATTAATTTGGAAATTCTTTCAAAAATAAAATAATTCTAGGAGTTTAATGAACTTTTCACGGCTTATTCACAAATGAATGAAATTAACTTTGATTCTTTTTATTAGAAAATCTTGGTAAAAATATTGTATTTACATGTGTTTTATCCCCTTGATTTACGTTATGAAAGCTTCAGAAATTCATCGAGATTATTTTTAGTGACTATATTAGTTAAAAGCAAAAGTTTTTGAAGAATTTAAATCCCCGATTTCATTTTACAAAATCGGACCCGGTCTTACCGAAAATCTGCTCTGAATTGAAAAATTAAAACGCAATAAAACTAAGACATTATTTAATTAGAGGAACTTTTAAACGCTTTTATGAATAATATATTAAAAACAATATTGTCTAAAGAAAAATTAATTTCGATGAAAAATTATTTTTTATAAGATTTGTTTTCATTTTTTACATTTTAAAATTGAATAATTTATAAAGTTTTTGAATCTTTTAAAGTTCTATTTCGATGAGATAATTTTAAGGAATATTGTTATTAAGTAAAACTATATTTACTAATATATATTTTAAATATTATTACAATCTGAAGACCCTGACTATTTTTAAAAGAATTTCGATTTGTTTTTATATATGCATATCGATGCAGAATTTCTGAAATATGGATGTACAAAACGATAAATCTATTAATAAAAGGTTACCTGCTTTAAGGGTTTTCCTCACTTTCAAGAACAAAAACCAAAACCCTAATGAAAACTGGAGTCTGCTACACCATACTTAATTATGATTGCGTTCGGCGATCAATAAATCGATTAACACGTCAGGAAAACAAGACCCCGTCATGAGGAAATTATTATGTATAACATTTTATGCTATAAGTAATGTTTATTTTAAATCTAATCTGATTTAACTTTAAATCTGTTAATTTTACTCAAATAATGTTTCAGAAATATATATTTTATTTTTGCAAGATTTTTAAATTGGAAAATTAAGTTTTGTTTACAAATGTCTAAAAAATGACTGATGTGATCGATTTTACTGAAAAAAAATACGTCTATTCTAATCAATATAATTTCCGTCTAAATTGCACCAAATTATTTTGATTACCGGATATAGTAAATTTAATCCTTTAGCTTTCAATTAAAGGTAAATTGAAAGCTTTTTTCATTTTTAAAATTCATTCTAAGCCTTGCGTATACGGAATTCGTAGAGGTACCTATATAAAACATATTTTAAAATGTTTGGTGCCACTAACAAAAATCCTCTGACCAGGAAATGGACAAGAATAAGTTACAATTATTAGTGGCACTAAGGAAAACTGCAAGCCGTTTACGAAGGGTCACAACCTGAAGTGTAAAATAAAGTTTTTACGCATTTCACAAGGATCGGATCGACTCGATTATTGACTTAAAGATCTTAAGTTGAAGTTGTCGGTGGAATATTCTCTTGGGAGTATGTTCCACAAAGAAACAGCTCTTGGGAAGAAGCTATCCGGGTAGATCTTTCTTCTCACTATTCCATAGAAATGAGAAGGGTTCGCCACTGTGCACATGACATGGAAGGGTTTAGCTGTGAAAACCTGAAATAATATAACTATTTAATGTAGCTTGTCAGAAAATTTGCCATGTAAATGGCGACAGAATAGCTATAGGCTTGTACCTTGTTAAGAAAGAGGTTTTAGGTTGGAAAATATGTCATCACCTATAAAGGTACGTAAACGATGATAAACTTTGTCGAGACAAGAAAAAGAGGACAGGGTACCTCCAGCTCAGATATGGCAGCATTACTATGTTTTTGGTCTGATTCGATTCTTGTGGTATTGTGATGTAATGTATATCGGCTCGGAATGACAAATCAGAGAGCTGAGTTCGAATTCCAGTCGAGTTCATTACATTCACTTAAGCGCAAATATCTTGGGAAAGGTATGAAGCGATATCTTCTCCCTCCAGCTATGGGTTGCATTGCAATAAAGACTCGGTTCTTGTTGTAAATAAGACACCCCGGTAACACAAAATGAACTAGGTAAGACGTCATAAATAAAGAACTCAAATTGGGTCAGAGGAAGTCCGTTGGAGTCAGGCGGTTCGCTACCAGGCTCGCGACTGACTTGTCGAGCTTTCTGCTTGCATAGAGGAACACTGACGAGGCTATGTCTACGGGTAGAGTCTCGTTTGGGGAGGTAGACAAACCCGATCAAGTGTATGTGGGGTCTACGGGAATTTTCCCCAAGCCTACGGGCAAGGAATTACCCCCACATAAAAATCGGCCTTGTGTCACATCCTGCCTTTTTTTATTTTTTAAATCCATGTCCTTTCAAGACGTACCCAACTATGACCGTCCAGAGAGTTTTATTTTCAGTGAATGGCCATGCTCTTTTTAATCATTTCACTCCATTCAAAGTAGTAAAGCCACTAAGACACAAGGGGGTTACTCAGTGTGAAAGAGTAAGAAAAAAAGAAACATTAGTAGGGAATAAGAACAAAAGAAGAGCAATCAGGAGAACAGTAGACAGCTATTGATATTGCATTTAAATTTTTGCAGATTAAAGTTAGCTGGAAAGCATGGAACCGGAAAGGGAGTCCACAAGCGAGAAGTCAGACAGAAGAAATTCTTAGCATAGAGTTTACGGTTACATCTCTAGCCAGCTCAGTTGCAAATTGAGGAGATCTCGACGCAAGTCTAGTGCTGAGCTTAAATTCATAAAGTCTAGGTACCATAGCGAAGAGTTCATCCGAACAATTAATTAAGCAACCAAATCAGAGCCATTAATATTGCTGATTCCTCTTTGAATTTTATCAAGTACCTCAAGGTAAATATCAGGTCACCGGAACAGATGGGGCAGCTATATTCTAAGTATGGACGAATTGTAGATTTATAAATATGTAATATAGATTCTGGAAAGAAAAATTGTCTCGCCCGACTCAGGAAACCAACTTTCTTAGCAACTGGCATAAAATTATATGGAATTTATGCGAAAACTTTTCAATAACTTCCGTAGAAAAACTTCATTTACTTTACGACTCACATGAAATAATTGTATCAAACAGTACAACAACAATAATAATAATAATAATAATAATAATAATAGCAGCAAAGAGGTTGATTGGCGTAAATCTTCCAATATTTTCCCGCACTGAAAGAATAGCGCGATTTAAGAAAAGATAAGGGCTTACGGTCATGTCACGTTTAAACACCGGTTTCCATGAGACCACCAAAGTTAAGCAACGTCGAACCTGGTCAGTAACCTAGATGGATAACCGCTTAGGAATACTAGGTGCTGTAAAGTTGGATGTGCGGGTGGTGCAATAGATAACAAATCGGAATTGGAAATCGGAGAGCTAAGTTCCAATTCCAGTTGGGTTTGTCCTATTCACTTACACACAAAACCAATGAGAAAGATATGAATCCGCTTCTTATCACCCCAGCTATGGGTTAATTAGTAAAACTTGTATGAATAAATGATTATCATAGCGAAAAATCTTACAATCTAAAAATATTTCTGCCTTTAAATAACCTGCAAAGGGTTGATAAACCGTAACAAAAGCACAAATCAATCAATCAACCAATCGGAGGCGATCACTGATACTAGACATGGTCGTGCATGTGAAAATAGTATACGTTGAAATGCCTCCTTTATTTTTTATATTAATTTATATAAGTTTATTTTTTAACGTCGAAAAACGACATTATTACGTCATTATTTTTGCACCAACCTAATAGTAGAAAAGACCAGGCTCGTTAAACTTTTTTTTAGAAACCTGTCTAAGGGCAATTCTGAATTCAAAACTAGGTTGTTTCGCAACCTTATGGCACACGATACGGTTCTCAGTACCCTGTTCTTTCCGGAAAGTGTGATTGGTTGTTTACCATTATTATCAAATCACGTAGGGAGGTCATTTGGCTGTTCGGTTCTGATAACTGAACTGCAAGACCCTCACACATCGAAGACGAAAATAGACTCCATTCTTCTTTTATGTGCCGTATCCATTCAGGACGTAGGCGATCATGGCTCTCCACTTCTCCCTATCCTTTATAGTTCTCAATATGTTTTGTCCTTTTTCTACTTCTCTCAGACCCTCTGTTCTGAGTTAAGTTTGTCACGCGTTACTTTCCCTTGTCACTCTTTCACTCTATCCGCCCTGTGTGTATCTGATTTTTCAAGCCTTCCTTTCTCATTGTGCCCAAGAAATTTTAGCTGCCTCTTCTTGAAGTTAAGTATAAGCTTTCTCCTTGTTTTCATTCTCATCGTTGCTCACATGTATAGTTTATGGTATTCTTTGCATCTTTCTGTAGAACAATACCTTCGTTGCCTCGAGTCTCTTCTTCATCTTTGAGGAGACCGTCAAACATTTGCTGCCGTAAGGAGGACAGATATCACGTAACAGTTCCATACTCTTTTTTTTGTTACCAAAGAAATCTTCCTGTCTTGTAATATTCTGCCTAACTCTTGGAATGCGTCTTTGGCCATTCCCAATACGTCTTCGGATCTCAGCGTCGCATTTATCTGTCAGAACACTTCCCAGATATTTAAATTACCGCACCTACTCGATTTTAGTGTCCTGTATATCGCATTTCAGGCTCATCTTTTTACTGAAGACCATGAATTCTGCCTTGTAGTTCATTCATAGTCCCTTCTTTTAGCTCTCCATCGTTATCTACTGTAGGAGGTTTTGTGATTTCTTTTACGTGTCTGTTATCAGTGCTGTGTCATCTGCGTATAAAAACGGAAACTCCCTCCACTGAATTTAAAGTAGTTTTGAAATGCAGTAAAGTATTTAATATTAATTTTAATCTATTGTTGTCTCTAGAAGGCATCTTTCACTTTCCAGTTACGTCTTGGATCTCAGTATCGCACTTTCCGTCCTCTGTTAGAACACTTCCCAGATATTTAATTTTCTGTGCCTGTTTGATTTTAATATCCCCGGCCTGTAATTTGAATTTTGGGATTATCCTCTAGTTACTCTGCCTTCATGTGTTAGGTTGGTGCAAAAAGTCAAAAAACGACATTATTACGTCATTATTTTTGCACCAACCTAATAGTTTATGCATAGTCCCTTCTTCTCGCTCTCCCTCGCTACCTTCTGTAGGAGATTTTGTAATTTCTTTTCCGTGTCTGCTATCAGTAATGAGTCGTCTGCGTATCTTATGTTGTTAAGATTGTGGTCGCCAACGATTAGGATTTCCATTTCTCTCGGAATTGCCTATGTCTATAATATGATGACCATTCCTCGAATTGTATCAAAAATAGCGCACTACCAAATAAGTTATTGTAAATATTTCTAAGAAAAACAGATGATGTAAGCTGGAAAACTTCTTTCACGATAATATTGTGAAAACACTGGCTTACATAAACTGTACACATTACTTTTTCCTTGTTTTAAGTTACTTATATGTATTTGGTGTCGGTGGATGTATTTAGTTACGGATTTTTTTTTCTTATTCCCCTAGGAGTCAATTCTGTAGATATTTGACTGATTTGAGAAAAGAGACGCGAACAGGCGAATCTCAAAGAGATCGTCCAACAAATGTTCAAGTGATCAATCATTTACGCTATTCACATTTAACTGGACTTTAGATAAGAATTCTCAGTGAGAAGTAACAACGTGAAACTCGTCTGGGCACAGGGGATCTGTTCTATAATACCTTAATTTTTTTTTTTAAATAAAGAAAATAAGGATTTCGGTTTTTCGAAGAAAACTGTGGTGAATATATACAGATAAATTATCAATTTATATTTAATGTTTAAGTTTTTAAAACTACTAATGCTTTAAGAGTTTCAAATGTGTATAATTAACAAACGAGATCTAGAATTATTATTACGTGATCTGTTTTTAATATAACGAAATGAATAAAACGGTACAATCTGGAACCAAGGGAACTAAAAAAACGGTTATGTGCCTATATATACTCGGACGTGCCAAAAGTTAAGCGACAGCAGTATATAAAGATAAAGGTAGTTGGCGCCACCGTACCTTGATATCATGGAAATGCCCTTACCTATATCAGTTCTGTTCTGATATTTAGTAAGTCAGTATGAACACCAGCTATGCTTTCCATGGAATTATATGAGTTTGAAAGGGGTATGATAGTGCGTGCATAAAAGATGGCATGTTTAATTTTTTAAATTGTAAGGACATTTGACATCCGTTGATCTATGTTGGCACGTTTTTACCGTATTATTGTTTTTACAATATCTAATGGAAGGAATTACCATTCTCCATGGATAGTGCAGGGGCTGACGACGGGTCCTTAATGATCGTAGCAAAAGAGGTCTCTTTTTATATACTAATAGTCACCAAATGCAAGGTCAAAGAGCCACTCAAGTTATAAGGTTACTGTGTGGTGTTGTATGACCGTAAGAGAAGACAAGAAGTGCTGTTTATGAGGTTATGTAAGAAAGATAATGGCTAACCTTGATTTGAAAGAATTAAGATTGTAATGAGCGGGAAAACATCTTGAGGGAAGTTTGTTCCGCCAAGCAATGATCACGTAATTCTTACTAAGAGAATACGAAGGAAGTGATGCTAGAGCTGTGAAATCTTGCATGTATTAATTTCAACTCTTCTTATTAATAACTGTATTGTTTCTTTCCAGGTAACGAGGGTGGGCTGAAAAGTTCATATGCTGACGATGAAGGAGTGATGCTAGAGCTGTGAAATCTTGCATGCGTTAATTTCAGCTCTTATTAAAAATTACATTATTTATTTCCAGAAAAACTGACATCTGTTTAAACAAAATTTCAAAACTAACTAGTAACGACTTCTCTTAAAAATTGACAAAGTCTGGCATCGTGGTGTTATCAAGTACATACAGAAAAAGCGTTTAGCCCCTAAGGACATTCATGCTGTCATGATACATTAGGGGATACCGTTCCAGATCTATCAACAGTGGGCAGTTGAATTTAGGGGCGGGGGGATATTTGAAGATTTATGGACGTTCTGCAACTGCCACCACCAAGGAAATTGTGTTCGTCATATGGTGATGGCTGACAGGTGATTGACTATAAATCAAACTCACAAGATACGCTCTAGAGAGTTGAGAATATTTTGAACAATGAACTTGGCATGACGAAGGTTTCTGCTCAGTGGGTTCCACGTCTTTTGACACCTGATCAAAAGCGCATCCGTCTGATCACATTAGGGGAAACCTGACATTGTTTGAGGCTGATTCAGCTGGTTTATTTGAACGTTTCTTAACACAGGATGAGGGTTGAGTTCATCATTTTGAGCCAGAGACAGAGAGACAATCTGTGCAGTGGAAGTACTCCATCTTCTCCTGTTCCAAAGAAGGCTAAAGTCCTTTCACCAGTAAGGTATTTGATGGGATAAAAAAGGCATCCTGTTAATAAACAGAGCCACACCATCAATGCTCTAGCACACAAGTTCTTGGTTTCAATGGCTGCTGTGCAAGAGTATGGTTTTGAACCATTAGTGATGATGGCGTTATATCTGCTGTTGATGACTTTTTTGACCAACAAGATGATCGGTCTTCTTTGAACAGTCATTGATTACCACCCCTATTCCCCTGATTTGACAATCATCTGTTCCCCAGCATTAAAAGACACTTGGCTGGGAACCATCAGTGATGATGACGTCATATCCGCTGTTGATGACTTTTTTGACCAACAGGATGATCGGTCTTCTTTGAACAGTCAGAGGTCAGTTTACCTAGAAAGAAATAATGTAGTTATTAATAAGAAGTGCTGAAATTAATGCCTGCAAGATATCACAGATCTAACATCACTGTTTCATGGTCAGTCTATTACCTTTTCAGCCCATCTTCTTAGCTCGTTAGAACACTTGTCATGGAAATAGTGACAGAAAAGCGATAAGCTGGTGACATTTCGTCGAGTGGGAAAATGGTTGTAGAGTGGGAAATAATCATTCACATGGCCGCGTAGACGCTGTTGAACTCATATATGGCAGCAATTAGCCATTTTTGATCTTGTAAAGATAGAATTTGCTGGTGCAAGAGAAAAGTGACACATCCAGAATCAAAGGAGTCTTTAGGCGCATATACGGCTGGTCAATTCAACCATCCTCAACTCCTACGGGATATAGGAGCAGAAGTTACGCCATCTCAACAATCCCAGTTTCTGCGTTGATAACCTACAGGCTATCTGCACATATACGTCTTCAATAATACGTTTTCAGCTCGCATGGGCGGTTGGCAATGGTAATATTAATAGTTTCCGTATAAGGAAACATTTGTCATTCATTTACTGAGAGGCCAGTACTGCTTCCGTTTGAAATTTCGCAAATCTTTCTCTTAAAACAATTTTCACGAAATGGGTTTTTCAAGTCCAATAGCTGTTATCGCTCTTTCCCGTATTTGGTGGGGTTTCCTTCCTAACCTTTTACTTGAAGTAGTGTGGAATGTCAACATCTTGATTCTCTTCGAGTTAAATGTGCTATCCATTTTAGTTGTTGCTGCTGTTGATAGTCCTTAAGTGATGTGGTTTCTGTTATTTGGTACAGTTAGTTTTTATTGTGATCCTGTAGAGAAAGTTCACAATGTTCAAAGAACGATGGTCTTTATCAGAACCCTCTGAACGGATATCAACTCAGAAATTTAAAATTGGCGAACTGAGTTCAAATGGGTAACGAATCTGTATACTCCATCTTCATCCTAAGTCACTTAGGAAAGACATGCACCCGTTTAATCTCCCCTAAGCCATGTTTTAAATAACAAACCTCAGTTGGCAGACAATTTAGAAAAAAAAAATCATCCAAACAGTATAAGATTTCGTCACATTCACTTCTGTGCAAACGTCTTTAGAACATGTATGAATCTATTTCGTCTCCTATATGGGTTAAATAGTAGGGCAGACTGGGTCCTTTGACCTTGGTTGACAAACTGTCTACCACAAAAGGTAATATGTATTAATTCTGGGGATGATCAGTTTAGTACTTAATGACAATAGGAAACCGATCCCCCATTTTATGTCGATAGAATTTTATATGTCACTCATGTATCGAAAAGAGACATAATCGCCAACGCGTGCATCACGCATGGTGCCTAACGAAGGATATTAATACGTAGTAATTCTAGGGGGATCATTTTAGTACTTAATGATAATAGGAAACCGATCCCTCACATTATGTCTACTATAATCTTATATGAATATCACTCCTGAATCGAAATCGTCCAAGTGTGTATCATGCATGGCACTTTGGAGACTAGATTGGCAGATAGGTCTCAACCATTTACAGTTGAAATGGCGAGATGTAACCGCAAGTTCTATGCTAACAATTTCTTCTCTTTCAC
>OZ010608.1:56281555-56286555 GCA_963932145.1 Acanthosepion lycidas | reverse complement strand
ACAAACTAAGGAGTAAAAAAAATATAATTAAAATCTAAAATTTCAAATTTTAAATCTTTAATTCATAATTTAAAATTAAAATATAAAATAATCTAAAATTTTTTAAATAGTATCGAAAAAATTATCAAGTAATATCGAAGAACATATTGAAAAATATATATTTGTGTGTGTGTTTGTGTTTTCTTCTGAGATACGGAATTTTCTTTAATGTGTGCACTCAACGCACAGAGCATAAGGATCCTCAACCGACTGACTCAACAATGCTTACGCTATTAACGACACATTAACGGATCCTGTGCTATCGATGGATGCCGAAATCTTGCCTAAACTGATAAAATATTTTGCAAGTCAAAAAAAAAAAAAAGAAAAAGACATATACAAAGTAAACTATATGAAACTACATAGCTTTTAAAAGAGAAGACTATTAAAATGGGCGTTAGCGTGTCTTTAAAAAAAATGTTCAAAGTTAAACACGCCGGAAAGATTTTTGAATTTCTTACCGCCATAAGAAAACGTTATGACAGCGGTGAGGATTTTGATTTCAAAGCGAACCGTGAAATTATGACTCAATCGTTTTCACTGAATTATAAATGGATGAAAAAGGAAATACATGTTAATAAAATGACATTTTGTTCGCGTGAAAAGAACTTGTAATGGCGTACGCCAATGTGAGTTGATGTGAACACCTGTGATAGATATCATACAGTTTTAAAGCTTGGGGTTTGGCGCTGCATAGTCTTACTCAAACAGACAGAACATAGTGCAGAAGCGTGAAAAAAGATAAAATACTTACCTGATTTTTTTTTTTTTTCTAATCTTAGTTTATCATAGCCTAAGGACACAATATTGAGACACCGAATGAACAAAATACTTGAAAAAAAATTAATAATAATTTTACTTCATTTAAGAAATTTGGAGAACTAAATTTGCAGAGAAGTTGCTTCTATGTCGAAGATGAGTTTGAAGGTCTTTTAATTGTAAGGAGGTAGAATATATGGTTGTCACCAAAAGGAACAATCCAAGATGCGAATTATATTTTGGAGACGACGAAATCAAGCAAAATACAAAACTTAAAATATCTCAGATGTGTCCTTAATATATCTTATTTATAAAAGGAATTAAAAGCTTTTCTAATTAAATGGCGTTTCTGTTTCACAAAGACAAATTGATGATTTAAATTCTTGAAGGAGTCCTGCTTTTGACAAGTATAAATATGAAAATGTTAGAATTTTATTTTTTCAAAATTTCATCAAATTCAGATATAAAAAAATATTTTTACCAAAACTTTCTAAAAAGATAAAATTAAATAAGTCCTGAAAAGTTCATTAAAATCCTACAATTATTTCATTTTTGCAAGAATTTCCAAAACAATGTTTTTACCTCAAAAAAGACGCTAAATTTTCCATACTAATCTTTGACTCGTCTCTTTTTTTAACCAAAATTTTGAACGGCTAGAAAGGATTAAAAAAATTAATAAAATAGTAAAAAAACAAAAAACAAACTTTGGCCTTTCCTCTTAATAATTTTGAACATTTTGACGATAAAACTTAGTTTTTATCAAGTCTGCGACCTTTTTTTCATCACGGTATGCTATTTTTAGCGAGGTTTTTAGGGACCTACTACTAATAAGTGTAAAATCAAGAAAAATAAGATGAAAGAAAGATTCGTTAAAAATGAATAATAATAATTGGCAATGCGTCATGTAAGAAATTCGGACAATTTAAGACTATTGTATTAATACTACGAAGTGTAAAATCAAGAGAAATAAGATGAAAAAATACTAGTCAACAATTAAAACGTATCACATCTTTCTTCATTATTACGGTTTTTTTTTAACTAGTTTTCATTCATCATATTGTTGCTGTTTTTATAGCAGTTCCACTGCAACATTAACCTGCACAGAATATGAAACAAAAAGAAAATTTAATTTTTTTTTATTACGTATGCAAATGTGAAAAATAAAAAGCGTTTTGCAAAGTCAGATTGAGAACGAATTCTGTGTCAGTGAAGAATTGAAGATTTGGTATATTGCATAACAGGCATCCAACCGTGACGCTTATAAATGTTTCATTGTGAAAGCCTCCTTTCAAATACTATTTTCACCAATAATATTGAAGATTCAGCAACAGTGGGAAAAGAGCCAGACCTACTGATCTACAAACACAATTGTCTCTTTTCAGGTTCAGTCGCTCGTTAAATACTCCCAATGTCACAAAATGAGACCACAGAAGAAAGGAAGAAAATAATTTTTTGGGGACATAGAGCATTTTTTTAGAGCCATATATCAGAGTTAAAAGAAAAAAAAAGTTGAAAAGATACGTATCTGATCTGGGAGTAAAGGATATTAGATTAATCTTTACTCTCGCTTATAAATGATGGGGAAACTCTCTTGTTACGATAAACCGTTTAAGATGAATAATAAAATAATCTAGTGGGTCCACTGAAACAGACGAACGGGCCGAGAGGATAAAAGCGTTGGTTTGTGTGTCTGGGTCAGGCAGTGCGCATTTGCACCGGGTGGAAACTGGGGACCAATAACTGAACTACATAAAAGTACGAACTAGACAATATCCCTTGTTATAAACAGTGGAAGGAGAACAGTTTACCCTTCTTGATTAAATAAAGGATTCAGTTCAGATTTCCCTGTAAGTTACTCGGGTCGATATTCACATAAGGAAGGCCGGAGGGTACAACGACCGAAACGTTGTGATAAAAGCAACAGAGATGAGGACAATAGTACGGTGGTTTCCATTACATAAGGATTGTGCGAAGGTTTGAGTCTTGCCGAAGACATCATTTTATACCCAGGCCTGTAGATGTAAACGTAATGCTTAAAAAGCAGAAAAGTCTATTCAAAGACGTGCATTCCCCCATCGCTGTGACGAGTGGACGGAATAATTCCGGGATGCAAAAATAATATCGTTTTTTGATGTTAAAAACTACGTCAAAAAACGATATTATTTTTGCACCAACCTAATATATATATATATATATATATATATATATATATATATATATATATATATATATATATATATTCTAATATTCTTACATCTTCCCGTTTAGTTGAGTAAGGGAGTGTAAAAATTGTCAGTGTTGTCTGTTTTCCCAAGCGCTTTCTGTCATTTCTTTAGCCATTTCCAAAAGGTTTTCTTGTTCAGTCTTGTTAATTCATTTTCATGGTTGTCTTTACGAGATATAGTGCGTGGTGCCTATATAGTAGTAATATTTATTCCGAGCCCCGCGAAAGTAAACTTGACTGGAATTCGAATATATATATATATATATATATATATATATATATATATATATATATATATATATATATATACGAAGGTCATTCAATAAATAAAGTGAATTGTTCGGTATAAGGACTTCTAATACAGATAGAAGCTTACTTTTTTTTTCAACGTAGTCTCCCAGCACTGTCACAAACTTTTCCCATCTGTGCACAAGCTTCCGTATTCCCTCAGTGTAAAAATCTTTGGACTGATGTCTCAGCCAGTCGCTCACAACACTTTTGACTTCATCGTCACTTTTAAACTTCATGCCTCTCGTGAACGCTTTCAAGGGACCAAACAGGTGAAAGTCTGAAAGGGGCAAGGTCTGGGCTGTAAGGGGGATGAGGGAGCAGTTCCCAGCCCAGCTCGTTGATGGTCTGCACCGTTTGCGTTGTCATGATGCAAGATGACTCCTTCTGACTGATGTCTCCTGCGTTTGTTCTTTATGTCTTTCGTGACCTGCCTCATCAGTTCACAGTAGTTCTTCTGTCAGACGGAATGAGGTCATTAACTGATTCGATCACCTCAGGAAACCTCACTTCTGTAGCCCTCCCAGGCCTGTCTTCATCCTCAACACTGCTCCGTCCTTCTTTAAACAATTTAGCCCACTTGTAGACATTTTTTGGCTGAAACATGTGGCACCATACACAGTTGACATTCTCCTATGAATTTCAACTGGTTTGGACCCTTCCCCAACCAAAAACTTGATAACTGACCGCTATTCAATCCTGGAGCATGCTTCTTGGTCGGCCATCTTTGTTAATCGCCAAAACTCTCAAAGTTTTTTTAGTCTGCAAAAGAAATTAAATCCATGTGAAAAAGAAGTAAAACAAACAAAAAAAAATAAATAAAAAAATAAAATAAGCTTCTATCTGTATTAGAAGTCTTTATACCGAAAAATTCACCTTATTTATTGAATGACCCTCGTATATATAAACAAAACTTTTAACTCGCTATTTCCGCTGCTAAATAATGTGAGATTAATAATGTGTACGAGATGTTTTATGCAAAGGGCTTCTCTGATAACGAGATGTTTTCGGTTACGGGATTTATAAGGGATGATCGTGTTATCAACCAGAATTTTTCTAATGGTTTCTTTACATTTTGGCTGGCTAAATGCCTTTTTATGGTCAGATAGGTGACATGTTATGCGTCTGCTCAAGGAGGTAGTGGTATGGTCACTATAGCATACTTATCACAAGTGGCATATTCTTGTACTGGGCAATTAAATTGATACGTTATATTGGTCATCGATAGTTTAGATTTCAGAGGGTAATAACCCTCTGAAATCTAAACTAGCGATGACCCCTATGACCCCTATGATTACTGACCACAAGGTTGTCCGTTTTCATTTTCTGTAATACATTATAAGTTTTAACATTTTGCCCCTTACTTATGGCTGAAACATGGTGTTTAATGATTCGTCTCATGGAGAATTCGTCCCATTTGCAATTATTGTGCATCTGGTTGCAATAAAATATGTTGATATTTTGAAATATTGTATTTTAGTACTGGTTTCATGCACTTCAGTAATTTTATTTGTTTTTCGATGATGTAGTTGGGAAATTTATTGTTAACAAATTTTTGTTTTATGTGTTTGAGTTCACTTAGAAATATTCTCTAGGAAGAAGAATTTAGGTACGCTTAATGTTACATCGTTTTGGGAATTGGCTATATTAGTTTAGAAAACAAGAATTCGTACTGTTGTTTTATCATTAC
>OZ010608.1:56269055-56279055 GCA_963932145.1 Acanthosepion lycidas | reverse complement strand
AAACAAAATCGATGTTTGGTCATTGGAATACAAATTTTGAGAAGTAGATCGGCCTGAGAAGTTTTCAGCATCCCCTTATATTTACCACCTGCAAAACGGTATATATCTGCCTTTTCTAATTTTTGTTGTAAGTTAGAAAAATATTAGTGTGTTTACGTTTAATTAAAATATAAAATAAATACTGACTTCTAAAAATAACATTTTTTTTAAAAGAAGCGGCCATAAAGTAAAAAAGAAATTAAAAATACAGTGTAACCCGCATATAAGAGAGTTTTCGGGCCCGGAGAAGAAGTCTCTTATATCCGAGTTTCTCTTATATCCGGTTTTGGTCTATTTTGTTTAGGTAAGTATGGCTCTAATTTGGAACCGGAGAAAATATCTCTTATATCCAAGTTTCTCTTATATCCGGGTTTCTCTTATATCCAGGTTTCTTATACCGAGTTACACTGTATTGAAAATTCTATAATTTTACTCCCGGCAACGTTAGTCACGATCTTATTTCCATTAATGTTCATAGTAACCATTGTTGTCGTATGACATTTCATAAGTGGAGCGGAACCGAAAAATATTTTTTTAAGGAATTATATAAATAAGTAAAAATAATGCAATTGTTTAAAGATGTGAAAATTGCTAAATTGATTTTTATTATTCTTATTAATACGAAGATTGGAAAAATATTCAAATATTTATTTCATGGTCAGCTTCATTGTAGCTACGTCTAGAGTTGAAAATTTAAGTGGACTTGGCATAATAACAAAAATAACTTTAGAAAATAGATGCGTTGCTGAAACTGTTGTTTATATAGAAATTTTAGATTTTAAGATAACTTCTACAACTTATTTTTCCCTGTCCGTAGGATGAATATTCAGTTCGTTAAATAGAAAATGGAATTTTAAGTAAGCAGTTGGCAGGATATATGGCATGATTTGACGAGACATCGCGATCTTTTGCGGTGAAAGACCCAAGAATAACACGAAGAGCTTACCAGAAATCAAATGATAGCATAAAAAATACATCTAAAAAGCGATCAATGTAACCAGGCTTTATTTTGGCACTCAAAATGGCTGCTAGTGGGAATAGGTGAGGTCAGTGTGATTTCTAATTTTGAGATTGGTGAGATCTGTTTTTCCTATTTTTTTCTGAAAAATAAATAATTTTTTTTTGGTGGGTTGGGAAATATTATATCTTAAACTTGTCGTTGTGGTGTTTAACTTGGCACGAACAATTTAAAATGTTTGTTTTTATTCATGATACCAGTTAAAAATGGTTGGTATCAAATTGTAATAATACACACACACAGACCCGTGTGTGTCTGTATTTAAGTAGAAACTAAGGTTACCATATGTCCCTTATATACTACATGAGTCACATATTGTATAATTTAGTACCTTGTCCAGTACTGATCATTCAGGAACATCGCAAATATCCAGGATTTAGTTCATTTTGAAATTTTGTAATAAAAATATATATTTACTGCCTCCTTACGGTGTATATTTACTGCCACCTCATTGTATATATTTACTGCCTCCTTACATTATATATATATATATATATATATATATCTTTACCCGGGGGGCGTGTATATATATATATATATATATATATATATATATATATATATATATCACTATATATACCATGCATTAATGGGGGAAATCGTTTATATATATATATATATAACGATTTACCACATTAATATATATATATATATATATATATATATATATATATATATATATATATATATATATATACATGAAAAACTACACATTATAAATATATATATATATATATATATATATGAAAAACTACTCATTATTAAGTTTCTAAATAATGAAAATTTATTAAACAATAGACATGAGTTAACGGTTTTTTGCCGACTTCATCAAATTTTTACATTGAATAATTATCATAAAAAACAAACAAACAATTAAATAATAAATACAAATTTTAAACTCCATAGTCTAAATAAAATGTTTAAAAACCCTACCCCCAAAAAATAAAATAATAATATATTAGCTAATTATGACAGTTTTTTTTAATATACGCACAACCCTTTCAGGAAAGAAAATAAAATTTAAAAAAATAAATAAATCTCCATAGACACTTAACCAGATTAGACGATGTCATCTTCCGCTTTAAATTTAGACACCCCAACCTTACCCTGACTTTGAATGTAACTGAGATATTGATTCAAATTATTAATCCTTGCGCCCCCTTTTCTTTTTTTAAAAAAATAATTGCTCTCGCCATTACCATAGTAATTTTAATTTTAATAATGAATATGCTTATAAAACGCATAAATTTCAAGAATTAGTTATTTCAAAAAAATTTCGCTTGAAGATGGAACAGAGCTTGGTACTTTAATTCATTTTAATTGAAATAATTATATTGAAGTTTTCGGTTCTTGTTTTGAAACATGAGAACTCTTATGTAGCGATGGAATCACATTTTTAAATAAATAATTATATTTAGGCTCTACTTTTGTATCGAACACTGTTTTTTAAAAATAATAACAAAAATACTAGAGAACTTTGGATTATTTACCTAACGAGTTTTTTCCTATTTTCTATATATTTTCACACACACACACACACATAGATATAAATTTTTTCATATATTAAGGCTAATATTGATTAAATTTTATGACAAAGGGGAAAAAATTTCTTGTGACGTGTTTCATCCTTCAGGAATTCATCGGACAAAATTTGTTATGTTTGTGTGACTACACGTGTGCACGAACGAGGGATTCTGGGGAATTTAGAATTTTTTTTTAATCTAGCCAAATTCATTTAGAATGATTCGCTTTTTGTTTCCGTCACTTTCGTTATTGGATATCCCACATTGGGATAATAGAATAGCGGCCAGGAATGGTGAAATGTTGCAAGAGCCACGGCCCAAATATACTGTTGATGACATTCGATCAAGGCTCTCTGTAGACATTTACGTCGTAGTGAAATGATTTCTACTTTGATGAGAGTAGCAATTTTATGTCAAAATTTTGCTCAATCTCGTTACAATGAGAAACCAACGCATTTGACGTATTGTTTTGCAAAATGTCTCTTTTGTGTTCATATAATCTTTTATTAGATTCCTTGAGGTTTCTCCTATGTATTTTTGTGACAATTATTACAGGCAACGGAAAAGATTCCTGCTTCAGGTTTTAGATTATTGTTATGTTTAGTATTGCTAAGTCCTTTATTGATTCAGATGTAGTAGTTACAAATTTTAGTTTAGATAGATCACTTTAGATTGTAGATGTGATAGAGTTAGTGTTAGAGTTATATATATATATATATATATATATATATATATATATATAACAGAGTTCTGTTATATTACATCGAGCATATATCAGGCGGTTGGTAGCTGTGATTTGTAAAATAGGAACTCTTATACCACCAGGCGAGTCCAAGATGGTAAGTGTTGTGGATTCCGAGATGAAATTCGGTCTGCAATGAATGACAAACGCAGGAATTAAATATAAGAAATTAAATGTATTTACACAATAATACAAAGGGTAATACTGTTAGTAAATCCAGGAACGCGGTTAGTCGTAATATACAGTCTCGAAGTAGGACTTCCTTAGAGTCAGGCGTCCTTGTAACTGTCTTCTACAAGCGGTTACCTCACACTATTACTCTACCTCCCACTCAATCACACTCTCTATCTCCGTTCGTATATTCTGACTGACTGTGGGTATTTAACGGCAGCAGTCCCAGTAACACTTTGGTCGAGTCCCCTTATATCAAAAAGGGGTGGAACCCATAACAGTAAACCAACCAAACTCGCCAGGGGCAGGGTAACCTATCCAGCCAAGACCAAAATAGCCGAACGCCCCCACAAAAAAAAATCAACAATAAAAAAAATTCCACCATATATATATATATATATATATATATATATATATATATATATATATATATATATATATATATTCGTAGCTGCCTGTTCTTTGTCCTTCTTACAATCTTCATGCGTTAGGAGCAAAACTATAACTTACCAGTCATTGTAGTTTTGGAAGGAAACCCCATCAATGCTGGAAATAGCACTGCACTTCTGAAACTTATTACCCGGAATCATTATTTTAATCGAAAGATTTTATAAATTTCAACCGACGGTAGCATAGACTGAATTCTAAACATTTCCTTATAAGGAAACGGCTATTATTACCACTACCAGAGTAGCTGTTGCCAGCAGAGCAGTGTAGAGAGGCAAAAATGTGATTAATTTTTCAGTCAATGGTAAATTTGCCAATCTCTTTTTAAATGGGGTTTCATCGATCTTCTACGCCCCACATTAACTGAAATTTTTATTTTTTAAATTCCTTTTAGGAAATAGCTGTGATCATATATTTCAGTAGATACTATACATTGCTAGTTTTTTTGTTCTTTTTTTTGTAAGTGAGCTCTGCCGAAAAATAACGTCGTCAAGGATAACCTATCCTATTCCTTCTATCTTCAAAGGCGGTGGATTGAAATGGAATTTGGGGTTCAAAAAGTGATCGAAGTTGAATCAGATCGAGGCGGGCGTTTTGTGTCTGTGTCCGTCACGTGTGACGCCAGAGTCATTCGAAAGCATGAAAGGTGGGGGGGGGAGAAAAATACCAGGCGTCTTTGTGATCGTAACAAAAGCAGTTTTATGATCTTGGCATGTAAATTGTTTATTATACAATATGAATGCGACATGAAATATTCCCAGTCAAATCTGCGTGAAGTTTTTTTTTTTTTTTTTTTGTATGCTTATCATTGGATGGGAGGCTTTGATGGTTGTTCTCAGAGGAGGGAGACATTAGTTTCATCTCAGCAAGAAAAATTGTGTTAGACGATAAATAAATAGAGAAAAAAAACGAAGAGAGTACGTGAGGGTGGACAGTGAGAAAATCTTTAGTATAAACGAATTGAGATTTCAACAAAGATAGATGGAAAATATTCAATGTATATGTCTTTGTATGTCTGTGTGTGTAAACAGTATCGACAACACAAACCCAGCATGATAACTGGCTATTTCATAAATCTCTGGTGATCGCTCAAGGCGTGAAAGTGTTATGTTGATTTCTACGTTCGCATTCTTTGTGTTTACAAATGATCCAACACTGGATCACCGCTAGTGAGAACTCTCACTCCAATAAATATAGCAAATTTGAAACAATATATATATATTTAGTTGGATTGATGTGAGTGATTTATGTAGATTTTTTTGGGTTTATGTAGATTTTTCCGCTGAATAATATTTCCTCGCATGCATGTAATATACGTGTGGTGGGGTTTGTGCAAAATTATGATAGGTAAATTGATCATAATTTTACACAAAGCCCACCACACTGACATTCAGTGGAAAAATAGGAAAATGACATGATACATTCACGAGACATTCACGAGACTACACTTCCAATCTTTGAATTTCAACATACAAATGCGTATGTATAGACACAACACCACCCGTATACATACATATGTCATATCCGAAACTGTCCACATATGTTTATATGTATGAGTCCCGACGGACGACCAAGTGTGTATGTGTGTCTGCGTACTGCATTGTGTGTATGAACATACATCGATGTTTGCGTTAGCACGATGACATCACGACGACGTTTCCCCACCCACTTCCATAATAACACCAATACACGCAATCTACATAAACCTCAAAATTTTTAAAAAATTAATCAGTTTGTCTGACGATCGCAAAAGCATGAAACCCAGGGTCACAAACTCACATCAATCCAACCAAATATGTTAGCTCTATCTCTGATATTCAGCGCTTTCTAATAAGTACCGCGCATATAATATATAATTAATTATATATATATATATATATATATATATTTATTTATATTTATATACACACACTTTTCACACACACACACACACATATATTAGGTTGGTGCAAAAATAATGTCGTTTTCTCACATAGTAACATATGTGAGAAAACGACATTATTTTATTTCATTGAACATGGACACAATAGACCATGTTTTGAAGATGAAAACATTATATAAATACATACATACAACAAATTCTGGTTAGCAGTTAATGCATTTCAACCTTGAAAATGGCTAAATGTATAGCCGAAAGCGATCGGAAAAAAAATGAACATTCGGGCAGTTTTTATATAATTTATCATCTGAAAAGAAAAATTATTTGATCACATAAGAAATTGTAAAAAAAAAAACTAAATCAAATCACCTTGTCTGTTGTATTCAATTAAATATGCATGAAAGAAGGAATGCTGCCTAAATACACATATATGTGTGTGTGCGTGTGTGCGTGCGCGTGTGCGTGTCTGTGTGTATGTGTGTGTGCGTGTGTGCGTGTGTGCGTGTCTGTGTGTGTGTGTGGGTGTGTAAATATCAGGAACACTGACCTTCTTGCAATCCCAGTTTTTTTACCGAGATGTCTTCGTCAAGCAACAAGTCATCGCTTCAAAACCAACCTCCCAATTTTTTCTCCCCCCCTCTGCCTCCATCATTTTCTTTTTCTCTTTTCTATATTTCTTTTTCCTTTCCACCTCTTTTTCTATGAAAATATAGTTTTACGGTATGCTATGTTTATAAGTAAAAGCTCCCAATATCAGGGACAGGGTGTATGTCAATATAAAAATGGACACTGAGGTCAACAACCAGCTGCGACAACCTGTTTCATGCTTAAACACAATTTCATGCCACCATATCTGTTGCGCTTTGTCTCGACTATTTATATATGCTGATCAATGTCCACGTATTATATATATATATATATATATATATATATATATATATATATATATATATATATATAATTATTTATTTAAAAATTATAACATAAATATGTTATAAAATCACGACAAAAATAGGCATTTTGTTTCAACACCTCCGGTGTATTATAAAGTGATTACGTTGAATGTAGAATAAATGGTTTATATTAGAGTAGGTAAGTTGGTCAATAAACAAAAGGATACCGATGTAATAACATTTATTAATATTAATCACGTGACAAGAATGAAGCACAAAGTTCGGAATTTTCGAACACGCCTGTCTTCTTCAGCAGATAAGAGAAATAAGCAGAGGAATGGTGGAGCCTATCCAACATTTTGATAGATTGGAACACATACACCCCCCCACACACATATATATTACATACATAATAGATGGACTGAAACAGGAACAGAACTTCTCGAATACGCGGACTGAGTGACGAAATAAATACTGTTTCAAAATAAAATGAACATCTACTCAAATGCGGGTATCCACTAACAATAACATTTGAAGCTATTACATATATATATATATATATATATATATATATATATATATATATATATATATATATATATATAAAAGAAAGAAAGAAAGAAAAGTAAGATATATAATCTGGTGTTCTTATTGATATTTTTTATATTTTATTTTTACAAAACAGTACTGAATATAAATTTACAGAGTATAAATATTATAAGTTAACTGATTTCAAATATGGTTTCTTCGCTACACAGTAATAACCAGGTTTGAAAAACTGATGTTAAAAACTTCAAATTTAATTTTATAATTAAATTAAAAGCATTTTTTTCTGTTTCATCTTCAAGCGAATTTTGAAATTATTATATATATATATATATATATATATATATATATATATATATATATATATATATATATATATATATACATATACATATATACATATATATATATACATATACATATATATATATATATATATATATATATGAAATGATTAAAATGGCATCCAACCTCATGGTTGAAACCCATGTTGCGAGGTCGGTTAGCATTTTAGCCTTTTCTTACTATCTTAGTTCTATATATTTGATTTTGAATTTTGTATCGAGAACTTTTTTGTTGTCTGTAACTTTTACGCGTGGCTGTCTTTAGCCTTTATTTTACATTTCTATCCATATATATATATATATATATATATATATATATATATATATATATATATATATATATATATATATATGTATGTATCTATATATATATATGTATATGTATATTCTGTTTATACGTTATTTTTATAGATACAAATAAACAGTATTAAGTACATTAACCGGCCTGAATTATTATTTATTATAAACAAAACATTTACTTAAATATTTGTATCCATAAAAATAACGTATAAACAGAAAATGTATTAAAATAATTGTCGGACTTAGTCCGTTTCATAATATATATATATATATATATATATATATATATATATATATATATATATATAGCTAATATTAGTGGTAAATATATACATACTATTTATTTTATAAAATATACACATATTTGTAAATATACATATACTATTTATTTTATTTGTATTATATATATATATATATATATATACACACACACACATATATATATATACATATATATATATATATATATATATATATATGTATACATATATATATATATATATATATATAGATGAAAGGAAAGCTTTTCTCTACCAACGAGTTTAGTTCCCTGAATAACTTTACCAATGTAAACATGACTCTTTCATTTTGCCGCATATATTTATAAAAACAAATAAAGTCTAGGAAAACTATCATAAAGTTTTCAACATTTTAAATTTAAGAACGTTCTAAAATATTCTTAATTTAGTACTTTTACTCAATCTGTTATCGTTTCTTCATGCTATGTGACTTGTTCACCTATGTTTGGAGCCCGCGTCAATTATACATCTTTAAAATCGCCCAGTCCTGTATCCAATGTTAAACTCTTTTTATCCCCTCGTTAAGACTATTATTCTGTTCATGTTTGCATTTCTAATTTTACTTTCAAATCGTTTTGTTAAATTTTCACACTCATATCATAACTGGTAGCGTCATACAAGGGAAAGTGTTTTTCATTCTATCTCCATTTTCAATATCTGGTCTAATACTCCTGCTGTACATGTCGATATTTCTGACAAAGTCCAAAGAGTCTGTAATGTAATCTGTCCTGACCAGGTATCACGACTTCAGTCACTATCCCACCGACGTAACGTGGCTTCCCTCTGTTTTTTTTTTTTTTGTTATATAAATATTTGCATGGGAACTGCTCAGATGAGTTTTTTTTCCCTCGCTGCACCGAGTATATGAATTTAACCGTGCTATTAGATTGGTAATTAGGTGTCACTGTTGTATTATTGAAATAGCTAATTGCAAAAGCCACTTTTAATCTATCAGTTTCCTTTCTCGAATTTCCCACCTTTGGACTCCATTCAGATTTCTTGCTTCCTACAATCTTTAAAAATTCTTATTGAACCCTGTTCTTTTTTTTGTCCTTCCCTCAATCATACCCATCCTTAGTCTTCTCATTCTCTTTCACTTACACTCCCTGTTACTCCCCAACGTTCTAGTTGCATGATCACTGTGCAATGGGAGAAATCATTAAAATAAATATCCTAATACGTTATATTATTTCATTTTTGTACTGAGAAATCATCAGTTACCTCCCCTTAAGATCTAGGAGGTATAAAAAGTACTATCTTTCATCCGTCAGTAGACGAGTAGTCAAAGTAAAGTGTAATTGGTTCTGTTATCACTACAATTTTTATGGTCTTTTCAAAAAAAGTTTGGTGACCTGTTCCAAACAGATGTATTTCTGAATTTCTTTCAGCTCTTTATTCTCTATTCGTATGATTTATTCAGAAATTTACATTTGATTTACTTTTCTTTCATTTCTAATCAAATCTACATTCATATTTCTCCTATTTAGATAAGCTTAAAATTTCTTACAATTCGTCCCATGATCGTTTTATGAAATGCTATCCTACCCGCTTGTCTCACTTTTCCAATGTTTATTTTTGTTGCTTTTGTGTAGTCGAAGTATTTTTTCTAACTCTTATTATATATTTTTAGAATAACTTTTATATTATTTTTATCAATAACATAGATATTTGAAAACAGGTGAGTGTTCGGCTGAGACAAATGCCTTTTCATAGTCTACAAAAGGTAAACAGTGTGACTTTTTGACAGCCGCCCTTCCGTGTGTGCTCATTTGTTAGAAAATGAACATTTAAAAGTCTCA
>OZ010608.1:56221555-56266555 GCA_963932145.1 Acanthosepion lycidas | reverse complement strand
TATCGTGTTTGTCCCTTAATCGATCCCACCCGGCCGTGTCTGATCAATCGGAAAGAGACCCTTGGAAAAGAAATATATTTTACAAAAAAAAAAAAAAATATAACCTCCTCTACCTTCCCTATCGATAAGGTTGGAGAAAGGAAGGAAGGAAGGAAGGAGGGGGTTCGTAATAATAATAATAATAATAATAATAATATATATATATATATATATATATATATATATATATATATATATATATATATATATATATATAAGGGAAAGATGTATGACAAATTGAAAAAGTTTTCCTGTGACGCGTTTTAGTGCTTTATTTTAACATTGATGGTAACTAGACTTTATGAATTTAACCGCAGCAAGGTCTCATCATTTTACAATTGAAATGGCTAGATATAAAACGTAATTTCTACATTAACGGTTTCTTCTATCGCACTTCTCGATCGTAGAACACTCTTCGAGCTTCGGGCCTTACAACTAACTTTGATATTCAAAAATTTAAATGCAATGTCAATTTTTATCTACAGTCTTCTTGATTACACTTCTATTTTTCTCGCTCCTTAATAATGTTTCTCGTTTTTCTAATTCTTTCACATTCACTAACCCTCTTGTCTCTTAGTGCTTTCACTGCTTTGCATGGGGTGATATGATTTAAAAAAAAACTTTAGCTGAAGTTGAATTCTTACAAAAAACCATGCTATCCAACTTCAATAGGAAATATATTAGTCGTTCAGATATTACTTAGACGTTGCCATTACAGAAAATTGTACTTTTTCAGCTTACACTGATGTGCCCAGTTGATATTTTCCTAAAAATATTTATTCACTTACGTAATTTTTTTAGAATCAATATCATCATTATAGATCCCTGTTGTGGTGTGCTCCCTCTAATCAGGCTATTGTGGGCTCTTCCACTTACTATAAAGTAGTAGGAAAGTAAGCCTCAAGATGTTGTGAGCAAGTAATTGGTTAAGGAATAGCAAAACAAGAGGTTGCAAATAAATAGTGTATTGAACAGTAAATACAACAGAAGTGTGTTACACGAATCGGGAGTGTGTGTCGGTTGACCAGCGTTCAGTCGATATCACTGTTTCCCTCCGATGCTTACTTTCCTACTACTTTATAGTAAGTGAAAGAGTCCACAATAGCCTCATTAGAGGGAGCACGCCACAACAGTCCCATAACTGGATATGGTCGCAGGTTCTCTGCGGAGCTGTGAACGTGACCAGTTCTCTTCATATATCTGGGTTTAAAGCCAGAAAAGCCATATTATGTATTTTGGGTAACTGAACCGGGCGAAGCCCATCACTCTCCAGTTCAAACCACAATCGATGCCTTCTAACCTAAAAGCTTCCTGTAGTTATAGACACGTATGCATGGATTCCATGGGTGGAACCAACCACCTTGCTCGTTGAATTTACTCTGGGAAGTCCTCACCCAGCAATACCGTGTCATCAGCGCACTCGCTGCATTCGTAGTTATGGAGTCCCGTCGGCCCCATTGTGTTAGATGGTCGTGTTTATAATGCTGCTGGATCGACTATGCGGGAATATGAAATAAAATATATATGGTATTCTATTTCATCGCAATTTCTTTTATGATTTATTCACAGGGGGGGACGTTTCATGATGGAGACTGTTCTCACATAGCAAAGAATGCATTGCTATCAAAAGACAGTTTGTTTACTGAAACACACAATTGTAGCAAGGAATTGTTTTTCTGTGAAAGAAACAATTCTTGAAATTCTTTCCAAAGCTCTTTTCAACAGCGAAAGAATTTCCGCTGTCAGCCGAGATGAATAGTCGAAGCAGCACAGTTGTTGTAAACTTGCTTCAGTTTTTAAAAGGTCGCGTCAAATGTTCGTAGGTTTGTGATTTATAGACCTGGATCTTCTTTCCTTTCGTCTCTGTTAATCATCTGAGAGACCTTTTTCAGCCTACAGCGTGGCTGATGCTAGCCTCCAGGAGAGTGACATGTTGCGCCTTCTAAAGCTAACGTCTTCTGCTGACCTGAATTGAAAAGATTATATCGAATGAATTGCTAGGTCTGCGGCAAGGGAAGTTGCTTTACTATCTCCAGCTTGACAATTCTTCTTTCCAGAATCTATCTTTCATATTTATAAGTCTATCATTCGTCCACGCCTCGAATATTCCTACCACATATTGTCTGGTGATCCTCTTATATATTTTGAAATTCGTAATGAAATACTAAGAAGAATCTGTAATGTTATTGATCCTGACCTGGCCTTCGTAAGGTAGCTTCTCCGTGCCTATTCTATAAATACTTGCATGGTAATTGTGTGACGTCGTCCCCTGGTCGCAGCGCCAACCGTGTCGTTCTATCCCAGTCTACCACGGCACAAACTGTGACGTCCTACTTTGATTCCCAGTCTGCCTACCCACGTTGTGAATTGATCTAGGCAGAGGAAATCAATCAGTCATCGGGGCCGTACTGCAAACCGAGTCCAACGGGGGTGATACCACAAAAATACGCATAAAAGGCAATAAAATGAAAACTCAAAAGTTCAAAGTATCAAAGAAAAAGGTAACAAACTTTATGTCTAGTTGTTCGTTACATAGGACTGCATCTATCTCCCGACCCGTTCTATGGATTGTGACACGTCGTTTTCCGCTAGGCAAGTTTTAACACTTCAAGTCGTCTGCTCTTTAAGAAATTGGTGTTTCGGTGGGTCTTTGGACGAAAGTCAAAAGAAAAACTTATTTCGGTGATCTGGATCTAAGTCGCTCTTCAAAATAATTGTTCTTGGTTTGAAGACGCTTGCCTCAACCGGAGACTGACTCTGGGAGCTGCTGGGTCTCGACTCATTTCTGCTCGTTGTGGCTTCGTTTATATGGGCGCCGACCAAAACCGGGGTGAGTTTGTCGGTGCCGGGGGGTTCCTAGATAATTCTAAATACATATCCACCTCTCTGGTTAGGAATTTCCACCTTTTTCCATTTTTGGGAACCTTTCCTTACTCCCACCTTCTCATCATACTTCAGAGGGGCGTGAACTGCCCTCCCCACATCTTCGTGGCAACCTCTCTTACTCATCCTACAGATGGGCGGCAACAGCCTCCCTCGTGCATCACGTGATAACCACTCGACCAATGATGTCTTAGTCGGGCGTGGACGAATCTGCGGCTTTGTTTCAGGAAGAAAAAAAAATATCTTGCTTAGAAAAAAAAATTATCTCTTCTATTTCTTCCCCTTAATGGTTTATCATTTCTCCAGCCGCGAACGGGACAATATGACAATGGCGGTCATAACTCTTGTTCTACACGTGGTTTATTTCAAGTATTTTATCGCTAATTATCAGAATGTGTGGTCTTTTTGACATGGTCTCAAAAAGGAACATCTCCAAAGTTCCAGTCCGTCTGTCGCCTCGAAGAAAGAAAGAAAACACATTCATTTCCTTCGGTACAAATTCCTGATAACAAAATTTTATTATCGCATGCCAAGGATGCTCATGGATGTTTTTTTTTAATTTTTCATATCTGTCCAAGTCCTTTTTTAGTTGTCTGTTTTTCGTCACTTAAAGAAATAACATTTTCATTTGAATTTTTCTCTCTTTCTCTGGCCAGCCGACCTGTAGTTGATAATAAGATGCCTTCCCGTACCAATAGTTTGTTTTCATATCTTTAGATAACACAGCCGATGCCAAAACATATCTGATTCTTTCTTTCCTTCCTTCCCTTTCTTTTTACTCAGAATTTCCCTGTCATTGTAATGACACTCTTTCGCCATTTGTTACTTATCAAAATATCCTTTTATCCATTGTCTCTTAGCTGTGTGTGTGTTCTTGCTTATCACTCACGATTCGGTTCTTAGCCTCTCCTTTCCTTCTTTTCTTTCCTTTCCCTTTCTGCCTCGTTAAATGGTGCCACAATCCTCCCCTAACCGTATGTCATTTACCCCCAAATACACCATTTAACATGTATCATGCATTTGCTCCATGCAATTCTATACTACTTTCCTTCATGCAACGTAATGTTCTCTTTCAAGTTCTTCTGTTCTACATGCAATGTAATGTTCTTTTTCATCTTCTTCTGTTCTACATGCAATGTAATGTTCTTTTTCTTCTTCTGTTTTACATGCAAGTGTAATGTTCTCTTTCAAGTTCTTCTGTTCTACATGCAATGTAATGTTCTTTTTCATCTTCTTCTGTTTTACATGCAAGTGTAATGTTCTTTTTCTTCTTCCGTTTTACATGCAAGTGTAATGTTCTTTTTTTCAAGTTCTTCTATTCTATATGTAATGTCATGTGTGCGTGTGCCTGTGAGTGCAGATGTGGTTACTATGGCTTGTTCTTCTTGGTCAATGTTTTCCTCTCCGCTGTGGGAGGTTTTTCCGCCACACGTGGCGGTCTCACGCCAGCCTCCTCTGCTGGTCTTCCTGCAATCTCTTCGCCGATTCTGTATGAGTAAGGAACACTGCTCGGTATCTCCCTCTCGAGTTGCTGCATGCGCATTGGATTGTCGTTCGTTAATCTCCTCTTACTCTTAATCTTTCATACTACTATACCCCCGATGGCTATAACTATGAATGTACCCATCACTATTGACCAACTTATCGCGATCTGCTCATCGCCTTCCCAAGCCATACCTTCATTTCCCAACGCACTTGACTTGTCCCTCAATTGATCCATATCGATCTTTTCTATCGGCTTCATTAGTTCTGGCATTTTATTCAAGGTAACATTGGAGAATCCCTTCACTATTGGCTCCCATAATTCTGTACAATTGACTAAGCCTCTGCCAATCATTTCTATGATTGAATCTTTCTCTTCATATCTTTCTTCTTCCTGGTAATAGGGGGGGTAAGGACATAGATATCCCAAATGCCGAACATCCCATGGGTAACTTTAACAGGGATAATGGTGGCCTTACTCTTAATGTCCTTGTGGACTCTCCCCCACACACCCTAGACAAGCTGATAGTTTTCTGTGTGGCTACTGCCCACACCTCGTCTGAAACACTGATAGCCTGTGGTAATGCCGTGTTTGCTAATACCTCTACTTGGCAATTTCTCTTGATTCCCTCTCTCTTCCCTTCAAACAATTCTAGTATGCACATCTTGTGGTTACCAGTTATATAGATAGGGCTTAACGAGGTACAAATCCCTAGAGCATCATCTCTACACTTTCTAGCTTCTTCAGCTGTTAGCAACATGAATTTCGTTCTACCCGAATTTAAAGCTATGTATTCTGTTTCCACCTTGTACCCTGCTATCATTCCCAAACTTTGATCTCTTCTGGGGTAGGGAATGGGTAAATTTATAACCTGGTATATCTCGAATATACTCTCTCTCTATCTAACAACGGAACAGATATCAAAACCAATAATCGTCTATTTTCCAACAAGGTCACACATCCCAGTGCATTATAATATTTCCACAATTCTTTAGTGGGGTCCACCGGCAGTCTTAAATGGTGGGGTAACTCGTTCTGTATTCCGAGTAGCACTTCCTTTAGGTGACTCGGGTTTACTATGCTTGGGGAGAGGTGTCCCAATGACAACATGTCCAATTGTGCTCTCACATGTTCCAGCAAGGTCGTCAACGACTGACTAGTTTTTCGTACCTTATTCGTAATAGTCATTAGTTGGAAATATCTTTGCATGAATCCACTCATTTCCTGTACTTCTATCATTACAGTTTCTGTATCATTAATTACCTCTTGTCTCAACCCCGCCAGGTTATTTATTAACCAATTGATTCTGGCTCTATTCTTGGCCACTTCCAACCTTGTCACATTCAATATTGTCACACTCTCCCTTGCCACTTGAGCAAGCGTCCTCTGGCTTACTTCCACTTCTCCAAGTTTCCTTCTTATGAATTTAACGTCATCCTCAGTCACTGTTCCAAACAGGACATTTAACGCTTTTCCTACAATCGGAACTACTGATCTCTTTTCCCGCGTCTGCAGTAACTCTATTCCCTTCAGGTAATTTTGCATGTCCCTCCATTGAGCCTCTATCATAGTGGCCTCTGATTCCAGGGAGTGTAATAAACTGAGATATCCTTTCTCCTTGGAATAATCTTGCCCTACCTTCAACCGGGCTGCATCCAGCTGCGTTAGCTCATTTCTCAGTTTATTTAGTAGTGACTCGTATGGTTTCAAATCTATCACGAATGTGATCAACCATTTAGACCTGGTTATTATTACTTCACTCGTCTTTTTAAAAATGGTGTTTCGGCTGTGCTTCCCAGCTTCCGCCATCGTCACCATCAGTGTGGCTATCACCGTCATCATCATCAGCCCCTTTTATCTTGATCATTCCTGTCAGGTAACAAAATTCTCTTGTTGTTATTCTTCACAACCATTCAGTCTTGCTCAATTCATCACTTAATTATTCCATAATTTCTTACTACGTTCAGCTCTTCCCTCCTCCAACTAACTCCTAGCAGACAGAATGGCCAGGACAGGTGTGCGTGGCGCTCACTCACAAAGGTCGTACTTCATGACACCACTGATGGCCAGTCAGCAATGCCAATAATCTTCTTCCGTCCTTCGTGAGATGCATCCACATCCACCACAGTCATCCAGCAGGGTTTTTTTTTTTGATGAGCCAGTGTCGTTACCTGTCGACACCGAATGTTTCTATTCTGCACTGCCTTCTTTGTTCTACTGAGATTTGGGGTTCTTCACCCTTCTTGATCTCATCTTCCGAGGTGGTCCCTGCTCAACCTCTAACCTTCCCTCTGTGTTTAATTCCCGTCCAGGAGGTGTTTTGTCCTCTTCTTCCTCCCCTGATTCTTCCTTCTGTTTAGAGTCCTCGCCCTGGACGTCCTTAATACCTCCTGATTCTATGACTAGATCTCTCCTGTTCGTTAGCTTTTCCTTGAGCTGGGAAAGGGGTATTTGATCCTCTTCCTCCCACTCGCTGGGCCCTTCGTCCTGTTCAGGGTGCCTCTTTTTAGAGCCGTTGGCTGCTTGATTGGATCTCCTCGTCTTTCTCTTCCTTTCCTTTGGGCATGGGGGTGCGATGGCGACCTCGCAGGGTCTTCTCTGCAACGATTCAGTCGACGACTGAACACCGCTGATATCTGCCGAGGGTTCCAACCCCGTCACTCGGATCGCTTCGTCTATCTGGCCAAGTCGATCTATCTCCTCATTTTCTTCGGAATCTTCCTTCGTCTCCATTTCTTCCGGCTCAACCAGAGTTACCCTCCTTGTCCTTGTCTTATTAGGCCTCGGCTCGCTCATTTCCAGGTTAGCTATTTCAGCCTTCTTTAGATCATTGGCATGGACCCTCCTTGCTCGTCCTGCCACTTGATCCAATATTACATATGATACTGGACCCGTCTGCTCTACTATCCGGTAGTACGGTTCCCATCTTTGGTCCAGCTTTCCTTCTCTCTGGTGAATTTTGTAGTAGACAGGGTCTCCAACCTTCAATTCTACTACCTTTCTTTCAGCATTCACTCTCTCATTTCTTTTCTTCTGGGCCCTCTTTATTCTTCTTCTGGCCTGAACAAATATTTTATGTTGTTGTTCTAGCAACAGCTGATGATGATCTTCTCCCATACACTTTCTTCGGGGCTTCAATAGGTTATCAACAGGCAGGACCACGTCTCTGCCAAACAACATAAAGTAAGGAGAAAATCTGGAGGTTTCGTTTATCGCAAACCTCACGGCCGCCAGAACCTGTGTCAAATACAAGTCCCAGTTTCCAGTGTTCTCTCTGACCAGCTTGGCCAATACATCTCCCAAGGTTCTATGAAACCTTTCCACTTTAGCATTTCCTTGGGGGTGATATGGAGATGTTTTTACATGCTCTATATTCAAACCTGTCAGCACTTCTCTCATTATGCTGTTTATATTCTCCGTGCCATTATCTGTTACCAACTGCACAGGGGCGCCATACCTAGGGAAGATTTCACTTATTATCAAACCGGCCACAGTTCTAGCCTTCTTGTCTGGTACTGCAAATGTCCCAGGCCAATTTGTTAGCCAATCGACAAAACTCACTATGTAGTTGTTTCCCTGCGCAGTTTCCCCATATGGTCCTGATACATCCATACTCACTTTCTCGAAGGAGAAGTTCGGCACGTCCGTCTCCTCCAATGGTGCCATCTCCTGCCTTCTGCTCTGCGACTGGCACACTACGCAGCTCCGAACATAGTGACCTCTCCGTACAATTTGGGCCAATAGTACTTTCTTCCTATTAGATCACATGTCCTATCAATTCCCATGTGACCCAACCTCTCGTGGCACTGTTCCAATACCTCTGGTCTTAAACTTTTGGGCACATACAACTTGGGCTTGACTTCCTCATCCCTGCCTGAGAGATAATACAGCCTTTTCTCTATTATGGCATACTTGGTGGTCTCTCCTACCTTCACCTTTTCTCTCAGGGCAGCTATTTCACTGTCTGCCTGCTCCTTCTCAATTCCTTCTGTCCAGTAGGGATCGGTTATTATCTGTGTGTCCCCTTCTTCGTCCGATTCTAACATAGGGCGATCTTTTAGCTTATTAGAGTTAATTACTCCTATTCTATAGGCTTTATCATCTACTCCCTGCTTTACTTTTACAGATCTTTCTTCCAGTTGTTTCGGTATTCTTGAGAGCAAATCTGCGCACGTGTTTTCCTTCCCTGCCAAATACTCTATCTTACAATGGTAGCCACTTAACTTAAGTGCCCACTGTTGAATCTTCTTATTATTTGTCTACTCTGCCTGCAATAGGTACTGCAGAGGTTTGTGGTCTGTTTTTACAGTAAAGACCGCACCATTCAAGTAGTAGTCCAGTTTTTGGAGAGCATACATGATAGCATATGCTTCTCTTTCTATTACTGGCCATCTCTGTTGTGTCTCTGAGAGCTTATGAGAGAGAACGTATATCGGTACTTCCTCTGGTATGCCTGGCACTGGTCCTTCTTTATCGGGACACGGATGGGTAAGAACTGCTCCTACACACTGCTCACTGGCATCAGTGTATAGTACCATCGGCTTGCTGAGGTCTGGGTACGTCAGCAGTGGGACGGCTGTCAACTGTTCTTTTAACGTATCAAATGCCTGTTGACAATCCTCTGTCCACTTGAACCTAGCGTATTTCTTCGTCAGGGCTACTAGTGGTATGGCAATTCTCGAAAATGCCGGGACGAAGCGTCGGTAGTAGCCTATAGCTCCTATAAAACCTCTTACCTGTCTCACTGTCTTAGGTTCTGGCATTTTCCTTATTACTTTCACCTTATCCATGTCGGGTTTAATACCGTCTCCGTTTATAACAAAGCACAAATATCTAGTCTCCTCCTTCAGAAACTGACACTTCGACAATTTCAATTTTAAGCCGTGTTTTCTTAACCTTCCCAACACTTGTTTTAGATGGAAAAAGTGTTGTTCTACTGTCTCCGAAAATATTAAGATATCGTCCAAATATGCCATGGCAAAGCTCTCGTATCCTCCTAACACTTTTGACATCAGCTGTTGGAAGATTCCCGGGGCATTAGCTAAACCGAATGGCATCACCCTGAACTGAAACAGTCCTAGGTGACACGCAAATGCGGCCTTCTTGTCAGCCTTATCAAGGGCTACCTGCCAATACCCGGACCTCAAGTCCAACGTAGAGAAGTGCTTTGCCTTCCCTAATAATGCCAATATGTCATCTATTATTGGCAATGGCACTGCCAACGGCTTCGATATAGAATTCAGTTTCCTAAAATCTACACAAAAACGGTTCCCGCCATCTTTCTTACCTACTATTACAATTGGGAAGCTCCAAGGGGAGATCGATCTTTCGATCATCCCAGCTTCCAACATCTCTTCTACTGCCTCTTCTACAAGGGGTCTTTTATGAATAGGTGTCCGGTAGGGTTTTAATTTCCCAGGGGGGGTGATCTCCGGTGTCGATTTTCATTTTGACTGTGGGGGTCTGGCCCAATTCCTTGTCTGACTGGGCTACCACATCTCGATTATCCCTCAGCAGACCTCCCACCCTGGTTCTAAATTGATCCGGTGCTAATATATCTTCGTCCACTATTCCTTCTGTTTGCTCTACAAGTTTTCTTCAGAGTCCGTAGGGTTAGCGCTTTCCCTATCTCTTCCCCTCTCCTAACCTTTATAGTCTTTTGGGCCTGGTTCACCATCATAATGGGCACTAATTCAGCTGCCTCCACCACCGTCTCACACAGAGTTACCTCATTCTCTTCTCGGCCCTTCCCCTCCACAGGGACCAACTGCAGGGGTCCTTTTCCTATTTTCTTCCCTGACATTAACCTACCCTTTCCCGACACCGCCGTTCTAGGGGGTAGCTTTACATCTTCCTCCACCACTATTATTATATCTTCTTCCGGTGGGCATCCCAATGGCGTTCTCTCGCCATTCACTATCAGCACAGTGGGGTTGAACTCTATCTGGGCCCTCTGGCTCTGGAGCCAATCTTCTCCCAAGATTGCCTCCGTACACAGGTCGCGGGTTACGTAAAAGTTTTGGGTGCTTCTTAATTTCCCAATCCTCACAGGGAGACTCACCATCCCTTTTATCTTCAGGGGGGCTCCATCTGCTTGCGTGACCTCTATGTCCGCTTCCCGTAACCTACTCTTCCGTTTCACCCGCCTGTATGCTTCCTCTCTCAGCAATGACACAGATGCTCCTGTGTCTACCAGAGCTTTCATCGCCTTACCCCCTATCTCTGCTCTACAGGATAGCTCCTTCTCTTACGTCAGCGAAGAGAACACTTGGGCTTTCCTCTTCCTGGGCCCCCACCCTTGGGTCATCCCAGCCATAGGCGCTGGCAACAATAAATCACCTTCATTATTCTTACGGGGGGAAGTTCTGCGCTTTTCGCACCTGGGCGGGCCCAGCTGGACCTCTCCCAGTCTCCCGCGGCTGTTCCTAAGGATACAGCTTCTCTTCAAGTGCCCTGGTCTCCTACAAAACCAGCACCTTCTTGCCGGACAGTTCGCCGCAAAGTGGCCCACCTGACCACATGTCCAACATTTTGCTCTTTTTCTCTTCAACTGGGCTAACCTCTCGTTTACTCCCGGGGGGACCTGTCCTCTACCCAAGCGGCTCGCCCGACCACTGATCCAAGCTTTTATTTCCCTTCTTTTTAACTGGGCCACCCTCCCTCTTAATTCCGGGGTGGCCCACTGGCTTTTCCCTGGTCTTGTCTCTTGGGCTCGGCCTTCTTTGTTAATATCGGTGGGGCGCCCTTTCTCAGCCCGCACCACTTGGCCAGGTGTCCTTTCTTTCCACACCTGGTGCACCTGTCCTGTTCGAAGTCTGGGGGCAAACCCCACTTCGTCGGACATTCCGCCGCTCTGTGGTCCTCATGGCCACAGGTCCAGCAGGCCAGCCCGTATCTACCCGGCGTGGGCTTATAAAATCCATGCCTGGTTGACCATGCCTTTCTATTGGGGTCTTCTTCCCACACCTCAGGCTGATCTACTTCTAGCTTGACCCTCCGATTCCACGCGGGGGGTCTTCCGCTTTTCCCCCTTTTCCCGACCTCTCGACTTAGTATCTGGTTCCTTCCACACCTTTTTACTTTTTCCCATACGCCCTGGCTCTCCTTGGCCAGCTCTATTGCCGCCGATAGTCTCACCGGCCCCTCTTTCAGCACGTCGTGACGAACACGCTCGTCACTTAGGGCCTCCACATACAGGTATGCTAACTGGGCCTGCATGACCGCATTGTCTCTAACCACTTCTGGGAAGGCCAATGATGACAGATTTCCCGGGCCCCTAATTCTCCAGGGGTATCGTCCCGCAGCTGTGTCAGCTTTAAGAGGGCCCTCATGGCCTCTATAGTCGTGCCCTCGTCGGTGAATTCTTTGGTCAATAGTCTTTTTAATCTTTCCCAAGACACGTGGGGTTGACTCTCCAAGAGCTCCTTTATAAACTCAGAGGCTTTCCCCTTTGTGGCATCATATGCCAGATACAGGGTCTCCTGATCTGTGAGTTCATATATAATTCGGCTCTTCTCCAGGATTGCCAGCCAGTTTTTGAAATCTTTCCCACTTCCGTCAAATGCTGGGACCCTCGGTCCACCCAACAACTTTCTCAGGTCAGCTGACAACCTTTGTCTAACCCCCTCTTCATCCCCCACTGCTCTATCTGAATCATAGTCTGACATATTTAAAGAGAAAGACAATCTACGCAGCAACAATCGAGGTTGGAAAATCAAGCAAAGTGTCCTACCTTACAGACGATTCTGTTCTCGTTCCTCTCGGTCCCGGGGCGTTTTGAGTCCTATTCGAAATTTCTCAGCAACAGCGGTCGATCCAGGATTCTGTCCTGCTGTCACGGTACTAATTGTGGCAGTGGCTGTTCCAGGGTCCTATCCCCTGGTCGCAGCGCCAACCGTGTCGTTCTATCCCAGTCTACCACGGCACCAACTGTGACGTCCTACTTTGATTCCCAGTCTGCCTACCCACGTTGTGAATTGATCTAGGCAGAGGAAATCAATCAGTTATCGGGGCCGTACTGCAAACCGAGTCCAACGGGGGTGATACCACAAAAATACGCATAAAAGGCAATAAAATGAAAACTCCAAAGTTCAAAGTATCAAAGAAAAGGTAATAAACTTTATGTCTAGTTGTTCGTTACATAGGACTGCATCTATCTCCCGACCCGTTCTATGGATTGTGACACGTCGTTTTCCGCTAGGCAAGTTTTAACACTTCAAGTCGTCTGCCCTCTAAGAAGTTGGTGTTTCGGTGGGTCTTTGGACGAAAGTCAAAAGAAAAACTTATTTCGGGGGTCTGGATCTAAGTCGCTCTTCAAAATAATTGTTCTTGGTTTGAAGATATGGGTCCGGAAAGTGCGCGAATCCTGGTCAGCTATCTGCGAGGCTTGCCTCAACCGGAGACTGACTCTGGGAACTGCTGTGTCTCGACTCATTTCTGCTCGTTGTGGCTTCGTTTATATGGGCGCCGACCAAAACCGGGGTGAGTTTGTCGGCGCCGGGGGGTTCCTCGATAATTCTAAATACATATCCACCTCTCTGGTTAGGAATTTCCACCTTTTTCCATTTTTGGGAACCTTTCCTCACTCCCACCTTCTCATCATACTTCAGAGGGGCGTGAACTGCCCTCCCCACATCTTCGTGGCAACCTCTCTTACTCATCCTACAGATGGGCGGCAACAGCCTCCCTCGTGCATCACGTGATCACCACTCGACCAATGATGTCTTAGTCGGGCGTGGACGAATCTGCGGCTTTGTTTCAGGAAGAAAAAAAAATATCTTGCTTAGAAAAAAAAAATATCTCTTCTATTAATGGTTTATCATTTCTCCAGCCGCGAACGGGACAATATCACAATGGCGATCATAACTCTTGTTCTACACGTGGTTTACGTCAGGTATTTTATCGCTAATTATCAGAATGTGTGGTCTTCTTGACATGGTCTCAAAAAGGAACATCTCCAAAGTTCCAGTCCGTCTGTCGCCTCGAAGAAAGAAAGAAAACACATTCATTTCCTTCGGTACAAATTCCTGATAACAAAATTTTATTATCTAAGGCCAAGGATGCTCGTGGGTGGGTTTTTTTAATTTTTCATATCTGTCCAAGTCCTTTTTTAGTTGTCTGTTTTTCGTCACTTAACGAAATAACATTTTCATTTGAATTTTTCTCTCTTTCTCTGGCCAGCCGGCCTGTAGTTGATAATAAGATGTCTTCCCGTACCAATAGTTTGTTTTCATATCTTTAGATAACACAGCCGATGCCAAAACATATCTGATTCTTTCCTTCCTTCCCTTTCTTTTTACTCAGAATTTCCCTGTCATTGTAATGACACTCTTTCGCCATTTGTTACTTATCAAAATATCCTTTTATCCATTGTCTCTTAGCTGTGTGTGTGTTCTTGCTTATCACTCACGATTCGGTTCTTAACCTCTCCTTTCCTTCTTTTCTTTCCTTTCCTTTCCCTTTCTGCCTCGTTAAATGGTGCCACAAATTGTTCTGATGAACTTTCCTCTATGGCGCCTAGACTTTATGAATTTAAGCTCAGTACTAGATCAGCAAAAATGTTTCATCATTTTAGAGTTGAATTGAAAAGATATCACCGTAATTTCATTGTTAACTGTTTCTTTTCTCGCACTTCTCACCTGTGGAACTCTCTTTTCGCTTCTTAATTTCCAGTCAAGTTTGATCTTCAATAATTTTTATATGCAATGTCAATCATTATCTTTATCATGACTCCTCTTGTTATATTGTTATCTTTCCTTAATAATGTTTTATGTTTTTTTATCCTCTCAAACTCAGTAGCAGCTTGTGTCTTAGTGGCTTTATTGCTTTGTTTGGGGTGAAATGATAAAAAATGCAAATATCATCACAGCTTCTTATTCTTTGATCTCAGTTTTCGTTAAGCAATGTTTTATTTTCTTAAGTATATAGAAAATAATTTTTCCTGTGCCTCTACATGTAAACATGGAGCCGGGGACTTCTCACTGACTTTCACCCTCTTGAAAATCACCCCGCATTGTGTTTCGATTCCCGTTTCTTTTGGTTTACCCGAACATTGAGAAAGGCCCTTATAGACTCACAAGGGAACAGGAGGTGGGAATATTGCATGGCAAGAAATGAAAAACGAATCCTTTCCAATATATCTTGTTATTTATTCACTTCAGCCGGTGGGTAGACAGCTGACATCTTCACTCTTTTGGTTTTTTTTCTGTTTTCTCTCACGACAGACTAACGAATCCGATCTTCCCTACGGCGAGTGAGAATTCTATTGCCCTCCCATTCTATATCTCTCTTGCGTCAGCCAATAATAACCGCTGTCTCTCTACTCGCCCTCGATTACTGACTGTTCTAAATGTGATCCTACACCCGGCTAAGTGACACTTGTTCCCGAAAGTTTAATTATTTCCTTTTTATTATTTCTGATGGAAATTAATAAATGTTTTCTAAGATAAGAGCATTTTAATTTTGGAGGTGTTAAAATTAACAAGCCGTTGCTTGCCCCGTTTAACAACAGATAGTATGTCATTTTTTGAATCAGCTGCCAGCACAAACAATATATCTTTGTTTCATGTTTAATTGAAGAAACATGTGACCAAATTAAAGTAATGAATATTTGTTGATGTGGTTCCACAGGGTAAGTAGGTTAGATTTGTAGGTCTTTCTCTTCAAAATTGGTTCCATTAGAATTTCCTCCGTCACCATGTCACCTGTTTTTACTTTGATTTCTGTCGCAAATAGTTTTTGGTGAGAAGTTGGTACAACAAACCAGTTTTGATTTCAGAGTTGTTATTCTCATAGAAATCCTGCAAACCTGGGCCAAAAAGCCCAGTAGTCTGCTATACTATTTAACCCATAGCTGGCAAAAGAAATCCATACCTTTTACTTGCGCGAAGTTGATCTTAACAAATTCGACCGGAATTCGATCCAGTCTCGCCGATTTCTCTACCCAAGCTGCTAGCCAGATATGCATTTTTTTTAACAAGATGGAATTCGAAATATATTATTGTTTAGGTCATTCATGTACTAGTTGTTGTTTAATTATCATTAAAATACTAGAAAATTTCTCATAAAGCTAATACTTCTGCAACTATCAATTTTTTTTTTATTACTATTCAAAAAGAAGAAACAATTTTGGATTAAAATAGAATAAAAATAACGTAAAGTATCGTGTGAAAATGGTTTGGTTTGTTTTAGGGCATATCAACCTAAATAGGCCATTTAATGCTGACAAGATTTTTATTGCTGGTAATATTCTTTTTCAAAAATTCATTGCTGGTAATAATTTTTACAAAAATATATTTTTGGTATTAAAATCTGTTTTTACACTTTCATAGTGTTTTGACCTCAGTTTGGGGAATAACTATTTGCCCATAGCTGGACCCCCCCCCCACCTAACAGGTGCTAGCACCCAGGATCAGGGTTGTCCTGGGAATACCAGCAACTAAAAGTTGTTCCACGCTTCTCAAAAAGTCCCGATCGTAAGCCCTGTTGTTGGATATAGTTTATCGTCTTACCCAGCACACGGATGTTGCATATCGTCTTTCCTAGGACGGGTGTGAAAAGGAAGTTCTCACGTAGATATTTATGCATATACCATTATCATTTGCGCCTTCCTTAATAACAAATTCAAAAGATCCAGAAAAGTAAGCCTTGTAACTACTCTTGAAAAAGACCTCCAATATCTGGTTAACTGGGGTAAGAAATGGCTTGTAAATTTCCAAAACAAAACTGATTTCATTTCATCACAACAGAGAAACTTTTCTGCCTACCATCAGGATAGCTGATGTTGAACACTAAGAGATCAACACTCTACACCTTCGTGGCCTCTCGTTTTCCACTGACATGAAGTGGAGCTACTATATCGAGTCAACTGCTACGTCTTCTGCAAGGTAGGTTGGTTAACTCGATCGTGCCAAAAGATTTTTCTCGTCAGAATCCATCTTGCACATTTATGAATCTACCGTCCGTGTATTGAATACTGTTGCCATATCTGGTCTGGTAATCCTACTGTGCATCTCGAAATTCTTGACAAAATCCAGAGGAGGGTCTACAATAGAATCGATCCTGAACAGCCATCTCGTCTCCAGTCATTTATAGGAGGGTCTACAATAGAATCCATCCTAAACAGCCATCTCGTCTCCGGTCATTTATAGGAGGGTCTACAATAGAATCGATCCTGAACAGCCATCTCGTCTCCGGTCATTTATAGGAGGGTCTACAATAAAATCGATCCTAAACAGCCAACTCCTCTCCGGTCATTTATAGGAGGGTCTACAATAGAATCGATCCTGAACAGCCATCTCGTCTCCGGTCATTTATAGGAGGGTCTACAATAAAATCGTTCCTAAACAGCCATCTCGTCTCCGGTTATTTATAGAAGGTCTACAATAGAATCGATCCTGAACAGCCATCTCGTCTCCGGTCATTTATAGGAGGGTCTACAATAGAATTGATCCTGAACAGCCACCTCGTCTCCGGTCATTTATAGGAGGGTCCACAATAGAATTGATCCTGAACAGCCATCTCGTCTCCGGTCATTTATAGGAGGGTCTACAATAGAATCGATCCTGAACAGCCATCTCGTCTCCGGTCATTTATAGGAAGGTCTACAATAGAATCGATCCTGAACAGCCATCTCGTCTCCGGTCATTTATAGGAGGGTCTACAATAGAATCGATCCTGAACAGCCATCTCGTCTCCGGTCATTTATAGGAGGGTCTACAATAGAATCTATCCTGAACAGCCATCTCCTTTCCGGTCATTTATAGGAGGGTCTACAATAGAATCGATCCTGAATAGCCACCTCGTCTCCGGTCATTTATAGGAGGGTCTACAATAGAATCGATCCTGAACAGCCATCTCGTCTCCGGTCATTTATAGGAGGGTCTACAATAGAATCGATCCTGAACAGCCATCTCGTCTCCGGTCATTTATAGGAGGGTCTACAATAAAATCGATCCTAAACAGCCATCTCGTCTCCGGTCATTTACAGGAGGTTCTACAATAGAATCGATCGTGAACAGCCATCTCGTCTCCGGTGAAATCCTCACTGCTGCTTCACTAGGTCTTTTCTATAAATATTTTCATGGCAACTACTCAGACGAGCTTTTTTTTCCCTGATACCCCGACTCCATGAATTTAAACTTGTTAATAGATTGTCACGTAGGTTTAACTATTGAACTAGCTACTTGCCACTGTCATTTCTATTCTAAAAGTTTTTGTCTCGCGTTTCCTACCTGCATAACTCTCTTCCGATTTTTGGCTTCCCTGATAGCTACTACCTTCAAAAAGTTAAATGCAACGTCAAACGCCATCTTCTGTCTTCTTGAAGCCTGTTCTTTTTTGTCCTTTTCTCAATCCTCCCCCATTTTCAATCTTTCACATTCACTTTCATATTCACTTTTATTCCCTGTAACCACCTTTGTTCTAATGGCATTTTTGCCTTCACGGGGCGAAATGATAAGAAAAAAAAATAACAACAGTTAACATACACATAACCTTTTATTTCTTTTGTTTATCATTTTTGCATATATTCGCTAAAGAATCGACTCTATTACAAAGAAACCATTCTGAAGAAATAAATATATGAATCATCCTGTTCGCACACCTTTCTGGTGTTTTGAACGGGAGTAGAGGTTTATCTCTTGTTTTTTTGTTTAGGATTGGGTTTCCGGATCCTTGTAAAGTCTACTTCAACTCCATACTTCTAACGTTTCCGTCTGAACTCTGAAATTTTATTTACTAAGTATTCTTTTTTTTTTTTTTCTCTTCAGTAAGGATAGACAGGTACACCTATCGTCCGCTTCACACATCTCTCCAGTCCCTTTGGACAAAAGTAGATTGTTATCTCTTATTTCTTGCGTAGGATCGGGTTTCAGGTTTCTTCTAAAAGCTTGTTATTCTGTTCAACTCTCAGTAGCTACTTGCGTCATGGTGGCATTATTGCCCTGCTTAGGGTGAAATGACTTCAAGAGAAAGAAAAAAAAAAACAATTTAAAAACGTTATTTAGAAAAACAGATGCCAAGATATGTTCATACCGTTCCCGAGGGAGACCAGTGGGTAATTATATTAAAAAAAAATCCAATTTTCTCACCATCATGATTCAACAGGATGATATGTCACTCGACTTAAACTGAAGCAGCAGCGTCTCCTTGAAACATTTTCAAACATCTTCAAGCTCGGTCATTGCTGCTTTTTAGGTTTAGCAGATTATTTTCACTTTTGTATTCACTGCTGCAGCTGCAAGGGATGTTGTATATGCTAGTCTGAAGAAATCATTTTAAAATCCGTGTTCAATGTTTTGAACAGTTACCTGTTAAAAATATGAAATTGACCTCTAATAATTACAGAACGCCAGAATTAGTTTTCTATTTTTGAAAGGAACATAAAAGACTCGTAATCATTCAATTACTTCCATTTATTGGCATAAATCGATATCGAACTGCTATTTGACTTAGTCTGAATATTCCTACAGAAACAATGCTGTGATCTAGGTTCGCATTCTTTCTTTCATATTCTCTGGATTAATTCAACTGTAAATCAATGAAAGAAGGTTTTATTTCAAAACTTGCGATAAAAGCAATATATTGTACTTGCTGACAAAGCAAACGAAGAATAATTGAACAAAACATATTTTGCATTATTTTCCTCCCACGTTAAAATCCTATCTTTGAAAATATTCATTGAAAAGGAACATTCATTTGAAATTAAATATTTTAATTCTTTTCTTATAGTTCACCAAATTAAAACCCACACTGGAATAAAATATAGCCAAGAAATGCATATACATATTTCCATGTAGTTGAAGCGTGGCGATATCAGTGTCAGTCGATATCTAGTTAAAGGAAAACATCTCAAAGGTGTTACAGAAATTGTTTCGACAATTATAATCTGGGCAAAGAAAGCCAGTTTAATGGAGTAGACATCGGAACCACCAGGTCAAACGATCCTGACAAAGAAGGTCACTGAGTGAAAACAAACCCTGGGTTCTTGATTATTTTTTTAGTGAGAGGTAACAAGACAAAAAACACTGTTATCTATAAGACAGTAATACCTTGGAAAAAAACGTCAGAGGCCAAAGAATGACATAAACAGGGACAAGTCTCCTTTTACTTCTGGCTTGTTCGTCTACAGTAGAATGTTACAACCGAATAAAATTTACCTTCTCCTACAATCGGCTCATGGTTTTATTTTTTAACTGTACGCATTTGACTGGAAGAAGCTACAATCTGAGGACGAACCTTGGTGTTTGGTCTGAGCTGCAACGCTACAGAAGAAAAGAGAATAAAGGCGTTGCTAGCCACCTCTTAGATATAAGAATTGAGAAACTGTAGAAGCGCGTAATCCGTGGATACACTTTAAAATTACTTAGCACTGCTTATCTGTGGCGTGAGTGGTGGACACGTGACTTTATGGAACAATGCCAAAATAATAGACAAGTAACATTACTGGAGAGGGAAATGGTTCAAAACATTTCTCCACATAACATAAGAAAATGATCTGATCTGTCGACCAAGCATAGGAATCGCATGAGCGCCACTAGTCAAAAAGGAACAAATACTGAATTTATGATTGCATAAACATGATACTCAAAATTACTCACCCCATACATCGGAAGATCGGAGTTTAGTCCATAGGTGAATGAAGGATGATTAGTCCAAAATAATCTTAATGATGGAGGAACGCTGGAGCAATGGATAGCGGCCCGTATTGAGGAATCGGAGATCCTAGATCGAATTCAAGCAGGGTTTATTATATTCGCTTACGTGTAAAAACACCCTTGGGATATGTATGAATCCAACTCTTCTAAATCCGCACCGCCACCCCGAACTATGAATAAATATCAAAACAGACTGAGTCCCATAGCCTTCGTTGGCAGGAGGACAATTCTGAATTCAAAATGAGTTCCACTTCTCTATATTCGGTTTTTTCCCAAAAGTGTGTCTGCTTCTGCACAATGTTTCAGATTTTTGTATGTGCCGTGTCTATTCAGGGCGTCGGCGATCATTGCTCTCCACGATTTCCTGTTCTTTATAGGTTAATAAACTTCGTCTTTTTGCTATCTCTCCCAAAATCTGCTCACCATTTATTCATTCCAACTCACCATATATTTTATGCTTTTTCTTCTTCTATCCCTCTTTCCCTCAATCTGTCCTGTGAGCATCGAATTTTAAAAGCATTTTGTTCTGATTACGTAACCACAAAATTCTGTCTCTTCCTGATAAAGGGTGTTCCAATAATTTAGACCGATTTTAAATGTGAATTAAGGTTAAGCATCTAATGATTTTTTTCTTCCAGATTTAACAACTTAAGTCTTTGGCAATTTCAACCATGGAAAGATTAACAATTAGATACCGTGTTAAAGGACGGCTCAACATGCCACACAATTAATGCAACAATGGCTTTATTGAATGAGAAGATCCCAGATCGAAACAAAGTCAATTGGTCACTACGATCTTGGGAATTGACGCCTTTAGATTTTTTTCCTTTGGGGTCATCTCAAAAGTAAAGTCTCTGCCAACAACAAATCGACAGCTGAAGGATTAGATAATAAGGCATGTTAGTAAGATCGAGGAGCAATTATCCATAGACGTCAACAAAAATGTTGACTATCGAGTGGAGGTGTGCCGCCGAAGCATTGGCAGACATTTGGGCGATATTATTTTTCACACATAATTGCCATGGCTTAAATATCATGATCCAATAGAGAAATAAATAAAATTTCACCAATAACAATGATTTATTTACTGCTGATTTTCATCCGTTTTAATGAAACACCCTTCATAAGTATTGTTTTTGTTTCTATTGTCCCTAAAACTTCGTGGTTGCTCACTTATTCTGTCTACGATATCCTCAGCATCCGTCTATAGAAGCACATTTCTGTTGCTTTAAGTTTGTTTATCATTTGGAAGATCTTTGTCCAGCATTCACTGCATAGAGGAGGACTGATATGACGTAACATTTCAGTATTCTTATCTTTGTTTCTAATGAATTGTTTGCTTGTTTTTAATTCTTTACTTAGCTTTTGAAAGACATCTTTCGCTATATCCAATGCGTCTTCGGTTTTTAGTTTTCACACATTTCCCCCATTGTCAAAACTCTTCGCAGAGACTTATTTGATTTCTGTATGACTTTTAATTTGCATGTTGGGCTACTCGTTTTGCTAACAACCATGAATTATGTCTTTATCCAATTGATATCTAGCCATTTATCCTCGCTTGCTTTCTGTGGTTCTCAAATGCGATAGAATAATTCAGTATGCAGTATAAAGAAAATCTCATGACTAGAATTTAGGTCTTTGAATGAGCCCCTTTGAAGAAGATAATGCGGTCAACGATCAAAATATTTAATGTAGGTACGCTCAAATTATGTCAATCTTGTCGGCATGTCGAATTCATTTTGAACTGTCTCGATGAAAGGTCATTCACTTGTCAAAATATCAAATTGCCCGTCGTCTCAATGTGGCCACACAACAGATGGGAATTCTTTTGAGATATACCGATCTGCTCTGTTTATTCTACCCCACGGGATTTTTTTCTGTCTACATAAATTAAGATTTTTGAAAAAAAATATTTAATAAATTATCCTTGCTGATATTGAAATTATCGCAATAAAAATGCAAGTAAAATACATCACCGGCTTATGAAGAAACATTTTGATTTTACACAAAAAATCCATTTTATGTGAAGACAAATAATCGAAGAAGATCGAATAAGATATATGTATTTTCAACATAATCTCTTTCCTTAACAATGCTCTCATTTTATATAGGAGAGATCGAACAGAAAGTAATAACTACGGACGGCGGGTAAGTCTATGGGCATATATATATATATATATATATATATATATATATATATATATATATATATATATATAGATAGATAGATAGATAGATAGATAGATAATATTAGTGGTAAATATACACATACATATGCAAAATATATAAATATATATACATAGGTGCATACACATACATGTATATTTTTTGAATAAAAAATTGCGAGATGATAGAATCCAGGTAGAACTCAATGTCCAGGACAGAGTAAGGATATAATAAAAAGGCTTAAACACTAATATTCCATGGTCATAATTTATTCCATTGGAATCGTAAATACGATCCAATTCATCAGTTTGAATTTGTAAGTCTAAATATTTCGTATTTATGATTCCATTGGAATAAATTATGACCATTATATTAGTGTTTAAGCCTTTTTATTACACACACACACACGCACACACACACACACACACACACACACACACACACATATATATATATATATATATATATATATATATATATATATATATATGTATTATAATTATATTTAAAAATAAATATGACTCCTTCGCTACATAAGAGTTCTCATGTTTCAAAAACGAGAGCCGAAAACCTCTATATTTATTAAAATTAAATTGAATTATTGTATCTCTTGATATTTTAATTCAATTTAATTTTAATAATTATATTGAGTTTTTCGGCTCTCGTTTTTGAAACATAAGAACTCTTATGTAGCGAAGCAGTCATATTTTTTTTAAAATAATTATAATTTAAGCTCTACTTCTGTATGGAGCACTGTTTTTTTTTTTAAATAAAAACAAAAATGCTAAAGATCTCCGGATTATTTACCTAACGTGTTCTTTCCTATTTTTCTACATATCTGCACACACACACACACACACACACACATTTATATATATATATATATATATATATATATATATATATATATATATATATATATATATATATATATCGGTGTATGGCCAGGTGTTTAGAACGTTCGCTTTCTCACCATAGTCGATTTTTCAGGAAGGAGGCTTCTTGATGTTATCGGAATGGATCAAGATCGATGCCAGCGTGCGGCACATTTTGAAAGTGCCAGAAGATCATACCACAGGTTGATCCAAGCTTTGTGAGTGGAATTGGGTAGACGGAACTATTGAGGGCCGTCGATAGCTGTGCTAGCACGAAGTCACAAGTCATGGTAGCCGAGGGTTTGAGTGTGCTGGCCTTGTTCAAATTGTTATTTACACTAGATAACACGCCCTCTCCCAGAAAGCGTAACTAAGGTCTGCTCAGCATAGTTGCAGTATAAACTATGGGTGGGCTCTCTGTGTGTTGAGCAAACACAAATAGGGATTGGCTAGCCGCCCTAGTAGATGGGTATCCTCGAATACGAGTAGCCAGCTATTATTACTATATATATATATATATATATATATATATATATATATATATATATATTATAATCATTTTCTATTTTAAATATTGTTCCAACGCTATAAACATATTTTTTAACTTGAGATTGGAACTATGATATTTTAATTTTGAATTTAAATTTAATTTTACAATTAAATTTAAAATTTATTTTCTGTTTAGAAACATGGTAATTCGTGTGTAGCGATGGGACAATATTTTTAAAATAGAATATAATTATATTATATATATATATATATATATATATATATATAGAAGGCACAGTGGAGTAATGGATAGCGGCTTGGATTGAGGAATCGGAGAGTCGAATCTATTACATTCACTTACGTGCTAATATCCTTGGGAAAGTTATGAATCCTCTTCTTCTCCCTCCAGCTATGGGCAAATAACAGGACAACTAGGTTCTATAGCCTTGGATGGCAACTGGTCTAGGAGAAGGACCACTCTGAATTCAAAACCTGCGGAGGGTCGTTTGGGGACCTTGTGGCACGTAGTGCACCAGGTCTCTGTATTCGATTAGTACTGCACGAAACCTTCACCACTAATCAAATCTCATGTGCTGTTGTCGGGCTGTTGGTTTCCTCATACGTCGAATTCGACGGGAGAGTTGAGTATGTATGGGGAGAGAGAGAGAGAGAGAGAGAGAGAGAGAGAGAGAGCGATGGGAGTAAGATTAAATAGGACGGTTAATCAAATTTGAAGGATCAAACGCCAAAATGATACTAATATTGTCACTAGAATTATTATTTTATTATTTATTTATTATTTATTACGTATTAACCTTTTCACTGAAACGGAGCGCAAAGAGATGACTTTTAAGGTCGGAATTTCCGAACACGCCTGTGTCCTTTATCAACGATGCAAGGAATAAGCAAAGACGTGAGACACTCTTTCGAGGTATGTTGTTGATTGGAGGCCTCCCTGTGGAAGTTATAATCTCTGGGTAAACCCAAATCCCTGTTTAATACCTACATGTTTGAATTTATTTTGAAAATGAATTTCTTCTCCGATCTACGTCTCTCCTCTCGGCTGTTGGACGAAGACACCAAAAGCACGCTTCCGATATCATCTGCGTTATGATACGGTAGGTTGAAGTGTTTTGTGATGAGAAAATTATTTTTGCTCTCCCTGATGCTTTTTTTATGGTTTTTAAATCGAAGTCGGTATTTTGTACCTTTTCCGTCCGCATAGTCACGTTGTTGGCGCTTGTGGCAAAAAAGCAAATATATGGGATTTAAATTTTTGGATTATTAAGTGAGTTTCCTTGAAACTGCTATCAGTGATGATATGTCTACAGACATGGCATCTCTGTTTATTGAAGGTTATATTCCCTTGGTGATGTAGTTAAATATGTATACTGAATACGGTTAAGTGTGTGTAAATTAGGGTTGGTATCTAGCGGGAAGCAGGTTTTCGTTGAATATTTTTCTAATTGTCTAAAGTTTTAAATACTGCAAAATCTTTTGTTATATATAAATATAGGAAAATGTAATCCAAATCCAAAATAAAAAGAAAACATAATGGAAAATAAGGAAGACAGCATCAGCCTACAGTAATAAATTCAAAATTGTAAACTCTGTTTGGAGAAGAAAGTAGCTATAATCACTTTATAAGACTAACACAAATTAGTAAATAAATGATCAGAACTCATTTTAAAACGTAGACACGATAACAAAGTTACTTAAAAATCGAAAACAAAGAACGAATAGTTTGTTATGAATCAACAGGAAAACTATAACGAAGATAATGGAACATTCTTTAGACAAAGTCAATATTTAACACTAACATATGGTCTGGGGCACCTTCTGCTTACCTCAGAGTCCTTGACAAGATCCAGAGACGGATATGTAATGTAATTGGCCCTGATCTGGCGTCTCGTCTACAGTCACTACCTCACAGACGCGCCGTCGCCTCTCTCTGTCTTTTCTACAAATACTTTCATGGTAATTGCTCCGATGAGCTGCTTTCCCTGGTTCCCAGACTCCATGAATTCAAGCGCGCTACGAGGCTGGCATCGCGCTCCCACCCTTACACTATAGAAATTATTAAATGTAGCCGTCTCTTCTACTCCAATAGCTTCATACCTCCCACCCTTCCCAATTACTGTTTCCCTGAAAGCTATAATCTCCAACTATTCAAATGTAATGTCAATCGACACCTCCAGTTACCTTGATCTATCCATTATCCTTCTCCTCATCCTTTCCTCTATCACTCATATCTGCTCTCGCTCCAAATCTTCTGCAACCCCCTGCATCCTAGTGGCTTCACGCCTTGCTCGGGGCGTAATGCTTAAAAAAAAAAAAAAAAAAAAATATAAACAAACACCTGAAAGTGTTGAAACTTGACTAATGCATGGAATAATAATGCAACACAAAATGTACTTAGAACAAAATGTATTGAAACAAGAAAGTGTACACAATATTTACATATAGTCTTTTGTATATTCCTGGAAAGACCGTTCCTGGAGAATGTGTTGACTGAGTCGCAGTCGGGCAGAGTCTGTGGTTGAATCTCTTGATTCCTGTATTTATCAATCCACCCACGAGGATCGAATGTGGCACAAGGCCGTTTTAATGTGGGTATCACCGAGCCCGTAGGCTCGGCCAAAGATATGGCCTTTCTGAACCCGCCTAGACGGGTTCAGGCCCTGTCAACCTCCCCGGACGAAACCTTGCCCTTCGACAAAGCCTCGTCCGGGTTCCCCTCTGCTAATGCAGAGAGTTCGACAGTCGCCGAGGAATCTCTTGATTCCTCCCCTCTCTTCCCGGTACCAGCCATATTTATATGCTCGGTACTCCACTATGCAAATTAGGTGGATCCTACCACAACAGAAAGAAGAATAGTTAAATAATAAAATAAACAAATAAGTAAAATAAATAAATTAACAAATTAAACAAATAATAAACCAATTAATAGATAACAAATTCCAGCAAAATCACAATAAATTTAATAATTAACAACATAGAATTAATGAAAGAATTCAAAATACGCTACATGATCAGTTAAAAATCAACAAACAACACGAAACAATAATTATTTTTTTCACCTACAATTATTTCTATTCATTAACTTTTAAAATAATATGAAATAACCGTTGATTCCTACCCAATAACCGTGAAGATAATACAATAATCTGGAAATACCCAACCTTTTTACCCATAATGCCCCACTGGACAGCATATATACATAGTAAAGCCACCACACGAGGCTTGAAGATTGAGTTCAAACATAAAACAGACTGTCGCCACTCAGTGTTTTTTTTTAAATTTTTACATATACTCTATCCCTGATTTTACACATAGATATAACATACCTTAAAATCATATTTTTAACATATATATATATATATATATATATATATATATATGTGTGTGTGTGTGTGTGTGTGTGTGTGTGTGTGTGTGTGTAATAAATCTATTTTACTCATTTATAACTCTACCATTTGTCCATGCATTGAATGTTGCTGCCACATTTGGACTAGTGCTTCTGCTATTGATTTAGAGTTTCTAGCTGAAATACAAAGAAGAATCTGTAATATTATTGGTCTTAAACTGGCATCTCACCTTCAGTCACTTTCCAAACTTCATAACGTAGCTTCCCAGTGCATTTTCTGTAAATAGTTTCATGGTAAATGTTATGATGAACTTTCCTCTTTGGTAAAATTAAATTCTATTCGTTGTAAATAGTCATTGGGGTTTCATTTCTAAATGTTGTTATTTTTTTCCCTCCTCCGGCTCCACCACCACCACCACCACAGACAGATTGTACATATGGGAACTAGTTAGGACTACATAGAGACTGTTAGGTATAATGGTGGCTGTAGAAATATTGGTAAGTTTAGTGTTGTTTTGGTTTAAGGAATACTGTGGTATGTTTCGGTCAGTAATTTTGGTTCGCTAAACTGATTGAACACCAGCCTTCTCCTCTCCCTTCTTTTGGCCTTGTGCCACATTTTTGTATAACTGAAAATAAATATTATTTTCCTCTTTGGTATCTCAACTTTATGAATTTAAACGCAGTACTAGATTGACAATGAGGTCTCATTATTTTACAGTGGAAATCGCTAGATATATCCGTAAGTTTTATGCTAACCGTTTCTACTTTCGCACTTTACACTTAGAGAAATCTCTTTCGGCTTCTTGCTTTCCAGTGACATTTCCAAAATGTAAATTCAATGTAAATGATTTACTTCTGTCTTCGAAATTCGCGTTCATTTTTGGTCTTGCTCCTTTATAATGTTTTTTCCTTATGTACTATCACACTCAGGAAACCTTTGCGTCTTAGTGACTTTATTGTTTTTCTTGAGGTGAGGTGATTACATATATATATATATATATATATATATATATATATATATATATATATATATATATATATATATATATTAAATAAGTTTTTCGTGGTACAGAACTTAATAATAGATAGGAAAAGACAATAATAAGGCATTTTTAAAAGCAAAAGCTAAAATAAAGGACTTATCAAGTTATTTATTCTGGGAATTTAAAAGCGTGTAAATTAATTTTAATTAACGAATGTAATTGAATGGGGGAAAAAAATTATGAATTTCAAGAGACTAGAGTCCAATAATATTCAGACCCAGCAAGCATTCCCTCTGTTTACAAAAGGAAGGATCACGAGATCTGATATACAAGGACTCTAGGACCTTGAAAGGAAATGTGGAGTGGGACCTAGATCAAATTATAAATCGGTCACCACTAAAATTTTCCACACATTCCCTTCGATTTATTAAATGTTCAGCAATAGCAGAACCAGAACTGTTAGTCAGTTGGCTATTCCTGGGGGACGGATTCAAAATCCTGGGGGGTAAATGCTGTTTTATTCTCGAATCCAAACGCTGGGACATCCTCCCTATGTAGTCGTGTCCACAACTACACTTGTATTGGTAAATCACTGAATTAAAATGATGGGTAGGGAGAACGTCCTTACGAAGAGAAAGCAGGACGGGTAACAAATTCACCCTAACATTCGCCGAAAAATAACAACTATTGATTAAACGTGAAATACGTTTTGATAAACTCTCACCCTCCGTAGCAATATAGGGAAGACGCAAATAAACTGGGCATTTATCAGCTAATTGCGGCTTCACCCTATGGAATTTACTGATGACATCTTGAATAACAGAGTCTAAAACATCCAACGGATATCCGTTTTTTGATAGTGTCATTCTAACAAAGTCAATTTCCCCACAGAGAAAACCCTCAGAACATAACTTAAGTGCCCTGTGAATTAAGGACTTAATTATATATATATATATATATATATATATATATATATATATATATATAAGGTGGATTCTGACGTCTTGAACAATGAATGAGTGTTCGACAGAATTACAATACTATTTCTTTCCCGTCCCATGACAACACATTGTTCTCTCTCCTTTATAATGTTTTACCTTTATGTTCTATCGCACTCAGTAACCCCTTCCATCTTAGTGACTGTATTGACTTTCTTGGGGTGAATAATTTGGACATATCATGTCTATTCATTTTTATTTGAGAAGAGTTATGAGAAGGATGATTACGTTGGCTGTATTAAATTTAATATACTATACAATTCGTTTTCTTTTTTTATTTTACTGGGATCAGTTGGGGATATAGTAGTAATTTTAGTTATTTTAGGATTTTTTTCATTTTGTTAGTAGTGTATTTGGTTTTGGTATAGCAGGTCGATATTTTTAGGCTTATTTGAGGAAATATTATGGCCTTTTTGGTTTAAGTTAATATTTCTAATAGATCATCTAATTTATTCATCAACAATGTAATTAAGAAAGTCATTATTAATGAGAGTTTGTTTAATTTCTTTTTTAAGACAGCGGAGAATTTTTTTCCGTGTGAGAGTTAACTTTTGAACGATTTCTAAAATTTTGCATAATAATTGTCTTGTAATAGTTAGGACATTCACTTTTATAGTTGAGAGTGCAAGTGTTTATGCTGGTTAGTTATATATATATATATATATATATATATATATATATATATATATATATATATATATATATATATATATATACTAGCTTAAAATCCGAAAATATTGGGTGGCATTTAAGTTAGCTCCCGCGGAGGACTCTTGAGTGGTCCTTCATCACAATAGTTAGAGAGTAGATGTGATAGGCAACAATAAATTACAGAACACAAAATTGATCACTGCATTTCAGTATTGCATTAATACTGAAGCTTACCTTTTAAAAGTTCAACGATAATTCTTATGCTGTGATTTAATTTAAAGACAGTTTAATGTAGTTAAGCCTCGAGAGCCAGACAAACATACCAAGGTTTCACCTAAGCGGACGATCCGCTTCGGTGAAACATTGGTAGATTTGTCTGGCTCCCTAGGTTTAACTAGGTCTGCTCTACTCATTGTATTGAGCACTTTATTTACTTGTTTTGGATACTCGCATTCGTTTTTTTTTCTTTGGGCCTTGGACTCGTCTGCTGGACGATTATTTTCGGTTAACATACATGTCCTTGGTTCTTTTCTTTTTTTATACCGTTTTTTTCTCTTTGGTATTGGCTTGTTTATTTGCAAATCAACACACCAAAGGTTTTCCGAGCGAGTATAGCTTCTCTTACTTATAAGATTTCTATTAATAATAATGACAGTTTAATGTATGTAGGTCTTTACTTTCTGTACAAACAATTATTTTTATTTCACGGGTGACTTTCGCTGGATTTCGCTATTAATTACGATTATTCGCATTTTATTTGCACGTTATAAAAATTGGTATCGCACCAAAAAATTCGTCGCAAAAAAATCACGTAAAAAATCACCGGAAACAATCGGAGTAATGAAAAGTTGAGAATCCAAAATTTTAAGATTACGGGTCTGGATTCAGCCCAGAATGTTTTTAATTTGGTCATGGAGTCGGCCTGATTCCAAAATGGTATGATATATTTGGGTTCGGCCTCTAGTTGAAAAATGTGTGACACATTGACATTCGCATTTATTTTATATATATATATATATATATATATATATATATATATATATATATATATATATATATTACATGAATCATTCACACAAAAAACAGATATAGAAGTTAATAATATAAATGGCGAGAATACATCTACGCAAACAAATTTAATAAAGTACATTAACCCCGAACCTGTAGATGAATGTTATGATCTCTGTTTATAAATTCCAGTTGCATAAAGTCTTTTTTTAGTTTTACAATTTAGTTCATGCCACATTGACTAAAAAACCTACCAGTACAAAAGAATTCTCCTATTACTATATTAGTACAAAAACGCACAATCTTAAAATTTAAAAATTCAACCTCAGCGTTGCGACCGCACGCTCCAAAAAAATTCTTACAATTAACAATAACACATTTCTTAAAACATATTTCGGATTACATCTACTCTTTCGTTGTCTTGTTATTACCGGGATGTGAAAAAAAAAACTATTTCCATACCTGAAGATGTCTGTAGGAACAAATGAAAGCTTGTAAAAAACTAAAAAAAAATGACCTTATGCAACTGAAATTTATAAACAGGGATCATAACATTCATCTACAGGTTCGGGGTTAATGTACTTTATTAAATTTGTTTGCGAAGATGTATTCTCGCCATTTAAATTATTAACTTCTATATCTGTTTTTTGTATGAATGATTCATGTAAATTGAAGTGCACCACATACTTGATATATATATATATATATATATATATATATATATGTTTTCTGTTTATATGTTATTTTTATAGATACAAATATTTGAGTAAATCTTCTGTTTATATTTCTGCTTAACAATATTAACTACATTTACCGACCTGAATGTTCGAGAAATTTCATAGAAAATATGTGTCCTCCGACAGGAATCGAACCTGCATCCTACACGGAACCGTCATATAATTTATACTGTATATTATAAACAGAGTATTTACATAAATATTTGTATTTAGGAAAATAACGTATAAACAGAAAATATATTAAAATAATTGTCAGACTTAATCCATTTCATTATATATATAGTTAATTCTGTTGTTGTGAGTGACAAATGAGTGTTCGACAGAATTACAATATTATTTCGTTCGCGTCTCATGACAACTTTAAACCTTGTCGCGTCCTACATAGTTTCCATAAGAAATGCAAGTAAATGTTTCATTATTTTCTACTACATCATAAACTTTGAAACGATATACAAATCCTGCTTTACTTGTTGCTCTGCAAAACACAATGACATATAAAACATTGCCAATTGTCTTTCTCTTGTGGCTTTTCTTTATTTTTTGCTTTTTATCATTAAGATTCCCCGATTTTGAATTTTAAAATATCTTTAAACTATACAAAGGACAAGGTCTTCCGTTTGGTTTGGCTTTTGTCATCTTTTCCCGAAGTTTTGCAGTCATGTGGCATCATTTTAAATCGTCCTTCAACTTATATCCGTAACTGAAAAGAGGCCGACAGACAGAACGCAAGGAATTTGATATCTGACCGAAAAAGATTTCTTTTAGAATTCTGCTGTCACCCAACCTAATTTTGTCATCAGACTACCTGAGTTGTAATCTAATTAGACACGCTTCAATTCCTGTTAAGTCCCATTTTAACGAGAATCACACCATTTCTTACCTTGTTTTCCCATTTCCCGTTTGAGATTTGTCATAAACAACGCATGGAGTAAGAAGTTTGTGGAATAATTCAACCGGCAAAACAGTTCAAGAACGACCCGATGCAGATTTCAACTGATCTCATACATCGGCTCGTGACGACGGTAGGAATTACTTAACTGTCTCTAATGCAAAAACATGTCTCTGAAAGTTTCTTTGATTAGAGAACTGTATTTGTACAATCTTCTTTCAGTATTCTGTGGAATTCTTTTACTCTTACCTCGATGATAGGGTAAAACGAAGTGATTATCTCTTTCTTTCGAAAAACTTTTATAATTAGGACCTGGGCTGGAATTTAAAAAAATGAAAAACTCAGTACCATTTGTAGAAACTAGAAAAGCATCGATGCTTACGGAAAATGATACATATATAAATATAAGCAGACATCATATGGTTTAACTCACCTTTTAACCGTAATATACAAACTAATGCCTGAAAAACATTTCCTAAGATAAATATTTTATTTCGCAAAACCATTACTAGTTTTGTTCTGATGAGACGAAACCGAAGTATTGGTTTTGCAAAATAAAATATTACCATGGGTTTCTAAAGTCTCCGTTTTCCTAATTATCATTTGCTCTGTTCTTACATTGAGCTCCCTTTGGATCTATATCCTTTTTGAAATTATCCATAGGGATTACCAAATAATATCATATCTATCTATCTATCTATCTCTCTCTCTCTCTCTCTCTCTATATATATATATATATATATATATATATATATATATATATATATTTATATTTTCCAATATATATATATATATATATATATATATATATATAGAGAGAGAGAGAGAGAGAGAGAGAAAGAGAGAGAAAGAGAGAGATAGATAGATAGATAGATAGATAGATATATGTAGGGGAAAAGCATTGAAAAGATTTTAAGATATTATTTTCGTATGTGTGAGCTTGCTATAACGAAAGTAAATTCATTTTTAAGATGCAAGTAACTGGTTTGCATTTCGCGCGGTTTTCTACACAATATAATCAAAACTTTTACCATCCAAAAAAAATCACTTTCAGGCGCTTACTTCTCATCGGAAACGTGTTGAAGAGATACCAACCAAAGTTTTTAAAAATTTAAGGGTCATTAATAAAACTAAAGGAACGACAATTTAGAAGCACTAATTTTGTGCAGTAGTATATTTTTTAAGTCCTTCTTCTTAAATTGAATTCTATCAGATTCTTTCTCTGACAGAGATTAAATCGAAGATGCTAGGAGATTTAAAAAAAAAAAAAAAAGAAAAAATACCAAAAACCTTCATTTATTTTTTAATTTAAAGGAGAAAAATAGAAAAGATCCGATTGTGAACCGGAAAATTAAAAAAAAAAAAGCAAAACCTTATAACAATCATAGCAATCTCTGCAACATTTGTCAACACGAGAAGTTAGCTATGATAACATATCAGACCCCTCTCTCCACTAAAAAACAAAACAAATTAAATCAGAAATTATGTCCCGTTGTATACATACTAAAAAGTTCGTTTTGAGTTCATTTGAAGTGGGATAAAAAGAACGTATGTATATTTCATTTATCTCCCACCCACAGATACATTTCCAATAAACCTGACTTCCCCTCCTCCTCTCCCTCACCTTCTACCACACCTCACGTCGTGCGTTTATTCCTTTATTTAATTCTTAAAAAATATAACGTTTACACATTTTCTTTTTTAAAAAATAAAGCGTTAAGAAAATCAAAGTAGCACATTCGGCTATTTTCCTAATTTTATGCATTTAAAACTCTACATGTTAAATTTATATCTTTTTATATGTTTATTGAGGACTTTTTAATATTACTGTTTTTGGTTTAATTCAACTCTGACCATTTTCTTCTTTATATATATATATATATATATATATATATATATATATATATATATATATAAAGAAAGAACACTAAGCTATATAATCCGATGTTCTTATTGATATTTTTTATTTTTATTTTTACAAAACAGTGCTCAATGTAAATTTACAGAGCATAAATATTATAAATTAGCTGATTTAAAATATGGTGTTTTCGCTACACAGTAATAACCATGTTTCAAAAATGGAAGCAAAAACTTCAAATTTAATATTGTAATTGGAGTAAAAACATTAGTTCCATTTCATCTTCAAGCGAATATTGGAGTAACTTACTTTTCAATTTTACTAAGTTTTAAACGCACACAAAAGTTCATAATTCACTGTTACCAAGGATACAGAGAAACCCGATCATTCAGACAAGAGGTTGTAGCGTGTTCATTTTTATTAACTTTTGTTGTATCAGTTATTAGTTACTTTCGAAAAAGTTGTTAAGTTTAGGGAGGGTAGGGATATATTTTTCAACGAATTCTGACATCCGTTAAATGTATGTCGTCTTTTTTTTAAAATTTTTATTGTTAACGGCAATAATTCTTTCGGCATTTTTTCTACTATATATATATATATATATATATATATATATATATATATATATATATATATATATATATATAAGAAAAACAGACCTTTAAGGTACCATTATAATAATTTATTTCACTAGAGTCCTTTTAAAGGAGGCCGGATCATCAGATAGCACTTCCAAAAATGAAATGAAACCAAAAATGAAATTAAAATTGATGGGTAGTGTAAGTTTTTGTAATTTAACAGAGAGTGTAAGAGGGATAGTTAAAGAAACATGGTAGAGTATAGGGAGGGATTAATTTAATATCTCTCTCAAGTATACTTTATATTGTGGGAGGAGGAGTGACCAGACCTTGACCTATTTAGATGGTTAACTTAACGGAAGTGATATATAGAAATGGGAGGGAAGTAGGGAGAAAAGAAAAAGGAAACAGGAAAAAGAAAGAAGAGGGAGAGGGAAGTAAAGAGAAAGAGGCTGTAATTGGGTTTTAGCAATTTATGAAAAGAATAGATTTTAATGCTTGATAGAAATTTAGATGTCTTAAAAAAATTTGATTTTTGCTATCAATTTAAATATCTAATTTTTTTAAACAAATAGTTTAGGGACTTAATATAAGTTAAATACTATATTTATTAACACATTTGTAGAGAACATATAATATAATGTCAACGTCGGACGTTTCGGTCTAATAGACCATTTTCAGGACATATTCATAAAACATAATTAACATTAGACCATATTCAATTCAACATGAAAAGGACGATGGACATAAGAGCAAGACCAATCCAAACAGATAAAAGATTTCAGTTTTCTGTTTGGATTGGTCTTGCTCTTATGTCCATCGTCTTTTTCATGTTGAACTGAATATGGTCTACTGTTAATTATGTTTTATGAATATGTCTTGAAGATGGTCTATTAGACCGAAACGTCTGACGTTGACATTATATTAAGATTAAAACAGCATAATTGCATATTAGGATTTTTGTTTGTTTTTTCCGTATATTTTTCTTCATATATATATATATATATATATATATATATGATAAAAATATAGCTTTAAAGTATGCTTTATGGGATAAAGTGCCACAATATCAGCTATAGAGCGTATGCAAATACAAAAGTGGGCACTGAGGTCAACACCGAGTGGCGACAGCCTTGAAATCGGTAAAGTTTATTAGAAACTGTCACTCCTGATGCTGTCATGTGAGTCAATAAATCTTGTGACGTATTTGTTTAATAAAAAATTATAACGGATTTCTATTGTAAGAAGGATTTTCAATTAATTTTCTAGATATGTTTTATTATCAACCCCGTCACTTTCACGAGAGAGAATAGATGCTCTGACATATAAACAAATAACCAATTGTAATGGTTTTCTATAGCAAAAAAGAAAACAAGAAACAAAACAAAGTTAATTTACTATATATACGTTTTACGGTCAGTTGTGTCCTTATCAATGTAACTATGGAACTAAAATATTGTTCTGACGTTTTTTTGTTTTTTTTTTAATCCGGTAAATTCTACCATTTAGAAATATATTATATCACTTTTTTATTTAGCTTCAATTCACTAGAATAATCCTTTGCAAAACTTTCTTGCACCAATTTTTTACGACTTATCAACCCCTTGTAGGTTACTTAAAGACGAAACATTTTTTTATTGTAAGGATGATTCATTTATTTAAAGGTGAATACGGCATTAACATTTATTTTTTTAGAATAACAATGAGTTTTCTGTATACAAGTCCTACTATTTAACCCATAGCTGGGAGGAGAAAAGCGATGAATTTTTACATTTCTCAAAAGTATTTGCGCGTAAGTGAATGTAAGGAAATCGAGTGGAATTCGAACTCAGCGTTCCAATTAATTCATTTGGAGTCGCTATTGAATTTTTTTCCGCAAAAATCTATCTTTTTGCCAGATTTTGCCTCTAACATTGACAGATTTAAAGGATTTATGCTTTCAAGCAGGAAGTCAGAGAGAAAAAAGGAACTGTTTGCGTTTCTTGCAAGCATGTAGTTACAATTTACACTATTTACATTGTTCTAACTGTTGTCCTTATCTTTATTGCAATATCCCCCAAAAGACACATGGCTTAATTAATAAAAAGTGTTGATTAAGCAATCCAAAAAGTGACTTAACTAAAGAGTTGTGAGTTCCACAGAGTGAACAAAAACTTGGGGAGCTGAATCACTAAACTGAAACTGAGACATTAAAAGAAAGATACGGGGAACTAATGTAGACTAAATAAAGGGTTCTGTTCGAAATTCCAACCTATATCACGTGAGGAAGTCCGAACTACAGGAACACGAGAGAAAATAGAAAAATCCGGCATAGCTGACCATATATGGAGGGAAAAGGGAAATCACCGCCCTCTGTGGGATGAAGTTCAAATAATAGAGAACATCAGTGGAAAATACAATAATTAAAGAATCAGCGCTTATACCACAAAAATCTGCTAAGTCGGCCAAGCATAGACATAAATACAATATGGGAATGTATGAAAAATTTTCAGAGTTAACCTGTAGAAAAAGACAATATTTGTAAATGTAAAAGACAATAGGAAAACTGTAACATTAGCCGACGCGTTTCGTCCAATGTGGACTTTTTAAATTTTCAGTTGACAGTATGAAAATAGTGTACTCTAAATTCTTCCAGTTGCTAAGGACATTTTGTTCTCTTACTATTATTTACTTTGTTTAATAAATTTATTTCGTTTTTGCTTTGAAAAAGTCCACATTGGACGAAACGCGTCGGTTACCATTACAGTTTTCCTATTGTCTTTAACATTTATATATATATATATATATATATATATATGTGTGTGCGCGCGTGTGTGTGTGTGTGCGTGTGTAAAATGTGAAAAAGACATGGGATATACAAGACCATTGTACATTTTACAGAAAAATTAATTTATTTCAGTCCTGTTGAAATTCGACCAAAAAATCTGGCGAAACTTTGTGGCAACAAAAACAGATTTAAAAATGAATTAGGTATTCGAGTAACATTCGTGAAAATCCCACGGCTTTCCTTCCTATTTGATTGTTTTTTATGAAACATATTTTTGGTTAATGACTGAACACACACACACACACACACACACACACACACACACACACACACACACACACACACACACACACACACACATATATATATATATATATATATATATATATATATATAATATGAAATTTACGCTTCCACGGCAGTTTGTGGAGTCGTTTGGTTGGTTGGTTAGATTGCTTGTGATCCAACAAGGTATGAACTCCAAGTACAAACTGGTCAATCAATACGCGAAACTGTTTTTTGTTTATTCTCTCTTGCATGGATTTAAGAATACTTTCTCTATCTCTCACCGCCCCCACCACACACACACACACACACACACACACACATATATATATATATATATATATATATATATATATATATATATATGAGGAGAGTGAGAGAGAGAGAAAACTTTTTCCAGTTGTTATTTATTTTTTGCTTAGTGCAGCGTACCAGCGTTCTTTATGCCTTCACGGTGTTCAACCCTGTGATTTCGAAATGTTTTATGCTCCATAATTTTTAGTAATGAAGCGAGTTTGATTCAAAAGAAACACGCTAAATTGCTGTGAAAATCGATACGAAATTGCTTTATCGTAATTTACAAAGGTACAAACTCCCGAAAGATTGAAGCATATAGAGTAAATGCTGTCTTTGAACACTTAAGTGCTTCCGTAATGTCTGCCTAATCGAAATCGACTTTACATCTTTTTCTTTAGATCTACTAAGATACAGATAGATAAAGAATGGTATAGGAAGAAACGAAGAGGATGGGAGCAAGGTGTGTGATATTTAGATATGATGAACTGAAACAGTAATCCATAAAGTTAAATATGAAGATACAGGTCAGGGTTCAAATTTCACACTGGTCGATTTGTTCTCTGAATGTGACCCCAACGTGCGGCAACTTTGGAAGGTGCCTGAAAACTATGCTAAGAGTTGACCCAAGTTTTGTAAGTGATATTGGTTAGGCGGAAAGTTTTACGCTAGTCCGAAGTCACGTGACCGAGATTGTTCAAACTGCTGATCACGGAAGATCTCCCCGCGAGAAACTGTAACTATGATTCCATCAGTATAGTTGAAGTAGAAAACATAGGTGGGTTCTGTTGGGTGTGCAGTAGACACAAAAGCGCCTGAGTAGGTATCTGCGATAGGGATTATTAAATCCTTTATCTCTTGATATTTACAAAAGCCAGAGACAACTAAATGCGAAACACACAAACATCACACACACACACAAACATATATATATATATATATATATATATATATATATATATATATATATGAGGCAGGATGTGTGTGTGTGTGTGTGTGTGTATGTGACGAATGCACGGCCGCAATTTTCGACGGATTTGCATCAAAATTTACAAGCACATGCTCCAAGTTAGAGGAAAGGCCAAGACCGACTTTGCATTTCCCAACTCCCATCGATAGTGGAAATAATCGATTTTTTCATGCTTTTACGGCAGTTTTCATGTAGTTTGCGGCCATTTTGTACTAGCCAGAGTGAGAGCCAATAGCTGGCTGCCACGAATAGGCAGGAAGATTATATTGGCCAGCGTGAGAGCCAACAGCTGACTGACAAGAATTTTAACTAGCATGCTAGCATGCAAAAAATATCGATAGCTGCATTCGTCACAAGTGTGAAAAATTTAAATCTGCATGGCACTTTACTCCAGTTGGCTCATTCGCTTGCTTAAACTTAACGTTGATTCTGATACCGCAGAACTGGGTTGGGTGTGAAAAAGTATTTGTTGTTAACATTCTTTTTTCATTCGGTTTTTCCAGATATGAGTCCTTTTTTAAAGCTGATCGTTTTGTGTTCATTTTGTTTAGTTCTTTTTTCGTAACAGATTTAATGTTTAGTATAGAGCTTAGAAAAAATTCGCCGTGTGAGATAGGCAAGAAGTAAGGCATGTAGCAACATCAGCACGGCAAAGGGCACTCCTTTAAAGGCAAGGAAGTGCAAAAATATTTTAAGTCGAGTGATAGCGATTGCTGTATGAGCCGTACGATTTTTCAATCAAGCACGGTCAACGCCGGGCCATGTTGCTAGTATATATATATATAATAATGTGTGTACATTAAGAAATGGAGAAAGTCCGACAATTTTTATTTATTAAAGACATTTTTATGTTTAACGTTCTTTTTATAGATACAAGTATTTAAGTAAATGCTCTGTTTATAATAAACAGTATTAAATAACATTTACCGGCCTGAATGTCCGAGAAATTTTCATAGAAAATATTCGTTCTTGGACAGGATTCGAACCTGCATCCGATACGGAACCGTCATTTACGCTGACGTGCCTAACCTCTCGGCCACCAGCGTAAATGACGGTTCCGGTTTCTAACGGTGTGAATTCGGTCATGTTCTTTTTCTCACAACTGAACCTACTCTAATGTGCAGTCGACAAAATTAAAAAAAACAAACAACGTGCATGCGCGAAATTAAAAACTATAAAATGGCAACACATCGCATCCTGTATGCATACACGAGGCCATTGAAGAAGTTTTAAGACATTTTGGTGGGAGGCAGTGATAACTTTCTTAAATTATTTTAGTTTTAGTATAAAACTACTATATAAGTTAACATTCTAAGTTTTGTTATTCTAGATTGAAGGGAGACGGCTGTAAGTGCTCTATGGATCCATCCTGATAAACACTGCTTGTCAATGCGGGCAAGTTTGCAGAATGCAGTTAGGGTGTTAACACAATTAAAGTTTTGTTTTAAACTGGGAAAATTGCTACAGAAACGTATGAAATGCTCCAGGCTGTTTATTGATTAACTTGTATGAGCCAAGCATCTGATTTCCACTGGCACAAGAGGTTCAAGGTTCGATGGAGAGGATGTGAGGAACGGTTAGCGAAATAGAACGGAGAAATTGTAGATGTCAGAACTTCAGAACTGGTTGTAAGAAGTCGCAATTTTCTGGATGACAATAATCATGCAATTTGGAATTGGTAAGATAACTGTACACAGAATTATTCTTGAAGGCCTGAACATGCGCAACATTTGTGTCGTACAGAAAGAAAGACGTGTTTGTGACAGCAAGGAGATAGTTGATAGTCATTAAAACTGTCCCTCAGGCTCCCCACCATAAACACCTTGATCCCTGTGACATTCGGTTGTCCTCCAAGCCGAAGGAGAACCTTAGAATCAGTTTATTCTCAACATATATTGAAAATGAGACCAAACTTTAAGTTTAATTTAAGATTTAAGTTTCGGTTTTGAAACAGTAATTTCTGTTTCGCAATGGATACATATTTGTACAATCATAATTATAATATATACATATATATATATATATATATATATATATATATATATATATATATATATACATATATATACATATATATATATATATATATATACATATATATACATATATATATATATATATATATATATATATATATATATATATATATATATGTAATTACAATCTTCAAATATTCACAAAATAAAATATATAAATAAAATATATTCTGACTTAATGGAACTATTGTTTTTGTCTTGCTTATTAAAGCTGATATTACATCATTCGAACAATTTATCAACTAGCCATTATCAGGTGTCCATGTTTTGTCAGACAGAGAGTATCATATGTGCTGATCAGTGTACTACTTTTCCATATGTTTCTTGTTTGGTCGGGACTTTTCACTAGCCTATCATCTCTCTCTCCCTCTCTCCCTCTCCCTCTTTCTTTCTCACTATCTCCCTCTCTCTTAATCTCTTTCTCTCAACTACATCCGACAACAAGGCCTCAGTTCGGTTTTTGGAAGCATGCTGTTGTTCCCAGGTCCACCCTGACCTGGGGTGGCAGCACCTGTTGGGGGTCACAGCTATGGTTAAATAGTGAACCCTCAATTAAAAACAAAAATGAAAGTATAAAACTACATCTTTATAGTAAAAATAGCAGCAATACGTATTTATGAAGAAATTACCCACAATACCTATTTATATTAAAATGTATCGACCAATCATTACAATCAATACATCAACCAACATGAATTAAAATGTATCGACCAATCATTACAATCAATACATCAACCAACATGAATTAAAATGTATCGACCAATCATTACAATCAATACATCAACCAACATGAATCAAAATGTATCAACCAATCATTACAATCAATACATCAAATAACATGAAAGAACACTTTCATGACATTAATACATATAATATCCTATAATTTCTTAAATCAAACTGTATTACAAATTATAACATCAACAAAACCACAATAAAAAACACACATATCATCTGGGCCGGATATAGATGACGAGAACCCACCGGTTATTTCACTGGTGAGGTCCCTCAAAATACCTCATTTTCACGAGTAGAGGAAAATGGAAGAGTGTTAGATGATTTGAGTAAAACCGAATATGGTGGCCGGTGTTTAAATTACTGAAGTTTCTTTTAGAGTCTGTAATCAGTATGCATCTGCAAGAAAGGCCTATGACAGTGTCATAAATGTTATGCACTTTGGCTGGAAGCTCCCTAGATTTTAAGGCCTTAGGCTTCAGCCTGCTAAGCCTAGAGGTAAATCCGGTACTGCATATCACTGCCTCTAGTAATGTCCATACAAACATATATATGAACAAAGGCTGAGTATCACCTATCATGATGATACAATCGTGAAAGCAGAATAAGATGTATCATATTTTTATTACTTCAAAGCTCCGAAGAAAATTAAATTTTGGCATTAAATGGCCCATGAGGAGTTGATATGAGGTTGAACAATCAGAAGAAATCTCTCTTTCTCTCTCTCTCTCTCTCTCTCTTTCTCTCTCTCTCTCTCTCTCTCTATATATATATATATATATATATATATATATATATATAAACTCATATGTATATTTATATTTATATATATATCTGGTGTGTGTATATATATATATATATATATATATATATATATAAAAATATACACACACACACATATATATATAAATATAAATATACATATGAGTTTATATATATATATATATATATATATATATATAAACTCATATGTATATTTATATTTATATATATATGTGTGTGTGTGTATATATATATATATATATATATATATAAATATATAAACTCATATGTATATTTATATTTATATATATGTGTGTCTGTATATATATATATATATATATATATATATATATATATATATATATATATATATATATATATATATGAGAGGTATAAATGTGATTATATTTTTCTATTAAATATATAGAATATAAAATAGATCGTATAGAAAAACGCATCGACATGTGACACTTCATAATATTCACTATGGAGTGTTATTATATTGAAACGATTGCTAAGTGTGTTGCTAGGAAAGTCGGGTCACTGTATCGTGCCAAACAATTATTCTCATCGGAATCTATTGTATACATTTATAAATTTACTATTCGTTTAAATAATAAACTTTGTTGGGTTAATAAATGAAAATCCATCACTTATTTAGAAATTGCTTTGTTTACGTTAGGATACGAAACTGAGCAGGTATTTTCCGAGAGTCTGAGAAAGATTTGCGTTTATAAGGCAAATGCATTGCGTTCAACTTTGCTCGATCGACGAAGTTCTACGTGGCCGAGTCGGTCTAAAGCGCTTCGGATCTAAGCGTTCTCCTACCGTTCGTCCGTGCATTGAATAATGATGCTATATCTGGTCTGGTGTTTCTGCTATATATATATATCGAAATTGTCGATAAAATCCAAAAAAGGATGTGCAATGTTATTCATCCTGACCTGGCATCTCGATGAAGTCAGGTCAGAACTAATTTACGCTTTCCCACATTCTGTCTTTTATTAACAATTTCATGGCAGTTATTCTAATGGTCGCCCCTCCCCTTGGTATCACGACTTCGTGAATTTAATTCTCATAGTTTGACCGGTGGAATAATAGATAGCGGCTCGGATTGAGGAATCGGAGAGCCGAGTTCGAACTCCAGTCAAATCCATTACCTTGGGAAAGGTATTAATCCTCTTCTCCACCCCACCCCGACCAGCTAGGGGTAAATAGCAGGACAGACCGGGCTCTATAGCCTTGGATGGCAACTGGTCTAGCGCAGAAAGAAATGGCAACCCACTGCAGGAAAAAATTGCTTCTTCAGTCATGTATCGAAAGATACATGATCGCCTAAGCGTATATCACGCATGGCACATAACTGATTGAATAATGAAAATCCATCACTTATTTAGAAATTGCTTTGTTTACGTTAGGATACGATGCTGAGCAAGTATTTTCCGAGAGTCTGAGAAAGATTTGCGTTTATAAAGCAAATGCATTGCGTTCAACTTTGCTCGATCGACGAAGCTCATCTCTGTCTTCAAAAATGTCAATGCAACGTCAATCGATATTTTTGTGTTCTATTATTGTCTTTTCTCCTCTATAAAGTCTTCCCATCCTCTTTACTCTCAGTAATCTTTTTCGTCTTAGTGACAATATCACCTTACATGGGGTGAAATGATTTAAAAAAAAAATGTAAGAGTGAGCGACAGATAAAGTGCGAATAAAGGAGACCTGTTTGTTTTGCGAGCAAATATTTTATTAACGATGGGAAATGTATTAATTAGAGAAATGTCGTGTCACAGAAGCGATGGAAAGCAAAAGATAAAAAGGAATTCTTAAACATTAAACACGGTCCATTTCCGCCATCGGGGCCAGAGTTTCTAATGCCTTTTCGTCATTATGCAAATAGGATCGAAAATTATTTATTTATAACCCCCTCAAAATTCATGAATCAATGTATTGTTTTCTTGATTTGGTTTCTCTCTCAATCTTTTAATACATTTTATCCTTCCTCGATTATCTGCTAATCTATCTATATCTACTTTCCATCTTTTTTTTATCTCCTCATTTGAATCTAACCATATGTATGTCCCGATTTTTACGGCCGTTCCCGGCGAAATATTAGTGCAGAAGGAACAGACGAGTAGAGAATTCCCGCTTAAATTTCTAGGTGAGGAGTTATGTTTATTTGCATTATTTATATTCGGACTATTCTCCCCATATTTGTTATTATCACAACGTTTCGGTTGTTGTGCTCTTCTTCAGGAGTCAATAAATCCGGGGAATCTTTAGTGAATTTCGAACTGAAACTTTATTTAATCTACGTGGGTATATTGTCATCTTTGGGACGTCATTGCCTTAGAGATATAGAAAATTGCCTTTTGGATTAAATCGTTGGTTAGGGAATTTGGTGGCATAGTAGTTGTGAGTTCAATCTCTGGATCGGGTGGTACGGACAACTTCATTGGAAACGAGGCGAGCAATAACTGAGCCGATCTAAAAA
>OZ010608.1:56214055-56216555 GCA_963932145.1 Acanthosepion lycidas | reverse complement strand
AACCTTTGAGTAGGCTTGTTGTTCGTTATACAGGCAGAAATTATCAAACCTTAATTACTTACATTTTCGAATATTTATTCGAGTAGTATATTACCAAAAAGGCTTATCGATGTTGAATTAAGAAAACACAAAAAAGAATGTACGAACCGAATTATTGTCAAAAATAGTAATATTAGCAGCAGTATTAATGCCGCTATCGTTCACTGACTGCTTATTTCTGCTACTAGGAAATTACACGCATACATGAAAAGACGTAAATACGTGGCGCACACATTCTCACATGTAGACGCATTCTGTTTCTTCTATGAAACTGAATTGGTTGTATTGTAAAGAAAGACAAACACTAATATTTTGTGGGAAGTTTTGCAAAGAATTTTTGTAATCCATTTCTTTCAACTGGAAAGAAAACTAATACTGAATAATAAAATTTTATTTAAATTTGTAGATTCATGTTGAAAATTATTTATTTCTTCCCTTTATCTTCGCCTGCTCCTCTACAAACACTCGCACAAACAAATAAATATATATGTGTATGTATGTGTGTGTGTGTGTGTGTGTGTGTGTCACCATTAATCTTACTATAACAATGGTAACGGAGTATTGAAAGTCTTTTACGAATAGTAAGTTGCACACTGGAATTCCATCTATGCCGAACACATGATGGCTCGGAACTAACGCTCCTACTATAATTCCCAAATTATTTATCATACACACGCACGCGCACACACAAACACACACACATATATCAATTGAATAGCCACATGATTAGACTATAACTTACTCAAAAGAATCTTTCTCCCCACTCGTAGAAATTTACATAGCAGAACGTCATACGTAAGGCGCAATAGATTGCAATGTAGTATAGTGGTGACAGCGTGGTGATGCCAGCCCTGATAGTGTAGATTCAACACTGGTTAATCATGGTATGATTACAGTGATCAGAAAGGTGGGGCACTCTACCCACGTGGTTGCATATTCTCTAGGGTCATCCCCGAATACAGAAGCCATGAAATACTAGGAATATGAAAATCACGGATAAAAATCACTGGCTTCCCCAAGTCAATGGAAGAATGAAACTCTCAACAAATTACAAATATGGGAGCCATCAAAGAGAAAAACTGCATTAAATCATATCCTCTTTTATCATTCGCCTCAAGGCAGGTGATAAAGCCACTAAGACCCAAAGTGATACTAAGGAGGAAGGTCAAAAGAGAATTAAAAGAGACGAATTTAAATTTTTGTAGATTGTACGAAAGCAAAACACCGGAAGAAAGTTCCACGTGTGATGAGGGCGAGAGAAGAAACTACTGAAATAGAACTTACGCTTACACCTATAACTTTTAATAGTAAAATCATGAGACCTAACTGCCAATCTTGTACTAGTTTTAAATTCATGAAGTCTTTTACGAATAGTAAGTTGCGCACTCGAATTCCAGCTATGCCGAACACATGATGGCTCGGAACTAACGCTCCTACTATAATTCCCAAATTATTTATCATACACACGCACGCGCACACACAAACAAACACACACACACACACAAGTGGAAAGTTTATAAAAAATTCCATTTAAACATTTGTAGAAAATGTACAAGGAAACTGTTATGGCGGTGGGACAGTGATTGAAGCCGACATACCAATTCAGGAATGATAAAATTGCAGATTCTACTTTGGATTTTGTCAAGAAACTCTAGACCAAGTGAAGAAGCATTAGAGCAGATTTTCGCAACGATGCACAAATGAATAGTAGATTTATAAATCTTCAAGACAGATTCAAGGGTGAAGATTGTCTAGCAAGACACGTATTAGTTCAATGATTGTGCCGCTAAACCTATCAGTCAGCGTACTGTACGCTGTGCACTTCCTTCACTGTAACCAGGATATCACTTATCGTATCTCATCTGGGATTGAGTATATCAACATTTGAGGAGGAAAACTTGCACATTTTCAAATATATTAAGTTTCCATTTGTTTTTTCGCTGACAATTGCGTGTCTGGAGGATATGGCATGATTTATGGACCCGGCCATTCAACAGGGTGTGCAAATCTGCATCTGCTTAGTAACAGTGAGTCTTTGGTCCATAAATCATGCATATCCTCCAGACACGCCAATTGTCAGCGAAAAAAACAAATGGAAACTAATATATTTATGTTCAGTTTTCCTCTTACTCACATGTTCATATACTCAATCCCAGATGAGATACGAATAAGTGATATCCTGGTTACAGTGAAGGACGTGCACAGCTTACAATACGCTGACTGATAGGTTTAGCGGCACAATCATTGAATATACGTGTCTTGCTAGTCTTCTCCTTGTCAATTATAAATCTACTATTCATTTGTGCATCGTTGCGAAAATCTGCTGCTTTTCACTTGGTCTAGAGTTTCTTACAATCCTAAGTAGGTTATGGGCTGCTTTTGTCTGTCGCTCTTGCCTTCAGTATGTCCTGTGAGTTTTTCCGAGCCCTCTTTCCTCTTTCCACTCAGTCAGTTATGTGTC
>OZ010608.1:56186555-56211555 GCA_963932145.1 Acanthosepion lycidas | reverse complement strand
TATATATATATATATTAAAACTACATATTAAGTCGTGCATAACCAAAAAGATTGGTAGCGACAAATATCATGAACTAATGAGCATCGTATCTCATGTTAGTCAGTCACGTGCGCGCACGTACACACATAGTAATATACACACACACACACACACACACACACACATATATATATATATATATATATATATATATATATATATATATATATATATATATATATATGTATGTATAAGAGCACACAGAATTTGCAGACCGCAATATTTGCACGAAGAGGACAAATATATTAAAAATACTTTCAAGACCTTTCAATAACTTATTTCATGTTCGTCGCGAAACAAAAGGGGGCTCATTCCAAAACAGAAAAGCTGTCCTTCATGGCAAACTAGTCGAATAAAAAAAATGTAGGATTCTACCCACTAACTTTAACAGAAATACAGCCGAAAAGAATTCGTCTAAACTAAGCATAAAATTTGTCAAAAATCCATCTAAAAAATCAAACTATAAACTGCAGGAAATGCCCAAATGAATAAACCTCAAATATGCTTCATATATATATATATATATATATATATATATATATATACATATATATATATGTGTATGTGTGTGTGTGTGTGTGTGTGTGTGTGTGTGTAACAATAAATATTTTCATGAATATAAACAAAAAAAGCAAAACATGGTCGGGTTGCAGACATTTCTTATATTTCATTAATACGCACACCCACGCGCACGAGCGCGCGCTCACACAGGCATATATATATATATATATATATATATATATATATATATATATATATATATATGTATATATATATATATATATATATAGTGTATTGTTCGTTATTCAAACATATGTTGTTAAGTATAACAAGCAACGAATGTCTATTATGCTTGATCATGAGCCGTTCTAAATTTCATATAGTTGCTTTGATTTAATTTAAATAATTTAATTTAATTTTTAAATTAATTTAAAATGCATGAAATTACAAACATGATAGAACAACAGTCAAAAACATAATATGTAGAAATGATAAACTCTTTAATATTAATAAAGTTAAGCTACTCATATATTATAAAAAACATTAAAACAATTGACCTCATAAATATACAGCTGCACAACTAAATCCTAAATGTAGTGTATCAATTTACATGTCCGTTCCGAGATTGTATAATGAACGCACTACATGTATTGGTTTTACTACAAACACGCTCTCCCGTAGACTTACCTGTCAACTTTCTGACCTACAACATTTCTTAAGACAGAGTGAGCCGAAAATTTAGATAAAGGAAAAGCATAATAAAAAATATCCAAATGGTGGAAATTTCTTCTTTATTTTCGTCCGAAATTAATACGAAGTTTATTGTACACGCTGCGATGTTTCTCAAACATATTTGTCCGATGAGTCGTTGATGAGCTTATAGTCTACAGAGGATGGAATATGTTGAATCACAAATGGAGGGTGATTGTAATTAGGGTGAATATAGATTGGGTTGAAATTATTTTTTATATAATGCTGAAAATTGTCATTGACTAGATCTAACATGACATCGAGGAAATTAGCTTGTTTAATATTGGTGCTTATTTTAACCTTAAGATTTAAATTTTTTACTTCCCTGCGAACCATTTTTCTTAATTTATCTACCTTAATTTTCCTGTTTTGTTTTTTACAACCATAAGACCATCATCTTTATATAACCCTATAATATATCGATTGATTTACTCATAGGCAGTAAGGTTATATAAAATATATAAACCGACAAGATCAGAAGACTCTGCTGAATCTAATGATCCCATTAAATGTCAAAGTAATCATAAGGGTTCTTAACCTGCTATTCTTTATCGTTGACGAGAACAAATCTCCCGCAGTTCATTATAATACTTATATATTCACTTGAGATGTTGGAATATACTTTAGCGAATTCTAATGCCAGCGTAAATAGGTCCTTGGAGATGGAAGGGTAGAAATCGACGATATCAAACTGGATAAAAGTGAAGCTGTTTTTCTTGCCGATGCTTCTAAAACAATTAATGACCTCCGTGATAGCAATCCAGTGTATACGTTCAAGTTGTTTTTTGATCTGTTTGTTAACACGTTCAAGGATAACTTTGCTTATCTTTCTAATTTCCGATCTGCTAGGGTTTATGATCCTTGTAGGAAGTTTGGTCTGAAAATCTGGCTTATCGTCTTTAAGTAGGACATGAGATTCTTTAGTGCAAAATTTTCTAACCCTATTGCAGACTTTTAGTTTATCAGCACTATTTCTAGAAGCGGTGTTGATTTGATCAATAGAATTAAAATTGTTAATATCCTTGCTTCCGAATCGAGATGTTTCGGATACAGCAGATTCTTATGAATTTAGAAATTGAAAAACTGAACCTCTCATAGAACGCTTACATGGTTTTGAAATGGATCTTTTTGTAATTGCTAATTAAATTATTTCTGATTAGTGTCATATAATCCTTGAGATTAAATTTTTAAAGCTTGGTGGGTTTTGTCGAATTTAACAAATATTTGGTTGGATTTATTAATATCCTTAACCATAGCATCTAAACGCTTCTGAAACTGGTTCCTGTATTTTAGGGATGTCATTTATAATGCTTAGAAGATACATTTAAAAACTGTGTAAGTGTTCTATGAGAGGTGCAATTTTTAAATTTCTTTATGAATTTCTAAACTATCAAACGTTTTGCATTTAAAAACATAACGAAAAAAATTACAGTAATGGATAACAACGCATAACTTTGCATAAATACTTATATTAAAGAACAGCATATAGTTTTGCATTACTTGTAGCCCTGAAGATGATCTTCGAAAAAGATCGAAAGTACTTGGGAAATGAAAATAAAAGAAATTTAAACAGCTATAGCACATTTCCCTCATACACGGAAGGTTGTTCGTGAGTATGAACGGATTTTATTAAAAATTAGCAAACCTAATGTCTTTAATTTATTCAATTAGACATATATATATATATATATATATATATATATATATATATATATATATATATATATATATCCAGGTATTAGATAAGAACAAATGGGGTATAATTCCACTATGTGTGGCATTTAATTTTTTTAAAAGTTCTCATTGCAGAATAGAGCTCAATATTATTTATTATATGAGATGAATAATAAAAAAAAAATATGTTAAAATGGCACAATAACTTTCATGTTTCAACACTAAAATTGTGCCTCCTCAGGCGATGGTAAATAACTGGGGAGTAAAAAATTATTTTTAAATAAAAAACAGACAACAAGTCAAAATTAAAATGAGGCTTGTTGGTTTATCCTGATTAGCCAATTAGATGTCAGACCAACGCTAAATTAAAAAATAATTTTAAAAAGTGGAAAGTAATTTTGATCATGGTAAAATTTGGTTTGAAATATAATCCTAGACAAGGTCATAATTGGCAGACATGAAATTATTAGAAACTGTAAGCTAGTGGCGACCAAGTATCATGATTATGGAACAAATGTAACTTGTTCAGTTTTAAATAAATATCAAAAGATTAATACAGCATAAATATTTTCAATTTTATCATTTTTGGGGCTTTTTATTCCTTTAATTTTATTAACCGCCCTATTAAATCTACAGGTGCTGATATGAGATATTATACATAAATATATTACGATATTGTATATATATATATATATATATATATATATACATATATGTGTGTGTATGTGTGTGTGCGTATATATATATATATATATATATATATATATATATATATATATATATATATATAAATAAAGAAGTTAATTCTCAGGGTTGAATTAGACCAGGGAACATTAGTATTAAAAGGTTCTCAATATACATATGAAAAGATAGAACATTAACATATGGACGTTTTAAATATAGAAAATTAGGAAATCCTCCGTATGTATATTTCATTTAATCTCCCGCCGATATATTTCAAATACACTTGATTTCCCCCCACCTCCACTCCTCCTCCTCCTCTTTCACTCCTCCACCCCGTCGCCATCTATCACAACTCATGTCGGGCGCTTATTCATTCATTTATTTTTTTTTTAAATATAGCGTTCATAAATTTTTATTTTTAAAAAGTAAAGCGCTAGGAAATCAATTGACCGAAATCGCCTGAAGATACCGAAATGTTCAAACCAAGATGGTGGAATCGGCTGATTTCCTATATATATATATATATATATATATATATATATATATATATATATATATATATATATATATATATATATATATATATATAATAACATGAATCATTCATCCAAAAAACAAAAAATTGAGGTTAATGATTTAAATATAGGAACAGACGAAAGCCTGTAGAAGCTAAAAAAGACCTTATGAAACTGGAATTTATAAACAGGGATCATATAATTCATATACAGGTTCGGGGTTAGTGTAACTTATTGAAATTGTTTGCGAAGATGTATTCTCGCCATTTAAATCATTAACCTCTATATTTGTTTTTGTATGAATGGTTCATGTAATTATATGTTGAACAGCACCTATAATCGAATATATATATATATATATATATATATATATATATATATATATATATATAAGTGGTAAGAACATAGAGAAAGAGAGACAAAGTTAGATAGACAGATATACATTACGTTTGATATATGTGCGTTGTTAACAAAAATAAATAAATAAAATAAACAAGAATGAAAACAATACAGAAATTTTCCCCTCAAACCGAAGAAAACTCATATTTAAACCAAAGCGAGAAAACAGAAAACGTTTTAAGTGAAAGAATCAGAGCAAGAAGTGGGGAAAAAAAGTACTGAGCAGAAAGAGGAATGTTTTAAAAAGTGTAAGAAAATTAATGAGTGAGAATAATGGTGAGAAAAAATGAAAAGGGTCTGAGAGTGAGAGAGAGAGAGAGAGAAAAGGTGGCAATTATAAGGGTGTGGGGAAGACCCGCCAAGAATGCATGATTCAAGAAATCGAGCAAGCGAGGAACGCGATGGTAATATCCACCATTAATATCCGTTGGTCGCGTCTCTGTGCGTTACGATGCTCGAAAAGTAATTATATGTGCCTTCTTTGTGTTCTGCTTGGCTACCCGTGAATGTTAAAACCAGTAGACTGTGGACCGATCAGCCCGGTCTCTTTTGAAAGTTTTCAGCATAACAAGTGGATGCCAAGTGACCTTTTCTCCATCGAGAAGATCTTCACATTCAGTCGAGGCTTCTTTGGAACAATAGAGAAGTAGTGACAGAATGATAATGTTACTCATTAAGAAAAGAATGGGCTTGTCTTTCCGTAAACGCAACCTAAATACACTCTCTCCATTTTTTTGCTCTCACGCATTGACTAACATACACATTATATGATATAAATAACTAGGTTACGATTTACAGTGACTAATGACATCCAAAAGGTTTGTTACGGGACACAATAAAACCATAGTACTTTTCTAGATACTTAAATTCGCCAAAAATGGCACGATGGAGCAATGGATAGCGGCTAGGATTGAGGAATCGGAGAGTCAAATTTGAATTCCATTAGAGTTTATTACATTCACTTACATACTAATACCCTTCGGAAAGGTGTGAATCCATCTCTTCTCCAGATGGGTCCTATAACCTGGGGTATCAACCGTTCATCACGGAAGGAGTTGGGACAACGTTTGCCCAGGGCGAGCAAGAAGATAATACTGTGGGTAAGTTATTTTTCAACCTGTAATTTAGTAGCACCACATCTACTTTCGCAGTAGGAGCAGTAGTGTTTCCTGGAGACCAAATATTTTACTCGACGTTTGGATGGCATCTTTCGCTATCCCAGTATGCATTCAGATTTCAGTGTTGCCTTTTGTATTTTCTGTTAAATATTTCAAAACGTCCAGCAAATATTTCCTTTTGTCTGACCATCTTCAGAAAACATGAACAAATAATTATCATCCTAACGAGTTTGTGAAAAATGATGGCAGAACAGAGACTGTTGCTTAGACCTATAAAGGATCGAAAGTTGTGGAGAGCCATGTTCATTCACGCTGCAAAGGGACAGACCACATAAAAGACCATCCCGCAAAAAAAACCCTCTAATTTGCGCGTTTGATTTCCTTCAGTTGAAGAGAGCTCGAATACTGTCACTGCATTGGCTATTGTTTCATCTCACACACAGGAAGAAATCGTAATCCGAGACCTGTTGACTGTGGTCAACGAATAAGAATTCCCAGTCAAGCTATAAAAATGTTCGTTACGAAATATGCGATCAACCGTTATCCTAATGTCCAATATTACGCCCTCTCTCTTAAAGGAATTCAAAATTTTCGTCGACTGTTGGATTATCTAAATTAGTTAAATTCTTCAAGAAAGTTCCTAATAAAGCAATAATTTCTGTTATCATAAACTTAATATTCGGACCACCAATGGTGGTTAGTCCCTGTTGTGCTCAAATGACTCTAAGCAATGCCATCGGGAGTTATATGCTCCGAGCAGGGTCACCCTTTGTTTTAAAGTCAATAAGCAGAACCCAAACTAAGCGCGACCGACCCCAAATACTCCAACGGTGGAACAAGAAGATGATTACAACAGATTTTAACGGTTGAACCAGCGGATGAAGAGGACTAAGCATGATGGATATCTTATAGAAAGCGCTACACGTTGCATTTTCATAACTGGATTACATATGTGCCGCAGAAGAATGTCATGAAATTGTGTATCAAGTTGAGATCCACCTTAAACAAAATCCAGCCATCGGCGTTTACTTCCACTCTGATTTTCTTTCACCTCCAACCATCTCTTACAATCCAAACGGGAGCAAGTTTTGGTGAAACTGGAGGCTTCCCGTCCTGAACCTGCGCGTTGTGGGCGAATTTAGTCATCAAAGTCATCATCAACAAGGAAGAAATAAAATTATTGGATATGAGATAAACGACGATGGCGATTCGGACCAGCAGACTGATCTTGGACGTTTTACTCACAGCTTCCAACCGTTGTTCGCTCCAACATTCTTTATGTACCTTTTGGCAGACACAGTAACCTTCCAGGATCGCATCTATTTACAGTTGAGCTGGCTAGACGTAGCCGTAAATTCTATGCTGTTTCTTTTCTCGCACTTCTCGCTTGTGGAACTCCTTTCTGGCTCTATACTTTCCAGCCAACTTTTATGTGCAAAGATTTAAATTCAATATCAATCATTATCTACTATCTCCATCATTAATCTCTTCTCTTTCTGCTCATCATTATCGTTTCTGTCCCTAATTCTTCCAAAACCCTGTAACCTCTTGTGTTTTACTGGCATTAAAGATAATAAAAAATAGTGTCATGATCACTTTCATCCTGAAGAAATTTCGTATTCATGTAGTGATAGACGTAATACTCTTAAGTTCTCCGAATTTGTGGAACACTTTTCCAGCTCCATGTTTTCCAGTCAACTGTAATCACCGAAAATTTAAATGCAATGTCAGTCGCTATCTACTGTCCTGATTACTATTTTCTCTTCCCGATCATTATTAATTTTTCTCTTTCTATTTCTTCCACACCCAGTAATCTCCTCTGTCGTAATGGCTGTACCGTCTTGTATGTGGTCAATCCGATTATAAAAACTGACGTACGATGAAAAATGGGTACTTTACAACAATACGAAAAGAAAGTGATAATGGAACAAACGAAATAGATCGCCACTAAATATATCCAGGATAATCTGGTTATATGAGATTAGAAAGGGAGTATATATGTCGAAGTTTTTAGATTAGGAATTATCGTTATTGTATGTCTTATTATTCAGACAATTATGTTTGTACTTATAATACATAGCCTATTGCATTCCTGGCTGACCCCCGGAAGGAAGTTAGCTGTCAACACTGACAAATTTCCAGTATCTCCTTCAGCCATGTCGGCCCCAGATATAATGTCCTGCATTCTTTTGAATCTTGTCTTGGCTGATAGGTGGGGATATGGAAGTTGAAAAGCGTACAGCCTCCATGTACATTCGCTCAGGACTGCACCCTCGAGAGAGCACACCAGTCTTACCACTAAAGAACTGAAATTTGACCAAACATAGCCTCGAATATTGTTGATTATTTTCAAGTAATACTATTATATGACTGCTATCTGACCGTGGAGCATCGTTCAGCGAGAAGTCTCCACATTTTGATACGGTCAATCTTTCATAGTGTCAACAACAATGTCCCCTTTCCAAATGAAAGCGGTTTGAGAGGAACCAAAGCCAAACATTAAAAGCTTTAAAACTTCCGGCTTTCACATCGAATTTTCTACAGGTGATAGAAGACTGGAAAATGCGTGTTACCTGTGAGCGGGAAAAGTTAGGGCAGGGATGAATTTTTGACTTGTCGGTTCATCGCCTGGAACGCATCCGATTGAAAATGACAATGAAGCCAAATTGGCAGTTATCAAATTGTAGGGTGGGAGACGATACGTCTATTTTAGGACGCAAGGGAATGGCTTACTCATACACACACACACACACAGAGAGGGAGAGAGCTGTGTATATGAGTCATTTTAGGTATTTGAATATTTATATATTTTTATCATGGTAAAGGTTTTCGTTTTAAGGAAAATAAAAGCATATGCGCACATGCGCAAATCTATACACGTGTATAATATGAAAAGACAGATAGGCGCGAGAAAGATAGGTAAATAGATGGATAGGAGTAAACAAGAATAGATAGATAGATGGATAGATAGAAAGAATCAGTTACGCAAATATAAAGAGACTAGAAGTCAAACAGACATAAATATAGAGTTTATGTGTATAAGAGAGAGAGAGAGAGACTAACAGAGGGAGTGATATAGAGCAAGTAATATAAGCATAAAAAGAAACGAGACGTTGATGGAAATAAATTATATATATATATATATATATATATATATATATATATATATATATATATATATATATGGTTGTATTGATGTGAGTTTGTGACCCTGGGTTTCACGCTTTTGCGATCGTCAGACAAATTCTGACGATCGCAAAAGCGTGAAACCCAGTGTCACAAACTCACATCAATCCAACCAAATATGTTAGCTCTATCTCTGATATTGAGCGCTTTCTAATAAGTACCGCGCATATAATATATAAATAATTATATATATATATATATATATATATATATATATATATATATACATATATATATATACACACATATATATATATATATATATATATATATATATATATATATATATATATATATATATATATATACACACACATATATATATATATATATATATATATATATATATACACACAGTGGGGGAAAGAAATATTCGCACATATAGAATTTTTTAATTTATTGTATTCACAATTAATGAATAAACATATTTCATATAATTAACTGTAGATAGTTGCATAATAACCAAATATGCATTGAAAACAGAAAAATATTTGATTTAATAGAAATCAATTCCATTTATCCATTCTAATGCGTGAAAAGATTATTCGTACAATACAAAAAATGAATACATAATCTTCATTTAATACTTTGTAGAATAGCCATTATTCACTTTTTCTTGTAGTTCGCAATGAGATGCAAATCATTGTTGATATATTGTCCCATTGCTCTTTGCATTTAGTCAGGGATGATTGTTGGAGCTCTCGAATGGATTTGAATTTCCAAATAACGCTACAGGTTCTCAATTGAGTCTACATCTGCAGACTGACTTGGCCATTTCAGGATATTTACATTATTTTCAGCAAGCCATTTCTTCGTAGATTTTGCAGTGTGCTTAGGATCATTATCTTGTTGGAAGATCCAATCAAGAGGAAGTTCAAGGTTTTCAACTGAAATCATTAAATTTGCTTCCAAAATATTTCGATATGCTGCGGCATTCATTCTACCATCTATTACTGATATGTTGCCATTACCTTTTGCATAAAAACAATCCCAAACCATGATGCTGCCACCACCAAATTTCACTGTTGGAACTGTGTTATTTTGATGGAAAGTATCGCTATCTTTCTTCCATACATGATTTCTAGAATTATGCCCAAACAACTCAGTTTTGGTTTCGTCTGTCTATGGTATTCTTTCCCAATACGACTTTTTTTTTTATTCTTATGTTCACAAACGAATTTCAACCTGGCATGTATGTGTTTTTTTAATAGGAGTTTTCCAAAGGGAGCATGTCTTCAGATTGTTCCTATGAATTTCATTGCTTATTGTCCGTTTAGTGACACAGATTCCTGATGAAAGCAAATCATCTTGCAACTCTTGGCAAGTAACCATTGGATTTTTTTTAATTTGACGCATTAATTTCCTGGAAGATCTTGAAGAAATCTTCCGTAGAACACCTGTTCTTTGCTTTTCAACAGTTTTGAAATTTTTATACCTTGCAATTAATGAACAATGTAACGGTACATCAAGAGATGCCTTAGGTTTTCCTTCAATCTGAACACTAATTAGGGAATACCCTGACGTGCCTAACGGGGAAAAGTTTTGCTCAGCATTTATCAGGACAGGAGGTTAAAAAGAGTTTGAGGAGGTTCGCCTGATGTGCCGTCACGTCCAGGACCCGGCAGGGATCTTCGATGATCTGGGCGATGGAGAAGTCACTGTAATATCAGTCTTTATCGTCGGTTTTGTTGGAGTGGACTAGACATTTTTATGGTAGATATTAAACTCACCGCTGATATGAAAGCTAGCTGAGAGAAATTGAGTGAGATATTATCAATCTTCTCAGATATTCGGCCGAAGTTTACCGTCCCTTCGTCCTGAGGGTGATAGTGAGCAAAGAAGAATGTGGTACTATGGATAAGTACCACGCGGAAGCGCACACATGGGATATCAGGTTCCTTGTCACAGGGAAATTTACCCTTGATGTAGGCTCCATGTGCATGTTTGTGATGGTATAGGTGGTCGTGTTTTGCTATAAGAGGTGAGTAGCACGAGACTGTTAGCTCATCAGGCGGTGCTTGAATCTTGATACACGCTTCAGAATGTAAAAGGATTTCTGGTTTGGAATAAAAACGATGATGTTCCACTTCTAGAAACTTGAAACGTAGACCCCTCACGTTGGTGTAGGAGATAGTATACGTACTGTCTACTTTGATTTTTAAGGTTGTGTTTGTTAGTTTTGTTATTTTGATTTTGATTGGTTTCATGTGTCTATTGGCTGATGGAAGACTAGTAAGTAATGAGACAGACACACCCACAGGAGTTGCTTGTATAAATAACCTGGAGAGAATCGTCCAGAAATGCAGCCGTAGTAGTACCCTTCACCATGGCATAGAGAGGCCCCACTAGAGACTACTGCTTGGTCCAGAATCCATTCACAAAATAAAAGTACAATAGCCCCGATATTATACAACTGCTCATAGGATAGTATTCTACGGAGTTACTCGAAGTTTCGGATCCCTGACTATCAGGCGGATAACGCCAAAGCCGATAATTGCGTCTACCTTCATACCCTTATTGAAGGAACAATCAACCCAGGAAAGTATATACATATGTGATACCCCGAGTGGACATCTTGTGTCTGCACAGAAGTCAAAGCAACAGAACTCCTTGGGTCAGAAACATTGTACCGGTCCGAGACCTAAAGATACCAAGAGTAACTCGCTCATGTACGTGAGGACTAAAAGACTCATTGGGAGAAGTGGGTAACGAGAGTTGCACGGGGACAAAATGGGCAAGTTATCTATTAAAAAAAATCAGACTACAAAGGAGAAGTAATATGGGTCGGAGGGAGGGTTATAGACATGGAGTGTGAAATAATTATAAAGTTTTAATTTAGTATAAGTCCCAGTATCCATTTTTCAGGAAAAACTCTATGGTTCAGTATACCACACTGGAATAAATTCCATTAAATGTAAGGGCTTCGAGAATGTTTAGACTTGTGTTTATTGTTAGTAATAATGTTATTATTAAGTTTTCAATGTATTTTTCCTGAGAGAATTATGTTCTTTTTTTTTTTTTAAACTAGGGCGGCATCAATGAAATTAAAGTTATCTCCAGCATCGTTTCGATGCAAAACTAGACAGATTGTTTGTCCAAACGCAAGTTTCTCTTGTGTTCGTAGGTGCAGGCTTTTAGATCACGTGATGTTTTCCCCGAGATAAACATTTTTTGCATTGTAAACAATTTATTTTATAAATCCCGGCATTTAAATTGGTGTTAGGTTTATTTTATTTCCTAATTATATCTCTGATTGTCTTGGAGGTGGTTGTAACGATTCTAGCATTAGGGATAACTAATTTGTTTGAGAGATTAGCAGAAAGTGTGTTGGAGGGCAGGATTATAAATTTTGTGTAGTTTTTGTTAGAAGTTTTATTGATTGTGTCTGTTTTTCGTTTTTGTTTTTAATTTGGGGGGCGGGGGGCTTTTGTAAACTCGTTTTTAGTGTTGAGGATAAAATGGTGTGTATAGTTTGAAAATTTTCTCAATATATTTCTCTTCTTCATTTAAGTATTCCGGGCTATATATTATAAATTTTTAAAAATCACTCATTTTCTTTCTTTAATCACGAGAAACACCATTTGTAAAATTTCTTAACAACTTTGTCGGAATTTCTGTATTATATTTTAAAAAAATATATTGTCGAAACGGAAAACACATGGAGACATCAAAAAGCATAAATAGTGTACTTTCAATCCATTCTGAAGGATTGTATGAGGATTTGCCTTCGATTCATTTAAGGAAAGACTAAATGAATTTCTTGCCGTCGAGCCATTCTCATAATGAGAAGAGGATTTGCCTTTAATTCGTTACAAATAAGCTGGGATGATACATTAACAACTTTCGACTTAAACTAAGAATTGTAAACAAAAGATACCAGAATAAATATTAGAGGCTGAAATGCCAGCTTAGGGGAAAATACTATGATTCATTTTTTTTAAGCATACAAACACATAGACATATTTTATACTTTCGTTTTTGGATCTGATGAAGCCTTGAATATCCAAACGCGTAATCAAATTTAGCTTCCATGAGACATTTTCCATTTGTCAAATTTCTTAAAAAAACTTTGTTGTGTTTTCTGTATCCTATTTTAAACACACGCACGCACACACACACACGCATATATATATATATATATATATATATATATATATATATATATATATATATATATATATATATATATATACATATACATATATATATATATATATATATATATTAGGTTGGTGAAAAAATAATGTCGTTTTCTCACATATGTTACTATGTGAGAAAACGACAATATTTTTGCACCAACCTAATATATATATATATATATATATATATATATATATTTAAACACACACACACACACACATATATATATATATATATATATATATATATATATATATATATATATATATATATATATATATATATGGAGAGAATGAAAGAAAGAGAATCTGATCAGATCAGGATAGCCTGAGAGACAGACAGATAATTATACACATTTGTGAATAGCCGGAACATAGATGATGAACAAATACAAATTATCATTCCTTTATATTTAATGATGCGTTCAAGACGGTCATGCAGAACAAGAATTTCGCAGAACTTTTGTCTGATGAGGTCATCTTATGTTCAGTTATGTCGACGAATAAAACTGGTCACATCAAGCGAAGGATTTTCGAATTCGTGTCGGATTGCATTTTAAATATTCATCTAGACGGCAATTACTTATCTGGCCCAAAATGATCTCCGAGAAAAAAGTAGACCGTCAGTCTGATTTTTAGATGTATGTAGAATAACTTTTAAAACCGTCAATCTCGTAAACTCGATATCATATGCTCGAGTAAAGAAGTTGATATTTTTAATAAAAGATTCAAATAAACTGGAATACGCGGTAAAAACAACCCCCAAAAAACAAAACAAGAATTATGTTTATATTATTGTATCTCATCATCGGTGTTTCAGGCATTTATTTTGAACTTTCATTTCTTTTCATTATTTACATGCGGACTATTGTCCCTATATTTATTGTTATTATCACAAAGTGTCAGCCATCTTGTTCTCCAGCCTTCATCAGGTCGATCTGGGTAAGCTTTTATTTAATCTACAGTAGTTGCATCTGACCATATCTCGAGGTATGTCTTCTAGTTCTTACTGAGTACTGCTCAGTTGCTGTTTGCTCAGTTTTCACTGAGTGCAATTCGGAATAGTCCTACCCAGGGATTGAAATCACAATTATTATATCATCAAATTCACGGGCAAATGTTTATTCCGCTCAATTACAAAAATTCTTAATCCGAGTTGATTAAAGTGTTGGTTCGTGAATTTAATGATGATAATTGTCAATTCAGTCACTTAGACCGGTTAGTAAGCAATAACTGAACAGTACTAAAATGAGAATCAGACGAGATATCCCGAGACGTAGGCAGTGGAAAGAGGACACTTTATACCCATAGATTAAAGAATTCCCTGAAGGTTACCCGGACCAACAAGCACCTGATTAAGGTTGCCGAGCACAACATCAGAAATGTTGCGATAACAATCACAGAGACGAGAACAATTGACAACTGAGAATAATACTATGAATTCAGACAGAACTTATTTTTCTTTTCATTTGTCTAGATTATGAATACAGCTAAAAGAAAATAAATTACTAGTTTAAAAACGAAAATTTCGACAGATTGTAATTATTATTATATAGACGTTTAGACAAATACATGACCAGGTTTGAAGTGGACATATTAAATGTTTATTCCTGTGTGTACGGGCTGAACTACAATCGACATTATGGAAGGTTCACCTTCGTGAGGCGGCAATTTGGCATCATTAGACTTGCAGTTGTTCCTGAAATTGAAAGGGAAGTTGAGAGGTCAACACTTTTTATCCGAGGCTGAAGTAGAAAACACTATATGCAAATGGTTAAAACAAAAACTGTAGTTAAAGCAACAGAAAATATCACCTTCCGTCCGATGAAGTCCTAAGCTCTTCATACAATATATTTTCCATTTTCATTATTTTTCATAATATATATTAACTAACATGACTCCAGGTCTTTCAGGAAGGACATTAGTATAGTCGGCATTACATTGCCGATTTTCATGTGATTTTCGAAGACTGGCAAATCCAGCACGAGATAGAACAACGTTCGCGCAGATGTTACATACATGCTCTGAATGAATATCTTCCGGGATCGAGTCTACATCACCTTTTTTAAGAGTTCTTTCTCAACTTCAGCTATACAACCAGACATATTTTATATCACTTTTTCCCAGATTTCATAAAATTAGTTGAATTGCATCATGAGAAAAACAAGTAAAACTTTTAGCGCAAGTTTTGCTACACCCAACCTGTAGATAGATAGATAGATAGATAGATAGATTGATAAGTGTGTGTGTGTGTAAGTAACAATCATCTGCACGGAAAAAATGGAATCGGCGATCTGACTTCGAGATCCGTCGGAGACTGTTGCATTCAATTTCGCACTTATACGCTTATCGCTTCCTCTACTAATGGTTTAAATAGCAGCTTAGACCCTGGCCCACTAGATTCTCTAATAACCGACACTTCTTTACAGAAGAAGGCCATCTCGTCAACGTTGAGTAAGCGGCCGTCGGCATGAAAATGACTTTGCAAAGCAGCCTCGCTTCTGCATATCTTATTTCATATGTGAACTAACGCAAGTTTTACCAGATAATTGTCTGCAAATGTAAATATCCACGGCCGTCAGCATTCGGTTAGCTTCGGAAAGCCTATGTATTCGTCTATCCATTTGCACTGTTGTTTTTCTTGGAGCTCCCGATCTTTGCCTATCCTTATATTGTCCAATATCCTGGTAAAGCTTCCAAACCTGAACACAAGCCGTTTTGCTGCACTTTAATTGCTTGCTTATGTTCATAAAGGAAATGTTTTGTTAATGAAGCAACACTATTTTGATCTAGTCACTGGGCTAAGACTAAGATGGTTTCTCATAGTGAATAAATTGTATAATAATGCGCAGTTATTACACTATATAATGCATTAATCACCAGCCATTTAGCAAATGATTTGCATAATATCCATTCGGTCTTATTTTGTCGGGAAATTTGAATAATTTAAATTAATCCAGCATTAAAATTTTTCAGATTGTACAAAAATATACAATTTTTACATCATTCGAAAGAGAAATAAATTCTGCATAAAGCTTACGCAATAAAACTGATATTGTTTTATTAGAAATATATTCTAAAATGAATAAAACTTTAACCATCGGTCTTAAACATATTTTCGCCAGTATATATATATATATATATATATATATATATATATATATATATATATATATATCTGTGTGCGTGTTTGCGTGTGTGTTTGAGAGAAAGAGAGTGCGAGCGAGAGAGAAAGAGAATATACATTTTAATTTTCTTTTAAGTATTCACTGGCTTTTCTCTTTATTATGATTGCTCGAATATTCTGACCGGTAGACGAAATAGAAAAAAATGAAAAAAAAAAAAACTACACCTAGCGACCGTCTGATGATTGTGAAAGCGTATGAAAGTAGCAGTCGTGGTCGGTCATTGCCCACTTGTAATTTGATTTAAAATATATTAAAGCTCTGCCATATTTTTATGGCATTGAGCATATTTTTTCCAGTGTGCCATCTTAGGCAAACTCTTTTGGGGGCTAGTTATTCTTATATTTAATTATACATACAAACATATATATATATATATATATATATATATATATATATATATATATATATATATATATATATATATATTATTTCCAAGTCACATTACGCACATTACACTTACACACACAAATACATATATATATATATATATACATATATATAATGTAGGTATATCTGTACACATGTTGCCTAATTTATTAAGAAAGGAATTCTTTTACACAACAAATATTTATTTTTCAGCATACTCACAACATTGTTACGGTCTTGTTGATCCCTTTCCTATATGGGCATCTGCAATATATATCAATATATAGATATATACACACACACACACACACACATATATATATATATATATATATATATATATATATATATAGAGAGAGAGAGAGAGAGAGATAGATAGATAGATAGATAGATAGATACGTGTGTGCATCCAATTATATATATATATATATATATATATATATATATATATATATATATATGTATATATATATGTATGTATTCAGGTGCATGTGTGTATATCCAATTTCAGTTTCGAGCATTTGTGAGTTTTTGAAAGCCTTTACCAATATTTGCTCAGACACATCATCCGTAATAAATCTGCAATTTTGCTTTAAGCAAAGACATTATTTTCTTCAAACACCGACATTTTTCGCACCATTTGAATCCCCCGCCCTGTTGAACTGACTTTTTTTTTTTTACTTATGCCAAACGATGCCACCATTTATTTTTTCCCCTTCGACAGTTTCTCTATCAGCCACTGTTTCCTCATGTTTTTTCTCTCTCCTTTTGTTAAAATAGATATTCATAGATATTTAAAATATTTTTCGAAGTGGTACAACATTTTATGGGAGCGACAGAAGCAGACATATTAAAATGCATTTCATCACAAAAAAGAAACAGTTCGTGACAAAAAACATATATATATATATATATATATATGTGTGTGTGTGTGTGTGTATGTATGTGTGTGTGTGTGAAGAAATATAGTTTTAAGATGTGCTATATTTCTGGGATAAAGTGCTCAATATCAGAGATACAGGGAATGTAAATATAAAAATGAATATAGAAGTCAACCCTTAGAGGCGATAGGCTGTTTCATGCTAGACGCAATCGCCAGGCCACGAGTGCTGTTGTTTTTCTCGACTATTTATATATACCGGTCAGTGTTGCATTATGGGTAATCTATTTTGGCGGTTATTTTACCGGATGTCGTTTATTTATTTATTCATTTAGCTTTAATTATCTTCCCAAACCAAAACAAAACTATTCAAACAAGCGATACAAACAAATTTCTATTGCGTCAACAAAAGCACCGATCAAAAAACAAAAAAAAAGAACAAATATATAAGATAAGAAACAAAAATAAAAAAATAAAAAAACAAAAACAAACAATGACAAGCAAAACAAAAATTCAACCCTAATAAATAAATAAACAAATAAACGACCTCCAGCATATATATATATATATATATATATATATATATATATATATATATATATATATATATATATATATATATGCGTATATTTTGGCAGAATGTTTCAATTGAGACATGTTTCGTTGAATAATTTAGATGCTTTTTTTTCTACTTATTTTCAGTTGGATCCTTTCATATTCACGGATAAGCTTTTTGGTGTCGTTATTGGAAGATGAGAGAAAATCGCCTCGTTGATACATATTTCTTTTATTCCGAGTACTTTCGACACAGCACTATGTCATTATCAGGGTATTGTTTATTCCAAGTCAAATATTGTAGCGTTCTTTATTGTCGAAGACAAAATTGCTGTGTTTAACTTAAGGTTAAGTACTCGACTTGTGAGTGAAATTGGCTAGAAAGAACTATTCAGAAGCCGTCAATCGCTGTGCTAGCACGGAAACCCAAGTCATTGTGACCGAGGGTCTGAGCTTTCGTGTCTTGTTCAAAGTGCTGATCACGCAAGATGATACGCTCTCTCCCATAAACTGTAACTACGTTCTACCCAGTATAGTTGCAGTATAAACCACATGTTGGCTCTGTAGGTATTGAACAAACAAAAATGTGCATGAGTAGGTGTCTGTAAAGGGGATTGGTTAGCCGCCATAGCCTGGAAATGAGTAATTGGACATTATTATATACTAGTTTTAATCTGAGAAAACCTCATGGTTTTTCAATTTTAATATTCTGATGAATCGAAATTCTTAATTTAATGACTGTGTACGCTCATCGCAAGTACCACGACACTAAAATATCCGTAGAAATTCCGCTATTGTATCGTTAAATATCTGAGCTTTAACAAAATATTGCAATAACAATCGTAAATATGAAACTACATTTGACTTGCACAACTAATGCTCATTTCTATGATCAGCAAAATAATATCTACGTACAGCGTCATAGAGTTTCCATAAGTTCAGTTCTACATGGTTAAACTTGAATATATATATATATATTTATTAAAGACATTTTTATGGTTAACGTTCTTTTTTTTATAGATACAAGTATTTAAGTAAATGCTCTGTTCATAATAAACAGTATTAAATAACATTTACCGGCCTGAATGTCCGAGAAATTTTCATAGAAAATATTCGTCCTTTGACAGTATTCGAACCAGCATCCTATACGGAACCGTCATTTACGCGGACGTGCCTTAACAGCTCGGCCACAAAGGATCGTTCGGTTGGCAAGGTTGAATTTACTGCTTATAAACTTCAATCTACCATGAATCTCGTACATACATAACTGCTCATGGCGTATCAAATGTAAACAAATGACGTCATACATTAAGAAATGGACAAAGTCCGACAATTTATTTATTAAAGACATTTTTATGTTTAACGTTTTTTTTTTTTTTTTTTTTTTTTTTTTGTGACCGAGCGGTCAAGGCACGTCAGCGTAAATGACGGTTCCGGATAGGATGCAGGTTCGAATCCTGTCAAAGGACGAATATTTTCTATGAAAATTTCTCGGACATTCAGGCCGGTAAATGTTATTTAATACTGTTTATTATAAACAAAGCATTTACTTAAATACTTGTATCTATAAAAAAAGAACGTTAAACATAAAAATGTCTTTAATAAATAAATTGTCGGACTTTGTCCATTTCTTAATGTATATATATATATATATATATATATATATATATATATATATATGTATTTATATATATATATATATATAAATATATACACACACACACATATATATATATATATATATATATATATAATAACAATATGTGTGATTGTAAGCCAAAGATATTAGTTAGTGTATATGCGTGCGATATATATATATATATATATATATATATATATATATGTATGTATGTATGTATGTATGTATGTATGTATAATTGGACACTCAGATATATCTGTTTCATTGATTAATATAGACATATTTAATGTCATCTGGAAGATTGTATCTTTGTCAAAATGTAAGTACATATGTTGGTTTGACGGCCACAGCATTAACAAAACGCCTTACACTTCATTGGTCGGATACAAGTTCTATTACACAACATCTAAAAACAGATTCACAACAGAGGAAAAATACTTGTTAACAACACCATATACTACATCACGAAAATCAAAAACTTCAAATTCTCGATCCTCTCTATATCAAAATCAACCATCTAACACGTTGAAAATGCTTGTTTTTCAAACTATTCTAGAACTACAACGGATACATTTAAAAAGTTAAAATTCCTATAACAGCCTGTTCACCCGTGTTTTTTAAAAAATTATTATCAGAACGGAATGTTTTATGGCAGTTACAAGTTTGACTTTATGATTCACCTCTCAAAATGATCTTGGAAAACATCAAAATATACGTGTCTTAAAAAAACTACGGACCATTCCTTGGTGAAATTCATCTTAAAATCAAGAAACGGATTAGAGAACTGGAAGAGATCAGTATAAGAATAAGAACACGCAGCATCCCTACATGCTGCGGGCCGCCGCTGGCAATTCTAGCGTTCCTCTGGCGGCAGCCAACGGGGCGCTACCACCGGTAATCCTCTAGCGGTCCGCCAGTGATAACATTGATGAGAAGAACAAGCCGATGGTCCAGTAGCGGGCCACCAGCGGTAAAAGCTAGTGGTATGCCACCCAGTGGCAGATTGGTTGCTTGCGTGTAAGGATATCTATATTATTCAATGAAACATGTTTGAATAAAGATGATGCATATATATATATATATATATATATATATATCAATTAGCTTATCTTCATACCCTGCCTGGTGGCAAACGCTGCTGGCGGCGCCAGGGGTGGCGGTACCGCCATAGCCACAGAAACCGTGATATCACCCCTGGTCGGCGGTTGTTGAAAACAGAGTATCGCACGTCCTAACACACGTTCTATGTTATATATATATATATATATATATATATATATATATATATATATATATATATATATATATATATTCTGTTTCTGAGTTATTTTTATAGATAAAATTTATTTAAGTAAATGCTCTGTTTTTAATTAAACAGTATTAATTAGATTTACTGGCCTCAATTTTTGAGAATTTTCGTTGAAAATATGCGTCATTGTTAAGATACGATTCGTGAGCAGATATAATCGATCTAGAAAAATCGTGTTTAAAAGAAGTAATTTAGATTTTAGTAACCAAAGACTTCTCTGTAGCTAATTAGTACAGGTCGTCAGATCAAATGACTATTTCCGTATAGGAATAAAGGTTCGATATCTGCCGGACACCACATACTTTCTACGAAATTTCTCGAACATTCAAGCCATTAAATTTAATTAATACGGTTTAATTAAAAACAGAGCAATTGCTAAAATAAATTGTATTCATAAAATAACGTATAAACTGAAAATATATTAAATAATTGTCGGACAAAATCCATTTCAATACATGCATACATACATACATATATATATATATATATATATATATATATATATATATATATATATATATGTAAAAAAGTGAACATAGAAATCAACACTTAGAGGCGACAGTCTGTTTCATGTTAGATGCAATCGTCAGGCCACGACTCGTGTCCTGATGATTGCATCTAGCATGAAACTGTCGCCTCTAAGTGTTGATTTCTATGTTCACTTTTATATTTATACACGCTCTATCTCTGATAGCACATCTTAAGACTGAAGACTTAATATAGCACATCTTAAGACTATATTTATTCATGTACATATATATATATATATATATATATATATATATATATATATATATATATTGTAGGTAGAGTGAGGAAAATACAAGTACCTTTAGATTATCATTTAATAGATACAAAACTAAACTTATCACATTTCGTCATCACTAATCTGACTCTAAACTTGCACTAATCCTGATGAGTGGACCTACCTTCACATAGGCTACTGGTCCTCAAGTTCAGTCTTCACCCCAAAAGGATCAGGTTTATTCGTATCATCGCTAAAGACGCTGGGAAAAATGTCGGTTCCTTTTATTGCTCCAGAAAATTCCTGACTCTTTCTACTGTGCTGTATCTTTACAAGAGTTAGACCAGACCAAGAATGTCATATTGCTGCCATATATCGGATGGTGCTGGCCAATGTCCACAATCCAGTCTAGAGTTCAAAATGCGCTTACGCGTCCTTGTGGTTGATGAATTATTCCCCACCCTCTTATTATTATCTTACAGACGAAACGTTGCCAGCCTTTCACTACTATATCGCTATTTCTGTGAAAGATGTTCGGACAAGTTATACTCCTTTGTGCCATCAGCTTGAACGTTCACACTGTCATGTTCACGATGGCAAACCATCGCCAAGTTCCTCTCGGACTGCTTCTTCCCCACAACTATTACTTTGTGGAACAAACTCCCGAGTGAATGCTTCCCTGACTACAATCTTGATTTCATTAAGTGTATGGTCAACCGATATCTATTCCACTCATAATCATAATACTCACTTACTCCCCCCACCGCATGTTTACAATCTGACTCAGTGATCCTCTACACAGAGTCGCCTGTTTTGGTTTCTTTTACGGCCTATCAACACCCTGGGTCATTTTTTCTAAATAAAATCTTGTATTTAAAAGGTGGAAAAAAAAAAAACGTAGTCATAGTTATATCTTTTACTTTTACTTATATTGTTGAAGTCGGTTTAATTTATTTGTTTAGCGGCATATCAACTCTCTATGGGTCATGTAATGATTGAATATAATTTACCTGGGAGTATTAGTAATTTCTTTTACAAACCTGTATTGTTGGAGGAATGCTGGAGTAATTGATAGCGGCTCGGACTGAGGAATCTATTACATTCACTTACGTGATAATATCCTTGGAAAAGGTATGAATCCTCTTCTTCTCTCCCCAGCTATGGGTAAATAGCAGGACAGGCCGGGTTCTATAGCCTTGGATAGCTACTGTTCTATCGCGGGAAAAATCTGTCTCGTCAATCACGTGTCGAAACATACATGGTCACCTAAGCGTATGACACTGACTGATTTTTGGTAATTTTTTTCAGAAATATATTGCTAATATTCACATTGGGAAAGGTATCAGTCCTCTTCTTCTTTCCCCAGCTATGGGTAAATAGCAGAACAGACCGGGTTCTATAGCCTTGGGTCTATAGCCTTAGATGGCAATTGGTATACCGTGGAAAAAAAAATCTGCTTCGTCAGTCATGATCGCCTAAACGTGTATCACATATTGCACATAACTGACTGATTGTTGGTAATATTTTTTAGAAATGTTTTGCTTGGATTTTTGCTATAAAAATCTATTTTTATACTTTCATAGTGTTTTGAACCTAGTTTGAGTGGCCCTTGGGCCTTTTATTGAGGGAACCCTCAATAAAAAGAATAGGTTTCATTCCGCCATGATTGTTAGCAATATTTCCTATCTGTGTGAGTTACAGTTGGGGTTGCAAACGAACAGATTTAATCCATTTATGCATTCAAATACAATTCAAGTCTGTTTCTCTTTCGGCCAAACCTTCTAAATGCATGATATTAATTTAATCTTGATTGAAAGAGAACTAATTCTTTCGTCGTTTGCTTAATTATGAGCCGTCGACGTGCGGCTTGGCTTGTTTGAAATAAGAAAATGAGTCACAGAGAGAAAAACGTCTGCGCCCTTCAACTCCATGTACACATACACACGCATGCGTACATACATAAAAATGCATCAGCTTCTCTAACAAACATGCTCATCAATCTGAAGTATATCTTTAAACTTTTATATGCATGCGTATGTACGCGGTCGGTTCGGAAATGTTTACGAACCAACCCACGTCCCCAAATCTGATTAAATGACCAAATATTTGATTTTGTGAAGAACGGCATATTGATCAGACCGAGAACTTATCACCACACTCTCATATATTTATAACACGGTGCTGATATATATATATATATATATATATATATATATATATATATATATATATATGAAGATAGAATGTCTTAAGAATGTCTGATGATAGGATACCCAAATTCTTGATGTACAGCCAGTTAGATCAGGGTTGCGGGAATGTAGGACGCCCATGGCTTAGATACAAAGACAAGTTGAAGAGCAACTTGTCAGCTGTCAATATATGCCTCATAACACCCTCGAGCGCTTAGACTTGAAGCGGGTAAAGTGCAGATCAACGTGTTTTAGTGGATTCGGCGTTTTCAGTCTGTTAGACTGAATCAAGAAGCGAGAGCAAGATCTAAAATGTCAGGCAATCTAACAGTAACCTCATCCCAAAATCCTCACTTTTGCTCCATATGCGGCCTCCTTTGAAAATCACTTCGGGGTCTTAAGACACACTTAAGCTTATCGCACAAAATTGATAGCTGAATCAACTGGTTAAGTTGTTAGATCCTCATACGTCGAAACGAACGGGAGAGTTCATTATTATATATGATAAAAAATAGTTTTATGACATGGTATATTTATGGACTAAAGAGTTCAATATCATGGAATAGAGCGTATGTAATTATAAAAGTGGACACTGAAGTCAGTATCCAGAGGCGACAGTTTTTTCTTATGCTTAAACACAATCGTCAGGCCATATGCTTTGTGTTTTTGCTCGACTGTTTATATATACAGGTCAGTAATGTATTGTGGTTGTTATTTTGATGGGCGGTAACGGTTATATTTCGAATTATTCTAGGAGTTATTGAGTGGAAATAATTATGGATCTGGTTGCAGTGTTTTGGCTATTTCTAGTGTTATAGTTTTATTTTTTTTTTATTTTGAGGAACTTTATCAAGGCGAATGCAAAGATTTTATTTTGTAAGAAGTATTTGTATACAAGAGCAAAAATGTCAGTTTTTCAAAATTTTAGTTTAGGAACGTTCCTAAATATACATCAGACTAGCTGAAAAGTCAGGCAAGCTATGGAGGACATCAGGTGACAAAATACAATGTCTAAGTAATACAATGAGTAAGTAATATTTTTCAAGTTTTATGCAAATTAGTATTTAAATTAGTTTAGCTTGGGATTAATTTATGTGTTATATATTTTGAAAAACATGAGGTT
>OZ010608.1:56124055-56181555 GCA_963932145.1 Acanthosepion lycidas | reverse complement strand
TTTCCGATTTTCATAGTTAAACAAAAAGCTCGTTAGCCATTACACCAAAACATCCTAAATACTAAGCTTAGCTTAATTTTGACACAAACTACCACTATAGTGAGGCTATAAATCACAACTTCTTTGTAAAGTTCATCTAGATAACTCATTAACCATTACGCCGGCACATCCAAAACACTAAAATTGACTTTGTCTTGACACAATTCTGCACTGTAGAAGCACCCTGTGAGGATCAATGTCACTGTTAGTAGTCCAGCATACGTTTCTTTTTTTCTAATGTTATTCTACCAACACTGAACACTTTTCTCTCTTCCTTTGTGGCCTCAAATGTCTGTCATTTCCTGTTACTGTGACTGACTCTGTGTTGAAAATTCTCACAATTTTTAGTCTTCTATTAATTCTTTTTGTTCTATAATTATCACTAACAATTTTGTTAAGATTTACATATTCAACGTTTTATTCAATTTTTCAAACCAATCAATGAAATTTCGAATCAGCGGATTTGTTTGGAAAATACTTTTGAAAAAAAAAGAACATTTTCAGTTTAATAATTTCTTTAATTTAATTTTACAGGACTTTATAGTAAATCATATTTTTAAGAAAATTTCTTTTTTTCTTTTTTAACTGCGAAAAATAAATTCTTAAGATTTCTTACTCTTGAGCATGCAAAATACAACTGAACATGTGTAAATATTTCTTTCTATTTATATTAAATTGTTTTTATTTTTAAATACTGGGAGTATTTCTATTGTTAAATAATAAAACTTTTAAGTTTTCCAAAAAAGTGAAATAAAATTTATTGTACTATGCTATGCGCCCTAGTAAAACCAACTGCAGTTAGTACCTCTTACCTGTTTGCACTTCTCAAAATTTAGTTTCGATGTATGGCTATTTTAGAGGATGTAATGGACGGACTAACGGAAGTCACAGAATTTTATATAAAGATAGATGCACTGTTCAGACAGTTGAATTTCAGCACTTGTTTAATTTTGGTCTCCCCAATATGGCCATAAATGACCATGTAAATATTCCATACCTCAAAAGAGTCTACCTTCCGAAACCAATGTACTGTTGATGATATGGAGGTCTGCTGATGACATAGTGGGAATAAGAATGAACTTGAGCAGAAAGTCAGCATTCTCCCCACGAGAGTGCCTCACTGCGTCTCCTTGGCTTCGCAATTTCCACTGACCCGAAGTGGGACAACTACATTGAATCAACAGCTGCATCTACCGCAAGTTGGTTTTCTGTGTCGCGCCAGAAGGTTTTTTCTCGTCTGAGTCCATCCTTCACATGCAAAAAACTATCATTCATCCATGAACTAAATACTGTTGCCATATATTGTCTGTATCTCCTGCTGTTCATCTCAAGGTTCTCGACAAAGACGGATATGCAATGTGACTTGGGGTCTCTGCTCCAGTCACCTTCTCACCGACGTAATGGGGCTTCCTTCTGTCTTTTACATTAATATTTCTATGGCATTTGCTCTGACGAGCTATTTCCACTGGTGCTCCGACTGCATGAGTTTAAGTGTGCTACTAGGTTGGCATCTCGGTCCCACTCTTTTACTGTTGAAACAGTTAAATGTAATACACCTCTTCTACTCCAACAGCGTCTTCTCTCGCACTTACCGACAGTGGAACTCCCTTCTTCTTGTTTGATTCTCTGATAACTATAATCTTCAAAAATTTAAGTGTAATGGCAATCGACATCTTCTGGTGCCTTAATTTCCATTCTTCTTTCTATCATCTCCTCAATCCCCTCTATACCCAGTCTTTTCCCTTACTTTCACTTTCTGTCGCCCCTTGCGTACTAGTGGCACTCCCGCTTAAAAAATCTTCCAAGAAATGGTACTCAAGATAAACTAAACCTTTCCAAAATGGTTTGGAATCGGAATGGAATCATAACATTTTTGGATGTGGATAAAAGCCTCTCGCTGTTCTACCTTTACTTCGACAGAAAGTGCTCGGAAGAGCTACATTCTCTGGTCCCACCAATTCTAACCTACACGGAAAGGACACGCCATAACATTGCATAGTAGTAGCAAACCAGCCACACTCTCTCCGTATTCCATCGGCGAGAAGTAGGTTCCACTCAAACAGCTTCTTCCCACGATGCACTGCTCTGTGAAACCGATTCCCAAGAGGATGTTTCTTCGATCAATAATGACAATTAGAATGAATGAAAGTTTTAGATAGATTTGTAGACATGTGCACTGATCATTTAAGCATTCCATGCCACATCTTAAATGAAGATACCAATAAAAGACAAGGATCCTGCTTCTCCACACGAGTTCAGTGTTCATGATGAAGGTGGCTATGCTAACGGCAAAGGTATTTATAGAGGAAATAAGAATGATCTTGAGCAAGAAAATCAGCATCCTCTATCAAATGTGCCAAGAAATGGTACTCAAAACAGAAACAATGATTTGGAACTGGAATGAAAGCAGTGATGACACCTACCCTATAAAAAAGTACAGAATATGGAATTAGTAAATATTAAAACACTTCATATACCTCGGTGTATGGATCATTTATAATAAATTAAGTAAAGGAGAAAAAGAAACTGAACATAGAATAGGTTGTGTCAGATGTTGTTTTACCCAACAAAGCAAATTGGTACAAAATAAAAATATCAACCTGAAAACATTAGTCATGTTCTTAAATAACCTACTCAAATCGAGACTTTCATATGGATGCGAGGCATGGTTCCAAACCCGTTTAGAAATATCTAAACTGTCAGTTGTATACAACAGCTTTCTAAGATCAATGGTTAAAAATGGCTTTAAGCGAGTAAAGTCTGAGGGTCTTGTCAAAGATCACCCTTCTTTGAACATTATAGACTGGCGCTACACAATCACAAGCAAAGAAATGTATTAAATAACAGAAACCACATCACTAGAGTACTAGCAACAACAGCAACAACTAAAATGGATAGCACATGTAGAGGACTACCAACAGCAGCAACAACTAAAATGAATATCAAATGCAACTCGAAGAGAAAATAATGACATAAGATGTTAACATTCCGCACTACATCAAATAGAAGGTTTGGGAAGAAAATCCACATCGATACTGGAAAGATCGATAACGGCTACTGGACTTGAAAAATCGGTTTTCCTTTAAAAAAAAAAGTCTTTTAAGAGAAAAATTTTAGAAATTTCAACCTTGTATCAAACTAAATTTAGCCTTGTAAATAGCTAGGATGTTATTTTGGCTAGCTGACCTTTACTGACGAGAAGTGGGTTTTATCCCCACTTGGTGCTCCATATATATGACCTTGTGTCAAACTAAGCTGAAACTAATAAATAGCAAGGATGTTATTTCGACTGTTTGATCATTACTGATGAGTAACGAGGTTTATTTGTTGCGTCGAAATCAGCTGAGCCTTGTAAATAGCAAGGATTTTATTTCGGCGTTACAAGGTTATCTAAAGAATAGAGTTTCTTAAAAATGGTATCGTTTAATTACCAGACAGCTGGGTGAAGGATCAAAGAATTTGATGTGAACAACATATGATAAAAACAGTAGCCTACACATGTTTTATTGCAAGACAACTTGTACTTTTCATTGGCTAATATTGGAGACGCTGAGATCAATATCTAATCCATTTTTACTAGTTAGCTCCAAATTGCACTTTACCAAACTTTAGTTGTTTTTAATTTATTATTTCGAGTCAAATTTCCCATAATGTTCAAATTAATTCTGTATGTACTGTTCAAAAAAGGAAAAAAAAGCAGACATGTTATTAAATTCCTGGTTTGCTTAAACACCTAGGTTTTATGTTATAATAATATCTGATGATAATAACAGTGTAATCTCTGGTTGAACATTATTTTTAAGTAGAGAGTTCCATTCTTAGTAGGTGTTCCACATTTCCTTTCTTCTCGCTTTCCTTCACAACTTAGGAGTTTTTTAGTTTCCTTTCCGAGTCTGCTTATCAACATAATGTCATCTGCATGTCTTATACGATTAAAACTATGATTGCGTTTAAGCTTCGAATAAGAATGTTTTTTCTTCATATTTATAGTGACCTGACCCAGTCATGGCAACTTTTTAGGCAGGACATAGTATTCTGGAGCAGAAAAATCTAAAACCAGTGGTGGAAAATATATATATATATATATTTTTTAATTTAGCACCCTAAAATGGTTCAAAACTATCCAAAACATCCCCTGCACCATCTTGTTGCGAACTGTTCATCCGGCATATGCGAGATGTGCCGGAAGAATGGTTTTCTACCTACACACACCTTTCTAAGTTTGTTTAATTATGCTCGAAATGAGATCTAATCTTTGGTGATAACACTTCGTCGGCGGCTGGCTCTTTATCTGGCAATGCGCCAACTCTAAACGTTTCTCGCAATCTCATTCCGTGATCCCTCGACCCATCTCTTGTTCAAACCATTCCCACAAAAACAAACCTATCTTAGGGCACACTCTACCTTTCTAGCCGTCCGCAATGAAGTTAAAAGCCTATCTTCATTTTCAACTGTGGAACATTGAATGTCAATTTGTGGTTTACACATCTGCCGAACATCAGAGAATATGCAACCTCAACGCTAAGATAAAGATTTCGGAATCGGTTGTCTTCATGCTTACACTGCTAGTTAGGTTTTTTGGGTTTTTTTGGCTCTTTGTATTTTGTTCGCAGAGACGAATGCCGCTTAGATTTAACTGCTCATCTGACATAAAACCCTGAGGAAGAAGGACCTCAGATATAAATTAAAAATGAGAAAATAAAGGAAATAGAAGCTAAAAATATAAGACAAATCAAGGAAAAACAAGAGGCGAATAAGAAAGAGATGAAAAAGAAAGTCAGTAACGTAAGAAGGTAAGACAGGATAGAGAAACGAAAAAAGAAAGTGAGTAAGAAGGAAAGGACTCAGGAAATAATGGATAGAGAAAGAAAAGCAGTAAAATAAAAGGGGAGGTAAAATAAAAAGAAAAGGAGGAGGATAGGAAAAGAGAAAGGGAAAGAAAAATAATGAAGTAAGAAAAGAGGAAAAATATATTAAAGAAATATATTAAAGAAACTAAAACTTTGATTTGTTTGTTTCACGACATATCAACTCCTTATGGGTCATTTAAAGTCGAAATTAAAGTTTCTTGGGAGCTTTGAAATAATAAAAGTATGATATGTTTTTCTGTTTTCACAGTTGAATACATGGTAGACGATACTCAGCTTTTGTGTATATACATGTTTGTGTGGACATAATTAATAGAGGCGGTGATATATGTATTTTATGTTTTAATTTTTTTTTTAAGTTATATTCTGGAATAAAGTTTGATTTAAGAAATTGTCTGATATTATATGGATTAATGTTATGAAAGTCTAATTTCATATTGATTGTTTGCTTTTGTTTAACAGCATACCAACCCCCATGGGTTATTTAATGTGAAATCTAAATATTTTAAACACAATTTTATAGCTTCAAATAAATATATTTTAAACACCACTGTATACTTTCAATTTCCGATAAGAAGTATTGCTGGATATATTGGTTTAAAATTAGATTGCTGGACATTTTACTATAAATATATATTGTTGGCCTTTTTTATATAAAAATGTATAGTTGGTATGTTTATTATAAACATTTATTTTTACACTTTCATAGTATTTTCTTTGGGGTTCACTATTTGCCCATAGCTGGGACCCTAAAAGAGTGGACCTTGGAACAACAACATTTAAGAGGTGGATCCACAATGCTCAAAACATCGAATCTACCGATCAGAGGCCTTGCTGCCGGATGCAGTTTATCGTCATACCCTGGACTAGAAAGTAAAAGAAGGGAAGAAAATAGATGAATGAAAGATAGAAAGTAAGGAGTTTAAAAAAAAATTAGAATTAAACTGTAGAAAAGGAAACAAATGAATGATCTGGTTTATCTGACCTGATAGGTACAAAGTAATATTAAGTTGGTGCAAAAATAATGATGTAATAATGACGTAATAATGTCGTTTTTTGACGTATTTTTAACGGCAAAAAACGACATTATTACGTCATTATTTTTGCACCAACCTAATAGTATCTTATATTAGGTTGATGCAAAAATAATGTCGTTTTCTTACATAGTAACATATGTGAGAAAACGACATTATACTTACATTAGAAATCAAAATCGACCCCCCAAAAGTTGCCCAAAAATGAATATAATACCAATATATTTCAAATGTACGTATAGTGTAGTGGTTATCGGCGATGAAAATAAAGTTGGCGTGTTGATTTCAAATTTCAATCGAACCTGTTGCGTTCGCTTTAATACAAATACCTTTGGAAAGGTCTGTGTACACCTATTCTCGCCTCAGCAGTAAATAACAGGGCAGACTGGGGTCTATAGCTTTGCTTGGCAACCAATCTAGGAGAAAGACAAATCTGAATCCAACACAAGTTAGGTGTGGGGTTAGCAATTCCACCAAGTACAAACCTACTTGCTTCGAAAACCACAGTAGCCACGCCCTTGCTTGGTGAGGAAATAGCTCTAAGCTCCTCTGAGTAATCTACCGGGTTAACACACGCACACAAGGATATGTTTCGGCGTCCCATTAGAATGAGAGAACATTTGGTGTCTGTAGCTCTATCAGAAATAAAAAAAAAAAGTAAACATCACCTCTTCTATTAGGCATATTTCTTCCCATGAACCGCTACCCTGTGGGACTGTTTCCCAAGAGGTTGCTTCCGCGATCACTACAATCTTAGCCTGTTCAAGTTCGGAGTTAACCATTATCTTCCATACATATCCGCATAAGCTGTACCTCTTATTCTGTAACACTCTGCCTCGAGTGGCTCTTGAGCCTGTAACAGAGTGAACAGCACTTTAAAAAATGAAAAAAAAAAAAAAAAAAAAGGTAACTAAAGACCCTTAAGTACCTAATAGAAGGGGGGATTTTAAAAACTTTTTAGGAAAATTTCGGACCCTACCCGAAGCTTGCTAATACCTCCGATTTATTAATTTCCCACATTTTAATCCTTTAAATGATTTTTCGTCCCTACTTAAACCCCGCCCATTTATTTCACATTGGGGAAATTCCGACCCCTAATTATTAAGCACTTCCTTGTATTTGAACGCCGAAGAGTATATGATGACAGACAAACAGGGGTGGGGGGAAAGGCATTTGGTCAATTATTATAAGCTAATAGTTCAATTCTCTCAGTAAAACATGAATTGGAAATTTGTTTCGGTTTTAAATACTAAAAACTCTAATTTTGTATGCATGTATGTATGTATATATGTATGTGTGTGTGTGGGTGTTCCCTAAATGCATCTGAAATGATATATAACACTCGAACCAATTTAGGAGAGTATTTTATCTTGAATCTCTGCAGTGCCAAATTTCATTAAAATTAGACAAGGTGTTCTTTAGCTAGGGACATCCTACTGTTGTTACGGCATTTTTACTCACCACAAACATCCGACAATTTGACACTAACATCCGCCGATTACAACTCCATTAGGATGTCAAATACAATCATATGTACCTAACAATACTTACAAATGTAAAATAAAATAAGTATTATAATAAAATTAAATTAGAATAATATTATTCTATGTTTAAAACCATTTTTTAAATAAGAGTAGGAAACGCTGACCGTAATGAAATTGTAGAGGTACAATTTATAGGGTTTGATTACCAGACAAGGGGTGCATGTTCCCACACTTACAGCACAATTTTAGGGGTGCATATTATTATACATGGGAAATTAAGGTATTTGTATTCGATACACATTCTTATGTCAATCCGCGCATGTAAACAAACACTTGAATATTATATTATGTGTGTGCAAAATAATAAACAGGCGTAATGCATTATTACAACGTCTATCTCTCTATATAATACTAAAAATCTAATATTGTATATATGTATGTTTGTTTGTTCCTGAGTTACACCTTAAAAAATGCATAATTTATTTTAGTATTTTATTTAGTATAGGAGGGATTTGGGTTGGGTACGCGTGCAGGACTAGAGTTAGTATTGTTATGGAATTACTATTTAAAAGGTATAAAACATTGCATTACACTATGCAAGATAAAGACAATCTTACCGAGCTATGGATTCCAGGGTGAGGAGTAGCTCGAAATGAAACCGTATGAAGTAAAAAGACACCAGTATATAGGAGGGGAGCATGAAAAGCATCTTTTTCATTGGCTGACGTTGACTGACGTATGTCAATAAGAAAGGTCGGACTCCTAGCCATATCGAAAGTCCCCCCTCTCTCTTTCTTCTTCTTCTTTTTCTTCTTCTTCTTTTTCTTCTTCTTCTTCTTCTTCTTCTCCCCCCCACTCAATTTACATTTGAGTTGGCTAGATGTAACCATAAATTCTGTGCTAACAGTTTCTTTTCTTGCAGTTCTCTCTTGTGGAGCTCCTTCTCGGCTCCATGCTTTCCAACCAACTTTAATCTGCAAAGATTTAAATGCAATGTCAATCGCTATCTACTGTTCTCCAGATTACTCTTTTCTTTTATGCTCCTTATTAATGTTTCTGTTCCTAATTCTTCCACACCCTGTAACTCCTCGCGTTTTAATGGCTGTACTGCCTTGCATGGGGTGATACCGATAAAAATAATTGTCCTTTTTCTTTTTCATAATTTTCCTTTTTTATCTTGGCTGAAATTCGGTCTTTCCCACCATTCAGCATATATTCTTTTCCTTTCGAGACTATGTTCACTCCTTCCAGTGAACAAACTTGCGTGGCAAAAAATTATCAAGAAATTGAGATTAGACCAAAAGTTTGTCCCCGATTAGAAAATTAAAAATAAAATTTTACACATTGAAAATTGCATTTGTTCGGCATATACATAAAACGTATATTAATCAAGTTCATAGTCTCCATTTTTTTAATGACTGCTTCCTATCATTCTACAAGCTTGTTTTGCCATTTGTGTAGAAACTTCATATTTTCTGTTGGAAGAAGGTTGTGAGGTAGTTTTAGACTTGCAGTCAATTTTTTTGTCCTGTTCTGTAGTGACCGGAACAAATGAAAATCCGAAGGAGTAAAGGGAAGTCAATATGGTAGGTGCTTGAGGGCTTACCATTTCAACTCATTAAGCGTTTGCAAGAGGCACTTAGACGTGGTGTAATGGTTAATAAGCTTATTTCACTAGATCCATTACGACTGAATATTGAGTTCGATCCTCACTGGGTGCTTCATATGTTCGGTCGGCTGCTCCATCTAAGTTACGCTTATTAAATCACCATTAAGCTTCTGCAAGGTATGTTTTGCAAGATGCGGTCTCGCGTTCTCTTGGTGGAAAATGATACCTTTCGTGTTGCCAAAATCGGCCGTTTTTCTTGAACTTAGGTCTCTTCAAATAGCAGAAGACAGTTGAGATATCGGTTTTAAAACTCTTAACAAACTTTTCCGTCGAAATCTTCAGGTTATTCTTCACGATGCCAAATCTTTGGGTGATTCTTCATCAACTGACGACTTCGGCCAAACCACTTTTTGACATTCCGAAGAACTGGAGCACAATCGAAATAAACCATCTGAATTTTTTTTTTTTTTTTTTGTCGCAGTTCCGACGCTTATTTCCAAAATCCATGGAGCATAATATGGCGAAAGTTCAACTTTTCTTCCACCATTTTTTTTTTCAATTTTTGTGAACAAAACCTCAACATTCACCAAAGTCTGACACGCAAATGAACGATTCAAGCTTTCAATCTCGAACACACCAGAAATCGGCACCAAAACTAACGCCGATGTCAAATTGCGGCCATTTTATATTAAAAATGAAAATCAGGCACCAACTTTTGCAATGATCTGATAGATTTTGTTTTTAATCAGAAATTAGTACTTATTGCTCTAGACGTTATATTTAAGGATACCAATGTTTGAGTAGACGCCCTGTTATTTAATTATTGTATTTATTTTTGTAAACAATGTGAATTACTTCTACCAGCTTACGCATTCATGAGACTGCGTTCTCCATAATAATCGTCCGATTCATTGGGCTTCAGAACTCTCAGCAACAGAGAGCATTACAGTAAGTCAGAATTATGCTTTTTAAAGAAATGAAAATCTCATCAGGTTTTCTTGAAGGTCCAGATTTGCCCGATGGTCCACATTCGCTGACTTTGTTTTATTTTTTAATCGAAAAGCAAATAAAGTAATTTATGATAAATTAATGGATTTTATTTTAAATCTGACATTATTTCTCGAAAACACGGCGTCTATTCAGACATGGGTATCCACAAAATAAGTTTGAAAGTAATAAGAAATACAATTGTCTGGATGCAGAATTTTATAAAAAATACTAGGATACTATCTTTTTTTATTTTCTGTTTCACTCTTTCTCTCTCTCTCTCTCTCTTTCTCTCTCTCTCTCTCTCTCTTTATCTCTCTCTTTCTCTCTCTCCCTTTCTCTCTCTCCCTCTCTTTCTTTCTTTCTCTCTCTCTTTCTCTCTTGATCTGTCTCTTTCTCTCTCTCTTTCTCTCTCTCTCTCTCTCTCTATATATATATATATATTTATACATATATGTTTGATTGTATAAATTTCAAATATTATGTCTGATTGAATAAATTAGAGACTTTATATCTGCGTATTTTTGTCATAATCCTTTCATATTCATAAATATTTTTCCGTATATTACAATAAGGAAAGAAATGCACTGTAGCAGTGAGAATAAATTTTATTTCCAAAGTTACAGTTACAGTGCATTTCTTGCCTTATTCAATTGTAATATACGGAAAAATATTCGTGAATAGGAAAGGATTATGATAAAAATAAGCAGACATAAAGTTTGTAATTTATTCAATCAGATATGCCTGAAATTTGCTGCCTAAATACACACACAGATATATATATATATATATATATATATATATATATATACTCGTGTAGAAATCAACTTCGTGTATAGTACGACACGCCTGAATATTTTACATGAACCCCTCAGAAACAATTACCTGTATATAGTGCAAACAGTGACTCAAGATACATGAATTTTTAACTATTCAAATAATTATCTTTGCATAGTACGAACCCCAACTTTTGCGCAAAGCTGATCATAAAATCTTGCACTATACTCGAGTATATATGGTACACGCAGACTTTAATATATATATATATTTTAATTTTATTTTGATTCTCTTATCGCCAGTCATTTATAACTAATCCTTATCCGTGATTATAACATTAGGGATTCAATCTGACCAAGTTTCAATTCTACTGTTATATTCACCCTGTTCCAATGCAAACGACATTTTCGATCAGTATCCTAGCATATCTTGATATTTCCAACATCCATATTTTAGGGACCAAGCCCAGAGGGCCGGGAAAAATATCCGCCCAGCAGAAAATGATAGGTCACGTACTCCTGTGTAAATGAATTTATTTATATTTTCTTAATCTTTTTTTTTTTTTTTGAAGGCGGGAGGGTAATATTTTTTTTTGTTTTTTGCTTCTTAATCTCATTTTAATTTTCGGTTGTTCTTGGAGAGATTTCCTATCTACAACGCTTGCCCCATCTTCCACTATTTCGCCATGACAAACATACGTGTTTTTCTATACTCATTTTCATCTCTCATGAGTCACTGATTTATCAGGTTTACAATTACACAACAGGGATCTCATCAGCCCTATCATTTCCTCACCAAACGCAAACACTTGAATACCCCCCTAAGAAAGGTTGGATGGAATGGATCCCACGTATTTTTAAAATTATTCTTGTTGTTTTACTCATTAGACTATGCAACGATAATAGCCTTTATATATTTCTTTTAAATGCGACGACCAGAAAGGCTGCCTTGTTTTATCGTTAATTGGACAGTAGATAGTCTGGCTGATATTTATACCGAGGGAAAACAGTGCAGGCTTTTAGATTCATGGAAAATGAAAGGAGTTGCAAGTTGTTGTTAACTGTTACTCGATAAAATCTGCATGAGATTAATATACTTGTAAAATCCTGGAATTAACTTGTTCGTAATTTGCATCTAAAAAGCAGAAAGATTCTGAGTTCTCACTGAAATAATGGTGTATTTCCAAAATTAGAGTTTTGGTGTCTTATAGTTCTTTGTGTGTCTCTATCCATAGAAACTTGTTTACTATAGAGAACAAGGCTAATAATCAAAGTGTCATACGTGTAACATAGGCTCGGGTACGCAGTTGCTATTTCTTTGACAAAATTTACTTAAGATCAGCCTATCTTGTAAGTTCCCATTCAAAATCGTATTTGATCTAATTATAAATTTAAGAAGATAATGTCGCTTTTTTTTAGACAATATTTATCTGTACAGATGTTTTACATACCATGTATCTTCAGAACATAGATGATCATGGCTCTCCAAATTTTCTCATCTTTCGTAGACTTAAATAGTGTTTTCCGCTTTGCGATCCCTCCAAGTCAATGTTCTTCCATCCATTTGTATCAGCTCCTTATGTGTATGTGCCGCGCTCTTTCCACCACTTGTTCTGTCAGTATCAAATTCGCCAAACCCTCTTTCCTCATTTCATGTCCCAGAAATTTTAAATTCTCTTTCTGATCCTCAGTACAAGTGTCCGTTTGATCTCCATTTTCTTTAAAGCTTCCATGTTGCGCACATGCCCCGTCAATTCTCAGTATCTTTCTGTTCTCACGTAGCAAAATTATAATTTGTCATGAACAGAATCATTTTTATTTGTTTATTGTTAAAAGGAAAAAATAATCTGAATTAAAACACTTCCTGATAATGCTAACACATAACGACATTCTCCTAGGAAGTGGAAATGGATTGTGTTGCGCCAGATTTTTCAAGTAGAGACGGTCTGCCTTTCCAAAATAAGAGCTTCGGTGTCTTGTGGTCCCCTGTGAGTTTATATCTTTATTAACTGGTTTAATATCAAGAACAAGTCTAATCAAATTGTATTACGTGTACCATAGACTCTGATACGCAGTTGCTATTTCTTTGACAAAATTCACTTAAGATCCGCCTATATTCTAAGTTAACATTCAAAATTCTAGTTTTTGATCTAATTATAAGTTATGTCTCATTTTTAAGACAGAATATTTATCTGTGGAGATGTCTTGTACGGTGAAACTTTTCCGTTGTATTTGGTGTATGAAGATCCAGCAGCTCTGTTCTTAGAATCAAACAGCTAGTCGCACATATGATTATAGCGGTGAAGGTTACTTGCAGAACCCACCATGCTTGTTGGAAGATCCGAATATACAAAAATGCTACACAGCGTGCCACAAGGTGTCCAAATAACCGGACTCAGGTTTTGAAGTCAGGTTTGCCATCCAAATCTATAGGATCCTGCCTGTCCTGCTATTTATGCATAGCAGGGGAGAGAAGCGATGGCTTCATACCTATTCAAGGTTATTAGCACGTAAGTGAATGTAATGAACATGACTGTAATTTGAACTCGGCTCTCCGATTCCCCGATCAGAGACGCTCCACTGCGCCTCCTATATGACGGGGTGCTGAAAATTTGTTGGACATAATTATTCCAAATATTTGAACAAGTGACAAAAAAAACAGATGGTTTTTTGAAAAAGAGTTTTGGTTGGAGAACCTTACACAACCGATCATATATATATATATATATTAAAGAAAAACGGACCACTTTATGGTTCCATTATAATAATTTATTTCATTTTTTGGAAGTGCTATTTGATGACGCGGCGTGCTTTAAAAGGGCTCTGGTGAAATAAATTATTATAATGGAAACTTAAAGTGGTCTGTTTTTCTTTAAAATATTAGCTCTGGATTTGCATTGAGTTCTCAGGATTTCATCCTCCTTGGGACTACCCATACGGATTACCAAGTTTTTCATAACTTAATATATATATATATATATATATATATATATATATATATATATATATATATATATATATATATATATATATTGTGTGTGTGTTTGTAAGCATTCAATCTCTTGGCATCCTTCATAGTTTACCTTGACTTTTACAGTTCGCATAAATATTATTTTGACCGTTCTTAAATTTGAAAAAATTAAAAATCCAACGATATTTTTATTTCTGCATACAAATACATGTCGCAAAATAAAATCCTTACATTTGCCTTGATAATGTCCATCAGAGGACGAAACGCGTTGGTAAAGAATAGACTTCGCTTTTGTCTTCATTCATATATATATATATATATATATATATATATATATATATATATGTAGGCTTGTCCCTGGTAACGCTAAAAAAGTTGTACACACTGGAGAAAAAGGTCCCCAAATTGATAAAAAAAAAATTGTAACGTGTAAATATTTATGTTAAAATTAAAGAGGGAAGACTAAGGTATTTTTTACTTATTTTTTTAAATTTGTTTTTCATTTGCAGCCTATTTTAAATTTAGGTTGAAAATCTTGTTTTTTTTTAGGTCAAAAATTAGGTAATATTAACATTACTTGTTTTTCACTGTTTTCACTTGAAAAAAAACACACTGATTTGGAAAATCTTGCAAAAATCAAGTACTTGTTGGATTTCAATGAAACTTTCAGAATTTATTCACAAATGAATGAAATTATTTCAGAAATGTTTGTCTTTTTGAAAGTCATGGTATAAATATTTTTTTTATATCTGTTACACCCCTCGAACTTAATTTTATGAAAACTTCAATAATTTATTTTCAAAGCCTGAATTTGTTTTCCAATTAAATGCACAAGACTCTGAAGATTCTAAATCATCGATTTTTTTGGTAAAAAAATGTGAAAAATTGTCCAAACTTTTACCTCAATTGTAAAAATACAAAACGCAATAAAACTAAGACAATATTTAATTTTAAAAACTTTTTATGACTTTTCTGAATAACATATACTAAGGTAATACTTATCTGAAAAAAAAAATTTGATGAAAAATGAATTTTTACAATAATTTTATCTTTTTTTTTTCTATTTTAAATATACAATATGACAAAATGTTGTTATATATTTTAAAACTAACTTTCTTTATGAAACCTTATGGAAATGACATATTATGTTCTCTACTTCTATAGATCATAATTTTGAAAGCTTATTAAAATCTGACAACCGTTGATATTTTTAAAATAATTTTTTAATATTCCAAAATTGTATTTAAAATCGTCTCCAACGAAAGTATGGATGCACAGCTTTGAAATAACGTCACGTGAGATAGAGTTGTTTCCCTAGATAGAAGCAAGTTCTTTTTACTTCAGAAATAATTTGCATTCATTCAGTTAACAACAAAGCAAAATTTGAAATTGATTGCATAGCATTTCAATATTAATTTTATTAATAAATAAAATATGTATAAATCAAATTAAAAAAAAATGTTGCTGTTTTATTTTTACTTGTAAAATTTGATTTTTTTTTTTCACAATTTAAATTTTCAGTGCAGAAATTTTTCTTCAAACGTAAGGTTAAAAAAAAAATTGAAAGTTATTTTTTTTTTTAAATTTACTAACCAGGTTCACTTAAAATTAGAACGATTAAATCACTTCTGCGCTACCGTACGATAAATTCCCTTGACATAAGTTGTCAATATATTGACGCCCATCAATTAACACCCTTCAATCACGCACCTAAGCAAGCACTACGGTTGGAAATATCTCTATTAAAAAATTTTCTGCTAAAAAAGTAAGTAATGTTTCTTTCAAATTACATTAAGTATACTTTAATCATTCTAAATTTCCTAAGACAAAAAAAAAAGGTCTAATTGAATTTTAATTGATTTTTGAACTAATTTTGATTTTTTGTTTACAAACTCGGGCAGAAATGGCCGATAAATCGAATTTACTAATTTTTTTTTTATTCAAGAAAAACGAGATTTTTAAATAAAATTTTAAAAATTTATAGGAAGGATTAAAAAATCTGAAAAAATATTCAAAAAATACTTTGGTCTTCCCTCTTTAATTTTAACATAAACATTTACACATTAACTTTTTTTTTAGCAATTTGGGGACCTTTTCTCTCCAGGGTATACCACTTTTTTAGCGTTACCACGGACAAGCATATATATATATATATATATATATATATATATATATTGTGTTTTTATTTATCTCTCAGACTATTTATTTCATGTTTCACTTCGATCAAATCACTCTCTTCCGGTAAATGGTATCAACGAAACGCAATTTATTCATCATGCAAATTATACATGGTCCGTTCAATTGTCACTCAACAGAACAAAAGACCGAGATGGGCCTGGGGCCGAGGGGCGGAAACGGCAGTGGGTAAACTTTGCCGGAATAATACAGACGCCGCTTAAGTGCGTCGACAGAATTATCCACTGCTTGACAATTGAATTAGCATCATCATTTCGAAATATTCTGAGCTGACCCAAAATGGAATTTACTGGGACAGGAATCTAGGTGAATTGGTTAGGAAGACGAGAGACAAAGGCAAAAAGAAAAGCAGAGAGAGAGAGAGAGAGTATGAGAGAGAGAGAGAGTATGAGAGAGAGAGTATGAGAGTATGAGAGAGAGAGAGAGAGAGAAAAGAGATAGATAGAGAGAAAAGGTGGAAGACAGATAAAGTGAGATAATATAGTCCACACAGAATAACAGGCAATGTTTTATTTGCCCATAAAGATTGCACGTTTTATTTCATGTTGACATCCCATCTGTCTGTTATCATGGGTGTTTGTTACTGTTCGGTGCGTACATATTTTTTATGGGTTATATATATATATATATATATATATATATATATATATATATGTAACTATACTCGTCTCGAGAAACATTCGAATTTTTGATTTGCCAATAATCAAATCAATCACGAAGGAAAAAAAAGGTTTTAAAAAAAGAAAGAGCTAGAAACATGAAAGTCTGTCGAAAAAAATCGCACAGATACAGACTTGAAGCCCAAAGAAAAAACCTCGACACGAGTAAACAACTAACAAAAGAGTTCAATACAACCATAAAGCAGACCTAGATAAGCCTAGTGAGCCAGACAAACCTACCCAGGTTTCACCTAAGCAGATCGTCAGGGTAGGTTTGTCTGGCTCACTAGGTTTGACTATATATATATATATATATATATATATATATATATATATGATGGAGTCTCCCATGTATGAGGTTCCGACGGCCACGAAATAAATATCTGTATGCCTATAACGGACATAACTTTTGAGACCGACTTGAGAATTGCACAAAAGACCACAAACAGTACAGGAGAATGTATTGTATCCAAGTGCAGCAGGAACAATGTCAGCTGTCTTATTTTGCTTTCGTGTTTCATGTAGTCGACTGATGCATACTTCTTGATGGTGAATTATTCCTGAATGGCAGCTAGAACGATACACTAATCTCTTCATAGCTACTTCTTCAAAGTTCTTGAATAGAATGTTGACGTAAGAAAGGTTGCTTTTCTGTTTATCTTTATACCTGAGCCAAGGTCTTCTAATATATATATAGCTATTTTCACTAATTCGTTAAAAAGGAGTATACGAAAAAACTCCTCAAACTTAATAAACAATTTTTTATGGTCTAAATGCTTATCTTATTATTAAGAGGAGAGACCGAATTATTTTTTGATTATTTTTTTTTTACATATTTTAATCCTTCCTAGCACGTCCGAAATTTTTTTTTTATTCGGCAAAATTTCCATAGAATCGATCATGCCAGCCATTTTCGGAAACTTTGTAAATAAAAGTTAAATTCCACGTTTAAAAATCTTGTGAAAATCAATTATAACTTTTTCAAAAGTTATTTGAGGATAATTAAAAAATTTAAAGTTTACTTAGTGTAATTGGAAACAAACATTACTTAATTTCATGGCAGAAAAAATTTAGTTGAATATAAGAGAACCGTGGTGACTTGTTTTGGAAGTGTGAATTGACCTTTACGTCAATGTATCGACAACTAACGTCAGGACAATTTATAGGACGGAAGGACAGAAGGACAGTATTTTCGAATTTTAAGGGGCTCAGTTCATTTAACTATACGGTAATTTTTAAAAATTAAATACTTTCAAAAGTCTAATATTTATTGATTTTAAGTATTTTTAACGAAGATATGTCCAAAGCCTACACTGTTTCCAACCTTAAAATTGAATCTAAAAAAGAAAATAATTAATAATTACTGTATGTCTCTCACTAAAAACAATAAATTAATTATATTTAAAAAATTAAGTTATATATTTAGTGAAAAAAATGTAAAAAAGAAAATTTAAAAATTTTGAAAATGCGCCGATGATGGTCAGCCAGAGTATTTGATACGTGCTAGCCAGAAGGAAAGCAAAGCAATTTCTGAGGCCTGATCCTTGCTATCAGGAGAAACAACGCTTAAAAAACGTAACCTATTATTTCTAAAGTGTGCTTCCATAGTTTCAGAGAGAACGTTTTTAATACTTTTTTTTTTTTTGCATATTGAAAAATATTTTAAAAATACATTCGTGTCGCAGATTTTAATAAGATTTTCAAATTTATGATCTGTAAAATAAGATCTTATTAATAAGTACATTTCCAAAAAGTCACGAATTCAAACTTAATTTTCAAATAATTAACAACTTTATCATATTTTGTATTTAAAATTGAGAAAAAGAAAATAATTTCTTCTAAAAATTCATTTTTCATCGTCATTATCATATATTACTCATATATTACTCATAAAAGCCATTGAAAGCTTTTCTGATTAAATAATGTCCTAGTTTTATTGGGTTTTGTATTTTACAATTCAGAGCTGAATCTTGGGTCGCTACGCGATTCGATTTACACAAAGAAAATTGATGATTTATATTCTTCAAAGTCTTCTGCTTTTAACTAATATAATCAGTAAATTACACAAAGTCGAATTTTCATAAAATTAAGTAGGGAAGTAGTAACAGATGTAAAAAAAAAACAAAAAACTTTAACATGACTTTGTAAAAATAGGAGATTTCTAAAATAGCTTCATTCATTTGTGAATAAATTCTGAAATTTTTGCCAGAATTTCCAAATCAATGTGTTTTTCAACTGAAAAAAGTTACTAAAAAAAAAAGTTATGGTAAATATTATGTTACACATGACGTAAAAAAAAAATCAAGATTTTTAACCAAAACTTCAAACGTGCTAGAAAAGATTAAAAAAATATTTTTAAATATAATTGCAAAATATTTTGGTCTTTCCTCTTGGCGATAAAACTTCATTTTATTAAATTTTTGGCCTTTTTGCATGCTTTTTTTTCGGTGAATTATTGAGGACACCTTTACAGGTATATATATATATATATATATATATATATATATATATATATATATATATATATATATTAATAATAATAACGATAATAATAATATCTTTTACATATAGACAAAGCAATTTTTGTTTTTGTCCATATGTAAAAATTAAAATAAATAGTTATTCCTCTACTCTTGGTATTGCGACCTCTTTTGAATTAATGCTGTGGACGTTAGAATTTATATATTATTTTCGTTCTCATTACATTCGTGTGTGTGTATATATATATATATATATATATATATATATATATATATATATATATATATATATATATATATATATAGTTGAGAATATGGATTGAATTCGATATAATGATAAAATAATGAAAAAGTAGAAAACTTTATGAATTTGACATGTTTCGCTACTTATATAGCTTTATCAGACATTATTTGGAGTTATATTTCAGTTTTTAAACAACAAGTGAAAACAAAACAAATTTAAAAAAAAATGATACAAACATGAACACTAACGCCAATATTCCGAAGGATAAAAACAAAACGAAATAGAAGTTAAAAACTTAAATATAATTCCTAATTATTCCACTCTCAAAATTTCTGATGAAGGTACATGATTTTCGAAACATCAAATTTATAAAGATTTTCTATTCGTTCCTGCCTCCTCAGACGAACAACATTTTATAAAATGACATCAATTCAGCCAGACAATCTGATCACAAAACCAGACTTAAAAAAAAAATCAAATAAAAAAGACAAATAAAAAAGACAAATAAAAAAACAAATAAAAAAACAAATAAAAAACAAATAAAAAAACAAATATAAAAAACAAGTAAAAAACAAATAAAAAACAAATAACAAACAAATAAAAGCAAATAAAAAGCAAATATAAAAAACAAGTAAAAAACAAATAAAAAACAAAAAAACAAATAAAAAAACAAATAAAAAACAAATAAAAACAAATAAAAAATGAAAAGATAAAATGAAGTAGCGAAAGTAACTTGAGTTTAAAACATTTGGTGGGGGCTTACGCTAATAAAGAGTAAGAAGTGGGGGAAGAAAAAAGGGATGTTTGTATATTAGAGTAGGGGAAGGTAGGGGAGAAATTTATGGGTAAGTTGTCAAATCGGAAAAAAAAAAACTTTTAACACAACAAGTATCTAATAATTTTTACAAAAATGGAATCAGTGGCGTTATTTATATAAAAAAAATCCTCAACATTATAATATTAGTGATAGTAATAATAATAATAATAGTAATAATAATAATATATAATAATAATAAACAAATGAATAAATAAATAAATAAATAATAATAATGATTATGATAATAATAAAAATATAATGTAAGCTTATCTATGACATCCACAAAATGATTAAACACATCTATAAACACATGTATGTGTGCACGATACATACACACACACAAACACACACACACATATATATATATATATATATATATATATATATATATATATATATATATATATATGTATCCCATATTGTTATGGTACCTACCTAAATGGGAATGAACTCTTCCTCCTTTCATAAATACCAACCTGCGAGACTTCCTACGGGAGACAGTCGAGACGCAGTGTAACCTGACAGTTTGGACGGACACTTCTATCTGCTGACTAATAACACTCTTTGTATATATCTGTTATTTCAATACACTTGTTCAATCTACCTTTTTCTTGGCCACAACTATAATTACAAACATAAACATATATTTTTTAGTGTTTAACTTGCAAAATAAATATCTGTTTTTTTTTTATGATAATTTACACCTATTTTTATGGCGACATTTAATTATGATTTCATTTATCTGGTTCAATAACTGGCTAGTATTTTTGTACTTAATTATTTGAAATTTTTTTTCCAGGCAAAGATTGCATCTATTTTTGAAGGTGTTAGGAGTTGTGATTTATTGATGATGTTCCATTTGATCAGTGGAGTGAAGCCTCTATCTTTCAATATTTTTAGAAATTAAACATAGCTATGGATGATCAATCATGACTGTTGGTTGTTATCGAAATTGTGTTTGTAGTCCTTAAATAGCAAATATGCACATTTCCTATGAATTTTCACCATTCTGTTCTCAAAATTGAATCGTTTTGTAAAATTAGCAGCATCCTTCTTAATTAGTGAAATTGTATTTTTATTGTTTAGTTTGTAATTATTGGTGATTTTGCTTAAGAACAGTTTGTAATAATTGAAATGAAGAGGTTAAATTTATAGATATATCTCGATTTGTCAACTCTAACCAACAAATTTTTTGAGTTATTAATATTTCTAATGTCTTTGTTCATATTATATTGGAATTGGCTAGATAAATTTCTTCAGCTAATTTTTTTTAAGTTTAAAATATCCGCTTCGAAAGAATCTAAGAGTGTGTTTCATGGTGGAGTCTTTTTCCCCCCTTTTTTCTTCCTTCAATTCTCTCTCTTCATTAGTGTAAGCCTCCCGCCTCCAAATAATTAAGGTCAAATTACTTTCGCTAATTCACATTTATTTTTTCATTTTAAATTTTTTATATTTTTAAATGTCTGGTTTATTATCAGATTGTCTGATCGAATTTATATCATTTCATAAAATGTAGTCGATTTGATGAGGTAGGTATATATATATTTATATTTATATCTATTGAAATAAATTTTAAACTGACTATATAATGAATACTTAAGTCCTTTTCTTATTATTTATATTGCTCTCTATATAAATTTTCCATTATTATGCATTGAGTTCTCATATGTTTACATTAAAAAAAATCCTTGGAATAATCCCTACCACCGACGGATGTGGTATTATTATTATATATATATATATATATATATATATATATATATATATATATATATATATATATATATATATATATATATATATATACCCAAGTATATGATTGGTGTATATGGAATGAATGAGTTTAGGACCCCATTCACACACTTGGGATTAAAATGTATACATATTGTGAAAGGACCGGATATAAAATTAGCTAAACTAAAGTAACTTCAATAAAGAAATAAATTGAATAACATATATATTTCTTCTTTTCTTCTCAGTAATTTTATAGTTGTAAACTTAATAGCGATTAAATTTTGATTTTGAAATTAGCAGTTTTTAATTTTAATATTAAATTTTATCATATAATTTAGTAATTATTGGTTAGAATAAATTCTTTTTTAATATTACCCATATTTTAAACATCTGAATAGATATTATAACATGACTTCGTTGTCAAGCTTTTTGAATTTTCCTATACTTGTATTTTGATTGGTCAATCTAGCTTTTGTAACAACGTTTTCCCCTTGCGAAGGATTGTTAATTAATTTGAAACTTTTAAAACCATTTATTTTACATTCAACATCAGCACTTGATAAGAAACCGGAGGTGTCGAAACAAAATGGCTATTTTTGTAGTGATTTTATAACATATTTATGTTATAAATTTTTTTAAATAAATAATTATATATATATATATATATATATATATATTAGGTTGGTGCAAAAAGTAATGTTTTTTGACGTTAAAAATATGTCAAAAAACGACATTATCTTTTGCACCAACCTAATATATATATATATATATATATATATATATATATATATATATATATATATATATATATATATTTGAGATAACGATATATATTTATATAAAAACATATATAATGCTACTCTGATCAAACTGAAAATGTTTAGAAATACGTCATCTACCGTAAATTTGCACCCAGGCGCTTTCAACATTTTCGTCATTCCTGGCAGAACTTTTATTATTACAGTGTGGGATACCTATGGACAAAAGTGGTGGAAACAAAAAGAAAAAAAGAATATAAATGAAATCATTTAAATTAAAGAAAAAAAGAAAAGCAGTCTAGAATTCCCAGCATCGCTCTGTCGTGCGCATGCTCAGTCCTACCGACATAACAAATTTAGTCAGGTGAAATCCTGAAGGACGAAACGCGTCACAAGTAAACATTTTACACTTCATATATATAAAATATATATCGTTATCTCATATATATATATATATATATATATATATATATATATATATTAGGTTGGTGCAAAAATAATGACGTAATAATGTCGTTTTTGACGTATTTTTTAGCGTCAAAAAACGACATTATTACGTCATTATTTTTGAACCAACCTAATATATATATATATATATATATATATATATATATATATATATATATATATATATATATATCTATATATATATATATTAAATGTGTCTGTGCGCCGTTCTGTCTGTGAAAATAATTTATTTGCTTATCGGCGATGTTATTATGAAGGGCATTATTACTAAGTGTTTATATAATGGCACACTTCGAAGATAAACGTTTTAACACAGCAGACAAAGAACTCCTTAAAATTCCGGTACATCAACGATATATTTCTACTCACAAAAGATCATGATTACGTGTAAAGTAAAACAACTTTGTAGTTAGTTTTACATATAAACTCATCATCAATAAAAAAAAAAAGAAATATCCATTTTCCCAAATCCCTTTACTCATAATATCATCAGAATTTGATCACTTCAACGTATAACCACAAGCTCCATCCGGATTATTTCATGCTTCCTTAATTAAAACTAAATTGTTCTCTATTAATCATCTGAGAGAACCCTCTCTGTCAGCATGGCTGATGCTGACCCCAGGAGAGTGACCCGCTGCGCATTCTCGGATTGACATGAAATGGAAAGATATATTGAATTCATTCCTAAGACAGCTGTTAAGAAATTTGTTTTACTGAGTCGTGCGTGACAATTTTTCTTTCCAGAATCTATCTTACATACCCTTCACCCATATCTTAGAATATTGCTGCCACATATGGTTCAGTTCTGCTATTTTTCTAGAAATTCTTAATAAAATCCAAAGAATCAACTATATTATCGGTTCTGATCTGACATCTCGGCTTCAGTCACCTTCCCACCGCCGTAAAGTCACACCCCATTCCCTTTTCTATAAATACTTTCATGGTAATTTTTTTCGGATGATCTCTTCGCTATGGTACCTAGATTTTGAATTTAAACGCAGTACTAGACTGGCGATGAGGTCTCACCAATTTACAGTTGAGTTGGTTAGATACAACCATAAGTTCTATGCCATCAGTTTATTTTCTTGCGCTTCTCGCTTATGGAGCTCCCTTCCAGCTCCATGCTTTCCAGTCAACTTTGATCTGCAAACATTTAAATGCAATATTAATCGATATCTACTGTCCCCCCTGATTGCTTTTCTTTAATTCTCGCTACGTTTCTGTTTCTAACTCTTCCACATCTTGTAACCCCTTGTGTCTCAGTGGCTTTATTGCCTTGCATAGGTTGAACTCGATTAAAATGTGACAAAAACAAAAGAATAAACGAATGATCTTAGCATCCATAAGAAACTTTATCAACAATCTCGTCTATGAGCCGCATCCTTTCAGAACATAAGCGATCATAGCCCTTCACAACTTCCTTGCCATTTTGGCCCTTAATAGTTTTAATGGTTTTTCTCTCTTTGCTAAAGCTTTCAGCCCCCGTTCTGACATCCATTCACACAAGCTCATCGGATAAATGGCTCGCCTACTTCTCCTAGCCGTACTAGGGTTAAGTTTTCCAAGCCCTTATTCCTTGTCATGCATTCAAGGAATTTGAGCTATCGTTTCCTGAGTCTGAGTATAATTGTTCTTTCTGTTGCCATTTACTTTAAGACTTTCTTGTTGGTTATGCGGTGCGTTCATTAATTCTCATTATCCTTCTGTATAACCACATTTTTGCTCCGTGGGGAGATTATTCCGCATTCACTGCCATATTAGAGGATGGTTATCACATAGCAACCCAGCACTCTTTTTGATTCTAACGACGTTTTTTTTTTCCGTTTCTCAGCATCTTGTTTATCTTTTGTATCGCTTCTTTCGCTAGTCCGTTAAAACTCTTCGCAGATATTTAAAATTCTAAACCACCCTGATGTTGGTATCTCCAACTTGTAACTTGCATCTTGGAATGTTTCTCTTTCTGATGACCCTACTTTCTTTCTTCCTTCAGTTGATAGGGCCTTTTTCTAGCTTTTTTTTTTACAACCCTCAACCGGATGTCCTGTCGTTTTCTTTCCGAGTCGGCCACCAACACAGCATCAACCGCATGTCTTATATTGTCAAGATTACGCCCACCGATAAATCCTAGTGGTGTCTCCGGTTACCTTAGAATAGCGTCGCTTTAGAGGTTGAATAAATCTGGAGAGAGGGCAAAGCCTTGTCTCACGCCCCTTTCTAGTTTTGTGTATCTAGTGAATTCATTTTCTGTCTATAAGCAAGCGGTTTGCTCCCAGTATAATTTCTGGATAATTCCCAAATTGTTTCCAAATAGAATGAGTTTTCCTAGCAGTTCAAATAAATCCTTGTGTCGTTTTTTGTCAAATGCTTTGCGTAACCTATAAAACACAACTGCACATCCTTCTGCATTTGTATCTCTATCTCTCTCTCTCTCCCTATCCCTCTCTGATATAATTCTAATCAGGAATATCGCATTTCTTGTTCCAGCAGCCTTGACAAAATGCTGCACTGTTCTTGTCCTACCACCGGTCTAATTCTGCTTCGAGCTCTGGTCCTCATCATTAGTTTATGTGGCTCATTAAATTGATTGTTCTGTGGAGCTCACACTTGATCATCAAAGACTCTTTCTGTTGCTATGAACGACTACATTTTTTGTTATATTTTGTAGAAAGACTAACCTTTTTTAAACCTATTATTGAAACATGAACCTGTCCATCCGCTATGAATAGAACATCTACTCATGGAACAGTGGCAAAAAGTGGGTTGCAAAGGCGTAGCGCTTTTCAGTCGTACGCTTGTTGCACTGAACTACCTTATTTTCAATCCATGTTCTCATGTGAGTAAACTCTTCTTCACTCAACCTTTTGTTCCCAGTAATTTCCTTACAGTCTTAATAACCAGGAGAGACACATTAATATGGGTTAATGGTTAGCAGGTTTGCCTCTCTAGAAACATTGCAACTGAGAAATGAGTTTGTGGCCCATACTAGGTTGCGCTTAGAAATTTTCTTTACTAATCAGCGTTATACGAATTTTATAACAGTGGATTTTATAAGCTTTCCTTTTTGCATTATCTCCGAAATCATTAGAATAGTGGGAAAATTTTATCATGTAAATATTGAGGGTTATAAATTCTAAGCGTTGTTAAGTAGAAACCGATGATTACTCTGGATTTTGGAAGAGTATGATCTCTCTCTCTCTTTCTCTCTCTCTCTATCTCTCTCTCTATATATATATGTGTGTGCGTGTGTGAAAATATATAGAAAATAGGAAAGAACTGGTTAGGTAAATAATCCAAAGTTCTTTAGTATTTTTGTTATTATTTAAAAAAAATAGTGCTCGATACAAAAGTAGAGCATAAATATAATTATTTATTTAAAAATATGATTCCAACACGCTACATAATAGGTCTCATGTTTCAAAACAAGAGCCGAAAACTTCAATATAATTATTTGAATTAAATTCAAATAATTATATTGAATTAATTCAAATAATTATATTGAAGTTTTCGGCTCTTGTTTTGAAACATGAGACCTCTTATGTAGCGTGTTGGAATCATATTTTTAAATAATTAATTATATATATATATATATATATATATATATATATATATATGTGTGTGTGTGTGTGTGTGTGTGTGTGTGTGTGAGTGCGCTTGTGTGTATGTGAAGTTTATTTTGTCAGCAATTTCTCTTTTATACGTGGGTGTTTGCTGAGTTTCATTAATATTATTTGCGCTATATTCTTTTTCGATTTTGCTGTGTAGGAAAACTGAATAACCTTTTCTACACCTATTATTGAAATATGAACCAGTCCTTCCGCTATGAGTAGAACATCTGCTCATGGAACGGTGGCAAAAAGTGGGTCGTAAAGGCGTAGCGCTTTTCAGTGGCATGCTTTTCGAGCTGAACTACTTTATTCTCAATTCATGTCTCTCATGTGATTAAATCCTATTTCACTTAACCTTTTGTTTCCAGCCATTTCCTTACAGTCTTATTAACCAGCAACTATAAGCGTTAGACGAATTTTATGACATTTGTCGTACCACTTCGTCTTTCTCTTATTGCTTTAGCGATGAGATTCCGTGAAAGGGGAAAACAGAGTTCGTCTAAGATAAATGTCTCGCACGAATGGCGACGATCTTTATTTTTTTACCGCTTCAATAAACACGAGTAAACAACGGCTTTCCTAATCACATTGTCGAAAAGACCTATTTTATTTAAAAAAAAATGTAATCAGAGTGGCCTACATAACAAAACTGATTCAGACCATTAATGCTTACTGTTCCATTGATTTATGGATGGATTTTGGTGGAAATTAAAAAAAAAAAACAAAAACAAAAAAAAAACGTTACTATAACAGCTAATGTAGTGTAGAACTTTCAGAGGGAAAATTAACTGATAACTGACATCCATTAAACATGGCACGTGGAACTAGAACAGTCTACCCCATCGAGCGAAATAAAGGGTTCAGTTCGACATTACAATCACCTGAAGAAGACCGGAGCTTACAACGGCCGAAACGTTGTAATAAATATGGCGACAAAGATGAGGACAATAGTCCGAATAATGTAAATAAAGTACATAATACCTCATCTCAGAAATATAGACAGAGAATGTAATATCGTAGCACGACTAAAAGGCTCCAACTGAACTGTCTTTATTTGTGGATAGGTAAAGTAATGATATTGCCTGAATCGGTTCAGAGTAATTATGCATATATAATATCACTTTCAGAAGAGCCTGTAGGCATGTCATACACTTCTGTGTGTATAAACGTGCCAATTTTTGTAAGCGATGAGATTCCGTGACGGGGGAAACAGAGTTGACCTAACGGATTTTATTTCTCTACCTATTGAACAAACACGTCGTAACAATGGCGTTACTAGTCTTTTTCTTCTTTTACGTTCCGTGTCCCGATCATGGCCCTCCACATCTTCTCGTCCCTTGTAGCACTTAATATGTTTTGTCTTTTTGATATTTCTCCCAAACCCTCGTTTTGATCAAGGCAATCAAGTATTTTACGGGCTGCTTCCCTCTTTCCCTTAATCTGTCCCATGAGTATTAGGTTTTCCAAGCTCCCCTTCCTCATTACCTGCCCCAGAAATTTCAACTGCCTCCTCCTCCTGATGTTAAGTATATGTTTCTATTTCGTTTCCATTTTCTCCAAAACCTCTCTGTTACACACATGTTCGGTTCATGACATCCTCAGCAACTTCCTGTAGAACAACTTTTCTGTTGATTCAAGTTTCTTCATCTTTGTGGAGATTGTCCAGCATTCGCTGCCATAAAGGAGGACAGATGTCACGTAACAGTTCACTATTCTTTTCTTTGTTTCTAACGAACTTTTCTTGTTTCTTAATACTCTGCTTAGCTTCTGGAATGCATCTTTGGCGACCCCAATACGTCTTCGGATCTTAGTGTCGCACTTTCTGTAAGAACACTTCCCAGATATTGAAATTTTTCTACTTGTTTGATTTTAGAATACACGACCTGTAATTCGCATTTTGATCTCATCCTTTTGCTGACATTGTCGAAAAAAAAAAACATTTTAATAGAAAACTAATCTCAGCGGCATCCATAACAAAACTGATTCAGAATTTTAAAAACATACTGTCCTATGTATTCATGGGTGTATTTTGGTGGAAATTCACAAAATTGTTACTATAACACCTAATGCAGGAGGTGACCAACGTTGCCACATTTGTGCAAATAAATGTAAGATCGTAGCGAGACTAAAAGACTCCAACCGAGCTGATTATATATGTGGATGGGTAAAGTGATGACATTGTCTGAAATCGATTCGGGGCAATCATTCATATATAATATCCTTTTCTAAAGAGCATGTAGGCATGGCAGACACTTGTGTGTGTATAAACGTATCAGTTTTTGTAAGTACGTACGTCCATGCCAAACATTGTTTAAAAATAAGAACTGTTTATTTAGTAAATATTCATAATTTTCTAACATTTCTTCAACAAGCGTCATCGTAAACTAAGGTAACTAAAATTCAATAAAATATTAGGATACTTAAAATATTTTCATTTTTTAAAATTACTGGTTAGTTAAAGTTATTTTTAAAAAAAAAGGCGTTTATGTCCTATTCATTTAAGTTATTTCCCATTACACAAATCTCGCAAGCATCCGGTTATCGATACATGTGTCAGCATCTTATAAAAACACAGACCGTTTCTGTGATATTTTAAACTAAAAGTAATACTTGTTTTAATTCAGATTAATTAAACTTTCAATTAGCTAATGTTTTTCAAATAAATTTTCATAATTCATAGTAAATTTTATTTTCGAAAGATTTTTTAAAAAGAGAATTATGCCTTATTGACAGATTTGTCAATATGAAAGATTTTAACGATTTTACTGATAATTACAAAAATAATTCCAATAAATTTAAATTCAGTTTTAAACATAGCAAATTATTTGGTTTATTAGAAATATTAAAATTAACCTTTTAGTTTGACGTTCAACTAAATAAAAATCTTCAAGAAAGATCATTAAAATGTATTTTAAACCTTATGTATATCTTTTTTGAGGGGTAACTATATATTTTATTACTATAAATCTTACTTTTAGTGGGTCCACGTATTTGAACTGTTACCTCTTGTTTTCATTTATATCTTATCAAACTGTAAAACTAATAAAAACCTGAGTAAATTGAGAAGACCGACTAAAGAAAAAAATAAGCCTCAGACAAACTTGCGTATTTTTTTTACCACAGGCAATATCACTTTTTCAGACAAAGCGTGATTCTACCAGATTTGCCATGAAGACTTAGGCTGACAGGTCGAGGCTTGAATTTACTATTTAACAAAAGCACGTTACTCTTTGAGACTTCTACGAATCTATACCTGCTAGCGTCAGTTTCATACCCCGAAACGTAAATATCAGTAATTTTTTTGAAAGAATTTTTTTTATGCGACATTAGTTCTTATTACTATTAAACATTATTTTTAGTAGGTACACGTGTTTGAATTGCTATCTTTTTTTTTTTAATTTTATTAAACAGTGGAGTTTATAACAAGCCGCCTAAATTCATAAGTCCTACTAAAGAAAAATTGTACGACTGACAGAAATCAAAACTACATCAATTTTTGACCATCAGATAACGACTTATTGAGACAAAGTATGTCTCTGCTAAGACGGGCCCACGGAGACCAGCTTGACATTATCCTGTCAGAATTACCTTTTGAATTACCTATTTAAGGAAGACATATCTCTCGTAATGACTTGTACGAATTTATATCTGCTAGCTTCAGTTTCGTGCTCCGAAACGTAAACAAAGGTAATTTTTTGAAAGTTATTATTTTATTTTATTCGACATTAGTCCTTATTACTATGAACGTAATATTATAATTAATTTTAAAGATCGTCTCTCTACTTTCTTTGTTTAATGATTGTCTTATTATTTCTGGTCAACAATTGGGATGTTGGTATTAAGTTTTCAAAAGTGTAAATTTTTGAGGCTCCATAAAAGACTCCTTAAAGATGTAATAAAAATAAAGTCAATCGGCGTTATTACTGGGTATTATACTTAAATGGAATGTTGATATTAAGTCTCCTAGAATGTCCGTTTTTTTTTTTTTTGTTTTTTTTCAGGCGTTGGGGAGATCCATCTTCTGTGAAGAATGTAATAAAAAAAATAACGTGTACGCTCTGACACCGAAGTTTCCAAACCGTTTTTCCCCATCAGTGAAATCACTTATTGAGCCAAAGTGTGCCTTTACCAATTCGGCCACGAAGACTAGCCTGGCAGGCCGAGGTTTGAATTACCTATTTAACGAAAGCAGGTTTCTCGTTAAAATTTCTACGAATTTATATCTGCTAGCTTCAGTTTCGTACCCGGAAACGTAAACAAAGGTAATTTTTTGAAAGGTACCTATATATAAGTTTATGTCGGCATATCTGGGCACCTCGAGGTGGTGTAATGGTTAGCAAACTTGTCTTGCTAGAACAATTACGACTGAGTAGTGAGTTAGACCCTCACTGGGTGCCCTCTACTATCAGCCTTGTGCCACATCTAAGCCGGGCTTAGAATATCAACATTTGGGGACCTCGAGGCGGTGTAATGGTTAGCAAGCTTGTCTTGCTAGAATAAGTACGTCTGAGTAGTGAGTTCGATCCTCACTGAGTGCCTCATACTTGTGCCACATCTAAGCTACGCTAGGAAAATCATTATATCGGCATATTTATCAAACTTAGCTGAGGGCAACTCATGTGGATAGAATTCAGTGTATATGTATGAGTGTAGATATATGTTTTTGTACGCGGATTTAAGCCAGTGCACGTGTATGCATATATGTGTGTATGTGAGGATAGATTTTTAATGTGTGCGTTATGTTTGTGTGGGCAAATGTATATGTACGTGAATAAAACAAAGAAGAGATTATGTAGTTATTTATTAAGCGCTGTCAGAATATGTGGCGGCCAGTGAGTATCGAACCCTCTACTCAGTAGCAATGATAAACAAGACAATCTGGCTAACCACTGCTCCGTGACTAGACGTCCGTGATAGCCTTGTGGTATGAGAGGTGGGGATTTTTGTGTTTGGCTATTATAGCGACATCTGGTGTTTCCATTTTTGAACTGAATGTAACTGACAGACGGTGATTGAGCTGCCCTGGTCGCGGTAGAGGAAGGGGTTCTTGCTGATAGGAATAAGGGCTATCGGGAAGGGCTGGTAGAGGGCTCAATGCGCTTGGGAAACGAAGAGATGCGTGAAGGAGTTCAAACGAAGAAAAATATGGATTAGAAATAAAAGAGAGAATAGATAGGCTAAAGCAGTAAGAATGAGGGGGAGAAAGAGGAGGAAAAAGAGAGTGAAGAGAAAGAAGAGGAGAAGGAATAGGGGAAGAGAAGGAAATAAAGACAACAAAGAAGATAAAAGAAAAAGCAGAAGTGGATAAGGAAATGAGAGACGACGCCGAGAAATTGGAGTTAAAAGAAATGAGGAAGGAGGAGGAGGAGAGGGAGCAAGGAAGAGGGGAGAGATACAGAGAAAAACGAACAACATAAAATATTACGCAAAGAAAAAAAGGAAAAAGAAATAGAGGAAGAAGAAAAAGATGAAAGAAAGCAATGAAAAAAAAGAAGAAAAAACAGAAGAAAACAGGAAGAAACAGAAGAAGTAAAGAAGAAGAAGAAGAAAAAAAGAAGAAAAATGAAGGTGAAACAGAAGCAAAGGAAAAGAAAGAAGAGGATGAAAAATACAATGAGGAGAAAGAAAAGCAAAAGGTGGAGAATGTAGAAGAGAAAGAAGGAAGATGAAGTAGATAAAAAATAACAAGGAGGAAGAAAAGAGAGATGAAGGCCAGCATTTGGGTAAAGGAAAAAGAAAAAAAGAAGAAGAAAGAAGAAGAGAAAAAAGAAGAGAAAGGCAGAGTAAACTCAGAAATACAAACATTAACATGAAACGAAGAGGAAGAAGATATAAATGAAACGAATTGTAGGAAAAATAGAAGTGGAGGAAGAGAAAAAGGTGAAACCCCAAAATAGAAGGAAAAGATTAAGGGAAAAGAGAAAGGAGTAGGAGGAGCAAGTAAAATAATGAAAAAAATAACCGAGAGAAGAAGAGGAGGAAGAACATGATGAAAGTGAAGGAGGGAAGGAAAAATAAAAATATTAACCCGAGAAGGAGGGGAAAATTTCTTTGACCCTAATAAATGACGTTGTCTTCGGTTTGTACTAAAATAAAAATAAATAAAATGAACGAAACTAAAGTTAATGAAAAAAAAAAAATCTTTAATCTCAAAGAAGAAAACAATTTATGACTACTATTGAGACTACTGGATAAATAAAATGGCGTCGGTAATCGGAGGGGGGAGAAATTGAAATTCACAAGACATAGAAACCAATTATGATATTAATTAAAAATAAATTTTATTTTGATATTTCAAAAAAGAAAATCCAAATCAAAACCTGTTGCTCTTTAAATATTCCACCCATGAGAATTTTAATGTTTGGGTGTTAGTTTTAGGGTTGTGTTATTTTGAATTTTATGAAGGATCACATTTTTGCGAGCGTTAGGGTTGTCTTGTGATGTCAACGAACACTCGTTGCCACTTTTGTGATGACACTGAATACTCGTTGCCACTTTCGTAATGCTCGTTGTAGTAGAGACTTTATAATAGCTATAGTACGCCGTTGAACAATGCTGGTGTCAAACGCCTTCGAATAATCTCGCACTAATAACATTGCTGATAATACTCGCTCGTATAGTAATCCGTATAGTGATCTTCATAGAGAAATAGTATTGTCAATAGAGTATAGAATAGCGATCCGAATAGTAAGAGAGTAGAAATGTTGATCCGAATAGTAAAGAGGATAGACTAGAATATAGCGATCCTCTATTATTAGGTTGGTGCAAAAATAATATCGTTTTTTAACGTATTTTTTAACGTCAAAAAACGATATTATTTTTGCACCAACCTAATAATAGAGGATAGACTAGAAATGGAGATCGTTTGGAAGTCACGCTACTTTCTAGTTATGCATTTCCTCTATGGTCACGTGGTCTACTTAATTCAATGATAAGATCGCCTGTGTTTGCTGACTGGCGATCTGTGTTCAAACTCAAGTGTCGGCAGCGACACTTTATACCTATATAACAGGTTATGGGTATTAATTTGGGTTTTACGGCTTACCAACAGTTTATGAGTTATTTAAACCCGAAACGTGTATTGAATTCGATGAATAATCCTTTTTATGCGAGTGCTAGGGTTGTGAATATTGATTTGTTTTTACCCTTGTCTATTGTAACAATTACTGCTTACATTGAATGCATAGTAATTTAATTTCTCAAAATAGTTTATAAGTTGTAAAATAAATTGTCTTTGTTTTAATTCTTTTCAGTTCTATGCGTTGCCATTTTAAAGAATTTTAAATCAAAAATGTCCGTTCGATTTCATTTTACGGTTTCGAAGATGGGTGGAACAAAACTCAAATCGTATTAGGTTGGTGCAAAAATAATGACGTAATGATGTCGTTTTTGACGTATTTTTTAACGTCAAAAAACGACATTATTACGTCATTATTTTTGCACCAACCTAATACAAAGCAGCATTCAAAATTTCAGTTCTTAGACAAAGTACTAAAGGAAAGCAAGAAGAAAGGACTAACTATAAACTAGAAAAGGGCAGAATGCTTAAGTTATAGCACAATACACACTGCAAGGAATTGGCTATGTAGTGGGATGGGAAGATCAACAACAGTAAACAGAAACGACAGAAAATGTGATACTGAAATTCGTAATGTCATAATAACAGGGAAACATAACTTTCAGAAACTAAGAAAAGTATTAAGAGATAGGAAAAGTTCTTTAGAAACAAATCAAAGAATGGTTGACTGCGATGTAATAGCTAATGAATGTTCGATAATTTCTTCACAGACGAAGAAGACACTTGCGATATGCTTCTGCCAACGAATGCTGAGGAAACTATGGACAGAATATATGACCAACGAGGAAGTTTTAAGGAAAATAAGAGACATATGTCAGTTTATACAGTTTTATAAGCAGAAAGTGATAGTTGAGGATATGCATTGAGGAAAGAGGGCCTAGAGAATGTAACACTCACAGGACATAATGAAGGGAAGAGAAGAAGGGGAGAAGCAGCGAGTAACTCATGTAACAAAAGGATGGCAGAATAGTGACAAAAAAATGGTTGCTTCTTCAACCTATGCATCTAGGCAATTCTGAGAGAATTAAATGTCCTGTCGGGATTTGTTGCTGGTGGCCATCTTAACAACATAAGATATGCAGATGACGCAATGTTGATAGAAAACACGGAAAATAAACTAAAAAACCCTTACAGAAAGTAACGAAGAAAAGCGAGAAGAAAGGAGTAAATATAAGGTACTAGATAGAACGCATAATTTTTAGCAAAATGATGACCGCAAAATGCAAATTACAAATTAAAATGAAACAATTAGAAAAATTTAAATATCTGGGAAGTGTTTTAACAGAAGATGGAAAGTGCGACACTGAGATCCGAAGACGCATTGGAATGGCCAAAGATACATTCCAAAAGCTAAGCAGAGTATTAAGAGACAGGAAAAGTTCGTTGGAAACAAAGCAAAGAGTACTAAACTGCCATGTGATATTTGTCTTTCTGTATGGCAGCGAATGCTGAACAGTCTCCTCAGAGAAGAGGCTTGAAGCAACAGAAATATGGTCCTACAGAAGGATGCTGAGAATACCATAAATCGAAAATGTTAGCAATGACTAGGTTTTAAAAAACTGGAAATAAAAAGAACATTTTTAACACCAGGAAGAGGCAGTTGAAATTTCTACGGCACGTAATGAGGAAGGAGGGCTTGGCAAACCTAATACTCACAGGACAGATTGAGGGAAATACGGAAAGAGGAAAACAGCATGTAACATACTTGGTGAGCCTGATTAAATGGATGGTGAATCGGGGTTTGGGAGAAATAACAAAAAGACAAAACTTATTAAGGGCTACAAGGAACTGGAAGACGTGGAGGGCCTACGTCCTGAAGAGACTCGGCACATAGTCGCAAATATGAAAATTAAATATATAGAAGAATCGGGCATTGAAAAGAAGCACTCACTAAATCTCGAAAGCCTTTTAAATTGAGTTGTAACAAAGGTTAAGATCGAAGACTGAGTCTTATAGAATCTAGATCGGGAACCAATTCAAATATAAACTACAAAAGGAGAGTATTATAGATTGAAACTTCTGGGATGTATACGAACAAAGACTAACCATTATATGAACTCGCACACAACGGTAGAATAAATTCTATGTTGGTTTCGATGTGAGGGTGAGGTAATATATAACAGCTCAGAATGAGAAATCCTAGAGCTGAATTACACTCTGGTCTGTTACGTAAATACCCTTTGGAAATGTATGAAGCTTTATCCCCCCCAACTATAGGTTAAATAGTAGAATTTATAAAAAGGAACTATTCTAAAAAATAATTGGTAAATCACGTGCCAAAACAAAAAGAAAAGAAAAGTATTATTGTTACATTTCCAAAAATATCCTTTTGCTTTAAGTAACCCACAAAGAGTTGATAAACCGTAAAAAACAGATAAAAAAAATAAATTCCTTTTAAAGGAAGTCAGTTTCAGATGACAAAGAATACTGATGAGGAAGAACATAAATTTTTGCATACTTTGAAAAAAAAAAATGTTTCAAATTAAACAAACCAAAAAGAATCAAATGAATTCAATCAGATAAATTAGCCTGGCGTCATTTTGTTTTTCAATCCCGGATTTTTGCTTTTCTGTCCCTGCCGATCTAAAACCCGGCCTTTTTTTTTGGGGGACAAGAGTATATTTCCGGTCGCAGTGACATACTGCGAAGCCCCTTTTTCGTGCACAGCCTAGACGCTGGACATTAAATATATCATTTAAAGTCCGCAAATACCATTCAGATATCGACTAAAGGTCCGCATTCTCTCGAATTTTGCAAACAATGTTCATTTTTGTAGAGGGAGGAGACATTTCCACTATCTTTGTTCGCCGTTAAAGATATGACTATCAAATGTTCCCGACTATAATAAGGGCGTTCACGCTGCCCTCTTGATTGTGGGCTATCGAATCTCCTCCTCGATTTGTCGGATAATAAAACGTTCCCTAAAGAGAAGAAAAAATAAACTTTCCGACTCTTCGTCCCGAATGACCCAAAACATTTCAAATCTATTTCGGGATTATTATTATTATTATCAGTTATTAATGGGCATAGGAGCGGTCGTGGTCGTGATGATATAGGCTGAAGATTAGAACAATGACGTCAGTGGTTTTTGAAATGTGGAGGATGATTAAACCATAATAAAGAAAATAAAAGGAACTAATTGCGTCTTTTAGAGTCACTTACTAAGACTAAAGTCGTTTGACACAAGGCCACAAAAGAGGAGCAGCTAGAGAGGATATATTACTCAATTCAGTAGTAAATATACTAATACATTTTTGCTATTAATTTCTTCATGCAGATCCGCCCAAAAAGCCAGACTTACCAATCTTTGTAAATAAATTCTAAGTGATTATTTGTCTTGTATCAGAAGAAGGAATTTTCCAACTTCATCTAATACAAGGCTCGAGAAACACTCAAACTACTGTTTATATTTCTGAGATGAGGTGTTACCTACACTATTTACATTATTCAGACTATTATCCTCATATTTGTCGGCATATTTATCACAACGTTTCGACCGTTCCACGAGGACACATGGCACAGCAGATAAAGGCGTTTGTTAGATGCAGTCGCAGGAGTCAAAGAGTGTGAGTTCAATACATGGTTAAGGCGATGGAGAACTTGGAGATGGAAATTAACAGGAGATAACTGATAACTGATATCCATTAGACATGGCATGTGGAACTAGAAAAGTCTACCCCAGTGAGCGAAATAAAGGGTTCAGTTTGACATTACAACTACCTGAAGAAGGCCGGAGCGTACAACTGCCGAAACGTTGTGATAAATATGATGACAATAATCCGAATAATGTAAATAGTGTATTCAAGCTACTGTTGAAATGGTTATGATGAATGATGTGTGTGCAAATGAAAGGGAAGGGGTGAAGCTTATGAGGGAAAAGAGATTAGTATGACGACTGGTTCTCGACTTGAAGATTGTAGCGTTTAGAAAGTATCCACACGGGAGCCTTTTCTATAAAGTGTAAGCGTTCTGAAAGCAAAGGAAGTATTTGTCGCAGATTACTTCCACAACACAAAGAAAAATCACTGTAAGTACAGACTCGAATATCGGGGACAGAAAGAAATGCAGAAAACTCGATTCGCCGGTACTATCTCAAATCACAATGCGTGTAGACCAACCAACCAACCATTAATTTTCCGCTCCCGAATCAAGAACACCAACTGCTTTTATCGGCAGAACCTATTTTTTTCATTCGTCGACAGCTGGGATAGGATGTTCAGTAATTTGCATATCAAAATACTTTTATAGCGACTCCTGCGACGGACTTGTTTTTTATTTAATTCAATTATTCCATTTTCAGCATGTTATGCGGAATACGTAACCTTTTGTTTGGTAAGTAATTTTCTTTTTCGCCACTTTTTCCGTCGTAGAATACACGCGACGCGCTGTCGCTTGGTTTAACGAGGTAAGTCGCCGTTTCCTTCGGTACATAAAGTAACATTTCTTGGGTTAACAATCTGTTAGTGTGGGACTTTCTCCTTAGATTTGAAAAAAGGTTGATTCGTGTCTGTTGGAGTAGAATAACCTGTGTTAGCTATAAAGGTCTGAAATTATAAAACTAAAAACGGAGCTCATTGAAACATTTGCCGAGGAATTGGTGAAAAAGTAGCGATAGGCTTGCGACGTTTATCGGGAAAACGAAGCTGAAAATTCGACCGCTGGCGATCGAGAATGTTTACGGGACATTCGAGAATAAGCGACGACAAGTGCGATATGAAAGTTAACAATGTCAACAATACTGCGAAGGAAATAGACAACACTCGAAGTTCATGGAAATCAGAAAGACAAACTTTATCTTACAATAAAAACCACGAAAAAGAAAAATACGATGAAATATTTTAAAAAGATGATCTTTGTATTAGGTTGGTGCAAAAATAATATCGGTTTTTGACGTATTTTTTAACGTCAAAAAACGATATTATTTTTGCACCAACCTAATACTTACACTGCAAGCAGCGAAAAAGAAAAGGATTACTCTAATTATTTTCATATTCTTAACTGTTATAATTTTAACATTTTCAAATGACCTCTGGGGGTTTTAAATATGATTTAACCCTTTAAAGATTTCGGCACACTCCGGCGGGGATATGAAAAGATATTTTATGGTTACAACAGCCCGCATACTTGTTGAATGGATCGTCGATTCGTATTTTGTTGCAACTCAATTGCCAAGACGACGTCCACAATCTCCCTGTTTGACGTATCAGCGAGTTGAAAAAGGAAGGGGTGATGACGTCGCTTTGATTCTGCCTATTGGGCAAGCTTCTCAAGCCTCCTGCCGAAAACAGCCGATCTCTGTCGAATTCTGTCTCTCTTGAAAATGTGCGAATTCATACTTTTATGAATCTCTAAGGCGTACCTAAGCCTGGACGAATCACAAGAGGACCATATACGGGCAAAGTAAATAAATAAGTCACCCCATCTTTGCTTTTCCCGTGAAATCAACTTTTATAAAAAATACATGGTGACTAAAGCTAAATTTTTAAAAAATACAGTGTATCAAAAAAATAAACGTACATACATAAATGACAAAATGTTTATTTTTATCATTTTAATTTTAATTTTCAACACGAAAAAGAGGCTCCAGAGGGAAGAGTAAGTCTCCAGCCAACCAAAGATAGAACGAACGCTTTTGAATTCTAAACCTGGAAAGTGAGGATTGAGCAACTCCAGCCCAGATGTGGCAGTAATATTGCTTTTTGGGAACTGTTTTTCTTGATATCTGATCATAGAATCCGGTTCTAAACCGATTTATGTCATAAGAGAATTTTTTTAATATTTTTTCCGGCGGTGGGAGGGTGTATTTGTTTATTTTTCTCTACTTGAACAACAGCAATAAGTTGCCGCCACCAACAAAAAGCTGTAAACCTAATTTTCTTTAGAAAATCCACGAATTTATTTATTTGTCTGTTCATATAAAGAGTAACATAAACACTGTGTCGTTGTATATCTGGCGGCTATTTCAGTCCTCGACTCCCATCGCCAATACCGTCTCCTCTTCCGCTGAAGAAGACAATCCACCATGAAGTCCTGCCGCGCACACCAGACGAAACACTTATCGATTGAAGTTCCTCTTCCTCTTAGCAAATTTCTGAATACTCTCTCCATATTTACCATACTATTTACCAACCGCATTGATATATTTGGCATCAGGTGATATGAGGAGCCGGAAGATAATATTGTTTAAACGGCCAACCTGCTTTCTATGTTCCTGGAGGAGCTAGGGGCAACTATATATATATATATATATATATATATATATATATATATATCACTTTAAATGTTGTTTTTAGTGGGTACACGTATTTGAGTAGGCACTCCGTTTTTTTTTATTAAACAGTATATTTATTTATTTTCGACTACCGGCCTGGATGCTCAAGAAATCTAATTAAAAAAAAATTGCGGTCTCTGCCTGGAATCGGATACGAGTCCCTCAGGACTAGATAAAGCTACCCTTTAGCCCCTCACGCCTTACCGATTGGTCACGAAGAACAGTGGGCCAGACGAGACCAAATTTCATACTTTCAAGCGAAATTTTTCAAATTTTTGATATCTGCACAGTTTCGTATCAAAACGTAATAAAAGAATATATATATATATATATATATATATATATAGTCAAATTAATGATTAAGTTTAAAAATGTGTAATGCGTTTCGTTTTTGGGGGCTTCATTGGACTAAGTCACTTTTGTCAACCGTCGTTTGCTACGCGATCCTCTTAAGTGTGCCGCAAAATATTGTTGTAATGGCATACATATTGGATTTGATACATTTTGGATTTCAATGCAGAAAGAATATCTTACATTAGATAAAAAGGCTTCATCAGTTTTATTGCAATTTTCTACTTATTTATGTGAATTAGGGCTCCTCAATCCTAAATAACATCAAAAATAAGAAGTGAGAAAGACGACGATCAATTGAAGAAGAAATGTGGGTCTGCTTTTCGCACATTTGACCAAACATTGAAGAAATCGAAAAAAAAAAAAAAAAAAAAAAAAAAAAAAAAACAGGCACAGGTTTCACACTCAATAAGCTGCACAAATAGCTTGAATAGAAATATTGAAATAAAGTAAGTTCATATTTGTGAGTGTATTCAAAAAAAATATGGTTTTATTTGATAACATCTAAATGTATCATTGTATACTCTTTAAAAACTTGGCTAAGAGTGCCATGATATTTACATTTGCGCCGAGGTGTGCTGTTACTTAAAAAGTTTAAGAAACACTGAACTAAAGTAATGATTATGTTGATAGGATTGTTATACCCGCTGGAGGGGGAAGGAGTGATATAAAAACGCAAGCGTCCATGACGGTTATGTACCAAGAGGAAACAATGAAATTTGAGGTACCGAGAGGAAACCTGAAATTTAATTTTTTTATTCGGATTTGCAGTCTAACTGATTCCATTCAGTTACCCTATGCGTTTGCGTTTGCGTTTGCCTCTGCTGATTTTCTTTTTAACATTTTTGTTATTAAATATCCCACATTGTGAACATAAAAGATCTACAAAGAAAGGTGAAATGTTGTAAGAACCTGGACGCAGATTTACCGAAGGTGGTCTAGCAATCACATCACTTTCTATATATTTTCCTTTTAGTAAACTGATTTCTCTTTTAATTAAAGTAGCATTTTTAAAATCACATTATGGCCAGACTCGTTACGGCGAGCGACTAATACATTGAGTGTGTTGTTTTGCAAAATATCTTTTATGTTCATACTCACTTTTATTTAAATTCCTCGATGTTACTTCTATGTATTCTATGTGACAATCATTACAGGTTATAGAGTCAAACCTTGATTCAAGTTTTACGTTATTATTATTTTGTTTTGCATTAATTACATTTCTTATTGTTTGAGAAGCAGTTTTTATATCATATAAAAATCGGCACCTGAAGATACCCAGATTGCGATTCATTTTGCTAAATAATACTGGAGTATATTTGACTATATTTTATTGCACGCTCATTCTCCACATAATCCAAACTTTCTTGGCCAATAAAAATGCACCACTTATTCGGCAGGGTACTTATTCACCCGAATTTGCAACGTGTGACTTCTGACTCTTCCCTAATCCGAAACTGAAAGTGAAACTATTTGAGTCGCGAAAACAAATTATGATAAAATCGATGACAGTGCTCCAAAACGTTCCAGAAAATATTCTATCAAAGTAATGTATCAAGTTTTGCTAAAAGCTTGGTAATACTCAAGCTCAAACCATCCAGAAAATTCAGCAGGCCTTTGGTGATGATGTTTTGGGCAAAACTCAGATCAACAGCTTCAAACATGACCGCACTTCAGTGGTGAGCAAGGCACACGCAGGCAGGTTACGCACAAGTCAAAACGAGGAGATGATTGAGAAAGTTTGGCGAATAGTCCTGGAAGACTGTCGTATAAAAGTTCAGGAAATTGTTCACGAAGTGGGAATAAAAACATGATCAGTGCATTCCATTTTAATGGAGCGTTTGGGTATGCAGAGAGCGTCGGCGAAATTCGCCCACTTTTTCCGCATAATCCAATCTTTCCTGGTTAAGAAAAACACATCATTTGTTTTGGCAGGATCTCTAATCTCGCATCGTATGACTTCTGCCCCCCCCCCACGCTGAAAGGGAAACAATTTGAGTTGTGAGAGCGACTATGGAGCTCTATAGTGAATGTGTTCCAGAGGTGTTACTAGCGGTGGCAGAACCGCTGCGACACGTATATGAACTCCCAAGGGGAAGATTTTTAAGGTAATTAAATAAAATTTGTCAAATGTGCAAAATTGATTTTCTATGCCCAAACATCTCGTACATCCAGACTTATATTTAAAAAAAGGACTATTACCTTCCTTGGCCCAAGAGAGAAGGGATCTAAAAAAAAAAACATACTGATACTTAATCATTTGATCAGATCATGTGGTGTAGACTGAAAATTTTCAGGGCGTCGTCGGAAATAAATCGATAGAACAGACTGAGATAGAGAGATAAGAACCTACTGATATAGATGTATTATCCAATGGATGTCGTTAAACATTTATTATAGAAACAACTTTTTGGCCAAGTAAAATTTAAATAGACTGGGGAAAAGGTATGGATCCAAGTCTTCGCCGAGCTATGAGTTAATAGTAGGACAGACTGGGTTCTATAGCCCTGGGTGGCAACCGGTCAAGGAGAAAGAAAACTCTGAATTAAATAATGTATGTAGCGTTGGCAATGCACATAATATGCAGCTAAGGAAAGGACCCCTTTTTAAAGATTTTTGGGGCATTGAAAATCAAAACTTACATCATGTGTAGTTTGGTGATCAAACCTACGACAATGAAAATGGCACCGTACTTGGATATAAAAAAAATCTAAGAGAAAGTCAAATTTAAATTCTAAAGATCTTAAAAGAGAATTTAAAAGACTGAAGGTAAATATAAAAGTAACAACAGAACCTGTTATTATATGAGCGCTTGAAACATAATTTTATAATCATAAATTTTACATTCAGAATGTTTTTATTTCAAATATCTTGTTTTATCATTTTTTAGTGAAAGTTCCTATTTTATAATTTATTTTTATTTAAGTTTTATAATACAACAATAAATGACAGTCCTTCTTTCGTTTTTGCTTTTCACCTTGCGTTAGATAATGTAGGATACAAATATGGTGATAGGATACACTGATCGGAAGGACACACGCTAAAGCGGCACCCTTGCTAAGCATTACACCACGCCGAGATGCCCAACGATTTTCTAAGCATAGCTTATTTGTGGTGCAAGGCCGAAATTATGGTGAACTCAGTGAGAATCGAACCCTCTACTCAGTCGTAACTGATCAAACAAGATATGCTTGCTAACCGTTGCACCAAGTCGAGGTGCCAAAGTGTTCTTGTATATGTCCAAATATTTTTGTATGTGTTTAACTTTGTAGGAGATATATATATATATATATATATATATATATATATATATATATATATATATATATATATATATATATATATATATATATATATAGTGTGTGTGCGCGCGCCCGCGATTTTTGTTATACGCACTGTGTGTGAAGATGTGCTCGATGCTAGTGCGCTTGATTGTGGCTAGAAATCCTGTACGTGTTTTTTTAAGTGAAGGAGAGAATGTAAGCGGGGTGTTTTTGTATGTGCTATGTCGGTGTTCGTGTAAGTGGCTGAACATTTGAGTGTATATATGTATGTGCGTTTGGAGGAGAGCCAATGTGTCTGTGCGCGTGCATGTGTCACTGTTGTCTGTCTGTGTATCTCCGTGTCTGTGTCACTGAACATTTAAAAATGATTTATTGTATTTGCATTAGACTTGAGGGCACAAATTACTTTACGATGAGATAAACGGGACAACTCATGTCCCAGTGAAGGGATAATTTATCATCTAAGCACACTATTATTATTATTATTATTATTATCATTAATAATAATAATAATAATAATAATCTATACTATAAAAGAAGAGCTGATTCTGTGTCCGTCAAACACTGTCTGCTTCGCCTTAAGACACGACTATGTAATGTATATGCGTATGTCTGTGTTGTGTGTGAATGGCTTACTTGTGCGTGTGACTTTAAGCACACACACAAATTCATTGTTTAAAATAAGGCATTGGAGTAGTACATTTCTCACCTATACTGTCTGGAAAACCCCTACCTTAATCTGAGTAGTAAAAACGATAAAGATGAAGACAATAAATAAAGTCATAATATCAAATAATTATCTCATGTTACTGAACTTGAGGCAAATTACTTGGAAACAAAAAGAATGATTTTGAAAGATTTCAAAAATATTTTCGAGAAATATTTTGAAATTGAAATGAAATTGAAATGATCATCTGTATCTGATTCTCCTGAATTCCTGCAGAAGCAGAAATGTGCGATTCTTTGACATCATTCTTATGACACTTGTATTTTAACTAAATATATTTTTTGACAGATGTGTTATTTTAAAGGGACAAACAATTTAGATATGAAATTTCATCATTTGGCTGTCAGCGAAACGATAGATACCAAAACTAGAAATGATTATAATGCTATCATCGATCTCATTTATAATTTTAATAATCACTGATTTTATCTCTACATTCTCCACAAGTTTCTTCTAAACTTCTGGGTTCACCAGAATATTATAACAAATATTATAATATTAACGATTTCTCTTTTTCATTTTAGTGCATCATCAACATCGTCATAATCATTTTTATTATTGATTGTAGCGAGCGAGAGAGAGAGAAAGACAGCTTTTCTCCTATAGGTCATAAGGACCCTAGTTTGGACCTGGCTGTACAGGGTACAAAGTAGGAAATATAACATACATGAATGATAATGATAAATGATACGGAACAAAAAAAAAAAAGATCCTGAAAAATTACAGAAAGACAGGGGGTAATACACTAAGAAAATGACGCTCGGATACAGATATACGAAGCCCAATATATCAACCCTGACACTCAATCTTAAGGGGATATAATAACTACATCATTATTATTATTACTATTATTTCCATTGATTTCTGGTGTATACTCATTTCTTTTCGGGTCCCAACCAGAGACTTAAGGTCAGAAATGGTTTCATGACGTTTTCCTCTGATCATTTTTGTAAAAAAAAAATAAAAATAAAAATCAAAAAAAAAATCAAAAAAAAATCTAAGGTCACACACATTTTGCATAGATAAGTCTCTTCGTAATATGTGAGCAAAGAGTTTAATATCATCCGTGTAGATTAGGTGATTAAAGTTTTTCTTTTTTAATTTGTATCCATTACTGTTTAGTTTATGCAAAAGAGAGATGAAGGATAACCAGAACAGAAGAGGCCACAGGGAATCTCCTTGAAAGATTCCTCGTCGGATATTCAAACAATTTGAAGTGGCAGTATCTTTGGTGTGATTTACGTATAATGTGGTTTTCCACAGTTCCATGTTATATTTAAGGAAATTTACTATCATCGTGGAGACTTTGTACATTTCCAAAGCTTTAAGTATACAAGAGTTTGGCACACTATGAATGGCTTTACGGTAATCTATCAAAGTTGTGCTGAGATTTCTACCTTTTTTCTGTAATTTTTCAGGATCTTTTTATTTTTTTTCCGTATCATTTTATTATCATTCATGTATGTTATATTTCCTACTTTGTACCCTGTACAGCCAGGTCCAAACTAGGGTCCTTATGACCTATAGGAGAATTGTCATTTAATTGATTGCATTTTTCTTGGTATATGGGATATTCCTCGTAGGACGATCTTCTGGGCAACTTGTATGTTGATGTTGCCTGGGACACTGTTAATAAAATTGTCCTTTCCTTTTCCAATGAGGCCCAGAGCTCCGATTACTATTGGTACAGTCTCGGTCTTCATCCCCCAAATCCTGTTAATCTCGATCTCCAGGTCCTTGTATTTGGATAATTTATCGATAATCTTCATGGAGGTGTTTTTCTGCTATATCAATGAACATAGACTTCCTGAATTTATTGTCTTTTATGATAATATCAGGTGTGCTGGCTTTTATTTCTCTGTCACTTTGAATTGGCATGTCTCAGAGGATAGTCACATCGTTATTTTGGGTAACCGTGTCAGGTTGTTGCTCATACTATCTCAGTGGTTTTGATTTTATTATGAGGTCCACCCCTTTTTGATATAAGTGGACTCGACCTGTTGCCGTTAAATACCCACAGTCAGTCAGAATATGGAGAAGAGGAACGGAGTGGAAAGTACATAGACATTGTGATTGAGTTGGAGGTAGAAGTCACAGATACAAGCACGCCCGACTCTAAGGAAGTTTACTTCGAAACTCTATATAGCGATCTTTGATTAATACTAACCGGCGTTCCTGGATTTTACTAACAGCATTACCTTTTGTATTTTGTGTAAATACATTTAATTTCTTATCTTAAATACTTGCGTTTGTCATTTATTGGAGACCGATTTTTCATCTCGGAATCCACAAGAGATTTTGTGCTTCTTGCATATCTTCCAGCGCACATATGTCGCTATCTTGCTATGTCTGTGAGTATATACATTTTATATTCATTTATTATTATTATTAGTAGTAGTAGTAGTATTTCCTTTGATTTCTGTTGTATACACATTTCCTTCCGGATCTCAAACGAACAGTTTAGAAATGGCTTTTTCCACTGAACAGTTGTGTATATATATATATATATATATATATATATATATGTGTGTGTGTGTATTTTATATATTTTATGGTATTATTATTATTATTATCTTTGATATCTGTTTTATATTCTGTTCCTTGCAGGTCTCAACCTGAGAGCAAAAGTCAGAAATGTGTAAATTGACTTAGACACTGTCTTGACAAATTTTGCATTCATTGCTAAACTCTTTTGGTAAAATAATAATTACATTTTTGAATCAAAGTTGCAAGACTATCTCTAGCAATCACGCTCTTTGGCACATTTACCATTTTCTATCCTCATAACCTGCACCGATTCTGTCAGATGGTATTTTTTATCCCAGATTTTATTTTGTGTATCTCCTCCCAGGTTCTCAGTCTCACACTAATTGATGGATTGATTTATTTTTTACTGGTTATCAACACGGAAGGTTATTTAAGGCCAGAAAATATTTTTACATTGGGAGGTTTTTTTAGAGATAATAATGAAACGAGGAAAGAAATGTGTATACAACAGAAATCCAAGGAAATAATAATAATAATAATAAATGTGGCACTGGAAGACATCAATAATTCCAATTTTGGTTGGAGCCCTCGGTTTGATTGGAAAAAGGCTCTGATAGACTCACTGAAGGGATCCTTGGTAATAGAGAAATGTTCTCACTAATTAACCCATAGAGAGGTAGATTCATACTTTTCCCGAAGGTATTTTCGTCTAAGTGAATATAATGAACCGAAAAAAATTGGAACACCGCTCTCCTATTAACAGTTCCGAGCCATTATCCTTTACACCAACCGCAATTCCAAGCTTACACCACCTGGTATTTCCAGGTGTGACCACCTGGAAATACCAGGTGGTGTAAGCTCGACCTCGTTTAACTTCGGTGATTATACGGGAACCGGTGTTACAACGTGATGTGGTCGTGATCCCCCCTCAACTAGTTCCAGATTATTATTCTTAAAAGATAGAGATTAGCTTGCCAACAAAGTCACACTGGGATATATATATATATATATATATATATATATATATATATATATATATACGAAGCCCAATATACCCATCATGACAGCTAGTCTGATAAGGGTATACAAGGCATATGCATCACAGCCAAATATGTGTGATATGGTGACAGTTTTGTAGGTGGGGCTCATTTAGAAATACCTCCAGGTCGGGTAACCAAATCCGCTCAAATATCTTATCATAATTCACCAAGAAATACTTGCACATGTTAACACTTCCATTCAATTAAGATCAAAAGTCTTGAGAACCATGCATATGGGATCGTCATGGAATTTATTATTATTATTATTATTATTAGAACTGCAACCACAGCAAATTTTGTTGGAGATGGAACCAAAGTACCTACTGTCCGCAAGTATAAGGCTTATGGAACACATTTTCATGATTTAAGAACTATCAGGGGTATACGAGCAACCCCGTATGTACTGTATTGTCTAATGTTGACATTGGGCCTAATCTTCTCAAGTTATTAAAGAAGTTTAGTACTTATGGCACCTCGAGTACTACCAAAAACGGGAGTGACATACATACTTTTCGCTGTCCTCAATTTGTACACTTCCCATGTTTTACATCTTTGTCGACTACTTTATTGTTTCTGAGACATGGAATATTTCTTTCTTTTTGATCTACCACCACGATGTCTAGTTTCCTGTGCAATATTTTATGGCTACTCAGGATGACGTACCAAATATTTTGTATTTGCCATTTTCAATGGCACATTCTGGGGTTTGTTTATCCATACCACGATTCAACCGCCTCCAATCCATATTCGTCGTATAATTCTAAGTGTATCTTTATGGGAACATGTTTCTTTATTATTATTATTATTATTATAATTATTTACTCATTGAGTCTTCTCACCAGTAATAACTGATGATTTATAACGCAGATTAAGTAAGAATAAATTTCTAGTAATACGCCATTGCGAGGCTTCATCTGGCTCCATCAGAACCTCATCAGGTTAAAAGGAAGTATAATGGGATCAGCTTCACAGGGTAAGCTTCCCAGATAATATTACTGGAATACTAGTGTCAATCTGTAAGGATAAAGTCTTGGGAGACTAAGCAATTCTACTTTCATGTACACATAGAGCTCTCTTTAATCTCGATCTTCTAACATATTGTGTTTGAGTGTGCATTCTCTCCTACTGCTATTAGTATTTCGTTTATTTAAAATGTCTTATTTCCTACTTTATTCTTAATACCCAGTTCCTCTAAACTTCTAGATGTGCTCTTCGCCACTCTTTTTAGTGCTTCTTTAACCAGTGACAATACTGTCACCTTCATGTTTCAAAATTTTGTCAGCTCTTTGCCAAAGTCAATTGTCCGTTAAAATTTACTTAAAAACGAAGCAAAGGTATGTAGCTAATTACACATGGAATCCACACATCAAAACAACTAACATAACAAATCTTGTATAAATTATTTTCAACGTTTAATTTCTATAAATTCTTCTATATTTTCATATTTATTCTGTGGTCGGCTGAACCAATGAAATCCATTCTCTGGAATATGTTCTTCGTGCTTACTAACAGGTCCAATCATCTTACCTAAATTGGGTGGTCCGCTTGGATTTTAGAGTGTTTTAAGTGTTTCATTAGCTAGGACAGATTAGGGCCAAAATAGATTTGTTTGTAAATTTTCTAATGGGTCCCTTTCTCACCTAATCACACCTGTTGTTTGTTCTTTACCAAATTCGCTATATTATCAGCTGCATTATGAATATCCAGAAACACCCTGAGACCATCAACATAGAACTCAGTATAACAACGTTGCTAAAAATGCTTGCTGTCTGAGGTTTTGAGATATGACGGAGTAACTTAAAATTATTTGAAAACATCACCGTGAAAAATATTAATAATAATAAAAAAATCATCACCGTGAAAAGTATTAATAATAATAATAATGAGTTTCAAATGGGCGTAGAAATGCAAGTACAGCACAATACACTGGCTGAAACTGCAAAATACTTAAAAAAGACAGCAAAGACAAAGGCAACCGACCAGATACAGAAGCGATGGCAAGATAAACCGCTTCATGGCCAATACTCTGTCCGTACCAAACAAGCTGATGTAGACAAAACCCGTACCCATCAGTGGCTACGTAGTGCAGGGTTGAAAGCGGAAACTGAAGGTTTCATCCTTGCTGCACAGGACCAATGCTTGCTAACTAGTAATTATCAAGCACATGTACTAAAATATTGTGTTAGCCCAAAATGCAGATTCTGTGATAAATATCCAGAAACGATTGATCATCTTGTATCAGGTTGCACGATATTGGCACCCACTGAATATAAAACCCGGCATGACAGAGTGGGCCAATATCTGCACTGGAAAATCTGCAACTTCTACGGGAAGGAAACTGAAAGAAAATGGTATGAAAACCACCCAGACCCGGTTAGAGATAGGACCTGTTACAATTCTATGGGACTACGCAATACACACTGACAGAACAATCAAAGCCAACCTCACAGACATTTTTATTAAAGACCACAAACAAAAATGGTGCCTCCTTATTAATATGGCAATCCCTGCTGACTGCAATGTATCTTTGAAGATATTCAAAAAGCTTTCAAAATACAAGGACCTTGAAATAGAAATCTCGAAAATGTGGCATATGGGAACATCAACAAACCCTGTTGTAGTTGGAGCCCAAGACTGGTTGAAAAAGATTACATAGACTAATTGAAGGGATTCCTGGAAGTCCATGCCTCAAAGTGATACAAAAAATTGTTCTGACAAGTACAGCACATACTTCATAAAGGGCTTTATTTATGTATTCTTTTTTTTTTTTTTTGTCAGTGGAAAGTGTCATGATATCATTTCTAACCTTAGGTCCCTGTGCGGGACCCAGAAAGAAATGTGCAAACGCCAGAAATCAAATAATAATAATAATAATAATCAGAAATACCCGCGAAAATTTAACAGTTTTCTTGTTTTAATTTTCTGATGAATCTTAACGATTGAATGAGCTCATGGCGAGTTCTATGACAATAAAATATCGGTAGGAATTCCCATATCATGTCGTTAAAGATCTGAGCTTAACAACTTTAACAAAATATTGCCATAACAATCATAAATATGAATGTCGGTCGTTATTTTCAGAAGTAAGGGGGTACAAATGGAAATATTTGAAACTGACAATATTTTTCATTTCACTGAAGCAGTTGTTAAACGCGTCTATTTTCCCTTCATTTTCCCACTGAAAACAAGTAACGTCTCAGTCTTTCCCGTTTTCCCACGTGTTTAACACGGAATAGTCTATTATTTATTATGCATGGGCAGGGCGTAACCCATGTACGTGCTAACTAAGAAACTAAGGGGGGAGGGGCAAGCAGGTTTATAATAAGAAAATAATGGACCTACAGTGTAACCCGGATATAAGACTTTTCGGGGCCGGAGAAGTCACTTATATCTGGGTTTCTCTTATATCCGGGTTTGGTCTATTTTTGTTAGTTAAGTGTGGCTCTAATTTGGGACTAGATAAAATCTTTCTTATATCCGGGTTTCTCTTATATCCGGGTCTCTTATGTCCGGGTTACACTGTACTATATTCTCATCAGATTGCATGTGCCGCCCAGGGTATGACGATAAACTACACCCGCGTCATGGGTAAGCCGATATAAACTACGTCCAGTAGCGGGGCGATTCGGAGGTTTTGAGGAAGCACCTCTTTGTTGCCGGTGTTCACGGGTCCTCCCTGGCCCTGGGTGGTAGCATCTGTTGGGGTTCCAACTATGGGAAAATGGTTATCTTTCGGGCTGGGGTCGTGACACTGTGAAAATGTAAAAATAGGTTTTAATACCAGTAATAAATTTTGGGGGATAAAATTATTACCAGCAATGAATATTTGAAGAAAATAAATATTACCAAAAATACATTTTTGAAGGAAAAAATATTACCAGCAATACATTTTTGAAGGAAAAATAATATTCTACATTTTTGTAAATAACTATTACCAGCAATACATTATTACCAGTAATATATTTTTGAAAAAAATGTTACCAGCAATACAGTTTTGGCAAAAATATTACCAACAGTAAAAATCTTGTTGGCATTAAATAACCCATTCAGGGTGATATGCCGTAAAACAAACCAAACCAAACAATATATACTTAGATAGATATAAAAAAATATTACCAGTAATAAAACTCTTGTCAGCATTAAATAACCAATTGAGGTTGATATGCTGTAAGTGATGTAGTTCGTCTGAAAACTTTCCGCGGAAGTAGCGATAGAACAATTAGAGGCTTGCAATATCCCGCCTGTGAGTGAGAGGTTGGACGGAGGAGATTAATTCGTCACCACAAGGGCTCAGAGACATATTGGACTCTTATGAAGATTCACTTGCGTATAGAAGAATTTATATTGCATAGCATTTCTGCGAAGGTTTCTTTGTATCTAGCTGTTATGGGGGTCCTCCACTTTTTCTATATAAGTGGACTCTACCAAGTGTACCTGGACTGCTGCCTTTAAATACCCAGAGTTACAGTCAGTGAGGGTAGTCGGATAGTGAGACGTCAGTCGATGTCGGACGACCGGCTGAACGGTTGAACTCTCTGCCTTCGGGCGGGGAGGAACCCGAACGAGGCTACGCCGAAGGGCGGATTCTCTTTCGGGGGGGTAAACCTGACCCTGAACCCGTTTATACGGGTTCAATGGGCATATTTTTGGCCGAGCCCACGGGCTCGGAGATCCCACGTTAAACCGGCCTTGTACCACATGATACCCTCGTGGGTGGGGTGACTAAATACTAGTCGGATAGTGAGAGGATATAGTGAGAGTGAGAATATACGAACGGAGATAGTGTGAGATAACCTATTGTAGAAGTCAGTTACAAGCACTTAGACTCTAAGGAAGTAGTACTTCGAGACTGTATATATCTATCTGTATTTGCTACTAACCACGTTCCTGGACTTACTAACATTATTACTCTTTGTATGATTGTGTAAATACATTTTATTTCTTATATTTAATTATTGCGTTTGTCATTCCTTGGAGACCGAATTCATCTCGGGATCCACAACAATAACGAAGTTTTATCTTTTTGTTATTTCTCCCAAACTCTCTTCTACCATCGTTTTGATCAAGTATTTTATGCGCTGCTTTCCTCTGTCCTCTATTCATTAATCTGTCCCATGAGTATTAGGTTTTCCAAGCTCTCCTTCCTCACTACATGCCCCAGAAATTTCAACTCCCTCCTCCTCCAGATGTTAAGTATGTTTCTATTTTGTTTCCATTTTCTCCAAAACCTCTCTGTTGCACATATGTTCGGTTCATTACATCCCCAGTAACTTCCTGTAGAACCACATTTCTGTTGATTCAAGTTTCTTCATCTTTGAGGAGATTGTCCAGCATTCGCTGCCATAAAGGAGGACAGATATTACGTAACAGTTCACTACTCTTTGATTTGTTTCTAACGAACTTTTCTTGTCTCTTAATACTCTGCTTAGCTTCTGGAATGCATCTTTGGCCAACCCAATACGTCTTCGGATCTCAGTGTTGTACTTTCCGTCTTCTGTTAGAACACTTCTCAAATATTTAAATTGTACTTATTTCATTTTTCTTCTTCAAAAAAAGTTGTTTAATGTTTGAAAGCCATCTTTCGCTATTCCAATGTCTTTGGATTTCGATGGCAAATTTTCTGTATTTTGTTAGAACACTTTCCAGATAGTCGACACGCATCATATAATGTTGATTATTCTCGTGCAATATCATGCAATATTCCATCGCCATCGATCAAAAACTGGCTTACTCAACCAAGGAGAACCGTTCGGCGATTATGTTCAAATCTCAAAGATTTGATTATTTCTGGTAACTTTCTTCGCAAACTATACTGACCTTTCTATGTGTCTGTTTAAGATTTTACTTTTTTTTTAAAACGAAAGAAAAAGCTTAATATGCTTATTTCCCCCCCACACTAAATCAAACAAACCTACGCCCATTTTGATAAACAAAAACAATAATATGACAGCTGTCACAATAAAATCAAAAACGATCTTTTTGAATGAATGTAATGAAAAACTAAAAAAAAAAAGTACTAAAACCATCAAACGATAAAAATAAGACATACTTTCTGGTCAAATAAATAGTATATCATATTGCACTTTGGTAGAGTTTGGGAGAGACAGTTATTTTTCATATTATCATTAATTTTATTTTGATTCTGATCCCGCATTATTCGGCCTAATAATGTAACACTAACAACAATAATTGTAATAGCTCTCGGGCTACACGTGGCAGAGATTGATTGTGACAGCCAGACAGAAAAAAAAAAAAAAAAAAAAAACTGACAAAATCACAAAAGCAGGGCGTGAAAAATTATATACTAGAAGCCAAAAATTGAAAAAAAAAAAGAAAAGAAAATGCCGTAGCGCAATAGAGACTAAATGAATAGCAGAAGAAATATAAACATGGTTTCACAAAGGACATCTGAAAAGGGAAACGAATATCTGGTAACATCAATAGAGTTTTATAGGAACGAATCGAAAAGAAAATAGTCTGACATTAAAAGGAGTTAAATTGAACGGGCGCGAAAAAGATAGATAATCTAACTTTATTTACCAAATAATTTCCACACAAATAAGGCAATAAAGCCACTAAGACGCAAAGGGTTACTAAGTGTGAAAGAATATGAGAACATCTCTGATGAGGAGATTGTCCAGCATTCACTGCTATATACGGGGATTGACATTACGTATCATTTCAGTATTTTCTAAACGAAAATTTCCTGTTTCTTAATATTTTTCTTAGCTTTGGAAGGTATCTTTCGCTATCAAAATGCACCTTCAGATTTCAGTGTTATATTTTCTGTGCACTTAATACGCTTTCTAATTTGTAGCTCGCATCATTCGCTGTTTATCTTGCTAACAGTTATACAGCCAGTCTTCTTACAATTGATGGTATTACAATTCTCATGTAGAAGCACATCTCTGTTGCTTCGTCACTCTGCTTCATCTGTAATAAAATTGTCCAGAATTCAGTGACATATAGGAGAATAGACACAGCAAAGAAGATAATTGCTTCTTTTTTTTTTTATTTTAGCGACATTTCATTGCTTCCTAATACTTTGCATAGCTTTTGGAAGGCATCTTTCGAAAGTCTTAAGGAAAATGGTAACAAAAAGAATATTTAGAATCAGGGTATATCGAGGCAAAGAATGATAAGGGAAGGCAGTGAGCCACCTACCTGATGTCCAGTATACACTGTACTATGGTCTTCGTATATTTGCTTCTTCTTCTCATTCTTCTTCTTCTCATTCTTCTTCTTCTCATTCTTTTTCTTCTTCTTCTTCTCATTCTTCTTATCATTCTTCTTCTTCTCATTCTTCTTCTTCTCATTCTTTTTCTTCTTCTTCTCATTCTTTTTCTCATTCTTTTTCTTCTTCTTTTTCTCATTCTTCTTCTTCTTCTCATTCTTTTTCTTCTTCTTCTTCTCATTCTTCTTCTTCTTCTTCTCATTCTTCTTCTTCTTCTTCTCATTCTTTTTCTCATTCTTTTTCTTCTTCTTCTCATTCTTTTTCTCATTCTTTTTCTTCTTTTTCTCATTCTTCTTCTTCTTCTCATTCTTTTTCTTCTTCTTCTTCTTCTCATTCTTTTTCTCATTCTTTTTCTTCTTTCTCATTCTTCTTCTTCTTCTCATTCTTTTTCTTCTTCTTCTTCTCATTCTTCTTCTTCTCATTCTTCTTCTTCTTCTTCTTCTCATTCTTCTTCTTCTTCTTCTTCTCATTCTTCTTCTTCTTCTTCTTCTTCTTCTTCTTCATTCTTCTTATTATTATTCTGATTCTTCTTATTATTAAAAACAAAAAATCCTTCTCACGAGTACAGCCCACACCTTATGAAGGGCTTTGTCTAAGTAAAGTATGTGGGACCTTTGTTTTTAAATTGCTCAGTCGAAAATGTCATGATGCCATTTCTGACTTTAAGTCTCTGGTCGGGACCCGTAAACAAATGAGGACACACCAGAAATCAAAGGAAATAAAATAAAAATAATAATTATACCATCATTTCCCCACCCTCTCCCTACACTTACAAGAATTTTTGACTTATGTAGGGAGAAAACCGCCTGCATACGGATAGAAAATAAATACAACAAATACACAAAAATTGAATGAAGTATAAGACAAGAATCTGTCTTCTCATCGGATTTATTCAGCCATTAAAATGAAGCGACCCTGAAAAAATTTGAAGTCCTCTCAGGATTAATTATTGGCGGCTACAGTCTTAACAAGTGAGACAATGTTGATAGTCGATACAGAAAGCAAACTACAGCAACTCCTACAAAAGGCAGTAAAGAAAAGCGTGAAGGAGGGACTAACTAAACAAAATCCTTGACTGTTTAGATTAATTTAGTCACCAAGTCCGCAGTAATGGCTCATTTTTTACGATCAGAGGATTTATAATATTTTAGTTTTTAAAAATTATAATCATTGATCAAGCTTATTTTTTGTTGCAAATGTTGATTGGCATTCTTCTTTGTTGTAGTTAAAATACCATCACCTGTAAAGGGTTGGTGAACAGTCTAGTCAAAATGCTGTAATAAAATCAATACAGATATTAGGTTGGTGCAAAAATAATGACGTAATAATGTCGTTTTTTGACGTATTTTTTAACGTCAAAAACGACATTATTGCGTCATTATTTTTGCACCAACCTAATAAAATTATGTGAAATATTCCTAAACGATTTAAATTCCTCAATGTAGTTTCCCATCATTAATTTTTTGCTTTTCTCGGAAGGTCGGTCCGCTCCGGGCAAGGAGTTCTGGAGACGTTATTTAGATGGATTAGGCTATTTTGGTAGATTAGGATATTTAGGTGGATTAGGATGTTTAGTATGTTTAGGTGGATTAGGATATTTTGGTAGATTAGGATATTTTGGTGGATTAGGGTATTTATGTGGATTAGGATAAGGACGTAGCATGCAAAATTAGTAGGACGGTTTTTCGTTCCACTTGTGTCAGCTATTTCGAAATTCCATTTATATTTAAGCGATGCATGGCAGTGAATTTGAGTCAATCTCTTCACAAATGAAGAGAAAACTGAAATGTGATTCTACAGAAGGATACTGAGAATATTATGGACGGGCGTATATGCAAGAAAGAAGTCTTAACGTAAATGGAAACAAAAGGGACACTTAGAATCAGAAAGAGATAGTAGAAATTTATAAGGGATATAATGAGAAAAGATGGCTTAGAAGACTTGACACTTACAGGGCATATTGAAGTCAAGTAGGACAAAGGATAACAGCTCATAACCCACTTAAGGAGTGTATCTAAATGCTTAGCAGAAAAGTTTCTCTTTTTTTGAGAGAGAGAGAGAGAGAGATAGCAAAAACACAAAATTTACTAATAGTTACAAAAGACTGAAAATTGTGGATCGCCAAAGTCCTGAACTCGACGCAAAAAAGATTTGAGTAAGATTATTTTGGAGTATTCTACACTTTTAGATCTGAGCCAAATTATGACAGTTTTAGAAAAAAAAAATGGAGATATAATGGACAATTAGAATAAGAAAAAAACCATTGATATTTATAAGGGATATAATGAGAAAAGTG